>JBBPDC010000129.1:9781539-9807227 GCA_037974485.1 Hemigrammopetersius urotaenia | reverse complement strand
AAACAAAGAACAGAACCACAACAAAACAAAGCAAAAAACACAAACCAAAAGCAGTGGCCCTTATCGGCCACTGACCTAGCCGTTACAGCATCAAGGTTACTAGGCAACAAGACCTGAGAAGAGACGACCTCAGCTGAAGCACATGGTGTGGCTGACGCAAACCATTAAAGCTAAAATACGTCAGAAAGAAATGACGTGAGGTCAGTTTTTGTATTCTCCATGCCTGGAGAAGCTGAATATATCACCTTGTGTCTCTTTATTTTAATGGCTATGTGGGTATTCACATATGTGACGCTGGAAACTTTTCATGGCAAACAGAATTCACTGCCCAAGAGGAAATGCAGAGTCACCACACTTCAACCCTGTTCATTACAGGTCTTCTGTGTTGTTACTTCTACACTAGTTTACATGACAGAAAAATCAATATTTGCTCTTACCGATGCAAACTGTCTTCTTCCGAATCGCCATAACATCAGACCACCACCGATACTTCCCAAGGGATCTTCTAGAAAATAACATTACAATAAAAACTCTTAAATTATGTATCTTAATAAGAAATATATAACTGAATGTAATGAACAATTATTTGATGAATTTAACATATTGGGAAAATCAAACATAACGTGGCCTATGCTGACATTATAGTACTTTCTATATTACTTGTCCCCCCCCACACAAAAACCTATTCAGTGAACTTTGCAGTTTGTTCTTTAATATGGGAGATGAGTGTGTTTTTACACTTAGAAAATCAGCTAAATAATTTGACCAGGAGTATTTTTTTTCACATGACTGCACCTTTCCCTATTAGTCACAGCAAAGAGTCTAAACAGAGCATGACTCTGCTGAGGAATAAACATTCAAAAAAACAGAAAAAAACTTTGTCCACGTTAACAAGGACAGATACTGTATGGCATGAATCTGAAGGGTGACCACAGCATGTGAGACATTTAACAGCAGAAGCTGAGCGTAAAGATTGATGAATAACTGTCGTAGATGAACTCGACTCTAGCTGTTCTTAATGTCTGCTACACACTGGGCTGCTCACTTTAATGAAACCCCAGTGGAACTGCAGCCAGTGGAAACCCAGTGGGTCTGGCAGAGCACATGCTTCTCTAGGGGGAATACAGCAGGCTGCAAACTCAGCATGAGGTAAACAGGTAAAACCTATAAGGCCTTTAAAGCCTATAATTTTCTAATATATGCTGATGTTAAATTGCTGAATGACTTGGAGTATAAGGAAAAGAGTCTGACAAAAATCCAGCAGGATGTTGCTGACAAAAGTTAATTGACTGCATGGATACACAGTGAGTTGTATCTTGACTGCCATATGCTATTAATGACGCTACTTCAACTGTCAATACCCATAAGACTGAAGAAACAAAACACACCCCCTTAATAGGAAAATAACAATGAATCAAAACAGCAGGAGAACTCAATCCATAGCCAGTGCTATTCTCTTTAGTGTACACAGTCATTAGTGCAATTTAAAGTAAACTACACATCCAATGATTGTAGTTCAGTGTTTCTTCTTAAAGCCCGGGTATCAATTAGGAGCTTGTCCCTATTGATTTTGGAACCTTGATGTGAGGATTTCATTGTATTCAGCCACAAGAGTTAGTGAGAACCAGCTGGTTGATCAGTTTTGAGAGAGATGACTACAGAGTGATGGCTACATTTGTATAAAAAATCTTAAAACAGATCAATTTTAAAATGCTGTATATAATACTGATAATATAATATATTGCTGATAAATCGTAAGCTGATTCTTGGCACTGGGCACAGTGACCTTAGGCTCATGTCTCCATGCCCCAGAACGTTTCCTTATATAGACAACTAATATTGATATAATCCATGCTGTGAAAACACGTTTTTTCTCTAATATAGGTACTAATATATATGTTATATATATACTGTCTTATTAGAAGGGCTGTCTGGATACTTTTGGATATATTGTGTATCTTCAGATCCATTTGGAGTCAATTCCTCAAACTGCAGCATCTCCTTTAGCCATTCTTATTGTCAAAACTGAATTTTGTCATGGTGGCTCCCTATGTCTTGTCAACCTCATCTAACTGGAGATAGGAGTTTGTAACACAACACATCTCGGTAAGATACAAACCACAAGTTCTGAGCCTGATCAAAGCCTTCCAGGTTCTTCCACAGACAATATGGTAGTACACCACAATAAGCTGGTTATAGTGGACAAGCCTGCATTTGTGTTCCCAAATCTGGTGGCATATTCAGCGTGACAGTCAGTCCGTGCGATGCAACAGAGGTGCAGTCAATCCTGCAAGAGACCCCTCTTTGCCTCTTTGTCGCTGGAGGTGTATTGGGATAGCCTCCAGGAAACACTGGCTGATGGATGATGATAACCTGCATCCAGCAGAGGAAGCCTCTCACTCTGAGTCCACACACAGGGATGCTGCTCGGATTTAGCCTGAACGAGCTTCACTCGGACTGAGGAGCGGAGCAACATTCAACACTAAAACTGGCGCGATTGATCTCAACAATCTCACCATGAAGAATAATAAACAAGATCTTACCGACAGCTCACCATGCTCCATTCACGCACAGCCTCTTCTCTCTCTCTTCTTCTGGCAGGGCGGAGAACAACACAAGCCAGATTCCCCAAGCGCTCTCTCTCCCTCGCTGTGTGTGTGTGTGTGTGTGTGTGTGTGTTCTTTCTATGTCTCTCTCTCTCTCTCTCTCCCTCGGTATCTCTCTCTCTCTCTCTCTCTCTATTTATGCGCCTGTATCTCTCTCTTTCTGTGTGTATGTATACTTATTATATTTCTCTCTCTCTCTCTTTCTCTCTCTCTCTCTCTCTCTCTCTCTCTCACTCTAAATATATATATATACTCGTTATCAAAAACCAGTCAGAAAAATGAAGATGCCATTTAAAGTTAATAGATTATCTCTGATTACTTTTTAATATTAATATTAATCAAACATATTTTAGCGTAATATAAACCCTAATTAAAAAGTTATTAATTGTAAATAACCTCTCGTGGCCCGTATGCAGTACCTTCACTGTCCACCGGAGGCAGTGGGCCACATTTCTGGAAAAGGTTCAAAGAAAATACCTTGAACTTGGTGTATAAATATGCCCATTCAGAAATAACGAAGTGAGTCTATTCTACTCAGACCTGTTAGGACCATTAACGTTAATCATACATAACATGCTCCTGGAATCAAGGAACAATGGGGATCTTTTCATTCTTATTCTGTCCTTGCACCATTAACATTACAGAACGATTTTGAGATCAGCAAGGAAGACAGTTTGGTTAACTTATTATAGCATTGTCTGATGACAGTTAAAGTTACTGCATGATAAATCATTTTATAGATAGCTATATAGTATTCAAATAACATGAACACTACAGATGCTCCCAGGTGACTCCATGGATTACATTGAACTAAAAATGTGACAGGCACTGCTCCAGTATCTATGGGTGACGACTGGCGAGACATGTCACTGCAGTGTATAGGGTTATGCAGGGTCCAAGAATATTACCCAGTGGCTGAATGTATTTGCTATGTATTTTATTATTTACTAATGTGTCATTGGTCACATACATATTAATTAAACTACACCAAATATTAAGCTATTAGTATTATTATCAAGTGTCTTTACATTTTATCAATCAACTTAATGATACTAATCATGATTTTCATTTTAATGTGATAGCTAGCTTATTTGATGTTTGACTTATAAGTACTTGATTGTGGTCCATCAAACTTTTACTGTTGTGACAGTCATTGCTACGCTAACGCTGACCTTTTATTTCCATATAAACAAGCATTTCTCTGTAAAATCTTGGAGTGGTGACTTCAATTGACAGTAGGGTTTTTTATTATCTGTTCAGTTTACTCTTTGTTTGTTTATTCTTTGATTTATCCAGTTTAACATATTTAATTCTTAACTTTAATTTAATGATTAAACATTTCAATTAGATGGTCTTCATAATGTCTTTATTATTTACTTTTATTTATCTGAAGCCCTTTGAATGGCCTCTGTGGTATAGTATAGCTGTAGTATACTATAGCACAGAGTACTATATGTTAGTACAGTTGAGTACAGAATTGTACACTATATGGACAAAAGTACTGAGACACACCTGTTTTTCGGTGTTTGGACTAGGCCCCTTCCTGTGAAGGGCAATCTTAATGCTTCAGCATCCCATAAAGTCATGGTTGTTGAGTTCTAATTTGACTGGCCCATATAGAGCCCTGACCTCAACCCCATCCAACACGTTTTGAATGAGCTGGAACGGAGATTGCGAGCCAACATCAGTGCCTGACCTCCAATGCACTGCAGAATGAATGAGCACAAATTCCCACAGAAACACTCCACAATCTTGTGGAAAACCTTCTAAAAAGAGTGGAAGCTGTTATAGCTGCAAGGGGGACCAAGCCCGTTTACGTCTATGCATTTGAATAAAATGTCATAAAAGTCCCTTTTGGTGTAATTGGATGGTGTCCCAATATTTTTGACCACATATTGTCTCTTTCATGTGGTTTTGGTGGACATAAGAGATAAATAAGCAAAACAGCGGCGACACCTTGAGGTTGGTTTGAACACTGCACTAATGTTATTTTCGTTTCTTTTTTGATTGTTTAGCTGATTTGCCAGCGTAAGGGCGGGTAAAGTGAGTTATCACAGGGGTAAGGCTGGTGTGTGAGGAGTACAGTATCAGTAGTGTGTGGTATCCGGAGTGCGTGACAGTTCTGCACACCCCCGGGTGACGTACGTGCTCTAAACCACCGAGATCCAGGAACATTCCGCGCTCTACAGGAACATAGCGGTGTGGCATGGTGGCTGAAACACATTCCTAACACACTTTCGAGGACTCCCTACAGCTTTTCTCCGGTAAGGTGACACGCTTGAGACCCGATCTGTTCTCCTGAAGCCGTGCAGGCTGAAACTCTGGGTGAGACCTGGAGCTCTGGGGGGGCGCTGGGTACTCTGGGTGAGAGCTGGAGCTCTGGGTAGAGTCAAGTGCAGGACGAGTAAACAGAAATACAACAAACACACTCGCAGTGTTCAGAGGGAGCTATCCCTTTTCACACTGAAGGTGCTCTGGCTTAAAACTTAGAAGGTTATTTCTAGTGTAATCCTGAGCTGCATACTACAGACCTATGGGACTCTTTTACTGATGCTTTCTGCAACTATACGTTATGTGAAATTATCTAAACACCACCAGACGTTATGAGAAATGTGCCTTTTTTAAACAAAAAAAACGGAAGTGAGTTGGGGAGAGTAGAATCAACATGTAAACGTAGAATGTTACATACGGGTATTCATGTGCAGGCCATTATTTATGAAAAAAAGTTATACAAAAAAGTTATAATTGGCCTTGCATCCTCTACTCTTGGATGGGCCAATAGTAGTTGATTGAAGAGGGAAAAATGGTGAAGGCTTGTCTAAGTATCACAGTGACTCAGCATCACCCAGTTCATACGCTGGATTGTTTTTAGGCTCAATATTCTAGTAGAGGGAGTTGCACGTCCAGAGACACGTTTGGCAACCTTCCAGCCTACGTGCAAGACACTCAATCTGCAGGAGAATGAGGATCGCATGTCGTGGCATGCTGACTGTAAAGAGATTTATAGAACAGGCTGTGTCCCCAACTGGCTGCACTGTACAGAGGGGCCCTATACAGTATGTGTCTTTACTCTTGATTGTCCAGAACCACACAACCATGGCTGCAGCACTTGCCTCACATCTGGCTCCCATGAAGAGAGGGAGCAGTGTGTTTTTCTCCCTAAACTCACACTTCCACAGCAGCAGCGGACTGGCCTCCAAGGAGCACTACAAGGTTGTCGTGCTGGGAGGTGGCAGCGCAGGCATTACGATGGGGGCACGCATGAAAAGGAAAGTTGGCGCAAAGAATGTGGCCATCGTGGAGCCCAGTGAGGTATGTTCCTCGGAGGGCCTGTTCCATCCAGAGTGACATAGGACTTAGTACATTTGGAATATGTTCCATGTGTGTGCTGTTGTTAGTGTCTGATTTCAGAAGCACATATACAAAGAAACATGTCACATAGGATATGTCACAAGGATAGAAGGATGCTGGGATTAAGTAAGATTCAAGATTCAAAACTCTTTATTTGTCACAAACACTGTCACTACAAAAAGAAATGCCTTAATTTTAACCTTTAAAATAATCGTAACCTTAATTTTGACCTTAATTTCCCATACAGGAAATTAAGCAAAATTAAGGAGAAAAGTAAACAGATTAAGACGGATTAAGTGGTTTTCAGATTTACCTTTTAAATAATAGAACCTCTTGAATTAACGCCTTAAATTTAAAGTTAAGGGGTTTAACACTCATGCCTTAAATCAAATTTTAAGGTCAAATTAAGGGGTCGGTTTCACATATTAAGGCTAAGGGACTGGATCAGAGCATCTCCAAAACAGCAGGTCTTGTGGGGTGTTCCCAGTATGCAGGGGTTAATACCTACACAGTTTGGCCCTTGTCAAAGTCAGTCAACACATCAACTTCAAGAATTGACTGTTCATTCGCTGCTTAATATATCCCACCCACTGGCAGGTGCCACTGTAACATGATAATCAATGTCATTCGCTTCACCTGCCAGTGATTTGAATGTTATGTCTGATCATTGTAAATGTAAATGAACTGTGGTAGTAACAAATCTCTGTTTATTTCAGATGCATTATTACCAGCCCATCTGGACGTTAGTTGGAGCTGGGGCTAAAAGCATCAACATGTCTGGACGACCCACGTCAAGTGTGATGCCCTCTGGAGTTACATGGGTCAAATCCAGTGTTGTTCAAATAGACCCCAAGAACAATTCTGTCTCTACAGCCTCTGGAAAAGAAGTAGGAAACAGTTTTGCAATTAAAACCTTCTTGTGAAACGTCTTACGAATGACCAGAGTTATCAGAAATCTTATCTGTTACTGATGACCAAATCACTGTAGTTAAACAATAAGGACTGTGCTATATTCTGTAATTACATAGGTGTGGTTGGTCAGCAGAGTTACTGGAACACTGTTGGAAAGGAAATAGGGCATTAACATTAGATACAATTGTATGCATTTTGTTGACAAAATGTATGTTTTCTGTTGACTAGCTTTCCTATGACTACCTGATTGTGGCACTTGGCCTCCAGCTTCACTATGAAAAGGTAATTTTTGTACAGTATATGCTTCCAACTTGATTATGGTTACAATATTTGTATAAAGCATATTTGAATGTGCAAAAAGGAGCATGAGAGGTAACTGATGGTGATAACACAAGATAAACTTTCCCCATGTGATTGTCTGGGCTTGTGTAATTATTCTTTTACACATGTTTATATATACAGCGTGCTAATAGAAAGGTGGTGCTTTAACCTGTCAGAGAAAAAGACTAGCATGATGTCATTGACAACAAAAGTTGCTTTACCAGAGAAGAAACATTTTTAACTTTCAGAGTTACATGATCTTACTCAAATTTATGTTATCTTGGACCATTCATCAGAAATGCAACTGGTGTTTTCAAATCATTCATACATGCATAAATAATAAAATAAAATACATCTATCTTTAATGTAGGTTTAATGTAGTATTACATTGCAAATATATATGTCCCCAAAACATGCCAGTGTTGGTTTTGGCATTAACCAGCAAATGAACCATGCGCATTATAGAATTCTTTACATATATTTTAACAGCAGCTGTTTTATCAGTACTTCAAAACTGTACAACACTACCATTTGCGCATTTAAGGCTCTTAAAGAGTGCCGTTTCTATGTTGTTTAGAAAATATGTCACAACTGTCTCAAGACTTTGGGCGTGACAGGATATGTTACAACATCAAGCATCTACTCATTCAAAAACTCAGAAAATGTTTGGGGGATTCTCCCAATTTAAGTACTATTCAAATTTTGTAAAAGGTCAAAGTATGTGTATAATCTGTAAACATGTTCATACACACATTTGGGATGCTAACATGTCCTTATAAGACCACAAAAATGATTGATTATGCTTTTATTTAATATTAGGTCAAAGGCCTACCTGAAGCTTTTGAGTATCCTAAGATTGGCTCAAACTACTCACTGCAAACAGTGGAGAAGACATGGAAAGCCTTACAGAATTTCAAAGAAGGAAATGCAGTTTTTTCATTTCCCAACACTGCAGTGAAGTGTGCAGGAGCTCCTCAGAAGATCATGTACCTGTCTGAGGCCTACTTGAGAAAGGTGCCTATACATACATACTGATTATATACATGTATTGTTATTTGTGAAACCATTACAAAAATATGTGAAAAAAATAATAGTAAGCCTAATGAATCCAATTTTTTTGTTAGGATTAAATGCTATTATGTTGAAGTCCTTATGCCAACGCCTGTATTTTAATAATGTGGTTGTGTTTAAGGATATAAGAATGAAGTGGTATTCTGTTGAACTAGGAATTACATAATAATATTCTGAAATGTTTGTCTTTTAAGACAGGGAAGAGATCTAAAGCCAACATTGTCTACAACACATCATTGCCAGTGCTGTTTGGAGTCAAGAAGTACGCTGATGCCCTGTGGGAAATTGTGAAAAGCAGAGACATTAATGTGAACCTCAGACACAACCTCATCGAGGTTAGACCAGACAAATGTGAAGCTGTGTTCGAGAACCTCGATAATCCTGAGGAAACAAAGGTTTATGAGGTAAAGAAGTACATGTTGTTTGGTTCTGCCCGAGACTTTGTGGACTAGCTCATTCTCTTGCGTTACCTGTTATATTCGCAGTATGAGATGCTTCATGTTACTCCTCCTATGGGGCCGCCTGCAGTACTGAAAGGCTCCTCACTGGAGGATGAAGCTGGCTGGCTTGATGTAAATAAGGACAACCTTCAGCACAAGAAGTACGATAACGTTTTTGGAATCGGAGACTGCACCAATTTGCCAACCTCCAAAACTGCAGCTGCTGTGGGTAAGAAATACATGAATGAAGCCTGTGCTGTAAATTCATGCCCTGTGTATAGTGGGTATTTTAATATTTTAGCAAGCGGACGTTTTTTTGATTGTAGATTTTCAGATGAGTATGACCGTGAGAGAGATAAAATGTGACCTGATCTGCCAAAATGAGTCACAGTAGCCAGGTTTCCATCCAAGGAGTTTTTGCGAAAAAATATTTAACGCTTCAATTTTTTTACCGATATAGCTGATGGAAATGCTAATTATCGATAAAATACTGTAAATGTCGACATAATATTTTTCCGTTTAACTTTAGCGCATAAATTCTATATCGATACTTCGGAGGTCGGAAAAACTACTTTGGAAACACTTTTTGTCAGAAAAAAGGGCTTTAACGCAAATAAATGTGTCACATGATACAGTCCACTTTTGGGTTGGAATCGGTGGTCGGTGGCAACCTGTGATGGGCGCATCAGGACTGATGAATCCACAACATCTCAAACGTCGGCCGAGTCATTCTAAAATGTTGCAGCCAGAGATTTTCTGTGAAATGTCTCTCCACCCCCTCCTCCCAGAAGGTCTTATTCCATGGTCTCTCCCATACCCGTGGGATTCGTCGCACTGGGGTACTTTCTTCGAGCTCTAGGGCAGTGGCCCCCAACCCCCATGTGGTACCGGTCCGCGGGTAGCACAGAAAAAAAAAACTTGTATGAAAATGGGATGGGCTTAGAAAAATACATTAAATCAGACTGAAGACACATCACTAGAGCTAAAGAACTCATTGACCAACTTGATTCAGTCTTGCTGGCCAGCAGCAGAGCGCTAATTGGAGACGTCCACTGAGTTTAAGCTTTAGCTATTTACATTATTTTAGCAATGACATTATACCAAACAGCAAGAGATATAGTCTGAAAAAAAAAAAACGCTAGCATTAGGCTACACAGAACACTGCTAATCTAGCGGTAGGCGAGCACAAGGCTGTGAACAGGACTTCCTATTGGCTGTTAACCAAAGAATTTGTCATAACAAGACTGACACATTGCTCTATTACAGCTGCACAATCTGCTGTTCTTGATGGAACCGTTACCAAAGTGCTGAAGAAAGGTACGCCTACTAAAAAGGTGAGTTTGGTTGGGACACATGTCCTTTAATCCTGGTTCTCAATTTTCATCATTAATCTTAAATGCTCTTGATTTTGAAACGTGTGTCCCACTCACAGTATGATGGCTACACCTCCTGCCCTCTGGTCACAAGCTATAACACAGTCATCTTGGCAGAGTTTGACTATAATGGACAGCCTTTGGAGACCTTCCCTGTAGATCAGAGTAAAGAAAGCAGAATCATGTATCACATGAAAGCTGACCTCATGCCCCACCTGTACTGGCATGGTCTCCTCAAGTGAGTCCTAATCACTTTGTTTTCAGATTACAGAGGGCCTGTCTCAAACGCATCTGTAAATCCTTCTTCTCAACATGCTTCCTTTGACGGAAGTGTGTCTTCAGGGCAAACTGTGCTGGCTCATAAACTCTGATTACCACTTACAATTGTTTTATATTGTTGTTAAATTAGATGGCTACTGCAGATTTTATTAAAAACTAAAATGGAAAAGTGAGAGAAGACATTACACTTATATTGTTGCTTACAGAACAAAACCTCATATCCTAATCATAACTCTTAACCAATAATGGACGGTAATATTGTCCATTTTGGCCAAGTCATTGACATAGGTTGGCCACAAGTGGACATTCATTTTATTTCAGCCACAAGTAATACATTTACATTTATGGCATTTAGCAGACGCTTTTATCCAAAGCGACTTCCATTCCGTAACTACAGGGGACAGTCTCCCTGGAGCAACTTGGGGTTAAGGGTCTTGCTCAGGGACCCAGAGGTGGTATGCTGGAGGTAGGATTCGAACCTGCGACCTCTTGGTGTGGAGGCAAGTATCCTACCCACTGAGCTACCGCCACTCTAGGTGTCAAAATAACATCCACATAAAGTAAATGATTCAGAATTTCCCAACATAACATTGACCAGAACATCACACTGCCTGCCCTTGCTTACCTTTTTCAAATAGTGGTGTACCTGTCATAATTTGTTGAGTCACTCTGATCCTTATTCTTGGCCATCACTCCTGTTATTCCTGTTTACAACAAATCAGCTTCAAGAACTGACTGTTCACTTATGGCCAAATAAATCCCACCCTTTCACAGGTGACATTGTATAGGAAAGAGTTAAGCCAGTTGATATGTGTGTGTGTGTGTGTGTGTGTGTGTGTATATATATATATATATATATATATATACATATATATATTAGTGGTGGGCCGTTATCGGCGTTAACATGCTGCGTTAATGTGAGACTCATGCAATAAAAAAAATATCGCCGTTAATCTACTACGCAAGCTATGGTGACATTCACCTTGATATTTGAGCACGGATTTACTCTCTTTCTGTCTGTCTTTCAGTCTCTCTCTCTCTTTCTCTCTCTCTCTTTCTCGTTCGTGACTTTTCCGGATCGTGTCCGTTTTAAACCTGTCTCGCTCTCTCTGTTTCTCTCTCTGTGCCCCTCTCTCTCTCTCGCTCGTGACTTTTCTGGAGCATACGGAACGTCTCTCTCTCTCTCTCTCTGTCTCTGTCTCTCTCTCGCTCTCTTTCTCTGTCTCTCTCTCGTTAATGACTTTTCCGGAGCATGCGGATCGTGTCTCTCTCTCTCTCTCTCTCTCTCTGTCTCTGTATCTCTCTCTCTTTCTCTCTTTTACTCTCTCTCTCGCTCTCTTTCTCTGTCTCTCTCTTGCGCTCTCTCTCTCGCTCTCTTTCTCTGTCTCTCTCTTGTGCTCTCTCTCTGTCTCTCTCTCGTTAGTGACTTTTCCAGAGCGTGCGGATCGTCTCTCTCTCTCTCTCTCTCTTTCTCTCTGTCTCTCTTTCTCTCTCTCCCTCTCTCTCTCTCTCTCTCTCTCTCTCTCATTCCTGACTGTTCCGTATTTAAACCTCAGGATTATATTTACATTTTCTTTAAGGGTAATGTATTTCAAAATGAAATTAAAGTGATCTGGGAGAACATTTAGTTTATGGCATATTTATGGCTTACACTATAAAAATAGGCATTTTAAGGCATTTCTTTGCCCAAAACACAACAATGCGGTTTTTCACTATAAGCGGGTGCTCTTGTAACGTAACCCCCGCGAATAACAGGGAATTACTGTATACCTACTTTGAAACAGGGACGTCACTAGGAAGGAAAGACAAGGGGGGCTTAGCCTTAGCCCCCAGGGTTGTAGGAAGGAATTAGTGTGTATAGAGGGCTGCAAACTTTTCACCAAACCTTTCCTTTCACTTAAGGAAACAAGTAAAGTTAAGCAGTGAACAGTTATGGATACTCATAGTATTGTTCTGTTAAACTGAGTACAAACGGCGCTACCAGAGAAATATTACTGGGTTGCTACTTGCAGCGCTGTGTAGCTCCGCCTGGGTCCTAATGCCTGCCTGCTACATACAAACAGCCAGTACATCATTTTAATTCAATAATGATAACTAGACTTATTATTTTTAATTTCAATCCTTGTTTCTATTTGCAAAGTTTGTATCTATCTGTCCATCTATCCATCTATTTATTATTTATTTATTTATCTATTTATTTATTTATTTATCTCTTGTTTCCCTCTGCTATGAATCATGTCAAGTAAGCAAAATGAATGTTGATGTTATACCATATCTTTTGTTGCCAAAACACTCTTTCACTTTTTCATGGAGACTTGACTTATGGGAGCGAAGTTTAACCCATTACCATAAAATCTGAATGGAGAGGGTGGAGTTTGAGACAGCACCAGAAACCTTAAATCACTTAACATAATTGTACATAAAACATGTGTTTTATGACTTTCTGCCTCTAACTGATGGTCTTTTGTTCTTAAAGGGGACTTTGGGGAGGCCCAGGACCATACAGAAAACTCATGCACCTTGGGATGAAATAGAGTTTGATAGAAAGCAAGGGCATTAAAAAGGATTCAGCATTGGTAATGTGAAGTGAAACCACATTCTATTCAACTTTGAAACTTACATTGTAGGTGGGTTCTTCAGAGAATGTAGGCATGTTACTGTGGCATTTGTCGATGAATACGTTTGTGTATATTACAAACTACTACATTACTACTAGATGAAAAAATGATTAAAAAATTTTATAAGATAAAGAATACTTTTGATGTTTTGACAATATAACATTTTCTCTGCTCAAATTAGATTTAAAAAAAAATAGATCATTGTCCTGCAATGAACTGAAGCACAGAAAATGCAGCACAGGGGACCTTATGAGTAATAAATTGTCAAGACCTGTTTTGGACCCATTTTGTTAAATGAAGTGAGGCCCAAGGAGATGTCTCCAAATTATGTTTCTTCCAATGGATTGCTTTTGGGGCCCTACATGAAGCTGTTTGTTTTAAGACTTATGTTTTAAGACTTATGCTGTTTGTTTTAAGATTATCAATAAAAAAAAAGTACATGCAGTTTATTTGTGTCACACATTATTTGTGTCACATCATTATTTGTGTGGTTGTCAGTTGCTCGACTCCAGTATTTTATGTGAGCAAGAAGAATGATGTTTTGAAGTTACAGTGTGTTAAGTAATGACATCTTAGCTACTCTAATCTTTAGAGCCTCAGCATCATTAACTGAACTGTGGCCTAGCATGGGTATCTGCCAACATGTCTGTAATTTGAATTACTGTGGCTTAAGCAGAGAAAGTCAGGTGAAGACGGTTTCCATTGTGTCTAAGCCAGGGCCCTTCATTTCCTGACCCAGATAGGGACAGTCCTTAATGAATTACTTAATAATTAGCTAATTAGTTCCATATCACCAGTACAGCTGGAACAATGCATCGAAACAGTGATATATTCCAAAGCACACATTTTGCATTGTGTAGTGCAGAGAATGGGAATTCTGTATTTATATCTTCTGCATCTGGCCTGAGTGTATTGTTGCACTCTTGTTCAGCAGAGAATAGTGTTGAGAATAGTGTCCTACTCCTAATTTTCCCAAGTTAATGAGGTCAGAAAAAATCTTTCAGGCATCTCTGTTTGAGGCCAGTTATGGAAAACTCCATTGTGTTCATTGCAGAATAGCAAAGGCCATGAAGTAAACCATAAAAATCCAAGCTTTGAACATACTGTGGCTTACATGGATCTTTGCTCTTGAGGATGTGACTGAAGGCGATGATACAATGGGGACATGGAAGTGCCTCACCCTGTTGACTCCTCTATTTTTATGTACTTCTGACCTTAGGTGAACCCCCCTACTTTTTCTAGTTGGGTGAATATCACTGGCCACCAAGGTTAGTGACCTTTAAAGTGTCCATATCACAAAGGACAAGTGGCTGATGGCCTTGTAGTTAATGCCCTGCCCCTGCAATCGGAAGGTCAAGGGTTCAAGTCCCAGGACTGCTTGTGGTGCCTCCAAGGCACTCGAGCAAGATACTGTCCCAACACACTGCTCCCTGGGTGCTGCATCGCTCACTGCTTTACTTAGTGAATGAGTTAAAAGCAGAGAATGATTTCATGCTGTACTCTGCTGTGTTCACGTATGACTAATGGACACTTTAGTAATGTTTATATTCCCCTATGTTTGAAAAATACATGAATTAACCTATTTTTTAGGTTTCTTGTTTTATTGAAGTCTTTTGTAAGACTTTTGGTGCAGCTTATGACCTAGTGGTTAGGACAATGACCCTGCAAGGTTGTCGGTTCAACACAGATACCTTTGAGCAAGGTACAGTCACACTGCTCTTTGGGAGCCCCTTGTTGGTGGCAGCCCCCTGCTTCACTTGATGAATGAGTTAAATCCATAGAAAGATCTTTACTCTGTTCTCTGTGGTGTGTTCACATCTGAATATAAGGGGCCACTTTAGTTAACTCATCCCACTGCTGAAGCCGTTAGGTCAGGGGTGTCGCTGGACCCTTCACTTGAGGAACGTGCTCCAGTATTTACAATTTCGACAAAGGGCAGATGTTTTCTACTCCAAGGTGTTTAACATGGTTGAAATGTCCTTTGCTCTGCAACTGCAAATGTTGTTATAATTATTATTTTTATTATTGCAATAGAATGAAAATCTGCAAAAAAGTATACTTGTTATTATTTGCATGTACAAAACAATGCCATAAAACAATGCCATGTTCATGTATCTTCGTACATTTTTGAATAATTCTACAAATTTACCAGTAGTTGCTTCAGTAGGAATATAGCAGTGGTATATAATAATGGGCTAAAGAAATGAAACCTGATATAGCACATACTACAGCTAATTTCAAATGCAGTAGGCTTTCAAAAATTACGTGTAACTGAGAGTGTGTATCCTGTGCCCCAGCAGAGCTTTATGTCTTTCAGCACCCCTGGTTTGGGTGTTTGATGTTGGTGTCTCTTCCTGCAGCCTGAGCAGGGACTCTACTCAAAGTTTTGCTCATGCGCAACATGGTGCATTCATTATCATCCGGGTTCTTTCAAGAGTGTCTCTGTGAGGAGGCGGGAAATGGCGTCCCGAGGAGCCGTAGGAAAGCTCTCTGTCTCTCTGTGACTCATACTGGACAGGCGAGTGAAGGACAGACGCTTTTCGCAGCGCTTTCCACCGTTGTGGCTACCTCCACGGCCACCACAGGACTGCAAAGGTGTTAACACTTGGCATGTAAGTTAAACGCATATTCGTGCTATCATGCAAGAAAAAAAATGCAACCGTACGCCACGATTTTGCAGTGTGTTTTTTTGAAAATATTGCGTCTTCACCCCTCGCTCGCTGATTGAGAAGGCAGCTCGTAGTCTGCTGCAACGGGGTAACAATTTGGCTACTGAAATTTAAAAGGCGGCTCTCCGTTTCCCTCCTTCCGTGACCAGAGAGCCCCGCCGGAGACGACTACAGACAGCTGGAATTTGAACAGCCAGCCTCCCGCTAGCCCGTTAGCATTAGCCGCGTCGCTGTGGCTGCCGCCTGAAACGGCCCTGTGTCTGTGGCTCAGAAATGCCAGGACGTAATTTCGGCAGCGGTTTTTAATACACTTCCCACCCGAACAAGGGACGACAGGTACACTTTATTGACCCTCAGCCACCACGCAATGTCTTTTGTTTTGGTATTCCAATCAGCTAAAGGCTAATTTACACAGCTAACCAACTAGTCAACAAGAATATTTGTCCATTATTGTTCTCAGCTAGAGGCATTTGTTGCATACATTTATAGACACCTTATCATCTTGTTCTGCTGTGTTCTCTGATGCTGGTTTGCTGGATATTACTAAATTGACTTCTCATACTCGGGCTAAATACATTATTAGCTTCAGGTTGCAAGTGGCTAACTGCTGTCCAAGGAGACATGTTTCACCCCGCCCACTTTGCCCACTGCTCAAGTTCTGTTCGGTTGTAGTCTGCTTTTCTTGTTGATTTTCTGTTAAGTGGCAAGAACAACTTAAACGTCCAACTGATTCGTTTTTGGTTTAGTAGATGTGTACTTGTAGGTTTTTCCCCTCAGAAAACACTTCAGGAATAAAGCATGCCTGATTGTAAACAGGACTCCAGTCCAGTGAAGAAAATGACAAGAGACTCATGATCTGATCTTCTTTTCCAGTCTTACATGTGACTTTTGTGACAATGAGGCTGAGAGTGCGCAAAGCATCTCAGCAGCCTAGCCCTACGCCACCTGCCCGGACCACCAAGGCCAAGAGAAAGCACTCTGAAGTGGAGCATACAAGGCCCTCAGGAGGAGCAAGAATGCAGAAGAGTGACACTGGCATCTTCTCCACCATTAAGAGATTCATTAGGGGCAATGCTGTCAAGGTTTGCAAATGTTGGAACTTTTGGATCTTTTTCTTCATATTGCATGTTTAGGAGTAAAATGGAGCTAAATCACCCAGTAATGTTTTTAATTCATTTAATGTTTTGAATGATCAATCATGTGCCAACTCTCTGTTAGGTGGAGCAGTGTACCCCTGCTAAGAGGAGCCGTGTCGACTGTGACTCGGACAGTAACTTGATCACATCCACCCCACCCACTGGGAACCTGCCCAGCAGATCTAACCCTAGGACTCGCAGGAAAGGTCCTGCCAATGGAGGCAAGTTAGAATACTGTTTGACAATATTTGCAAGTATAAGGTTTCAAGCAATGTGTTAGTCCCTAAATGTACATTGTGACATACCAGGCAATATGTCAGCCCATTAAAAGTAAATAGGAAATAGATTTGCTCACCTGAAATATTTATTTAATTTGTGCTTATGACTTCAGGTAATGGTTTGTTGTGATAGGTTATATCTTGCTGTGCTTGTGTTCAGACACCATAGCATGTGAGAGTAAACTGGTAAAGCCAAATGGAAAGCTGGAAGTACAGACCGACACTCCCAGCAGCCCACCACGCACCACCCTACTGGGAACCATCTTCTCTCCTGTTTTTAACTTTTTCTCGCCAGCCAGCAAAAATGGTAAGTTTCATTTTTGCTTTATTTTCACTACAAGCTGTTTTAAGCTTGACATTAAAATTCATTTCTTATTTGATATTAATAGGTAAGATTACTTCTGGAGCTTTGCATGTGCATTATTGTTAGATGCAATGTCAGTGTCCGTTACCTGAAGAGAGGGGATGTAAACACCACAGCCAGAAATCCAGTTTACAGACTATGTCAAATGTACATATACTGTGTAGTGAAAAACCCTTTGATTGGTTACTAATTTTTAGAACACCTGTTAGTTGGGGGGATCTTAAAAGTTAGAGGAATCCAAGAAAGTTGTTAAAGTTTTCTGTTTAAGTTGTGATACCGGTTCTTTCCAGCAGATGGCTGCTAATTACTGGTTCTAAGTCTGTAAATCTTTACTCATATTGTTAGTTAATTTATTAACACTGAAGTGACAATGAAGATGAAGATTCTGTACTAGAGAAAATTCAGTACTAGAGGCAATTACTGTGATGAGTAAGTAGCTGTATAAGAAAACTCTTGTCTATAAGAAAATAGGTTCTTTTCAGAACAAGCACTAGCGATTTGTCAAATTAACCTGGTCAGAAACATTTAATTGAACACAGATCTAACCTAAACATTCTATAGTTAAAGGTATGAACAATAGAATAGTTGTTTGTGTTGCAACTTTAAAAGTTTGATTTCTGTTTTCAAATAACAAGGACTGCAGTGTTAATTATATCATGTATTATTCAAAGTGAGAGGGAATTTAAACTGTTCATGCAGGGTTTATAAACTGGCAATATGATGTACTACACTGAGCTTTCAGTGAGGAAATATATGCTCATGCACACCCTGGACTTCCTGATTAAAAAAGGGCCAGAAATGTATAGAAAATAAATGCATTTAAATTGCATTCAAAATCACTTAAATATTCTGTCCAGATTGTTCAGCCCTATGCAAAGGGATTACTTATTATGGTAGGTATTTTAGTGATCAGTGTCATGTGCTTTATGCTTTAATTTATGACACTCTGCACAGCAAGGATTGGTTCCTCATTTTCCCCTTGTCCTTTAGCTACGTCTGGCTCAGACTCTCCTGGGCAGGCAGTTGAGGCTGAGGAGATTGTGAAGCAGCTGGACATGGAACAGTTGGAGGAGACACCCACTAGCACTACCATCGATGGCTGTAGAGACATCACATTTGACCCAGCACTAAACTCAAGACCTCTACTGCCCACAGAGACAACTGTAGAGGAGGGGGAGATTGCCTCTGAAGCTGATATGCCACCTTTGACAGGTGAGAGATTGGAAATAATTAGAGGTGTATTTTACAAGCCCAAAAGCATTCCAGTACTTGGTCCTCATGTGTCTGTCTCATCAGTATGAAAATCAGAAACAAATCTGTAATATTTTTCTTATAGCTGTTGGCTCTAACAGTAATTACCCAGATGTCCCACCATCGCCTCCTGCGGAAGGGACATATGAAGAAGACTGGGAGGTCTTTGATCCGTAAGTAAAGAACAAGAATAAAATCAGAAACACATCTTCTCATGCTTGGTATAATCTCTATGATCTCTGTGATCCACAGCTATTTCTTCATTAAACACGTGCCACCATTGACTGAAGAGCAGCTAACCCGGAAGCCAGCACTTCCACTCAAGACCAGGAGTACTCCAGAGTTCTCACTTGTTCTAGATCTGGTGAGTACAGCTTTTTAAATGTAAATGTTGAGCCTTATGTAGCTTGTGTGAGTGAATGTAAATTATGTGATTACTGGAATGGTATGAAGAGCTGGCAGATTTACATTTCTGAAAGATCAGGATGGAACTTGTGGTCTTGTGTTCTGTTCTGCTATTTTGTTGCACCATGGTCCTGGAGGCACGTTGTGTTCTGTGTGAATATGGTATTAATGACAATAAAACCTACTTGACTAGACTACTTGAATCTTCAGTTCCAGTGTGATTTAATACAGTTCTTTTTGTTTCAGGATGAGACCTTGGTTCACTGCAGCTTAAATGAGCTGGAAGATGCGGCTCTGACCTTTCCTGTGCTTTTCCAAGATGTCATTTACCAGGTAGGTTGATAAAGATCCTTTGCAAACATGTTTGAGCACAAGTTTAACTTTTCTTTAACTTTCAACTTTTTTTAATCTGATACCAGCTTTTGACTGTAGCATTTGTTTTACCTGTAATTATTCCTGATTTTTTATTTTTTTTTACAGACCATTTAGGCTAACATTGTTCTTGTATACAAACATTTTTCTTTTTAAGGTATATGTTCGATTGCGGCCGTTCTTTAGAGAATTCCTGGAACGCATGTCCCAGATTTATGAGGTAACATTAACTTTGATTTTGTTCTCATTTCTACTTAACAAAGCTTGCATTTTGTTTATTTTCAGAACATCTCTCTGTTTTCTCTCAGGGTGGGAATAGCATATAAAGATATGTTCAATAATTAATTATGCTAAAATGGTAACTTTATGTATGACTATGCTAGTAGTCAAACTATTTATTCTGAAAAGTACTGCCAATAAATGAATGACAAGAATAAATTAATTTGAAGGTCATGAATAGACATGAAGTTGTTTCTAACACTGTGATTGAACTTTTTTCAATTTTGTCTTTTTCACAGATTATTCTTTTTACTGCTTCCAAGAAGGTGTATGCCGACAAGTTGTTGAACATTCTGGATCCTAAGAAACAATTGGTCAGGTCAGTAGATTTTAGTATAATGGTTTGTCATTTTTTGGCCTTGGTCAATGGTCAGTGCCATAAACTCTTGTTTTCTTTTACATTACTAGGCACAGATTGTTTCGTGAGCACTGTGTATGCGTTCAAGGGAACTACATCAAAGACCTGAACATACTTGGGAGGGATCTGTCCAAGACCATAATAATCGACAACTCTCCACAAGCGTTTGCCTATCAGGTTGGTTTACTTGCTTATTTGCATGTTTATTTCTGTGAGAAGATTAGCCTCACAAAACATGTCTTTGCTTCGCAGCTGTCTAACGGGATACCAATTGAGAGTTGGTTTGTGGACAAGAATGACCATGAGCTCCTAAAGCTGGTCCCGTTTTTAGAAAACCTGGTGGAATTGGTAAGTGATGGATATGTGTATGTGCAACACTTTATGATACCCCCGTTTCCTTTTGAATCTTTTGATTTATTGTTCCATGTCTTTGATCTTCTTTTGCAGAATGAGGATGTTCGGCCTCACATAAGAGAGAAGTTTCGCTTGCATGACCTTTTACCCCCGGATTGAGGTGTCTGAATCCTGTAGACCAAACTGACTGTTTTAATAAATTGGAATTTTCAGAAGGGGGACAGAAGTATATACAACTACGAACTCTAATGAGGATTTCAACTACAGATTTACCTTTACCGGCTATGTTTTATGTGGGGATGGGTGGGTTCTCAACAAAAAGGTTTTAAAGAAAATGACTTTCAAGTATGCATACGTTTTATATAAACACTTAAATGTAATTGTAATTGAAGGAAATAACTCAGCATTGACTGCCTCTCAACAGACATTTGTCTGGGCTTGGCTACAGAGGACACTCTTAATGAGTTTGTTTGTTTATTGTTTTTTTTTTTCCTTCCTTTTTGCCTAAATTGGACTTTTAAGTAAAAGTGCTGTGGAGAAGAGGACTGATGTCACTCCTTTTGGTGCTCAAAGGGACACTCCGCCCTTACTAGCCATCGACTTTTCAACAGGAATGGCCAGTTAATTATGAGTTCAAAAACATATAAATATATACATATTCAGTTGTGTGTATATGTATATATAACATTTGTACATATGTATTTTCCTGTCAGGTTTGTAAAACGTTCCTTTCGCTCTTGAGTTCAACATGCATTCCTTTTAGTTGGAAGGCTTGTTTGATAGATATGCTGACTTTTTATTGATTTTTACTATAGGTTTGAAGTTTATTTTTAAATTGCTTCTCTTATGCTTTATTTTCTAAATGCTTCTAGACCGGTTTAAAACAAAAAAAGTGAACATATCCAGTCACCTGTAAAATGCGTAGCATATTTAGGGTGGGATGGGAGGGTGTGAAAATAATGTATACTTTTTTTTCTTGCCACTTATGTATAATTGGCTGATGTTAAAACAGATCAAGACATTTCGGTTTCTGACTGCTTTAGACTATTGACTCTGTTCTTGGGGAAGGGTTAATGTTTTATTCAATTGTTAGTTTGTTTTATATGCCAAGTATAGGTAAAATGTAAAATACTCTGTGCTTTTGATTGCTTTTCTGTGGAAATAATGCTTGGTCTCTTTATGAAATGTCTGGTAATTGTAGCACCAGCATATGGGTTAGCCTAATCGCTGCAACTGCATCATATTCAGTGTTTTTTCCCTAGCCAATTCAATATTGCTTTTAAGTTCAGCCCACTGTTTTAAGAATCATCATGTACAATTCTACCTCTCGCTGAAGGGTAGACCCTGCATTTCATTCAGTGTTACCCCAATGTTTTTTTCTTCTATGGACATAATACATTATTTTTATGTATCAGTAAGCCTGAAATTGGTGATTTATTTGTTTTATTTTTATGGCATTGTCACAACAAGGCCTTGACTGTTACTTTTCTTTTCTTTTTTTCCTCTGAAAATGAATGTAGCTTGTGGATAACTTTTCAGATCTGCTCATCATAATTTGAGTACTTCATGTCATTTTGCACAAAACAGATCAACTTTTTAATACGAAGACATTTTTGATGGGAAAAGGAGCAGGGTTAAAGTTTTCATGGCGTGTCAGTGAGTAGGGGGATAAAGTCAGACAAGGTGTTCTAAGGTCCGGATTTTGATTCTCTCAGATGTGTTATAATAGCTTCTCTTCTATGATTGGATTTTCACCTTGAGATGAGTGGTGGTTATAAGGCCTCCGCATTCCTCTGTATACTGGTTGTAAATTGCTTCTTTAAACGGTGATTTTGTATTCGCCAACCATCAGTAGGAAAATCAGCGTCAGGTTTGTCTGCAATACATGTTAAGTGTTTAAGCTGCTTATAAGCACAGTTTTTAGACTGCAAATGATGAATGATTGTAAACAAGGCAGTTTTAATCAGGTGTGAAATTACACAACTAAGTTTCTGTCCAGCTGGTGGTGCTATTGAGCAAAAACATAAGCAGTGAGTCTTGGCACCAGAGGCTCAGAGGCAACTTTCCACAGTAGAGTTGTCAGTGATGAGCTTGTACACTGAAGTACCAAAGAGGGTAGAACAGCATAGAATCTAATTACATGGTGTTAAAGGACAACACCAACATTTTGACAAATTATCTATTTCAGTTGTATGTTGTGCAATAAATGCATGCAGATACTTTTGTACCTTTGATTTAACTGGGGTTCTTTATAAAAGACTTGCTCAAGTAGCTTTATAACGTACAGCACCCCTAATGTTTTTCCTCAGTCTCATATGTACTGCAGAGCCATGCATGCCTTTAGAAAGTGTCTCTGACTTCATAATTTTAGTTTCAGATAATTTCAGATACCACTTTTTTGATGTAGTGATGCCCAACTTTCATCTCCATACTCGGAACTATATATATTACGTTATATAAAAGCGAATTAATGCCATAGGTGTCTTAATGTATTTACTGCAGCTTAGTGTAATGATTTGCCTCAATGTCTGAGTTGTCCTTTAACAGAAAGTCTCTTCAAACCCTCCAAATCCGCCAACCCCCCCACCACAATGAAACGGAGTTGGTGGATAGGATATAAGTTGCACTTCAGTATCCTCTCTAGAATACTTTATTCATTTTTACTTTTAGTGCCTTTTTCAGCCGTGTTACTCAAAAGCACTTTTTTAGTAACGTCCAGATCTCACCCAAATCTCTTTAGTTGATGGTTTTGCCTCCTGTGTGCAGTTCTGAGAGGAAAAAAAGCTTTCATTTTTTTCTACTTTTGGAAGTAATTAAGGGTAGTGGCATGGTGAGTTATTTGGTTGAGAGGAAATTTGTGGGCCAACAAAAAAGCATGCCCTGTAAAAAGTAAGTGTAATGAAATGATCATGATTTATTGTTCTGTTTGTGTATAAACTGAAATGAAAAATCCAGTTCAGTCATTTTGCCAGAAAGCAATAAAATAGACAATTTGAGCTTTGAAACTGAAATAGTGTATTAGCATGCCAGTTCTGTAGGAGCCTTGTTTGCTATGATTTCTAGATTGGTATTGCTTAGCAACCAAATCAGCAATACCAACATCATGCGGGTCTCCTTCCTTTCAACTATTGTAATGCTTTCTAGAGTGCTGTTATTTTACTGCCCATTAGTGCAAGTAAATGTTTATTAGTGTAACGTGAGTTCTTAGTATAAACTGTATTAATGATATCAGGGCTGTAGTACTGTAGAACTTTTGCTGTTGTCTCAGACTTGCCATGGGCTCACTGGATTTGTCTCACACTTCGGCCATCGGTTTAGCCAGAGATCCTTGTTGGTCTCAACTGAGGAGTCCAGCAGGCTTTAAAAAATGGTAATATTTCTTTGTGGCTGCCGACTACAACAAATCAATTGACTAAAAGAAAGCACCCATAAATAAAGACCCCTCATAAGCTGATAAGGTGAGTTTGTTCAGAAAACTGGCATTGGTTTAAATATTTTAAACTCTAGAAAGGGTACTGACACTGACCACCTGGTAACTAATCATATGCTTGCCAAAATTCGTCTCAGCATGCTCTGCAGACAGTGCATTCATTCTTATCGTTTTCATTTTCACAACAGAAATGATGTTAAGCGAAGTGGACAGTATTTCAAGTAAATATTATAGGGTGACCAAACATCCTATTGTTTCTGGACATGTCCTCTTTTTGTGGTTTCTAAATTGCCAAAAATGTCAGAGATTTGGCAATTGCTTTTTACTGTCATTCATTTTGTGGTTTTGCATTGCTTTGACTTTTCTCCTTAGCTCTTGCCTTTGCCACCATTGATCAAATAGCACCTCAGTCACTGGATGTAAGAGGCCTAACCTAAACCCTGAAAAACAGGTGTTCCAGTTCCTTTGTTCATATAATTGTGTGTTAACGTTTAAGAATTTAGACAGGTTTTCCACAAAATGTGAAGTTTCAAAGGGAATGTTCAAGCGTTGTCATTGAATACAAGTAGACCATGTCGCTGAAAGTAATGTCCCTGTTGGTGTGATGGTCAGGCGTCCCAATACTTCTGTTCATATTGTGTTTTTCTGTGTCGTTGATAGTAGCCGCCTCCCCACTCCCCATGCTCTTCTCTGCTCCAGGTCGAATGGTGGCGGCACTGCACGGTGACTCTTCTTGCAAAGCACAGCTGAGAAGAGCAGAAGGAGGAGGAGGCCTGTTTAATTTCACAGCCTGTTTGAGGAGTTGCGTGTCTAGTGTGTCCTCACGCCAGTTCAGGCAGAATTGACAGGAGGAGAGGTGAAGGTCCATGTCTAAGAGTCATGATGGTCGTCGGCGTGGCGCTGGCCAGCAGCACCGCCTGGGGCCGAGGGGCGGCCACGGGGGCGACGGGAGGGAGAGGTCGGGCAGCAACAGCTCGGGCTCCTCTCACGGAGGAGGAAAAGGGAGGAGCACGCCCATCAATATCGCCCTCAAGGTACCGGGACACAGCTCCTTATATTTTTTTTACCACCGACAGCACTGAGTAGCGACAACACCTGGACGTTTCCTCAGCAAACCTCTGCAGGAACACTCATCACCTTAGCAACGAGTTAAATAAAGAACCAGTTCTCCAGACATGTGCTCCCTAACTGCTGTACTGTTGGTACTGAGGTCAAGTCAAGTTTATGTATAAAGCACATTATCATACACAAGTGTCTTTCAGTGTGCTTTAAATGAATAGAATAGAAAATAATAGTGTAAAAACAATGCATAGAAAATCGGTAAAGGAAATTTTTATGCTGTTGAGCTTTTGACCTTGTAAACCAGCTTTAGAATAACTTTTAGAAAAGCTTTAGAAATGCACAAGAAGATAAAAACAGTGAACGAGAGGGTAACAGGAGTTCACTGACGTAAACAAATGACTTAAACCCACTTTAGACATCCCTGTATTTTTAGCAGCCGTAGGTAGATAGAGACGCCGTTCCAACTCTGACACGTCGGGCCCGATCCGCAGATGCGTGCTTGTTCACAGCTTTTTGATTCGTTTCGTCGTTCACGCGTTATTCGCGTTTTTCGGGCGAAAAAAAGTCCCATAGGAATGAATGGGTAGAACTTTGGGGCGATGATGTCACCCACTCTAGCTGTTAGAGTGAGGGCAGCAAAAAAAAAACAGGATAAACTGGGATTTTAAGGTTAAAATCCACATTTTAAACCATGTGAACCCTCTGAATTAAGTTGGAAAACATAGATAAAGGGAGAGAGAAGGTTGTGGTAGTGAAATA
>JBBPDC010000129.1:9760854-9771040 GCA_037974485.1 Hemigrammopetersius urotaenia | reverse complement strand
AGAGAGAGACTTTGTGTGTGTGTGTGCCATTTCTCTCTCCCTGGCACTATATTGGCCCTGCGTCCCAATACTTTTGTTCACGGGACGGTATTGGGACGGTAACGCTGTTACACTCTAAGGCCAAACGTCAATATTTAGTCATAATTTTCGTTGTCGAAAGCAACACTACACACAGGCACACACACACACACTCACGCGCGCACGGACACACACACACTTTCACGCACGCGCGCACACTCTCACACGCACGCACGCGAGCACACACAGGCACAACACACGCGCGCACACTCTCTCTCACACACACACGCACGCACACACACTCTCACACACACTCACACACACACACATACACACACTGTCGCACGCACTCTCCCACTCACTCACACGCGTTCCTTTTTCAGGCAGCTTACTGAAGCTCTCGTTCGCCCCCTGGTGGTTGGCTGAGAAAGTGTTTGATCTGACGTGCAGCAGAGCTCCTATTAAAATCGTCGACGATCATCTTAATGTAATCGTGGCAGCCAAAATCGTGATCGTGATTAAAATTCGATTAATTGTGCAGCTCTATGGTGAAGACAAGTCTTCATCCGTGTGTGTGTGTGTGGGTGTGTGTGTGTGTGTGTGTTGTGCTGAGCTGAGCTAAATAAGCATACATGACGTGCCTGTAATATGTATTGAGAAACAAACATTTTTGAAGAGCACACTGAGAGTATATAGATGTATTAAATAGGTTTAAATGCTCTAAGATGTGGTTACTCGGCCAGAACACGGTTAAAAAGTAGGGTGTAAGGAGTCACATATTTGACTCTGAGGTCAAGATGAAATTTTATTTTTATGCTTTAATATGCTAAAATATTGTAATTCCTCTTTATATACAACTATGCCTGTGGTGTCTTACAGTGACAGTTGTTACAACCATAACTACTGTAGAAAAAACAAACAGCTTTGCTCTTTCAGCCTTCAGCCCTGTTCCTTTGAAATTATATTTAAAAAACGAAAATCAAAAATTAGCTTGTGCGTGTCACATATGAGGGATTTTTGAAACACTGTCAACATTGTTATGAACAATAAAAAACCTAAGTCGATAAAATGAAACACTTGTGGAGCACTTTTGATGCCCTTAAAATTATTATAATGAATAAGAAAAGGGTTCATCCTGACTCTGTGTGGAAAAAGATATTGCCCCATTAGTTATTGAGTCAACCAACTAACAAAATTCAGCTGACAACCAGGATCATCGGTTAATAAAATATTTCAGACTTTCAAAGCCATTTCCAAGGATCTGGAACATGAGTGAACCACAATAAGAGCCTTTATCTCCAAATGGAGAAAACTGAGGTCAATATTCCTAGAAGTGGCTGGCCTACCACGTTTCCTCTAAGAGTGCAGAGATGACTCATGAAAAGTCACAAAAGATCCTGATAAAACATCAGAGAATCTGCAGATCTCTCTCAGTGTTCATGATAAATAAGTGACTGGTCAGAAATAGTATCCATGAGAGAGTATCCACGAAAAACCACAGGGCGAAAACCGCCCTGGCTCATGGGCTCATCTCATATCGGCCAAAAATACATCTTGATGGCCTTGAAGCTTTTTAAAACAATGCTCTGAGGAGTCAGAAGAAAAACATTTGACCTGAGTGCTGCTAAACCTGAGGTAAAGTTAACAAAGCATTTCTCAATAAGAAAATATTAAGCGCTGTTGAGCTGTGCCACAAGATGCACAAGAGCAAATCCATTTCTGAATGATCTAAAGAAGCAAATTTAAGGTTTTTGGTGGCCTAATCCAAATACTGACTTGAATTATATGTTACTGTTTTAACGTGTTTCATGATTTCATGATTTCTACCAAAGATCACAAGTGAGAGGTCACTGGAACAGACCGAGGAGTGTATTATTGATACTGCTTTTCATTTCAGTACATGTTTTGAATGTTCTTTTTCAATGTCTTTCAATGTCTCTGTGTTAGTCATTACAACCTTAAAATAAAAGCCAAACAAGTGTTTTTGTGTGCATGGATCTTGTTCTGTCTGAGATTTGCTAGGTCTTATTTTGGCTATTTTGAGCCATTGTTCCAGCTCACTGCTGGACTGTGTGCTCTTAACCAACCCTAATCAGAAGGCTCCTGCTGGACATATCTTTCACTGGCCTGACTCCTCTATTAACTAAATGTACTGTGGAGCTTTCCTCTCAATTACCCCTCCCTCCAGCCCACCCATCAATCTTACACACATCTCTTTCACAGCATCTCTGCCCTCATCCTGCCTGCCTCCCTGTGTATTCAGATAGACTCGTCTGGGCCTGAGCGCTCGTCGTTGTTCACCTGGGCAGCCTCTCTGTTAACACATTCAGAGCCTCCTTCTCAGATGAGGATTAGAATTAGGCTTAGTTCTGGGTTAAGAATCCATTTGACTGAATAGTCTATGTTTATTGCTATGTTTAACATTCTTCTTTTAAGGCAGGACTAGACTAGCCTTAGAATTTTGCCTGTAATTGGCTTCTCTGTATGGACAAGAGGATTCATCTTAGGCTTTCTAGTAGAGCTGCTAAATACAATTTTTTTTAGTTGTGACCATAATATCAGCCTTTTGCCACTGCAGTATAAAATGACAAGGTCAAAATAATGCAGATGTTTCTTTAATCGTGTTTCATAAATGGATGTAATATATTGTATTGCACACCACTGCATATGCATAATGTTTGTATGCATTGCAATATGTAACAGCCTACTTTTTTCTTTTTCTATTTTTTAAAGAATATGAGATTATTATTTGATTAATGGATTATTATTTCATTCAAATTGAGTTTTCTGTCTGAGCATCACTTTATAATTACAACGCATTTCTAAACAGTTGTGATGCGTTAAGTATGTTAACTGAATCCTCATTTTGCAGCTACTAAATTAGCTGGCTGGCTCTGGTGCACTTAGATAATATTATCTAATGGTCACTAGTTAGCACTGATGAATAGAAGGCGTTAAATTATTTGTAGTCAATGACAGATGGCTTTCCATGACTGATGCTAAAAAATGCATTTTGTCTATTTTCTCTTCAGCATGTGATGGAGCTTTAATGTTAGGAAGTCGTTTTGCTAATTTTTTGAAGGACGTTTTAAGGCTTTATTTAAGGGTTTTTGTTGTTTACAGTATCTTCTAGGTCAGGCAGACCATTGACTTGGTGGACAGATTCTGAGAGGGAGGCTCTTGCACTAGGCCTGGGGTGAAGGTCTCTGGTAATCAGTGCTGGCGCAGGAGTCCATGCCCAGTTCTTGCTGTGGGGGCTTTGTGTGGGCTCAGGGATTCCCCAGAGTCACCCTCCCTGTCACAGATTGAATGTCACGCAGACAATGAGATGCCGTCATCCACCTCGCTCCCATTGCCAGTAACTAGAAATGATTAGAGCCCCAATCAGATTTGCCAGCCCACTTTTTGCTAAACTAATTGGTAATTTCAGCCGCACCTCTTGTGGAGGACCAGTGAGGCAGGGAAGAGTGGTGGTGGGCTTTTTCTTTTCCCCCCTCCCTCTCTTTTGTCCTCTGTTGTCCTTTGTGAATGAAGGGGTTCCCTGGGTTCCCTGAGCTGTGCTCTAGTGCCTGTGAGCATGCCCCAGTGCCCAGGCCTTGTCTACAGGAGCTGGAAGAAGTGGGGCAGAGGTTTAGAGTTACAGGAGCCCCAGTGTATGCTTGAGGAGCACAATCTCCACAGGGGCTTGTGTGAAGCCTTCAGTGAAAGAGCTTTCAGACCAGAAGGGTAGATCTGTTCTTCTGTCCCATGACAGGCTAAGCTCACCTTTACGTGGGGCAAGGAGGTGAGGGGGTATGAAGTAGGACCTTGTTTGGTATTGTGTATTTTCCAAAAAATTTTTTTTTCTTCAGTAACCGTTTCTAAACCAGAAGCATTCAATTTGGTCTGGAGGACAATAGTTTGGTCAAGGGATTTAACCGTTTAAACATCCTTGGTTGATATCTGGGGGAAAAAAACATGGCATTTTCAGCAGATTTAGAAGTTGTGTTGGAGGGAAATACTACATACTGCACTGAATGGCTGTCTGTATTATAAGTGAGAAGCTATTATATTGGCTATACCTGTCTTTGTAATACTTATCTCTTACTCATGCTTTATTCCAGGAGGTGCTGATGATGTTGGACAACTATGTAAGGGACTTTAAGGCTCTTATTGACTGGATCCAACTACAGGAAAAGTTGGAGAAAACTGATGCCCAGAACAGGTAATTGTCTCTACACACACACACACACACACACACACACACACACACACACACACACACTTACTTATGCTTACTTGTTTCCTTTCCACCAGCTTTGATGATGACTTACACTTCTGTACACTTCCTTTAGCTGTGAGTTATTAGATAGCTTGTCAGTCCAATATTGGAACCACATGGTCAGTTGCAGATTTGGCATATGTAGAGGGTAGAGGTGGTAGAGACATCCTCAGTCTTCTGCACTGCTGTCCTGTCTTACTCCATTACACAAGTCCCATGCAGGGTGAGCTGTCTCCAGGTGTTTGTGTCAGCAACTGCACCCTAAAGATATTTTGGTTGTAGTGCACATTAAAATAAGATTTTAGTTGATGTTTATATTTTTCTTCTGCTTGTCTGCTGGCATCTGCCATGGTGTGATTGACTTTGCGTTTGTTCGTGGGCATCTTTATTACATGGTTCATTTGAGGGAGATCATGGTCGCAATGCTTCTGCAGTTGGTCTTTGCAAGCATATCATTATGAAGCACACTATCGCATGAACTGAGGCCCAGCAGACACTTTCTGTATGAAACCACTGAGGCAACTTGTGACCGTGATAAGTGACCCAGGTTTCACAGCTGTACCAGAGGGTGCAGTCGCACACAGCTTGGTATACGGCAATCTTTGTGTACAGGTGGAGTTCTATTCTTGTTCTTGAACCCACATCTGGTGTTCCAGAGCTGTGCTGGCAGATCACTGCTGTTTTGGAGTTTTAACAGGCAGCTCCATCCACCTTGTAGGCACGAATAACTACAGTATGGATGGATTTAAGATCTTGTGGAGTGTTTACCATAATGGCACAGTCATCAGTATACCGTAGTTCCAACACTTGCTCTCTGGACAGCTCGGGGACCGTTTAGACCAGTGGTCCCCAAACTACGGCCCGCCTCTACATTTGACCCGGCCCCCTGAACAATACCAGAGACGCATTATTTTTTTCCCCCGCATTATTATTTTTTCAGTCTGGCCACACGATCGAGACTAACGCACCCATAGAACACTGGGGTGTAGTGGACCTGCCTGCCTGAATCCCTGGAAATGTTTCCTCACGTCAATAAAGCTCATGTGTGAACGTGAAATGTGACCCCCCACCCCCCAGAACAGAATAATGGCAAAAAGGTTAGGTAAGAGAAAAATTGATTCAGAATGCAGGGTATTTAACCTGCAGTGGACACACACTTATTTTTTTGTTCAATGCAAAGAAAAGGCTGTTTGTCTACTCTGTCAAGAGACGGTGGCGGTATTCAAAGAATACAATCTGCGCCGACATTATGAATGCCGTCACAAAGACAAGTATGATAGCTTGCAAGGCCAAGTGCAAACAGACAAAATCTCAAAGCTAAAAAGTGGACTGTTAGCTCAACAGACTACATTTGTACGCCAAACTCAGCGGAACCAATCATCAGTTCGGGCCAGCTTTCGTGTTGCTCAACTGATAGCAGATGGTTATTATTGATTTCATAAATACTGTTATTATATATTTCCTGCCTTTTTTTCTGTGAAGAACCCAGAAAGGCTTATTTGATTATTTATTGATTTCATAAATAGTGTTATTATGTATTTCCCGAGTTAATTATTTCTGTGAAGAACCCAGAGAGGGTTATTTGATCTCGGAAAGGGTTATTAATATTTGGTTATGTGTGGCTTTCTGGAAAACAATAAATGTTTACATTTCGGCACCCCTGCGATCGCCACACTTTTTCTGTTACAAACTGACCCTGACCCCCCATCAGAGAAGGGAAAAGTTATGTGGCCCTCATTGGAAAAGGTTTGGGGACCCCTGGCATAGACCATCCAGCCTGATGACCACTGCTGTCCTCAAGACTCTTTGCAGACAAGATGAGTGACATGTAGGGAGAAATGACAATACACACGCCTGTCCTTACCCCTGTGCAAAAAGGGTAAGGTCACACAAGCATCACGCCATCTTGATAAAGCTGCATGAAGTTAACCAGTTTGGCTGGACAGCCAAACTTGAGTGGCACATTCCAAAGCAGCTTCCTTTTCACAATGTCAGAGGCTTTAGAGAGGTCAGTGAAGGCCACGAAAAGGTCTTGGTGTCATTCACAACACTTTTTCTGAAGTTGCCTTGCTGGGAAAGTCAGTCCGATTTTTCTCTCCACTGTTGGGAGAAGTTTTTATTTTTCTAGTGCTTGGAGTATTGTTGTGCATAGGTACCCGGGGGTCTTATTGTTCTTAAAAGAGTAAACAGCTGTCAGTACCTCAAGTTGGAGACTGCCTGAGGGCAAGAATAAGTAGACATTCAGGCAGTTCATCAAGTATGGAATGGTCTGCGTGCTGGTTGAGACGAGCACCGAAGTATTCGAGCGGCCTTTAAGCAGTTTCAGACCATCTGCTGTTCTCAGAGGGTGGTTAAATTTCATGTACCCTGTTTCTTCTATGTTCATCTCAGAATTCTTCTTGAACCAATCCTTTTGATTTCGAAGCTGGTGGTTTGGACTGCGGCCTCATAGAGCACAGAGCTTTTGTAGCTTGTTCCCTGCAATTTGATGTAAGAGCTGAAGCGAAGACTGACACAATGACGTTTTGAATGCCACAGGGGTGTTGCAATCTCCAGTAGCACATCTTTGCTGGCAGTGGGTGGTTTTCACTGGCAAAAGATGATCAGACTCCTCTTCCAGCTGCAGACAGCTGTCAGTTCCTCAGTCATTCAAGGTCCGTCTATGTGTGCTCCCTCTTGAATTGCCTTTTCTCTCCTGAACTTTCTCTTTTCAAGCTATGCCACAAGACCGCATGGAAGTATTTGGCTAATGCCAGTGCATATCCACACTGTGGGCCTGCACATAACCTCTGGGACTTCTGCAGCTCTTAGATCCCCAGTTATGTTAGACTAGGGCTGCAAGACTATGTTGATCCATGAGGAGGCCTGACAGAAGTCCTGGTGATAGAGAGGCTGTATACAGATGAGGGAAGGCTTATACATCAGACTGCTTCTCTGTTCACCCTTAGAGTTAGCCAGCAAAAGCAAGCTGTAGGTGAGATTGCTGCAAGCAGAAAATAGGCATGTGGCCTCGTTCTAGCTAATACACTGCTGTACTAGTCAAATTACCCTGTGGACAAATCTCTTTCTCTCTCTCTCTCTTACAAACACACACAAACAAACCCCCCGCCCCCCACACACCACACAGGGGACTCTTTCACACTCATGTTCTTGCATCTCAGACCGGATCAATAGGAAGAGCTGTAATTCAAGGGGATTTGCCAGTTTATTGGTTTCTCTTTAACCAAATGGCTGAATTACCACAACACTCGTACATTGATTAAAGCATAAACCCAAGCTTTTAAGTTACCTACTACACTCCTTCTTGATTAGTCAGTTTTTGAATGCACACTTAGGTTTTGCATCTCAGTATGAAGTGTAATTTACACTTCACTGGGAAGTGAAAAATCACCTTTACAAGGATGATAAGCCGCTATAAATTCCACTAGCTTGATGAGATTTTAGCAGGACAGATTTTGATTTGTTGAAACGCTACTAAATATTTTTTTGTTCTTTCCAGGCCCACATCTTTGGCGTGGGAGGTTCGAAAGATGTCCCCAGGACGCCATGTCATGCCCAGTCCTTCAACGGACCGTATCGTTCCATCACCCAGTGTTCGTCGCTCCCTTAACTTTGGGTATGCATCTTTAGCTCTGACCGGTAACCTTGAGTAGAACTTGGATCAATGTTTTTTCCTCTCCACAATAAAGCTCGCTCATAGAACTTAGCCATTATTCCATCTTACTTCCCACTAATTGAAACTGTGTTCTCAGTTAGCCAACAATGCCTAATGCCTGATGTGGGGAAACTCCACTTCCTACATTAACGCTTGATATTTGTCTCCCTCCATTACTGTGTATGGGTTTTTTTTTCTTTTTTTCTTTTTTTTACTGGTAGTGTAAAAGGAAGGCAATTGCTAATTCAATTAAAAGGGCACTGAATGGCCGAATTAAGAAATCAATGGAAGATATGATACATAGAGAAGCCCAGTCTAAGGCTGGAGGGACGATGTCTATTGTCTGGAAGGGCTGTGAGATCGATCTCTGAAGCCCAAGCGTTTGTTTAATGCAATTTTTGCCGGGTTTTTCCATGGCTGCTCTCAGAGACAGTGGGAGTGCAGATATGAGTGTGGTTGAAGACTGCTGAAGCATGGAGTTCAATACCTACATTACACTGTAATCGGATGCTGCAGGAAATGGATATTGATCAAGCTGAGGAGCTGTCAGGCTGATCTGGGAGCTGGTGTCTGGATCCTCCATCCGCTCTGATGCATGAGGCTCAGAGTGGCTACTGTGATACAGTTAGCGTTAGCTGGTCTAGGGATGGACAGCTGACAGGTTCTCTCTCTTGAATTGTGATAATTCTGATGAATTTATTGTTATATATTAAAACCAAGAGTGGTGCTCAAAATTAATCAGTTCTTTCATTGCACAGGTATTTGTGGTGCTATGGCTAGCCTATGTAATGTGTGGGTGTGTTTGTTTGCGCTCATGCTCTATAGGGGTCCTCCTCCCACTCTTGCAGTAGCCCGCCTCTCCCATTCTGGCCCCAGCTGGGCAGACCGAGTGAAGTTTTCTCAGGCCTTGCCTGTGCCCAGCCAGAGTGTTCCAGGCCCCACAGAGAAACCTGGTGAGCTCCAAGTCATGTCTTCCACTAATTATTATTTGTATAATCAATTAATCTTTAATCTTAAAACTATTAAATGTTTGTGTCTTCTACAGTTTTCTCTCACTTTGCTCCTGTCACTGCTATCAAAAGTTTTAAGCAATTTCCTTTTTTGTCTGTAAAGAAATCACATTCAGCCCATCACCTCCCGTCATGTACTGCAGTCTGGTGGAATGACTGTGTGCATTATATTAAAGCATTGGAAAGCCATTTTGTTAAACAAAGAGATTATTTTACAAGAATGCTTTGTTTCAGCCCTGCAGGAATGCATACTCTTTACCGAAGGGGCACTTTGAGCAGGATGTGAATGCGTTCTTTGCTCTTACATTATTTGTTTCATAGTGTCTGGACTTTGAAAAGAAACTTTTTGTGCTTCATCTGCATACTCATTTCATGCAATTCTGTCTTTAGGGAAAAAAGATGCAGAGGGCTGGGAGACGGTACAGCGTGGACGCTCAATGAGGCCTCGCTCTATCGCCATGGTGGCCAAGGTTAGCCCTGTCCTGGCACACGTCAGTCCCAAAGATGTCAATGATAAGGAGAACCAACAGCTTCAGGCTTCTAACCAGGACAAAATGCAGAGGCCAGGGGAGCAGAGGGAACACGACAAGCTCGCCTCCCCAGAGCAAAAGCCAGAGTGTGAGAAGGCTTCCGTCATCGAGGTACTGACGTCAACCAGCAGACCCCTACCCATCAATAATTCAGAACCAGAGGGGAGACTTAAGGGCTCTGTAATGTTATAGTGTTTTATCTGCCCTCGCTGTTTGTGTTTTGGGGTGTATTCATAGACACACAGTCCAGACAGGGCCATATCAGTTGAGCAGGCATTGATTTTGTGCATACATAGTGAGACTACTGAGTCAGAAATATCATATGAGGTCTTATGAAATATGTACAGATCCTGTGTTCTACAGTACTCTTAAGGGCAGATATCTTCTTGACATTATCCTAGTTTGATGCAAGAATTCTGTTTGCATGTTTGTGATTTTGCGTTACATATTTTGATGTGTTCGGCATGTTATTGCATGTTCTCTTCCTGCATGTTGTGTTTCCTCTGCTCAGTGTTTAGTGTGTGTGTGCTTGTGTGTTAAATTACATGTCAGATGATCTGATCTGATGATGTTTCTCATGGAAGTCCCTGGGAAGGACTGCTGCAAATATGCATGCTTGTGATTGTGTGTAAATATCGGGGTGTGTGTGTGTGTGTGTGTGTGTGTGTGTGTGTGTGTGTGTGTGTGTGTGTGTGTGTGTGTGTGTGTGTGT
>JBBPDC010000129.1:9748787-9760530 GCA_037974485.1 Hemigrammopetersius urotaenia | reverse complement strand
TGTGTGTGTGTGTGTGTGTGTGTGTGTGTGTGTGTGTGTGTGTGTGTGTGTGTGTGTTAATGCAGCCCCCATCAGACAGTGACCAAGATCCTGGGCATTCTGTCAGTTCCACCTCCGAATGTGCACCACCAGTTATTTCTGAATCTCCTCCAGCCCCTTCCTCGCCCCAGCCTCAGCCTCAACCTCCGCCTCCACCTCCAGCTCCAGCACCAGATCCTCCATCCTTTCCCCATTTGGAGGAGGCTGGTGGTGGACTGGCTGGTGGAGGGGAGCAGGGGCAGACGGGCATGGGGGCAGCGTGGCGGGTCACGGCACCATCTGCTGCCGGAGGAGCAGCAGCCGCAGCAGCAGCAACACCAGCAGTGGCCCATATTCCCCTGGCAGCGGTGAAACTGGAGAGCATGCTGGACCCCACAGAGCTTTCTACTGTGAGTGCTGAGAGACACAGGCCGGGGTCACAGCTCCCGCCTAAACAACGTCAATCTCAAAAACCTCCTGCCACAGAGGGATCAGCCCCCCCTTACCAAACCTTACATAGACAGAATTGTGTACGTGTACATGAGTGGCAATATAAGTATCTTGGGCTCATTGAACTGCAGTGGTACCGTGCACTTACAGCTTTTAGTGCTTGTGTTGTTTTGTTTTTAGTGTAGACATGCTGACTCACACTCTCCTGAACCAACTCCTCTTTGTCCTAGGCCCTTTGATCCATCATCTCATTGAGCTATTTAAAGATGCTCAATTTTAACAGCAGAAGCTATTTGAGCTGGATTCCTTTGGCCAGAGAAGGTCCTGTAATGTAATTAATAATGAATTAGAGAGCCCAGTTCGTATGGGACAGATTATCTGTATAATTTCCCTGAATTATCACGACTTGTCTGGATTGAAAGGTCACAACTTAGATGTTCACAGCAATGTTTCTTGACAATGCTGCACTAATTAACAAGAGCAACATGTACGGCTGTTTCTGTCACAAGATTTTATTATTTTTCTTTAAGGTTTATTCAAACTTTTATTGAGGAGGTAAATGGTTGCAGGAATTAAAGTTCTTCCCAATTCGCAATTCCCTATTTTCAGATTCATATTGGATTAATTGGTCTTGTAATTAAGTAATTGGTGAACAAAGTGCCTGGCCACATAACGTTAATCCAGTTTAAATTGGACAATAGAGTGCTTATTAATGTTAAATGACCTCAAACTGGGTGAAGTATCTTCTTGTGATTATCTATAGCTGTACAGAGTTTTCCGCCTCTGTATTTTTATTCAGATTAATTTGCCTCTGTTCAGTTCTTTAAATTCAATAGTTGCTGTGGACTCGCTCTTTTCTTTGACATGGCTTCTCTCTCGCTGGCCCCTGCCTTCCATTTCTGGCACATGTAACCTCTCAGGGGTTAATTAAGGCTAAAGCCTCCCTCTTCTCTGCCTGAGCTACTGTCATCCATTTCTCAACAGCACACCAAAGCCTGTCTGAAACTATAGAGATGAATGTGCATAAATGGCCTTGGGGGAGTGCTATCTAAGCCCAGATCATATAGGAACCTGGCCTTACTGCTACAGAGGTCCAGACACCATCTCAATGGGTGGCTGAGATAAGCCCAACTCTGTTTAGACTCCTGCTCGAGACTAACAGGCGTGGCGTTGAGAGAAAGCTCTCTCTCATTATGCTCATTAGGGTGAAGTGTCACACCAGTCCCAGCGCTGCCTCCATCCTCCTGTACGGTTGGTCTGAAACTGACACTTGGCATACTGCTCACTCGCCAGTTTAAAAGGCACCAGGGTCAAGTGCTATGGTCTGTAATGGTAGGAGCCAGGATTCTTTTTCAAAATATTTCAGTGATTTACTAGTCATCGAGCACCATGAAGACTCACAGGTGCAAACCCTGGTTTAAAGCCTCAACCAAAAATACATCAAACTGTTGTAAACAGACCCAGTGATATGGCATTACTTTCTCGAAACTGACACCATTTTGGTGAAGTTCACTTGTTGCAGGTGGTACCATGACTGTGTGAAATTTTCAGTTGTAAAGCCTAAACAGCGAAGCCTTGCATTTTAGGACCTCTGTCCTCCATTGCTCATCATCATAGTGTACGTGTCCTGCATGACTTCGATATGCTTCCCCATGTGTGGTTTTTGTGATTGATGTGTGTTTATGGATTCATTTTTGACTTTTGTTCTCTTGAATAACATATATGATGCAAGTTTGTTTTACACATTGCTCGAATTGACTTTTTAAAACCAAATCATTTGCATATGATTTTGATATTTTAGTGTACTTCATATGGCCTAGACTCAGAGGCAGTAAAAAGTTGTCTACACCACACCTCAACCTGAGTATTTGTGCTTGTGGCATGTTTTGAGAGGCTTGGTGTGTGCAACTTGGCTCTGCTGTAATGCTCTTCCCTGTTGGAGAGCTAGTACCGCTTGCAGCCGTGCTGGATGTGGCGAGTATGTGAGTGATTGAGTGTGTGTTTGTGGCCTGTCTTCAGCCCCAGTCCATGGCTGAGGTCCTGGCTAAAAAGGAGGAGTTGGCTGACCGGCTAGAAAAAGCAAATGAGGAGGCCATCGCAAGTGCTATTGCTGAGGAAGAGCAACTGACCCGGGAGATCCAGGCAGAGAACAATGAACTGGAGACGGATAATGAGAGCGACTTCTCTGTAAGGAGACCGTTTCATTGGCTATTCATATTTTGTTGTCTTCACTTTTTTAAATACAGCGAGTTAAAAAAAAATACCTCTGTTATGTGAACATTTCTTGATAAATGGACCAATAGAAATGCCAATAAAATTTTCCTTTGGTGCATATTGAAGTTTTTTTTTCCCCCTTCTATTAAAAAAATAGATCTTCATATAAATTAGGTTCTTATAATGTACTTAGTAGTACAATATTTACAATAGTCTCAGAATTCTTCACTAGTATTTTGTTCCTGTTGTCACATAGGCAGGCATTGGGAGCGGAAGTTGTGGGCTTAACCTCGACTGGAGTGACATGCTGGCTGACTATGATGGTACCAACTGCCTATAGATCTTGAAATGTCAGTCAGATATGTGACTGCAAGGAGATTTGTGCTTTTAATTCTTCTTCACTATTTTTCCTGTCATGAGAAGCCCGAGAGCCCTGGCGTCAGAGCACCTCATGGGGGGACATGGTGGAGGAGGAGCCAGCTCGGCCTCCTGGTCACGGCATTCATATGCATGAAAAACTCTCCTCACCATCACGCAAAAGGTACCACAGCTCACACAAAGTTTGTCATATATTGTGCTATTACAGTGAATCCCAACCCTTGTGCCCTGCTTTAATCTCTGGTAGGAATTCTTCTTCTGTTCTAAAAATTGCACTTCTGTTTAGCTGAAGCAACATGAAGCATCATTTTCTTTGCAGGACCCAACTTCTAAAAACAAGAGAGTTAAATGTAGTTCACAAGACTGCTACTTTTAAGAAGTAATACCTTGAGCAGCAGATAAATATGGCTTTTGTTTGTCAACAGAACCATTGCTGAGTCAAAGAAGAAACATGAAGAGAAACAGTTGAAAGCTCAGCAGCTGCGAGACAAGCTGAGAGAGGAGAAGACCCACAAACTGCAGAAACTTTTAGAGAGAGTGAGTCTTAATGCTCGGAAGCCTACCGTGTCTTGTCTGAAGCCATTGGGGAGCTGAGCAATGATTTCGTTGGAAGCAGCGAGACACTTAACATCCATGCTTAGCAGATTTAGCTGAACAGGGTGGTGAGGCCATTATGTCAAACAAGTACATGATGGTGACATCACTTTCACCAGCCACTCTCAGGCTGGTTTGTTTTTGTTCTCCATGTTCTATACGAGATGAAGGAAACTTGAAACAGCCTTGTATATTTACACACACGCATGCCTGAAAGTGAATATTAACATGTGAGATGCTCTTTAGCAAGCAGGTGTTGAGAACATAAGGATTTGATGATTGAGGTACATTGGCATGCTGGAAGAGCTTGGGGGGAGGGGCGGTTGTTTTTGCAGTATGTGATGTAGACAGTGTTGCCACTGCTTTCTCTCTCCCCTAGGAGAAGGAAGTGAGGAAATGGAAAGAGGAGCTGCTGGATCAGAGGAGGAGAATGATGGAGGAGAAGCTGCTCCATGCTGAGTTCAAGCGGGAGCTGCAACTTCAGGCCATTGTGAAAAAGGCCCAAGAAGAGGAGGCGAAGGTGAGGACGATCTAGTGAGATCACAGGCTTACTTGAGGTCCTGGGCAATGGTTATCATTTGTAATAATTTGTATTGATATACAGTATGGGGGGGTCCTTGGGCAATGACGGCCTCGACATGACCTTTTGAGTTTACGATGCTCACACCCATAAAAACGTTTTTAAAAATTGGGACGCGAGTGTTTCAGTTTGTCCCGTTAGCATCATTTTATGGACTATGTGGGTGAACTAGTTTGGGTGCGCACGCCGGACGCATACACAGTAATATGACATATAAGTGAGGGAGTTGGCGTCACCCAGTAGAGTACAGCGTACAAGTACAGTATATTTATGTACTTTTCCTTTTTCTGTGGCTTAGTTGTGTTTTTGTTCTAGATTATGATTTTACAACTGTTAGGATCAATAATTGACTTGGCCTCGGATGTGTTTCGATCCAGTTATTAAATCCTGCTTACGTCACTGTCGTAGGAACGGAACTGTGTTGTTACCTGATGACCTGTACTGTCTAAAAGTCTGAGGCACCTGCAAACCAAATCTGTGGTGTTCTTACGTGCTCACAAAATATCCACTACCTTTTACAAACAAAACACATTTTGATACTTTTTACTGCTTTCTTATTTGTTTACATTTATTATAATGGTAACTTTGCTAAAGCAGAAACACAATTTATGACACTGAGAGACTTTTAACAATATGCAGAGGTGCCATATATCTACCATATATACCATATATCTAGATCTTAAATAAGAAGCATTTTCTGGTTTCATATTGTTGTTTGGAATTAAACATGATCTAAATAATATCCCTAGATCAATGAATGAAATATGGCTATGAAGCACCTCCTCCAGTGCATTTATTTTGCTGAGATTGAGCTAGTGCCAAATCAGTTCATTAAGCAAAAGGAATACTTTGGTTAGACAATATGCCTGGAGAGTTTTATATTATATTGCTTTGTGTTTGTGCTGTTCTAAAAGTTGCACTTCTCTTTATAATAATTAAATTATTAAAAACAGTTCTTGATATTGAATGAAATCTACTTTTGATCATATGACACAGTACTACTGGTTTTTTTTTTTTTTACTTTGTACTGTTTTCTTTTTTTGTTTTTATTTTTTCAATAAAGTAGAATAACAAACAGCTGTTGGTTTTGTAGGTGAATGAAATTGCATTCATAAACACACTGGAGGCTCAGAATAAAAGGCATGATGTGCTGGCCAAGCTAAACGAGTATGAGCAGCGGCTCAACGAGTTACAGGAGGAGAGGCAGAGGAGGCAGGAAGAGAAACAGGCCAGGGATGAAGCAGTACAGGTTTGACCATTTTGGGTCCAAATTTTTATATGTACACCATATTTCTACATTCCACTAGTCTTGCACCTTTCTTTCTCACACACTTTTCTGGCCTGAATTCTTGTTTGTGTGTGTTGTGTAATCTGCGTGTCAGGAGCGTAAGCGGGCTCTGGAGGCAGAACGACAAGCACGGGTGGAGGAGCTGCTGATGAAAAGGAGAGAGCAGGAGGCTCGGATTGAGCAGCAGCGGCAAGAGAAAGAGAGGGCAAGGGAGGATGCAGCCCGTGAGAGAGCCAGGTCTGCACCGGCACACTGCAATTCAGGACAGGACGGCAGCCTCTGTCAGCAAAAGCACAGGGACGGTCTAACGAGTGCAGAGAACTCGAGATTAAAGATTTGAAAAAATGCCTCATTTAGAAGGGTGAAATCTTGAGTGAACCAAAACTGGAGCAGAATAATTTATAAGTAGTTTTAAATTATAAGTACCCATAGACCATCCATTTATAAGTAGTTTCCGTCAGTAGAAATCAAAGTAGAGAATTAGTTCACTGACTCTCACATTTAGAAATATCTGGTCTAAGACACTAGAAGTAACTTTCATTTAATATTATTTGTGTGTTGGTGTGGGGTAATTTCTTTGCAGAGACCGTGAAGAACGCCTGGCTGCCCTCAGTGCTGCTCAGCAGGAGGCCATGGAGGAACTGCAGAAGAAGATCCAAATGAAGGCATGTCCAGTCTCTTATAGCCTAGTTTATCATTAGCACCATTGGCATACCCAAGGTCAAATATGCTTTTTCTCAGGCCAGCTTTAACGTTAGACTTACTCCATTCCCTTCTGCCCACTCTCCTGCAGCATGACGAGAGCAGCCGCAGGCACATGGAGCAGATTGAGCAGAGGAAGGAGAAGGCTGCCGAGCTGAGCAGTGGCAGACATGCCAACACGGACTACGCCCCAAAACTCACTCCCTATGAACGCAAAAAACAGTGCTCCCTCTGCAGTGTTGTGGTGAGATTGGATACACAGATCAGATACATTTTCCCTAGATTACTGTTTACCTTCCTAGTTTACAGGGACCTCTAGAATATGCTGCCTTTTCTCTGTCGCAGCTTCTCTTGTCAGTTTTTTACTAGGATTGTTCCAAATTTTCCAAATAGCTTGGGAAATAAAACTACGTTTTGGATAAATAGATGCACTCATAGTCATCTATGAACATTAGATTCACACTTGCATGACACATTGACTGCGACTTAGTTAAGTTTCTGTAAATGTTCTCTGCAAGTGAAGTTCAGATCACCCCACTGGTTTACTTTACTTTGCCGCTTGGTTTGTTTGACCGATGGAAACTCAATACCATTTGATCACCTCGCACATCGATGCACAGCCACATTGTGTTTAAATCCTACTGGCTTGACCGTTTCAATTCGTTGTGAACTTGGCAGCTAGAGTTCCAAAAGCTGCTGAGTAGAAGGTGATTCAGGGAATATGGGACGAGGAGGCATTGGAATGAGGATTTAACTGCATTAATTAAACATGAACTTTTGTTGTATATTTATGGGCTGAGCATGATTATGCTTTTCCAGTGACGGACAACAAATCAGCAAGTGGGCCCATTTATCTGGGACCGGCCTGGCTTTCACGGCAACGAAGGCCAGACACCTTGGAGCTTCGAACGGACATCAGATTAAGCGCCTGGGGAGAATGAAATCTTGTTAAAATGTCAGATGACCTTGGCCAGTCAGTGACTCCAGTGATCATCTTTAGGTCAGCGGGAAGCACTCTACTTAATAACATTAAACACAGGCCATCCTACTCGGGCTCCCGTCCAGAGCCAGAACACAAAGAACAGCAAGCCTACCACTCCTGCAGCAGTGTTTAGTAAAGCATCTCTCCGCTGACTTAAAGCAGTTTTTACTACTTGCGTTGGCAGTGATTGGTGCTTATATTCCTCTGGTCTTGGTGGAATTACTTTCCTTACCAGGCCACCATGAAAGAGTGATGATTGCTGGTGTCACTGAAACCACAAATGTTGATATTTGATCCAGTTATTAAGAAAAAGAGTAATGCCTGGGGCTTGAAATGAATTCAAAAGCCCATGAGTTAAAACTTGTCATTGTTCTGGGTATTTTTCAGCCATTATGAGCGTCCTGTTCTGATGTTCTGCCTTTTATTTGAAGGTGTCATGCTACTTTGCAGATGTCAGTCAGGATTTGGGGATCATATTTAACTTTGAACTGAGCTTACGGTAGTAACAATTGTCTGAGTTATCTGAGAAGTGTGACACTGTGAACAATACGGTAACATATTGTGAAGTTGACACCGTTATGCTGGAGGTATAGGTGTCTCTTTGGCCCCTGGCCTTCTTTTGAATTGTGTCCGTGTCAGTGACCTCTGACCAATGCGTTTGTAGATCACCTCCGAGGTGCACCTGTTCAGTCACACCAAGGGCAAGAGGCACCAACAGGCAGTGAGGGACAGCAGCAGCATCCAAGGCAGAGAGCTGTCTGATGAAGAGGTGGTAAGTAGACTCTCAAACCCTTAAGTCGCCTAAACCCTCCGCCCCCTGGAACCTGTGGCATTTAACCACTTCAGTTCTCAATTTTGTCACTTTAACAAAACAAAAATACAGTCAAACAAGGGCAACAGACAGACAAGACATAAAAAGGGAATTCTAAATTGGATGTCAAAGCACATACATCACCTTCACTGAAGACATATGTCTTTAGATGAAGAGCTTTATGCAATTTTCTACAACTATTTCATCACAGTGGTAAAACTGGCAAACATTTTACTCTTTGTGTTAAGTTTAAACCATGCTTTGGATCAGTATTGATTACTCAGAGGCATGGTTTACATTTATTGTTACTTCTTATTAGACTGGGTAAGACTCGAACCCCATTTTCCATTTATGTGGAATGTTCTCCTGTGCTTTACATTTGCGTGAGTTTAAAGAGAAGAGAAGATGCCACCAGTAGTGACTTCAAACCAAAAATAATTTATTATAGTGATAATTTATGGGATACAAATTCATTTGTAATTATAATGAGATCTTCCCATTTAACTGCAAGAAGTACTCTGGCTGCTGCTTTCTTGTGCACCCCAGTTAATTAAATATTGGTCTCATATTAAAAAGTAAAAATTCATGGTAGTTAATGAAAAATAGCCTTACAGTTAATAACTGAATAATGTGTCTGCGGTATAAGAGGATAAACGTGGAGCTATATTGAAATTATAATCCCCAAACATGGCACCCCTCACAAACGATGTAATCCTGCAAAACTACAAATGCAAGATATTTAACATAAGCTCAAATTTCTAAACATTTTAAGAAAAATCTGTATTAAAAATGAAATTGAATAAACTTTGTTGCGGTTTTCAATTATTTATTTTTTTCACATTTTAAAATATATATATTTTTTTTAATATTAGCTACCCTTCACATAGTGGTAAAAACTAATGCTAAGCGGATCAATAGAAATAGTACAAAATAAAATCTTTTCAATATATTCAACTGAAAGTATACATTTGCTTTCTCCTGTAAAGTTATATTGTAATACAGGGTTTATATCTGACAGTGACATTTCTCTATTATATTATCAGAGGGAGTTCAAGATTGAGAAGTAAAGCATGTTCCTGACCTCTCTTGCCTTTTGCCCTCCTGGTCAGACTGTTGAGTCTGTGGGCCAATAAATGAGTGTGACAAAATCAACAGCAATGACACGCTGGAGGGGTGAGATCACCCCCTGTCTTTGTTAAGAGCGCCTGTCCTGTGGATGCCTCTCATTAACGGAGAAGGAGCCGCTCTCTGCAATATGAGATTGGCTTTCTTACAGAGCTCTTTGTGTAGCTGACAACTGTTGGTGCTATATGCTGCACCTTTGGCCTTCTGCACCCCCTTCATTTGAACCTTTTTTTCCAGCGAGTAATTTTTAATGTCGCCCTTACTCTAAATCATTAACCAGTTACTGCTGGCCATTCTTCTTCCTGACAGAGTGGTAAACAAGCCGGATAGAAAACGGCAATGTATGTAAGGTGTGACTGACGCGTGAACTTGACTTTAAACTAGTGTAAAGGATTACATCCAGTTCCATGTACTTATAAATGATGTCTTTCATTAACCTACTTTAATCCAAATTTTGATTTAGTTTGATTATAAGAGTTATGAAGCGCAATGTACAACAGTGAAAGAAATTTGCACGGGGAGAGAATTATTACAGAAAGTTGGCACTGTAAAATTGTCCCTGTATTAATCAGCGCTGTCCTCTGCTCTAATTAGTAACGAAAATGTTACTCCTGGGTCTCACATCAAAAATGTTTTCCCCCTTATTTTGAGTACCATCTCAAGGCTTTGGCAGGCCGTTTTCATTTGCAGCGTGCAAAGGCGGCCTGAGTGGGGACTTTGTTTGGATAGTTTTAACGTGGGCCTTCAGCCTTCCATATTTATGTCTCTTCCCATTTTGGTGCACCGTATTTCATTCATACAACCGCCAACTATTTTCCAGTCGAGACTTCCATAACTCTTGCCGTCGTGAAAGATTTTTAATTAAAATGAAGACGGTTGGCTGAACCGTGCAGAGGTCACAGCATAGTTTCTCTGCGGAAGCGGAGCCTCTGCGGCCCCGAGTCCTCGTATTTAGTCACATTCTGCCTTTTTAAGGACTTGTGAATTAAATTGAAAATAAGGTGATTATCAACAGGGATGGATCGATGGGCCTGGGGAACGCTCTGAGCTGCCATTGCTCTCCTTACTTACCTTTATTGGTTGTCATCTGTCCTGCTTTAACGTAATATACGGGAGGTTCCTGACCCCTCGCCTTTGACACATGGGAGTTTTAATTTATGACTCACCCTTAATTCCTGACCAAAAAACACAACTGACCTCTTAAATAGAAGATGCTCCTATCGCTTCTTTTTATTCCTGAATGGCCTAGACGGAGTGGAGAACCACACTGATGTGATGGTGCCTGACAGCTTTCTTTCTAAACTTCTCTTTCGATTTTACTGACAAAGTGCATTTTTTTTTTGTTTGTTTGATTTTTTTTTTTTTGTAGTTCATGTCAAAACTCTTGTAACACTTGTATCAACACAAAGACGTAGCAACTGATGCCTCTGAGATGGTGGTATAAAACTCATGTGAAAGGGCGCTACTGATGGTGTGTGAGAGACAGTAAGACAGAGCCACCTGATACACCATATCTTCACCTTGAACCTGGATGACATACAGCTGTCTGTTAGACATCGGGGGAAAGCCATCCTGTGCCGCTCTTTGTCTGACACAAAGGAGTGGAGGATGGGCGGGTCATATGAGCGTGACACTGGGAGGGTCTATAGGCCCTGAGCGGACCATGGCGGTGTGATGTTTGGAGAAGTCTCCCATTACCTGCACCAAACACTGCATGTTATTGTCAAGCTATCCTAGCCCCAGGCCTCTCTCTCTCCCATGCCCCTCCTATTGTCTCTCCAGTGCAAAGAGACACCTATCACGCAGCTTCCTCACCTCAATCACTCACCTGACAGGGCATCAGAGAGTACCGTCTGCCTAAGTATGACCTTCATTATTGTATGTTTTCTTAAGAATACTTGATTAAGCTTTCAGATTTTGTTATTAGAGGCCAATATGTGTTATTACAGGACACTGTTAAAGACCAAAAAAAAGATTACAGATTTGTGTTTCTTTTCATTTGTGTCTTAAGTAGTATCACTTTGATGGTGTAGTTTACTTTAGTCCACCTGCATGTTATAAGCTTAGTCCTGCTCTCCGCACACTACAGTTCCTGATCCTGACGCACCCCCTCTAAAGCCCACTCTGATATAATCTCAAGATGGTGCATGTCTTTGAGGTGTTACAGAAACAATCCCATTAACTGGCCGGCAGGAGAAGTAGATCGCCTTTCAGGGAGATTACTCGCCAGATGCCTTTCTGGCCGAGGAGAGCCAATGGTTATGACTGCAAGGCTCAACTCCTGCTCCCAGGGGGGTGTGAACCCCCCCATACACACACACACACACACACACATACATACACAAGCTCATGTATTCTTACTGCTTAGAAATAGAATTAATCTCTAATGCACACATTTTAGAGAAAATCATTAAGTCTGCCATTTTCCTCTCAAAAGGCATTTATTAAGGGTGTAACAATGCATTGTGGCATTTTAATTCAATAATTTGACGATGCATTGTAGAGAATGGACATTCTACTACACTTCTCCTGCTTCTTGGCTCAATTGTTTTTAGTAAATTTTGCAGCAATATGAATTTGAGCTGATAGTCACAAATATAT
>JBBPDC010000129.1:9719043-9747980 GCA_037974485.1 Hemigrammopetersius urotaenia | reverse complement strand
AATCTCAATTTAAACATTAATATAATCTAATATAAAACCAAAGCTATTTGCAGTTGCAGGGCATTCACATTTGATCTAGTTTGTTATAAAAATGAACTAGATTACCTTTAGAGTGGACATAAGTAATGGGATATATATATCTATAGCCATGTATTTTGTAGAAGCATGGGAATCAGAAGTCAAAGTGCATAATCCCCTCAGTTTTCCTTCATTACTCTGACATATCATTGTTAGGTATGGCGAGCTTGCTGAGCGTTTCACTAGCTGGTTGGTGGGAGTGGTGGAAGTGGGAGGGGAAGCATGATTATTATTTTGCCTGCCTGCTGGTAAAGGGTGATGTTAGAGACAGGCAAATATAATCCTTTGAAGATTGAATCACATTTTGGTGTTGTCTTTTACATAAAATCATAACTCATAACTAATACTCACAACTAATATGTCCAGGCATTCGAACTAAAGTAAAGGTAAAAAATAGCCACTTTCATTTTAAAATAGTAACTGAAAGCTGTTGTGCAGGCTCTTTTGGTAACATATTCCATCACCTTGTTTCTTTCTTTCTTTTTTTTCCTATTTGTAAGTCAATTATGGAGCGGCTCCTGTTTCTCCTGAGTTTTACCTGTGACACAGCAATAGAGGCTGTGTCCTGTACCATGTTACCTTCTGGAATGGCATCCACATATATCGGCAGCAGCTCTGAATACACACCCTTATCTCTCTCCCTCCTCTCCGTTCCCATCCTCTGAGGTGCCGGATGACAGGATAATGGGATAATTGCGTTCTGGCACATGCATCATGTCGTTTAAATTAAGTTACATCCGTCTTTCTTCCCATGGAAGTATCAGCGTCATCAGAGAGGGCCCGCTGCTCTTTAGACTGGAAGCTTTACCTCGCTCCCTTTAGCGTTTCCGTCACCCTCACACCGCAGCCGAATGGCGCACATGCCTGAGTAATTACTCTACACAATGCTCCAGCCGAAAGCAGTAAGCTTGAACACCTGTGCTTTGAATGCAGTAACTTAGCCTTACGCCTACACCTTAGACCCTAGGATAGGATCTGTGTTACGTAGAGAATCCTATTGTATGAATCTCTACGTAAGATGCCACGACCTCCTACCCTTGGGTATATATAGAAGCCATGGGTAACGCAGAGAGATGATCATATTTGCCAAAGAATTTTTAAATTGCCTAAGGCAAACCAGTTACCAAACGTTAAGTTGGGTAGACATTTTATGTGCCATTTATCATTAGCCTGGTAGACCACAATTACCATTAAATCTTTAACAGTATTTTCTGTATGCTTTTCTTATGATTGTTTTTTTGGTTTTTTTTGGGGGGGTGCAGAGAACAACTTGGAGTTGGTCTGGATGATGGGGTGTAGTTTGAGTTAAAAGCAAACTGGTACTTGCCAGTACGTCAAAGGAAAGACGGGCATGGGGAGCTATGACCAACTGAAATAGAAATAATTTAAAAACATTTTATTGTTAAACTACTAGGCTATGGTAAAGCCTAGTAGTTTAACAATATTCTCCACTGTGCAGAGTGTGTTGTGTGATTTATACATGCAGTTTCTGTGTTAATGATTAGTGAGGTGACCTTATGTACATGACTCAGTTGTAAGCGCTTGCTGTAGTCAGACTATCGTGGTCTCCAGACCATTGATCCGTGGTGAGATCCATTCAGCATGGCCAGAGATGGACTTAAATGCACCAGTGTGTAAGACTTTTTTTAGAAAAACCAGTCAGGATTTTATTTAGTATTAGCTGTCTAAACAGAACCCAGATTGCTGCAACATTCGTGTTCACATTTCTGAATGACTCTGCTCGTGCAATGGCCTCAAACGAGTGTGTTGCTCACATAATGGCCTTGTGGTTTTTTACATTTATTTTGTATTTTTTATTTATTTAATTAATTTATTATTTTTTTGGGCTGATGCACTCTTTATGATAAAGCTGCACATGTGCTCTTATTTTTACAGTTCAAGCTGTTTCGTTGTCTTTGTTGCAGGAGCACCTGTCTTTAAAGAAGTACATTGTAGACATAGTGACGGATGGCACTGTAAATACGGAGAGTGCCAAAGATGGAGAGGAGAGACAAAAAGCACGGAAAAAGGCCAAGAAACTCCGTGCACGAATGAACTCAAGGTGAGTCTCTCTGTCTCGCTCTCGCTGTCTCTGTCTCTCTCTCTCTCTCTCTCTCTCTCTCTCTCATGCGTGACAGTCACTCATACAGTTAAAGGACAGTGTGGCGTGTGTGTGAGAGCTTTATGAGTGACAAGGAGATGGAAAGCAGAGGCACTGTGCATCTTGGCTGTCTGCAGAGCAACACTGATGAGCTTAATTTATGGCCACTTTGTGTGATTGGGGAGGAAAAAGTGAGAATCGATCTGGAGGGCTCCCTTGCTTTCACCTGTTAAGAGCTTTTCTCCTAATTGGTTGCCACTGGGCTGCCAAAACTGAAGCCTCCGCTGGTGTACAATAGTATGTTAAAGTATGTGTAAACCATGCCTGTTTTTCTTTCTCCTGCCTATTGATTTTTAAATGAAGTATCAAAGAAAATCAATAGTAATCAACAAATAGGAGGCAGCGTGCCTCAGTGTCAAATTCTAGACCTGGGCACAATAAATTTTGCTTCCTGTCCCAACTGTGTGTGCGTGTGTGTGTGTGTGTGTGTGTGCGTGCGTGTCAGTGTGTGTATGTTTTAGTGAGATGGGGAAGACTGATGGAGACACTCATACACCCAGTTATTTTTCACGTTGTGTTGAGTAGGAGTTATTGGGGGGAAGGCTATACTGGCCTAACTGTTTAATATTTTTCCCCTTTGTTCCTGGTGGTCCATCCCATCTCCAGTTCTGAGCTGGTGTTGGGATGCCTACAAGTCACTGATCAAATCAGTTACAGCCTTTAACACTAAATATTAAAGTTTCAATTGTTTATTTCTTAGGTTTATTTCTTATTTTACTGGTTGCCGATAGTTTACCCAAAAGTTGAACTGATTCTTTAGTTTGTTTAGATCTCCAGATTAGTATTCAGTTATCCCAAGACAGTTTAAATGTTATGAATCAAAAAAGACTCAATTACTGAAGTTTATTCCATGCATCCTGCATAAGAAATGATCTGTAATTCAGTTGATTTAGTGTTTTAGATGTATTTGATTTAACTGATTTCCAGTTGACCTACTGACTACACACGTTTCACAATACAACAATGTCACCTATTTGTTTAGAATATTCCCATATGAAGCTCTCCATTATTGGGTAATTTAATTTGACTATCAGAATTTGCCTGAAACCAGAATCAGGAATCAGATTGCTTTAAATGGTTTAAATTATTTGAATAGGCACTTTTATGGTGAGTTGGCTAAGTACTGTTCTTACATGATTACTCAACTCTCTCATATTGTCTTTTTCATATTGTGTCTGTCATTCATGTGAAGCACCACTGTTTCATATCACTCTTGGTGCTTTTTGCTTTAGTCGCAGCAACATGTTCAAACAAACATGGGCTGTCTTAGTAAATGTATGGGCCCTTCACTTTTTCCCAGTAAAGAACGTTTTTATCATGAATAGCAATTATTGATACTGAAATATTCACTTTGTGAATTATCTTTTTTTTGCCTGCTAGCATGATGCTAATTTCTGTAGCACATCAGTTGGCTGTGAACGAAACAGCATCAGCCATAAAAATCATGATCAGTGGAATCCTAATTCATTTGTGAGATTTAAGTGACTGTCAATTTTATTCCACTTTACCTTCAAACAGAATCCTTCCAGTTCAGGTCTCCTAACGAGCTCCTGGAGGAGAGCCAGTGGACGAGCTGTATTTCTGGACCAGTCCTGGCTGGCTTCAGTTAACCCCTTAAACTTGGACTTTTTTAGTTGTTATTCCTAAGGGTTTTTTTTTTTCATGGACTACTTTAAATTATTCAAGTACAATGAAGCTAATGTGTAAGGTGTGTAGTTACAGGAGTGAGAAATCTTGACCTACTTATTGGTCCTTAGAGTTGAGTACAATAGAGTAACCCTGGCCAGTGAGTGGCACTCTATAGAGCTGGAGCTGAGAAAGTGACAGGCCTGAGCCCATTCTGCTCGCTATCACTCGCTGCGTGAGCCCCAGAGCACGGAGATGGAGAGAGAACAGGCTCTACCGCTCGTAAATCACCGCCGCCCACGGCCCCAGCAAGACGAGGTTAGCGGCTCCACTGCTGGGTGGAAATGAGGCGTTTTATAGGAGCGTCGGGTGGCGTTTGGAAAAAGGCAAGAGAGCTTTTCACAGCCCTCCCAGGTCGCCCTGTCCCCCATTGTCATTGTTAAGCCACAGTTATTCTGGAGAAGAAACCAGTGCAATTTCCAACACATGTATTTTGCAAATCAATGGACAGTGTCCACACTGAAACATATGTGGTTCTAATTATCATGAATGTAGCACAGTGGTGCGCTGCTGGGATCAGCGTTCTCTTGTGTATGATGTTTGGCCCGGTGTGTTGCTTGTCTTTTCTCCAGGCTTGGGAACAGAGTGCTCAGTGTTTGGGTCTACCTCAGAGAGAGGGGCTGCATACAAAGGACCTCCTGTTCCGTACACAGTGTGCACCGTTCTCATTTAGTACTCCAAAAAACATTCTTCTTTTGGGGGAGAGGACGGCAGCTAAAGGAAAAAAGGAAGGTGCCCATGAAGGAGTCTGGGGGAACTGGGCATGGTGGAAATCACAAAGCCCTTAATTTAACTCCTGACATGCTTTATGCCCTCAAATGTCTACAGGATCTAGATTACTGTAGACCTTATATGCATTTGTAAAATATATAAATGGGTCCAGGTTCAGTCCTTACTGTGCGTATTCCACAGATCCAGATTAAATTCTTTATTCATCAGCAGTGAAGTTGGATTGAAAAGCCTCTCAAACTGACTGTTAAATATTGCACTTGCACTTGGCCAAATGCTCTGTCTTACCGGGAGTGCCAAACGTTCAGGTTTTCGTTGCACCTTTTAAAACGGATACAGTGTATTTGTTTTTTATCTGTCCGGAGGCATGGACATTTTTATGGTCCCAGCTAAGGGGGCTGCTATCTCCATGCAGCATGGGCGGAGGTGAATGGCGGGGCAGATCATGATGAATTGATTATTAGTTCTGCATTGTAGCTGTGTAGCACCCCCTCCCCTTATTGCTGATTACTAATATTTATAACCCTCTGGCCCATTTAACGGGTCCTGCCGCCGTGGTTGATTGATGGCCCGGCGATTGCTCCCCGTTTAACCTGTGCGGGCGTAAAGCTGTCAGAGATGAATATTGTAATACGGAGGATGACGAAAGGGCCAGGTATAGTTCAAGCTTTCCCTGAAAGCTTCACTGCATTCTTTATGCAGGCCTCTCTGAGGTTATGGTAAATAATGCAGCAAAACGCGCAGCTGGTCACTGAATGACCGGGGTGGTCCAGGTAACCTGCAAGAACACACGGAAATGAACCCACTGTGACCTAGGCAGCCCTTATCAGAAAGTTTTCGTACTGTAAAAAAGCGCCAAATATAGCTGATAGGCCAAATGTAGCAGTCTGGTTTACAAATTTTGCATTTAGTTTTGCAGTTGAAATAAGAGTCTAGTTCAACTAATGTAAGTTTCATGTCATCCAAGATTTGGGGGCAAAATATAAATTGATTATTGATTATTATTGACAGTTTGTTTATTATGATTAATAATAGCCAATATTGCCGTTTACATGTGATTGTTTTATGTAACATCTAGAACATAATTTTTTTAGACTTTTTTCTTTTCTCTCTCCAAATGCAGTGCAGTGCCAGTCCACAAGTTATTACATTTTGTTTTTATTAAATATAGTAATAAAAAACAAAACATATATATGATAATCGTTTAGCAGTACCTCACACTGTGAGCAAGTTTATTTGAGTTTACTTAACAATTCAGTGGGATTTGAGACAAGTTTGTAATGCCTTGACATGCAGTTTTCACAGTGTGAATAGCTGCGGTACAAGCTTCAATTACTTGTGATCTGTTATGGCATGTTATCTCCAATGCAGAACTATAAGTAAATACATTTGAGGTAGGGGGATATTTGTGGAGTTTTTTTCCCTTAAACTGTGCCTCAAAAATTTAGCTTTTATTATGTTTACCTTTCCAATCCCAATTCCACATAGGACTTCTACATAAACAATTCCTTTTTTCACTATTAGTGTTATAGTCTTCATTCTGACTTCCATTCATAAAGTCTCGGACTCATAACTTCTGGAACCTTGTTTAGGTTATATATTTTTTTCCTTCTAAGTGTTCTGAGCTAAGACTTAACACCCAGGTGAGATTGTTTCATTAAGTGCTAGGTATGGCTCTGTGGTCTCTCTCCCAGCTCTCTTGTCCTCTGGTGATGTGTTATCAAATTCACATGCAGTTCATACAGTGTTCAGGCTGATTTATTCCCCTCTTAAACATCAGGACTAAGGCTTTTTAATCCTCCCTGAACCAACATCTGCTGAAGGCATTTGATCTCTGCTAGATTCTTTTACCCGCTGCCTTCCCTGGCCAGTAATTATATACTCGATTTATCATTTAATAGTCACACTAATATTTCAGCCCAGGTTGAATCATAAATTGTAATTTGCATTTTTAATTTGGAAAATTACAAAAGTATATCTGTGTGCTTTAAAGACCACGTAAGTGAGTTCCAGTGGCTTCTTTTTCAATTTAAAACTGGAATGAGCGGTTTAGCTCACAGATTAAGACTACTTCTGTCTTAAATTACATTGGCAGTCCCTTTGGAAATACTTTGTAATCTAGCCCTAGATTAAAAACTTTGTCTGGAAACTTGGTCTGGAAAGTCAGCCCTCAAAATATGCTGATATTGAAGATAGAAGTAGAAGCCCTTGCTTTCTGGGAACGTTCTGCTTTTGGTACGGCCTTCCGGAAAGTGTCAGAGTTTATCAGCTGGTTTGTCAGGAACTGATCGATCAGTCTTATCGGCGAGATGTGGGATAGACAGGAATCGCTCTAGTGGTGGACCACACCACTGGCTCAGATCTGACTCATGGCCTCACTTTGTGGTCGATTTATATTTCCCTTACACTTGAGAGTACTTGAGTGACAGGCTCACTGCATAATAGTGTTTAACATGAACTTTTTCATAATGTTGCACACCAGTCAGCCAGAGCGTTAAAATCACAGACAGGCGAAGTGCATGAACATTTCATTACAGTGGCACCTGTGGAGAGGTGGAATATGTTAAGCAGGAAGCGGACAATCAGTTCTTGCAGCTGATGTGTTGGTGGCAGGAAAAATGAGGAAGCATAGAATCTAAGCGACTTTGACCAGACTTGATCACTGGGGCAGATCATTTCCAAACTGGCAGATCTTGTTGGGTAATACCAGTACACAGTCGTTAATACCTACTGAAAGTGGTCCAAATGTGGATGTCTGTGTGGGTTTCTTACCTGGGTAGGGGATGATACCAGGGTGCATGGTGGATGTTCTTGATAATGTTCTCCTGGGAAACCTTTGCTCGTGGCATTCATATAGATGTCTCTTTCCAGACAAAGTGCACCTCTTCATGGCAACTGTATTCCCTAATGGCAGCAGCCTCTTTCAGCAGGATAATGCACCCTGCCATATTAAAATTGTGGTTCAGGAATGGTTTGAGGAGCATGACCAAGATCTTTACTTCACATGCAAATTCCCCCAGCTCTCAATCCAATCTAAAGTCTGACAAACTAGTCCAATCCACAGAGGACCCACTTAGCAACTTGTAAGGCATTTGCAACTGCTGCTAATACCAGGTACCAGGAGTCCACACAATATTAGGCAAGGAGTTTTAATGCTGTTGCTGGTTGCTGTATAACTTTTTTATGCTTTCAGGGCTAGACAAGGTTTGTATAAAAGAGAGAGACAATAACAACTTTTGTGAACAATTGACATTCTAAATAAACAGTTCGAGACACAGATTGGCCTCTTGACTCTTTCTTTGTTCTCATTGTCGACTTATCTCTGCATGCCTTCAGGCTGACAAGTATCTCTGCCTCTCTCTCTCTCTGTCTCTGTCTCTTTCTCCGTCTCGCTTGTTCGCTCACTCAAACTGTTTTTCTTGTTTTATCTCATTAGCTTTCTCATGGACTGTTTGTTTTCTTGCTTCTCAGGGCTAAAGAGTATGAGACTTCCACGGAGGCTAGGATTCAGATTCTAGATTCTCCTTACAAGGCCAAGTAAGCTCCAGTTTTACTGAATGTACACCCACACCTGAGCTGTTTCTACACACATTTGGATTTCTCCTATTTCTGAAATTTTGTGTTTTAAACCCTTATTCCCCCCCCACACACACACACACTCTTAACATTGGTCTGCTAAATACTCGTATCAGTCAAGAGCATTTATGTAATCTATAGAGATTAATGCATGATCTAGCACATCAGTGGTATACTTCATTGTTTCATAGCTGAAGGTGTCCTCCAGAATACATTAAGCTTTTGGGTTTTAAGATGTCACTCTTTGTTCTTGACTTTGTGTGTACTTGTGTGTAGGCTACAGCGGCTGGTGAAAGACTTGGGAAAGCAGCTCCAGGGTCAGGACAGTGGCCAGTGGGCCAACAACAAAGTATCCGGCTTAGACAGAACCCTGGGTGAAATCGCCCGCATTCTGGAGAAGCAGGTACTATGTTTTAAGTATGTAAGCATCTAAGCACATTACTGAAATATTGTTTAAAAAAAGGGTCTCTCAGTTTTTTGTGAAACTAAGCATCTGGTCGCATCCTGTCAGCTTTAAACTGTGTAAAAACAATTAGGGGCTGAATCCAGGATAATCATCATTAGTTTATATTTTTTCATTAAATTTTTTATTCTAGTTTAGTTTTGGTTGGCTTTAGTTTTTAGCTTGAGCTTTAGTTGTGTTATTTCCTGAAGAAAAACGTAGCATTTTTGTTCAATTCAGTGTCTGTGTGAAATTATGTATTATGCTTAAAGCTATGATAATAGACATTTGACAAGGGCAGGATAAACCTGTCCAAATGCATTTCTATGTAGCCAGTTCTGATTTTAGGAGGCTAAATGACCATGACCATTGTTAAAAGCGCTATATAAATAAAATTATATTGAATTGAATTAAATGATCATTTTGGCTGACATAATTTCTTGTGTATATTTTTTCAATTGTATACTCCCTTATTTAAGCAGTGTTTTCTATCTGTATGATTGTCGGTTATTAGTTAAAGCTTTTAGTTGAAGTTAAATACTATATATTGTGATGTAGAGACACCCAATGTACTTTGTGCATTCTGATTATAACCTCTTGTTGTTATTTTAGTTTTCTTTATAATAATGCATTATTAAATTCTTACATTAAAAGGGAGGTTCCTTTGTTTTGTAATGCTATGATGATGTTATGCCACACTGTGGCATAACCATCTAAGCTTTAAAATCGCAAAATTGAAATCCCGTGATGCTGCAATCCAAACGGCATTGAGAAATATTGATAATACCTGGGTTCACCTGTTGCTTTGGTCAGACTCTGATGTTTTTACTCACAAGAACGTAATACATCTCGATGACTAATTGTGAATAATTACACTAGTTCATTTTTGTGTTTGTGTTGTTCAATTATCACTGTTTACACACCACTCACTATCAAACCACTGAAAAGCCCGGAGCCTAGGATTTGTTTTACCTATAGGGATGTTGCACAGCACCGTTTTGATTATTCTCTTTTAGAATCACTTTTCGCACTGCTCCATTCCCTCTTACCAACATTGCCTGCAGGTACACATCTGCTTTAGTGAAAAACTGACTCCTGCTCAAGCTAATCCTAAACTGGACTGCAGTTTTGTTCAGAGGGGATTTTAGCAGTGCAAATGTTCTTTAAAGAAACGGTCAAAACATAAGTATTCTAAACTGTCTTTCATGGTTTGAAAGTCTGCTTGCATATAAAATAATGGCTACTGAAGCTTTAATACATTCTATAATCAGTAGCACCTCAAAAAGCATTTTACTGGCTTGGGGTTTCTGTTATATGTTTTTGCTGAGAATATAAGCCCTCTGCAAAAGACACACTTCATCAGATTTAATGCATGACTATTGTTTACTGTATTTAATGTATTGTAAAACAGACATGGGAAAAGCTCATGCTGTATATGTCTTATCTTTTACTTTTCTCTTGTATATTAAATTGTCTTCTAAACATGTACAGGGAAATGTCCGGTTTAAGTGGGCCCTCTGTACAGGCTGTGTACTTATTTTCCTTTCAAAATCAGTAAAAGGTGTAGTTTGATCAGGCGTATGCAATTTTTTGCACTCAATTGTATAGCAAATAGTTCTGTATCTGTTCTTCGGCCAGCCTGTCCAACTGGTCTGCCTCAGTGTCGTAAGGGTATTATTGTCCGAAGGCGTGTGTGTGTGTGTAGGGATTTGAGGGGGAGATAAGCCTCCTGGCTGCTCTGTGTGCAGACTCCCCTGAACCACATGGCTTTGGCTGGAGTCCTCCCTGTCTCACAGTCTGTGTGGAGTATCGCGTTCCCTCCCGAAGACTTTGCCCTCGGTTATTTGGTAACGAGGGCCAGATTAGTTGCGTGTTTTCATTGCGGCAGATGTTATTAATCGAGGAGCTACCCGTTCATTAGGCAGCCAAACATGTTTCCAGTGTTTGCCTGGCCTCTCGAGCCTGCTGGTGTATATTGTGGCTTTGTACAATAACATGTTGGTTTTGTCAAAGTAAATTTAATATGAATGCCTGAAGTGAATAAAGGCAGAGAGGCGTTTGAAGATGTGGGCCTTGGCTCTGTGATGTACGCAGCATACTGCCACCTTGCCTTCTGCTACAAGTGACCATGCTGTCTAGATTTGGTGTTCAGTGTATCTCCTCAGCAAAAGCATTAAAACTATGTGTGGATATAAGCACTCAGCTATTTTTATTGCGGAGATCGTACATTAAATGCTTTTGGAATATTCGTTTTGTATCTGTCTCACCTGCCTGTCAGTAGCAAACATATTTTATTTGTGTAATATTTATAAAAGGCATTACTTCTTGTTGTCCTTTCATTTGCAAAGGCCTGAAAGTTGTGTTTTGGTTGTGACTGTGTTGATCAATAATAGTATGGATGAATGGGTGACGTCTGTCGCTAAATTATGAGGGAGGAAATTAACAATCCTCGGAAGTGGCATGCTGCAATACACTTATCAAACGGGCTGGTAATGTGGGTGCGTGTGTGGGCGGGTGGATGGGCTGTTGATGGTGTCCCTGCACTGGCTAGAGGGAGGAGTTACTGGATGTTAATGGATGAAGGGATTTCTCAAGGGAGAGGAGCTGGAGGGGCGTGTGGCAGCACAGGCTGGTTAAGCAGACCTAATGGGTGTGGGTGGGTGTGTTTGTGTTTGTGTGTGCGTGTGTGTGTGTGTGTGTGTTTGCACGTTCAGAAGGGTGTTAGAAGGCAGACTGAACCAGAGAACTTGAGTAGAGGTGCCTGTTGGATATAAGTGCCTTTGTAAATTAATGCTTTTAGTATGCACATTTGTATTATGCTACGTGTGAAATGCTGAATATAAATTGTTGTTAGTAGTTTTGGTAGGACATTTTACAGTGGCACACCTCTGTTTTTTTTTTTTTTACTTATTTTTAACAGAAAAAAATTTTTACATTTACTTTGAAAATATCTTATTATTGTAACGGCACATTTTTTCCACCTTTCATATTTTCCAAGGAGTGAAATGCCGGGGGTGGGATAGTAAGAAGCCTCAGATACCTTTACCTTTGCATTGTACTTCAGATGTTATTGATTCAAGATGCATGTGTTCAGCAGCTCAGTCCTTTTGTTTTTTAAACTTGTACTCATGAGCAGATTCCCTCGTGAGTACAAGTATTTTCTCTCATGCTATCCCAGAGGCCTTGTGGTCTCTCTCATACCCACTGATTCTGGAGTTTTCCACCGAGACCTGCCTTTGAAGATTCCTTTCTGTTTTTGGAAGTCAGCGGAATAGTGAAGTGCTTGTGGAAATGTCAGTTCTTTTAGCTTTTCTTTAGGTTCTAGTGGGGATAGGAGTCTCTGAGTGCAGTATCTGGACTTCATTTGACTTGTCCGTCAAAGTGTGAGTTCTTCTAGCGTCAGCTGAGCCGTCGTGCTGCCCAGTCTACCATCTCGAGGTGTGTGTGTGTGTGTGTGTGAACCAGTCTGCTTAGGCACTTCCTCCTCTAATCCCTGGACAAAGTCAAATAAATATCCATCTCCTTCGACATGGGTGTCTACCCCCCTCTGCTCACTTGAAGTCAGGAGCGTTTAGATTATTTGACCTAACAAGCATCTCTCATGTCTCGGACTCACCTACAGATTTGTTTTTTTCTCAGTCACCATATCTGATTCAGTCTCCACTTTCTCTCTTAATTCCTTGAACAACCCTGACGCTGCCCCCCTCTAAACCCCACCCCCAGCACAACAGCACTGCCTCAGCTTGGCTGTGGTCTCCGACCCTTGTCCGCCTCTCCCTCGGAGGCCACTAATGGTTTATTTTGTGTCAAACCAGGTTTCATTTCTTCTCGCAAGGAAGTGACGGATTGAAGAGAATTCTTTTTTTTTCTAGGGGGCGGGATTGTTGTTGTTTTAAGACTTTTCTGGAGAATTCCATATTCTTTCTGTGTTCTGCCCCTTACCTTGGCAGAATGAGCTCACGTATTTACATTCTGCCAGCGAATGTTTGTCACTGCTTTCAAATAAAGGGCCAGTAGAGATGGACTGCGTTTATGACACTTTGGGGACTGTCAGGAACACAGTGGAGGCGCTGGGCTGCAGAGTGCAGCCACTATTTACATTTTCATTTGCCAGCTGTCAGGGCCTGGCTCCCCTTGGTGGCCAACTGGTGGCTCACGGTGCCTGATCAAGAGGCCCTGACCTGGAGAGAAGGGCGCCAGTGGGGCCTCGCTTTGCCCTGCTCCTCAAAACTCATGATAGATGACCTAGGAATAGAAAGGGTCTATTTTGAAGTTGACTGAATCAGAAAACCTCAGTGGAATTTAAGGCTGTGGGCACATTAGGGCCTTCACGTCAATAAGGCACAAAACGCTTTGAAAGTAAAGTGTTGCTGAAAGACTTTGTCACGCTCAGTGCCATTGTTATGGGCTGTGCTGATATGTCTTAAGCAAGTTCACAGAGATGAAATATTCTGTAATGCCACTAGATAAATATTGCTAATGCTATACTTTTTAATTTTTATGTTTTCTCTCCGTTTTATTCGTTTGGACATGAGATTTTTAAGTCTGAAGAAAACTACTTAGACATTTCTCATGAAAAAGAACAGCAAGAACAGCAGGCACTTAAAATGTAAGTGTGAATCAGCTGCGTATGCTGGGTTGGAGGTCTCTCATTCTTTTCAGCCTGAATGGCAGGTCTAGTCAGGAGGGATTAGCCCTGGAGAGGGCCACTGGACATAATTATGGCATTCTGTCACTGTGTGCTGTCAGTAAGGTAATTTTCAAACCATAATTCCAGAGCTAATTCTTTTGTTCCACCTGGCTGGTGTTGTACATGTAAGTGTGTAGTGAATTCTTGTTTTCTCTCAGGTGTGTGTTTGAAACAGAATAAGCTTTGAACAACCAGAAAGTCATGATTGATAGAAATGCTTTTGGATGACATTTTGCATTAGAGCATGTCACCAATCTTGCCTGCTATGGGCCGATGTGGCTGCAGATTTGCTTCCAACCAAGCAGGAGTTCACCGAACGCATCCTAACTTCAGCTGTTTGAGGACTGAGACCAGTTGATTAAACAAGAGAAATCAGGTGAGCTCCAGCTTTATTAAAATAGAAAGCTACACCAGCCCCCTATGGATAAGACTGTTGTATCATTTACTTTTAGTATTAGATTCTTTAAATATTAAATAGTTCAATATTAAGCAGATATGGATTTGGCACTTTGGGCAGCGCTGGAAATACATCATGAGAAAATCTTTAGTTATAGGTTAACACTTTCTGTGTACAGTATTTTTGTTGCCAGTTTATATTGTGGCTTACCACTAGAGATTCTGCATGTACTTTGTTCAAAGTTTACAACCTGTCCCTGCGTCTAACAGGAAAGTACAAACAGTACAACTAGCTTTGAGATTTTCTGCATTGAAAGCACCATCCTGTGGTTGCTGTGGTGCCTTTGATTTCTTGCCTCACTTGTCACTAATGAATAGTGGTCCTTACTGTTACATAAACCCAACTCCATACTGTTTTTCATTTGAAATGAGCTGTCACAAATCATCCTTTACTGTATACTTAACTGCATGCCATTAAGCCCTGTAAACATACAAACTTTTACTTTCCTGCCTGCCGAGCTCTTGTTGTGGTTTACAACTCGTTCGTTTTCTCTCTGATTCTTGAGTAGGCCTCTTCACTAAATGAAGACTGTTGTTTACTTCCCTCCTGCATTTCAGCATTTCTGTTTGAGACAGTATTTCTGTCTGTGTATGCATGTGCCCTCATTCATTTTTCGCAGTCACTATAAAATGAAGTTTCTGTTTATGCTGTCGGTTTACTCGCTCAAAGACGAATGGGCCTAAGATGCAGCCTTGGTGGACTTCTCCATCATTGAACCTTCAGCCAGTTGTTCTCCATCTGCTTTTGCTGAGAAGGGTGCAGCATTTTGAGAGTTACCCCTCCCTCCAGTTTTATGGAGGCTAATTAGTGTGATTTTGAGCATTTCCGTCCCACCCTGCCATTTAGACCCCAACACCTCTGTCCTGACCAGGGCAACAAGCAGCTGCCTGGCCCTCTGATTAGCTTGGGCTAAAGTGGACACCCTGGGTAATAATTGGATAAGGTTTCTAAGCGGTACCATTCAGGTTCCCCTCTCTCTATTCTCTCCACCACCCCCACTCCTTTCCTTCTGCCCTCTCATCTGTCTTCAAGTCTTTTGTCCGAGGCCTCTGTTTGAGAAACAGAGTCTCTCATCCTATTATTCTGTCACTGGAGTGTCTGGCAGGACAGAGTGAGCCTGAGCTAGATCAGACAGCACTCCTTCACTGCATACACTCGGGGATCAGCTGTAGCTTTGTACATCACTCATGACCCTTGTTTACAGCCCACTGTGTGAGGTTTTATCATATTACAATCCAGCTGTGCACTTCCAGCCGTTGTACAGTTTAATGGCTCATGTTATGAATATGGAATTGATGTGCCTGTGTGTGTAAAAGCTGTGTTTCATTTTTTAACATCTTAAACAAACATTATTAATTGAATTGGAAAATGCAGGATTGCCGCAGCAACAAAAATCCATGTATGTCACATACATAGGCTGTATGAAGCTACTACTAGTAGAAGCTACTAGCTACTAGCTGAGCTACTTACATAAGGTCCAGTTAAGGAGTTTTTGTTTAACAATATTAAAACTTCAAAGAAAAACTTCTACTTTGAATTTTCATGCATTTTCTGTTTAGACAGAAACATCATATTAACACCTCTTTCCTGCTTCTCTGAGAAATTCTTTGGCACACCATTTGCAAATAAACATACATTTTGGTTGTTTTGGTGATGCGGATTCTCAGGGAAGAAAAAGAAGCTATCAAAGCCAGATGTCATAATTTAGAATGGGAGTCCCTGTGCTAGTGTAGAGGGGCCACATTTGGTATCAGTGCATTTGAGTGAACCGGCTTACATCACAAGAGGTAGTATCTAAGAGTGTGTTGGTGTGATGTAATACTGTGCATGTTGTTTATCTTCTCTGTGTTTCCCCATAATGTATCCAGAGCTGTCAGGGTCTGGCATTTTTATAAATAAGGCATGAAAATGCGACTTGCCTTTCATATTGTGTGCACAGTTCATTAAATGGGAAAAAATAAAGTAATATCATTCAAACTTTTAATAAAACAAAGTTAATTATATTTTAAGACCGTCATGTTTTGTTCATTATCATTGTAAAAGCTTCTCTGAATTTTGTGTAGCATTAGAGCAGGTATCTGTCGGTAAGCCAGGTGTTGGCATGTGTACCATCTACCTCTGGTCTCTGGCCCTACCTAAACCCCCACCCCCACACTCCCGCCCCTCCCTGTGCTTAAACGGGCCACCAGGAGAGGACTGACCTTCCCTCCCCTCCGGGCCTACTGATCCTGGCAGGGTTGTGGGAGTTAAGTACTTGTTAAGCCTGCCACACTGATCGCACTTCTATTGATAAGGCATTGGGAGGCAGTGTGCAGTGTGGGGAGTCTGTGCCTGCCGGGCTACTAGGCCACGGATCAGCGTTTGTTTTTTTTTTTTTTTTTAAATCCTCTCTGCTGTTCAGCATTCACTTCCTTTGGTGTACCTGACAACGTGCTTGTTCCAATCTCTTAACCCTGCCAGGTTTCCGCCTTCTTTTGCCACCGGATCTTCAGGAATTACTCTTTGGCGGCACCCGTGATTGACAGAAGAGGAGCTTATGTGTAATTTTGCAAAGCGCTGCCAATGTTCAGTGCTCAATATGTTCAGGCTTGTTGGCAGACCTGCCGTCCGTTGAACAAAAACAGCAAGAAGTGCCTGGCTTTGAGTGCTGTCACACACCGTAGGAAACTCTGACCTCATTAAGAAGTGAGAGATTTCTACTCTGCTCTCACTAGAAGTTTGCCCCTGTCACTCTGACAGCTGGAGCCATCCATGTGTATCATCACTCACTTAAGCAGACCTCTTCATTTTTCTTTGTCTTATGCATTTATTTACATTCTATGGATATTAACTTTTAGACTTTGAAAAGATTTTTTGGAAGTGGAAAATCTACCTTAAGCCCCTCAAGGTTTTACAAATGGATTTCAGGAAGTAAAAAAATCTAGGTGAAATAAATAGAAAACTTTATATTGTGTGTGTATACGCTTTTTCTTTTTCAGTGCAGTGAGGATATGTTGAGACAGTGCTGGGTCAGAGCCATGGCCCGCCTCTGAGATACTTCCTTCCTTCCTTAGGTTAAAGCCAAGGAGATCTGGGGATCTTTGTCTTAAAACACATGACTCACTTAAAGGGGTCCCACTTTGAACTTGAAGGAATTTTATGATGCAAGTAAAAATGTCACGTCTGTAAACAGTTTGATTTGAAAAGCACGTCAGTTAAATGACTGGTTTATGTCCTCTTTTAGTCAAGGACACTCAGCCGCACCATATGAGTTTCAGACACAGTTTGGTTGACCCCCTCTTAAAAGTTTTATGACTGTTATCTATGATAAGCAATGCCTGAATGCTGCATTTGAAACAAACCGGCTTTGTTACTTTTTCAGCTAATCTCTGTGTGACATTGTGTATGTATTTTGACTTTATTATGGTTTTGGAGTGTATTATTTTTCATGTACTGTTTTTTTTTTTTGGTTTTTTTTTGTTTTGTTTCCTTCCATTCCCTCATATTCCCTGAGCTCTTGTTTGTCAGGCCAGACCACCCCTGCTTTGTGTGCAGGTCTGCGTATTTGTTGTCCCGGATTGGGGTTTGGTGGATGGGGGGAGTGCTTGGGGTATGGGGTTGTGCACTTTTGAGATTTAGCAGGAATTCTTTGGGGATCACTTTGTTTCAGATTTCACTCTCTGTCTCTTTTGGAAAGCAGGAGGTGGGGAGAGTAAGAGTGGATCCCTCCACAGTGAGGGCAACGTGATACCTCCATTCGTTTGCCTCTGCATGCATGTTCATGACTGACTCTACTTCTTTCTGCTCTCTCCTCCTCAGAATAATGCGGATCAGGTAGCTTTTCAGGTGGGAGGGGGTCTGTCTGCCCTGGAACAGATTCTGCAGGTAGTCACTGCGGCTTCTACTCCTACAGCCATCCCACGCATTCCACTCAAGTGAGTACCAGTTCTCCTAAAGCCAAAAAAGTCTCTATTTACCCACACACTCACTGTACTGATGGGCCCCTCCTCTAAATAGTACACACAATTTTTACATCAGAATCTGCTGATGCTCCTCCTTGTTTGGTTTCTAACATATCAACAATGTTTTCCCTGATTTAAATTTTACATTGTTCTTTACTAGTTAGTATGTCCAAGTATGACCAATATTGGAAGCCTACCTGTACTCTTACTCCAGTATTTCATTTGTTTCACAGTGCTGAGGTCACAAGTCAAAAATTTCACAATATTTAGAATGAAATTTAAATGAAATAAAATGTCATTGATTTTTAGTTGTGGCACAGTTTACTAATTAAACTGGAAATACATATATTATTTGAGTAGATAGTCTCGCAGTTCTTTACTTTCCAAGACCTCTGGTTTCCATAAATACTTTTAAATGTATAATGGATTAGAATGTTGTTTAGAAAATAAAGGAAGACTACATTAATTTCTCTTATGCTTGCTGCTGTACAAAAGGCACATTTATCCATTGTGTCAGTGGGAAATGGGAGTGGGATTTGAATAGTGACTGTGGAGTTTGCGGGGCTGGCCACTAGATAACCTCACAGAGAGGGTTATTTCCACCAGAGAGAGCCCTTAATGGACTCGAATGGCCTCTCTCTCCCTCATTAGCATTTGCTTTTTTTCCCCAGATCTCCCCTAATGGAGGAATGCTACTTATATTTATAATGCTTTTACAGGCCATCTAGTGTTTATTGATTTTTTTTTCTTTCTCTCTCAATCTCTCACCATCTCTCGCCTCTCACTCTCTCTTAATCAGTCATTAATTTCAGAAAATTTGAGAGGAAGTTTAACATTGTAATGGATTTTTATGAACTTGACTGAAGTTTTCCCTGAAGCTTGAACTGGTACGTGCTCAATTAGCTTTTGTGACTTATGTGTGAAATGTGGGTTTTTCCTTTTTTTTTTTTCGTGTGTGTGTGTGTGTGTGTAGGGGGTTGTGTGTGGACTTGGCAAATCAAATACTTCCGTTGTCCTCTCTCTCTTGTTTTGAGAGATCCACTTGAGGAGCTCGGGAGGAGGCCAGATCTCTAAGGCTCTTCTGTCATTCGGCTCTGTTGCAATCCAGCGTTCAAGTGGCTCTCCTGGATAGATTAAAGAATGTCCTCGTCCTCACCTCTATGTCTGAATCACTCCCCTGTCTCAGCTTGTTATAAAGTTTGTCTCCACTGGCTATGAAAGCAAGGGCAACAGAATCTTTTTAAAAATTCAGAAGGTGGGGTTTTACAATATGATTTTTATAATACTGTTTTTTTAATCTGTTCTGTAATAAAACTGCCCCACGGTAGATAAATACCTGACCTCTCATAAAAATGCCATCCACCTGTTCTTTATCAATTTGGGCAACATACTGAAAATGACCTGGTGCAGTCACAGTGAGCTCTCTTGGCACCCCTGCTTCCTGTACGGGTGGCAGAGCAGAGATTAGGCCAGGATGGCTGTCTGAAGGATCACTGGGCCACCCCCTACTTGCCTTTTATACTCACACACTTGGCCCCCTCACCACCACCCCACCCCCCACCACCCCCCTCGACCCTGAGGCTACAGGGTGCTGAACCTCTGATAACCTTTTCAGACTTGCATTAATCCTTTATGTCTCCACAGTTCCCCAAAGACCTGCACCAGGGTCCAAAAAGCTGTAAACACAACCAGTCATGGTGCCGTTTGGCCGGCCTGGTCTATCACTGCTCTGGAGAAAGTGACATATTGTAGCCTTGTCATTGTTAGTGGGTCATGTTTTGTTGATTCAGCCCGTTTGTGAACTGGTCTTTTCTTAAAGAATTCAAACCGTCCAAAACCGTTATTTATGCATTGCCTGGAAAAACCCGTGACAAGATGCTGCAACGTGTAGTATCTGAACAGGGCATGACATAAGTGAGCATGCACTAATCATTCTCTCTCATCTCGGCTCCATAATGGAACTCAAGTGAGACGCCTACCCCCCAACAGCAGCGCTAGTTTATCTGTTTACTGTAATGCTGCCGTATCGATCGGCTCCTTTCAGATAAGCTGAGTGATTTACAAAAAAGTACAGCTGCGGAGATGCTGGCAGAATATTATGCCCCAGGGAGGAGGATTCCATCTTGTTAGCATTACATTAATGGGCTAATTCCAGCGTGAGGCTCTGTTAATGTCCCTTTGCTACGCTGCGCCTCAGAGCGGAGGGCTTTGGTGAAGGGTAGGGCAGCCGGGGAGGAAATGAGGGGTCGGATGTCTGGAGCAGGAAGGTTGTTACGGGGCTTGTGAGTGCCAGTGAAACACATGCAACTACCAGGACATTAACCTACACGCATACTGTTGAACTATAAAAGATGGGGGTGTGAAAGTAGGCATGAAACAGTCACTCTCAGACGTCTATTAACTTTCACAATTTTATGTTTACGCATAAACAGATTGAATGAATGAATTTGCAAAACATTTTTATCATTAGAAATGAAGTATATGTAAATAAATACTTTAGATAATAAAAAGTAATGTTAAAATTAGGGCTGTTAAAAATATCGTGTTAACTATTTGCGTTAATTTATTTTCTATAACGCTTTAAAATAAATTGATCACGCAATTAATATGAAAATTAAACGCCCCTCTGCATTGCAGTACCACACAATCAGTGGGGGTAGTATTGCGCTATGTCGGCGACCAGCATGCCAGAAGAAGAAGCCACTTCATGCGGCCAATGCTGCTTAGTCTAGATAGCGATGGAAGATAAACACGCGCTGTTAAATGAACAATTTCGCTTTAAGTTACTTCCAGAGGGGGATTTGGACCAGACAAGTGTAATATGTGTGCTTAGCAAAAGTGAATTCAATTACCACCGAAGCACTACACTATCATATAACCTCAAGGCGAAGCATCCCGGTGTGGCAGAGGGAGGGGGTCTCCGACGGTTGCAGGAGTTTGGAGCGAGAGGCGGGACTTTAGTTAGGCTTTCTCCTTGCCGCGGACCTGTACCGGGCCATGGCTACACAGAAAAAAAAACCGTGGATGTTACCGTGTTATGTTGTTAGCTTGTTCTAAAAATGCTGTTAATAAAACTGCGAGTAAACACTGGATTTACGTTTATTATTGTATTTTAAAGATACCCCATTATTATATTTTTAAAATATCCCATTTTTATGCATATCATTTATTTGTATAAATACGTATACCTATATTTATCTGCCACTCCTTAAAGGCCGGGCCGTGAACATAGTTTCTGATATTAAACCGGTCCGTGACGAAATAAGTGTTGGGAACCACTGCTTTAATTTGGGTTATTTAAAGCTAAGTTTTTGTCTTAAGACAGAGATTTTCTCAGTTTTGAAGATGTTATGCATTTTCTATTCAAAAGTAAGTTTTGTTTTTATCTTTTTTAAAACAGCTTTTAAAAGTGTGACAGAGTTGGGGGAAAAAAATAAACAAAGCCTTCTTTGTAAAATTCAATTCAATTCAATTTAATTTATATAGCGCTTTTAACAATGGTCATTGTCACAAAGCAGCTTTACAAAATGAAATAAATGTGAAATAAATGTGTGTGAATGAAATGCCCCTGATGAGCAAGCCAAGAGTGATGACTTATATATCATATATTGGGTTGACATAGAATTGCGATTAATCGTGATAAATTTTTTTCCAGATTTGCGATTAACTAGTTCATTTTAATTAATCACTTTACAACCCTAGTTAAAATATGTTTTATGTAAATTTATCCAACAAAAATAAATACACTTGCACTTATACATTGCCTTTTTTGTTAAAGTTTTATTTACTATTTGCACATCAACATATAGGCCTCTAAGTTTTTTGATTAGATTGTGTGTATTTTAAATATGCAGGGCTGAGTCGTACTCCTTGTGTTCTCACAGGCTCTCTTAAACTAGAGAGTTTTGTATCCCCAGAGACAGTACAGCAGAGTGCACAGATTAAGCTGTAAAGTGTCTTCCCCCCTCTCTTTCTCTCCCTCTCCCTTTGGACTGAAGAGTGTTTGGCTGCACTTATTGGAGGTGTGCAGTCAGGAATGTGTCTGTGGTGGGCACTGGACACATCCTCCTGTCTCCCAGTAGGTGTCACTGAAGAGGAGAAGGGGGACATAAAAGAGAATGAAAGCGACTGAATTTGTCAGTTGCTGTGAGCTGAGCTTAGGACTAGGCTGACAGAATCCTCTCATATAGAGCCTGTTTCAGTCACGGTGATCCCTATTTTCTCTCGCTCACACACACACACACACACACACACACACACACACACACACACAGGATGGTGAGAGTGAGTTCTTAATGAATTTCACAAATGACCTGTAGAAGGAAATCACTCTTCCTAAACAGAGTGGAGTCATTTAAAACCTCAGTCACTGGTCAGTGAAAAGGTTCGGAAACGGAGAGCGCTTTGCGCCTGCCCTAAGTGTGTCCGGCTCCGTGTCCCAGCGTCTCACCCTGTCTCAATTTCTGAGTGCTGCTACTGGGGCTGCCTGTCACCTCACCTCCGTGTCACACAATGACTAAATGTACTCAGTGAAAGCTTCTAGCCAGCGCTCTCCAAGTGGTTTCATTTCAGGATGCCATTATGCCGCACGCGTGCGTATGGGTACGCATGAGTGTTTGCTGTGCGGTGTGTGACAGCAGGCCCGAGACTTGTGGCCCGGATTATACCGGGGCTCGCGGCGGAACAACGGGCCGAATGGATGTCTTGGACGCGTTGGCGATATCAGAAAAGATCAACGGCAGAATCAAATTAAATGTCATTTGGATTGCAGTGAAAGAAAGGATTGTTTGACAAGCGCAAGGCAAAGGATTTTTGCTCTTCACCTTTTCGTTTTGGCTCCGGCTTCTTTTTCTTTCCCTCAAGGCCCTTTTTTCCTCCACTTCCTCTCCAAAGGCAGGTATTGGAGCCAAGCTGAGTAGTCGTTCAGATTTCTGTGTTACGCGCACGTCAAGCCTGAGTGGACATATAGGAGAAAGGGAGAGATATACTGAGAGATTGGGAAATGTGAGCTTGTGGCCCAGGTCAGGCTGTTTCCCGGTTGATAACCCATTTACAAGGAGGTGCAGAAATGGATCTATACATGCTTCTGCTGCTGCTGCTGCTGCTGCTGCTGCTTGGTTATCCACCACATCTCTGTTTTTGGTGCCCCATAATACATACCCATCTTGTTTTCACCTCACAAAGAGGGTGTAGAAATGAATCTGACATTCATTATTTTGTTTTTCTTTAGTACATTTTTCTCAGCCTCCCTCTACCAAATGCACAAAAACTAGCTTTATGCATTTTTTTGTAGAAATTGAACTGCCTAAATACATTTGTGTATTCGGATTTTTATATGTAAGTATACTCGTGAATTTAATTCTGAATGCGAAATAATTAGATTGTTGCAAAATATAGCATTTCTAGTAATAAAATCTCTTTGGGGTCAGACATTTACATAGTAAATAAATTGTGTAAAAAAACTAGACAGGATATCAGAGTGTTTCTCCCTTCTCATCTCTAATTTCCCCCTCCTTTGCCATCTGCCTATTGACTTTTGGGTACCCCAGGATTGGGTTAAAGAGGTTTATTTAAGCCCAAAGGTCACTGCAGTGACCAGCCAGCAGGCCACCCACGCTGACTAGCGCCCCACAGGCATCAGCTTCAGGGTGATATGAGAGGGAGAGGGTACAAAGGTGTGTTGGTGGGAGTAGTGAATGCTACCTTAAGCCAGGCCTTTGGGTGTTTGGGTGGCAGCCTAATCAGTGGACAGGTCTGCTTGGTGTCTGAGGTTAAGCTGGTTAATGTAGGTGAGGTGATTACAGTACTTATTATTTGCATCTCTTTCTCTTATCTCTATCTCAGTCCTGTTTCCTAGGGCTTCCCTCTAGTCTAACTGTCTCTAGCTCTCTACAATCTCGCTCTTTCTCTTTCTCATGTCTCCTTCTTCTTCTATACACTTTCCACAATCTTTTTCTTTATATCTCAAATTTGTTTCTCTCTCTCTCTCTCTCTCTCTCTGTCTCTCTCTTTCTCTCCTGCTCTCTCTCTCTCTCTCTCTTGCTCGCTCTCTCACCTGCTTGCTCCCTCGTTCTCTCTCTCCGCCCCACCTTTTTCTTTGTTCTTCTCTCTCACTCTTATTTTCTGTATCTGTTTCTCTCTCTGTCACTTTTCTGTATGTTTCTCTCTCACTCTCCATCTCTCTCCCTCCCACCCCCTTCTCTGTCTCTTTTTCTCTTTTTTTCTCTCTCTTGCTGCTCCTCCCTCTTCTTTTTCTCTTATTCCCTATGCTGCGTGGGCAGTGTAGGCTACCTCTGGAACTTAATCCTATGTCTACAAGATAAGGCTTCATTATGGCCAGATTAACAATGCGCCTGTTGTCTGCCACAGTCTGGTGGCAACAGGGCTTCTGAGCGCCCTGCACTGTCCTGAGGCCAGCAAGGACCGTCGAAGCGCCTTTCTGAGAGTGAATCTCTGAGCCACTCTGGTTCAGGAATGCTGCCTGCAGGAACAACCTGGCACATGTTGGTCACTGCTGCATACTCTCCGAGTAACACGAGATGGGGCACAATGGCACTTTACCAAATTGCTCATCAAAATCTTTGACGTAGGCTGTCATCATCTGGGGGTCCAGGACTCCATAACGTAGGGGCCGGTGTTGGGTGTCCTGCTAATCACTCTCAATTAGCCAGGAACAGGCTGGAAAAAACATGGCTGTCTGCTGCTGACAGGATTGCGACAATATCACTCAAACAAGACAGTGACAGATACAACTATCCTGGAGAGTCAGTAGCTGATGGATAGCCTAGAAAAGTTCACATTACTGTAACAGCAGCAGGGCAAGGTGTTGAGTGCAGCCCGCTTGAAAGGGGGGGGGGGGGGGGTTGTTGCAGGGTGAGGTGTCCCTGTCCAAGCCAGACAAGATCATCTTGGAGCTCCAGTCAGCAACAGCAGAACTACTTGACTAGCACTGCACCTAGTAATGTATACTGTGTTGCTATGCTCTGTTGCACAGTGCTATGTCTGATGGTCCTCTTTCATTTAACCCTTCTAGATCGTATTTAAACATATGTGCACTGAAAGGATTCTTTTTAGATTTTGTGTAATGATTCATTATGGATTTATTATGGATATTGTGCTTGTATAAGATAAAGCTTTATTAGCCCCACAGGTGGGACATTTGCAGTAATACGTAGAACAGTATATCGTTTGAATTAGATTGTTTCTTTTGGAGAATGAATAAAGTGTCCTTTGTGTTTTTTGCATGGAATCAAGCATTGTATGCTTATTGTATCATAGTTGTATCATGATAGCTTGCTTGTGAAAAATGTGCTTAGGTAGGGGCTTACACAGTGGGTTGTTCATCTAGTGCAAATGCAACTAGGGCATTTGTGTGGGACAGTTTCAAAAGTACAGTACAATATTATTCTCATCAGTTCCTTTAATAAAATGGAAAATTAACTCCTCACCACAAGGCAGATTTCCTGGAAATTGTTTGTTTGATTAAAACAAATGCACCCAATCACATAATACATTTTGTGAATCCCCTAATATTTCGTAAGAATGACAACAATTATTCCATATATCTTTGTGTTAGAGATTGAGAAACAAGAAACTGCTTCTTAATATGTCATAAAGTATTGGAAATGAACAGGTTCCTAGAGTTTATTGGCTGTTTGATGAATTCTGAGCACCAGTGAGGTTCATGGTTATTCATTGTCCTGCATTTGCCAAAATGCCCTTATTTTGTTGTGTGTTAAGGGGGCGCTCTGGGGGTAAGTGCTGGGATTTGGCCAGTCGACAGCTGTTTTGCCCTTTAATAAGATTAGTGTAAAGAAATTAGTCGTGCGCTCTTTAATCTGCTGTTTAACCGTGCGAGCCACCTGGGGGCTGCCCTGTTCTCCTGCCGGGTCCTCCTACATTCCTCCCCACAAATGATCCAATAGGCATCAGATAACCTGCTCCTCAGGAACCCCACACACATGCCACTATATCAGGTTCATCATGCATTTTGTATGTGTTTAAGGAATCTCTCCACATCCTATCTGTGTTTCTTTTATGCATGGCCATAACTAAGAAAGCACAATGGTTGAAAAGGTTACTGTATTTGCAGTGCCTTGTTTTCTTCTGGGTGTTTTTCCACCGGTCTTAGACAAACTGTTTAATAGTTTTAATCTTGCGTTTAAGCTTTAAAACCACTGCTTATACTTGAGAAGCTGTGATGAACCCTGACACTCTGTCATTCAATCCAAGCCTGGTCATTTGACACCTTCCCTTTTCAAAAAGTAGCCTACAAACAATATGGATACCTCAAATTCCATGACCAAGAGATCCTTACCAGATGTAACCCAACAGGGATGTCATTCTCTGAAAATTACTGTTGTTGTCTTACAGGTGCAACGACTCAATCTGACTAGTCAAGTTGGGAATATTCCCACGTCTTCGAACCAGTCAGAAGTTGATTTCCACAATCGGGGCTTTTTTTCAGTGGAAAATCAGTGAGTCAGAAGCAGTGCTGGTCGGCTGCCCAGAGTGCACAGTTCGGAGGGGATCTCACATTTCTCTCTCTCGTTTACCGAACAGAGCATGCAGTATCACTCCACTCACCCATAACCATCCCTCCCTCTCTCGGCGTGGCTCTGTTTCACTCCTCAATAGATAGACTTCTATCAATGCACAAGAAACACTACACTGCACATGCTCTTGTGAATCAATGTTCCATGTGCTCACTGAGCGAGTGATTTTTAAACATTGCACATAAATTGAACCAGACCTCTCTCAGCACCTTGTCTGGAATGTTTATTGTTAGTTTGTCAGAGGTGAAAATTCGTCGATTAATAACAACACACATAAAGTAAGTACACCCGATTTTTATAATGAGCAGCAATTGAGCGGCTGCAAAAGCACAATGCTTGGAGTGATGTGTGGAACTCTTGGACTCTTTCCCAGAAGTCCAGGCAGAGCCTTCTCCCTGTAGTCCCATACTGCATGTCTGACGCTTTTACACTGCTATGTCAATACCCACACTGCTATCTCCCTGATCTGCCCGCCGGCCGCTTAAATATACACTCCTTCTTTTATCAGCGGGGTGGAAGTTATCGACAGGCCTGAGACGTACGTGGCCTGGCTCTATTTTTATTATGTACGCCAATACGGTTTGGCCGAAAACGCCGAACAGATGGCGACGGTTGCGGTAGATATCAAAATGTTTACGGTTGGGAATAAACACGGCCTACTTTAAACCAGGAAAGTTGGATTCCTTTGGTCCGCGCCACAGATAGGGCCCCGCCACTCCGGTTTGGGTTAAAATATACAGTTGTCAGAAAATATTAACTGATGAAAGGAGGGAGTGGGGTAGGTGGAGGGGGCCGCTGTAGTCGGAGCGGAGTGACTGGTCACTTATCAGTGGCATTAATCTTCTCTCAGGCTGGTGTGCAGCAGACATAATACAGAAGACTGACTGCCGGCTGACTGGCCTACAGGCGCTGACGGCTAGTCTCTTATCTCTGGATGGGGAGAGAAAGATGGAGAGAGAGAGAGAGAGAGAGAATACAAAGGGGGTGCAGGGAAAAGACAGGCCAGAGAGAGGGATAGAGTAAGTGGGAGGAGATGTGAAAATAGGGAGTGTGAGAGAAGAGGAATAGGTGGACAGATTGGGCAGTCTGCTCCCCCAGTCCCCCTTGTTAAGCGGGTTAGAGTGAGAGCATATTGGCCTTTTCTTGAGGAAGCATGGGGGGGTGTTTCTACAGAGAAAGCCTTCTTACTGTTTTTTAAAATGCCCCCTTTTGTTCTTAAGCTTGCTTACATTGTGCATGTAATGTTCACACCCTGAGCTTATAGTGTCCATTTCCTCAGATAACCTTACCATGTTACTGCAGGAGATTAAACTCATCTGATTGGCAGTGTGTGAAACGTAAAGTAGAAGTTGCCCTGAAGTGTTGAACGAGGGCCTGCTTCTCCCATTCAAGTGCTTATCTTTAATGCCAAGGCAAACTCACTAGAAGTTTGTTTTTTTCCCTAAATAAATGTGATGTGTGTTTCAGGTCTCTGTGTGCTGCTGTGAATGTGTACTGCCTGGCCTGCTCCCGCTGCTACAGCAACTGCTCATATGTTCTCTACAGCAACAAAATTGCCCCGCTCATGGACCTCCTCCTCCACCAGCTAACGGTAGGCCGTGGATAGAAATTGCATCATTTTTAGCTGAAGTTTTCTTCATTTCACCATTTCTAGTTTATGATCTTAATAAGCTCATGTTAAAATGATCAAGCCAGTATTATATAATTTCCCTTCCACTTTAAACACTAAATGTAGTAATCACCTGAAACTGAACAAACAACCTTACTAATTATGCCTACTAATCATTACACCATGGCCTCAAAATTGTCATGAAGTATTTCTGACCGTGAGATATTATCTATAAAAATGGACTTAAGTAGCGACAAAATATGGGCTTAAAGTTGGCCTCCACTTTTGCTTTTATCTGTGCAATGTACTTTTTTCCTTCTATTTAGTTAAAAGATGGGATAGTGGCAGTATTTCTTAGGCACGTCAACCTCTCCTACACAAATCTTTAGAAGCAATCTTCAGATATGTCTTGGCTTAATTTGCAAGAAAGTGGGGAGGAAAATTGTGTAAATCTAACTTTGTAAACTTGTGTGCAATATATCGGTCACAATCAAACATGGTTTCTGTTTTTTCTCTCACTGTCCTGTAGCAAATGTACCCCTTCCACTAGACTGAGACCAGAGCCAAAAGTGACCCTAAGAGATACAAGGCTGATTTAGTTTACATGAGATACTGAATCATCGGAGCTCTGGGAAAGCACCGCTGCAAAATCGTGTCTCTTTATGCCTCTGAAACTGTTCGCTCTGTAGTATGGTGTGCTCTTTTTTTTTTGTTTTTGTTTTTTTTTTTTAAGTACACACCAGAAGACAGATGCAATATGGTGTGAGTAACTCACCCTATACGCATGCCATACTTTCCTGGCAGAGAGAGATACTATGGAAAGACACAGTACATGTAGTATTGCAGCATGAACACAGGCTTGCGTCCTCAACCCCAATACTGAGCGAAACCCTCCAAATAAAATGGATGCAGACAAGCTCCCTGTGAAGACGAGGAGTGTGTGTATGTGTGTGTATGTGTGTGTATGTGTGTGTATGTGTGTGTATGTGTGTGTATGTGTGTGTGTGTGTGTG
>JBBPDC010000129.1:9687438-9714261 GCA_037974485.1 Hemigrammopetersius urotaenia | reverse complement strand
TTTGTTTTTGTTTATTTTAAATAAACAGCAGTGTATTAACCAGTAAACACACACTCTTGCTTATATTTTCATGTATGCTCAAGTGTTATGCCTGTAGGTAGCACTATCGCACCACACTACGACCCAGGTTTATGATTTACTTGTGCTTTTTGGTCCCTCTGTGATTCTGTATTACTCTAATCACGTCTTCTCCGTCGTACCGTGTATTCTCCGAAAGACTGTAAATCTTAAAAATGAATTTCATCAAATATTACACCAAATATATTTGCCACTACAAGTCATTGACATTTTGTCTAGTTTGTTGTAGAAAACCAAGTCCAGAGCATGGGTTGGGAGCCATTATAGCAGTAGTACAGGGGGCCAACGCCATATTGAAGTCTACGTATCTGAATGCGGTGTCAAAGTCTCTGTTGGTGTAATTGTCCACGCACCAACAATATAATGTGGACAAAAGTAATGGGAATTCTGACCCCCGCGATAACCAGTCGAACCGTTGAGCCATAGACACAGAATATATGTCTATGTGTACAGCTGCGTGCACTCATAGCTAGAAGCTAATCAGAAGCCACCATTTTAATAGTGATGCAAGCTGGACTGTTAAACTTTAGCACAGAACACCATCCTGGTCATCATCATAAATAAGTCATTATGATAAATCGACAATAAGACATAACCAAAAGTTTGCCAATCGATAAAAAAGAAAAAAGTAACAGCTAGGAACACTGGAAGACTCTACCTTCTAGCTGGTTTTAGGCCTCCTAATGTAACAGATCACATTTAACACTCATGCAGTCAAAGTGTAACTCTGTCGTGGACAATTGTTTTTACTTAAAACAGCAAATAAGGCAAAAGTGCCCAGTTCAATGAACTCAAAACGAAGTCATTGTTGAGCACCCTGACTCCGTTGTTTATTTGTTTAGTATACTTTATTGGTTTAGTGCTCTCATTTACTCAGTCCAGTTAGTAGTACATATTAATAATTAGTATTGCATATTACTCTTCATTTATTTAAAAAAAAAATCCTCATCTTTTTACTGCAGAGCTAATGTAGTGAACTTAACACACCAGACATGTCTTGGTTGATTGACTACACTGGAATAGGGCAAAAGAGTAGTGCGAATTCAATCTTTCTCTGAACTTTTTAATGATAAAATAGCAGAGGGGACGTACAAAGGCAAGTATGAGAAATAAAGCTTAGTGGTGTGTTGCTGTGGAGGTGCGCCTTGGAGTTGAATCATTGCTCTGAAACGCTGGCCCTGCTCCTCTGGGAGGTCTGTTGATTGACAGCGTGGAGCCTGAAGGCAGTGCTGGAGGTGGAGTGGGGGTGGAGGGGACAGGCATACCTGAGCTGTGAGGCACCGCTCTGGGTCAGGAAGAGGAGAGGGAGGCTCCTGCCTTTGTCTGGACTGGCACACGGAGGCACGTCCTGCCCAGTAATGCTGTAATTAGGCCTGATTTGTAGCCAGGAGGGTGGGGACGACGCCATCATGAGACCTGTCATTTGCCTGGACAAATGAGAGATATAGGGGTAATAGGCAAGAGTGGTGGGCTCCGGTGAGAGCTCAGATTTCCGCTGGTTGGAGGGCCCCTGCGACTTAACTGGTCTCTATTCTGAGGAAAATAATGCTCTTTCTCTCTAATCTAATTGAGATGTAGTTAATTTCCGAAGAAAATGACATAAGCAAGAGTTTGCTTCACATGCTGTATTTGTTCATGGGGGTTTTTTTAAACAGCTTGGGTCTTTGTATAAAATTTTAATACAAAAGTAACATGAAGCAAATGATGCTGATAATTGATAAATGCTCAAAAATTGCAGGCTAACTGAATACCCAAAATTGGCAATAAAAGTTACCAAGCCTGTCAGTCTGCCTGATCATGTACAAGAGGACTGAATAAATAAAACGTCTTAATTTCTTCAGCATATTTATTTGTGTTACTAACTCCTGTTTTTATGCTCCTCAGTTATGTGGTGAATATGGGCTTGATTGACAAGCTGTACGGCTGCTTTCTGTATGTGCAAGGCCCAATTGACGAGAGTCCTAAGATGTCTGCCTTTCTGGAGCAGGCTGCAGCACTTCTCCATGCCATCTGCAAACTCTGCTTTGCTGTGACCAGCCGGTGAGTGGCACCTCTCTCTTTTTCTGTCTCTCTCTCTCTATCTCTATCTCTCTCTCGCGCTGTTTCTCACCCACTTTCTCAATCTCACTCTCTTCTTATTCCCTCCCTCTCACTCTCTTCCTCTTTCCCCTCTTTCTCAATCATACCCTTCTTCTTTTCTCTTCACTCTCCCTCACTTTATCCTCCTTTTCTTGCTCTCGCGCTCTCTCTCTCTCTCTCTCTCTCTGTCAGTTGATGTGCTGTAACACAGACACCACAGCATCATCAATCACTAGCAGCCCTATATTTCCATCTCCTTCACTGTAAACTTCTGCTTCCAGCCCACCCACAAACACGCGTGTGTGTACGTTTGTGTGTGTTCGTTGACAGAGGCTAACCATGCAATCGCAGCCAATAACATTTTGTCCATGATGTGAAGCTCTGAGGAAACACTGGTGGTGACTCAGCTCTGTTCAGTCCCCTGTGCCTTATAAAACCCTTTGAAGTCTATAATACCTTCTTTAAAGTTGAGTTTCTTAGTGTCTGTCTGTGTTTATTGATGTCGTTTTCTTTTCTTTTCTTTTCTTTTTTTTGGTCATACTGGCCACTCCTGCCCATGCGTTTCTGCCCAACCTTGTGCTCCTCCAGCTGCTGTGTGCTGTAACACTGCCCAGCTGTTTAACACTATTCTCTCCCTCTCCACAACCCCGTGTCACTAAATATCTGTGAGAAACCCCAGCGGCGATAGCTCTCCACTTTTAATAGCTCCACTCGCCGCAGCGTCGTGTTATAATCAACATCCTTCTAATCCTGCCATCTATATCTCAGTTCGACCATTATTCACTATGTGGAGGGCCAGGAAGTTGTTCCGCGTTGAATGTATAGTGGAAATTTTGAAAAGTTTCTGCTCCCAGCCAGTTGCTGTGTCTTGGGATTTGCTTGACAGTGAGGGTCATGTAGTTACAGAGTTGCTAATTTCCACACTCCACGCTTGGTTGACTTCAAGTAACAGCATGCACAGTTGGGTAGCATCCAGAGGGCAGGCAAGCCCCTATTCTTTAGCGCTAAATCACAGCTTGTGGTGATATGCTATACTAATAATTACCCGTCATGAACTGAATTGCACTTGGTGATAGATTCAAAATGATCTCTGTTGTGTAACGTTTAGTGCTGAATTGAGTTTTTGAACTGTAATAAATCTAGGTTTTACAGTTTAATACTGATGTAATGAGAGAAAAGTAGTTTCTTTAATGGTTTGGGTTTTGTGCATTGTTTATTTTGGAACAGGTTAGATACCCTTTGGCCTGACCAGATTTATTCATTTAGTGTTTTTTATATTATTTTTTTATCTGTTCTATTTAGTGTTTTAATCTCTGTTGTTTTACAGATGATCAGAGGAAAAAACAGTCCAACAATAGCTGCATTAGCAAGGATTTAGCTGTAAGCGCAGATGAATCAGGCAGGCTGATTTGGGGGTAGTGTGTGTGAGCTCATATTGCCAGTGTCAGGCCCTTCACTTTCATTCCATGCTGGCACTGGTTTCTGTTTCCTAGTCAGGGGATGTGGAACCTGTCATGCACAGTCATGGTGGGAGAACTAAGCCTTTGTTCTCTCGCACAAGCGCTAATCATGAGTGTCTGCACTAGCGGACCTGAGAACAGCTTTAGGATTTTGATTGCAATAGTTAATGTTTTGGAATAAGAGGAACTGATCATAGAGCTCAGCCTTAAATGCAAGCTCAACCCTGAGTATAAGATCTTTCACACTCACTGACGTCTTTTGCACTGGGCCAAAGTGTTCTCCCCGCTGAGTCCGACACTTATTTTCCCCTTGGTTAAGCAAGACGGCCGCAGGAACACTACCTTAGACTACTTACTTTCCCCCTCCAGAAGCTACTGCATTACCTTTAGTGTCATTCCAGGTAGACATTACCCTCTGTGCTGAGTTTGGAAAAGCCCTTATTGCCCAAATACGTACCTCTCTGTCAGTAGTGAAATGACCAGGCTGATCTCGGGTTTGCATGAAAAGGGAACTTAACCCATGCTTGTATATTTTGAGGCTGCGGTATGGAGTTACCAACCCAGCTAATCCGCCCGGAGTTGTGCAGGCTAATGCACAAACATGCTGTCCTAAATCCCATAAGATGAGCCTTAATTAAATGCGCTGGAGCACAAAAGTGCCCGAGACGGTAGTTTGTGGAAATGGTGCCACTGGCTGTCAGAATGCCTGCAGAGTTCCAAGAGTTCTTTCACTTCTTCAGCCTCTTTTAAGCGTCTTTGGTGGGTGTCAGGGTGGTGTGTTGATTTAGAACAATTTGGAATGTAAGCTGCATTTCTAAGAGGCTTGACTTCTCTGAGACCTATTATTCGAATTAATAGTCTTCTCTGTCTTTGCCCCTACTGATGTTAGATGATGGATCCATGCTGATTACTAAACTAATGAGACAGATGAGCACAACATTTGTTACAAATTTTGCAACAGGGTTATTCTGTGGTGCCTGAATACGTTTCCTTTTTTGTTTACTTATTAATCTTTTATGTAATCAGGGGCATAATCAAAACATTATTTGGATGAAGTGGCTATATCCAGGAGTGTAAGCAGTAAGGCCTCGCTCACACTGACGTTTGAATCTTTGATAAATGAACACGCTCTTGATGCCATATGCGTTTTTGTTGCATTTTGTAGCTGCTCCTGATTTACTTCAGTGAGGCGTTACACTGACATCGTCTGACGCTGTTTAACGGCAGCCGGCAGCCCAATGTGCATTTACCTGTGGGGACAGTAATTGTTCGGTCCAAAGTGTTGACATGTGGGTCGTCTTTGTGAATAGTTCTGCAATAAAAAATCATGGATCCCTATCCCTAAAACTAAGCACTGACATTCTTGTTTTATTAATCATAAGATTATCATAATAATAATAATAATAATAATAATAATAATAATAATAATAATAATAATAATAATACAACAATATATAATATGTATAGTAATATTAAACACATTAATATTATTAATAATAATTATTATTATTACTGTAAACCCCCATTTTTCATGGGGGTTATGTTCCAAGAGCACCGCCTATAGTGGAAGCCTAAAAATTCCTATTTTTATAGTGTAAACCCTAAATATGCCCCCAAATATGCTCTTAAACACTTTAATTTCATTTTAAACTCAGCTTAATCATTACCCTGAAAGAAAATTTAAAGGTAAATCCATATCCGTACTGTACAGTTTACATTGAACTCCTGCAGTGCTAGAATGTGAATTACCAACGTTACCCCTGTATAGACTGTAATTAATGCACGTGTGTTTTCTTTGGTATGCGCTGTCGTTTTCTTTGGTATAAGCTGGATAAATACAGTAATAAATTTTATAGATTTCATTTACAGGCTTTAAGAAAAACAACAAAAAGCACGAACACTTGAGAGGCTCCAGGGGGAAATTCTGGACTACAGCTGCATCAAAGGGCAGCAGCCAATCACCAGCAAGGAGAAATAAATAGCGTTCTTGAATTAGCTGCTTTCAAACCCCTCGCCTCTGAGTATTTTACCATTCCAAGACGCACTTTCTTTTTGTTTTTCTTCACAGTGCAAAGTTATTTAATAATTTTGCACGGAAGTGTATGAAAATGTATATATTGCCATGAAAAAAGCTGTGACGTTAGGTCCTCATCCTCGTACTGGGTTTATGTTTGGGTGCGGGGATTAGCAACGCAGCATGAGGATGAGGGGGCGAGGCCTGGACCTCACAAAAATGCAGAGGATATCTGCAGTTTCTGCTTTAGTGCGGGGGTTTCAGCAAAAAATTATTATTTTGGTTCTGAGAAAAAATCCAGAAAAATCTGCCTCACCCGTAGACCCTAGGATAGGCTCCAGGTACCTGCCACCCTATGAAGGATTAAGTGATTATAGAAAATGATTAATAGTGAATCATTTTATAGAATCATGGCACATATAAGGCCCTCCGGAACATCAGCCAAACACTATGTAAATGCAGTATTGGTGTTTTCTTTGCATTTGTTGGGGTTTCATCAGAAATTGACACCAAGAACAGATCTTGAAGTGGCGAAATACATTTGCACAAGATGCAAATGCCATAAATATGTTTTGCACCATAATCCAGCGCCACATTATAACTGTCATTTTTGCAACTATTGCATCTTTGTTATTTGAGTCATTTTCTACCAGTACTGATATGATTCGGATATCATGCACTCCTTCTTTTTACTGTTTTGGTGACTTACTACACTGAATCCACACTTGCTCTGCCCCCACTTGCTTTTGAGCTTTGGCTCCTATGTGGTTGAATGTGACCAGTTAAGCCTCCCAGGAGGCCACAGCTCCGCAGACAAGGGTCTACCCCTTTTATTTATATCCAAGTGGACAGGGTCTGGTCTAGCAAGTAAGTCTAGAAGCCGCTGGGACCAGACTCCCCTCACTTCCTACATCCTGGGTCTTTGCTCTCTGCGGTTACAAAAGCAGCTGACGCCTCCTCGGGTTCTGAGGCTTTGAGCTGCTTGTCGGCCATCCCCCAACCCCCCCAACCCTCAGCTGCCTCTCACCGTTCTGGCCCTGCTCTCAGTAGAACTGCCTCACGCGCCTGACTTTGTTTGAAAGGCCGTTGATTCAGATGGAGTGGTACATAAACAAGGGGTAGTTGATTTTGCTTACCTAGAAGTTCTGAAGAACACCTTAACTGAGGAATAACAATACTTCTGCCCCCCAAAGTGTTGTTCTATTCATTTTTGTCAGTCATAAACCAGAAACTATTTTTTTAATGTACATAAGAGCAGAAGTGGGTAATATGGTATGTAACAATACACACTGCACTGCTTGATTTTTCATTAGATTGATTACATTTGTGTGATGCATTTGATTAGTTGGAGCAGACCAAGTTCATTTAGAAAGTCCAGCAGAACTTCCAGCATTGTCAAAATTCAAACCTGCCATCTCAAACCAAAAAGGAGAAACATTTAAGGGTTACACCACCTCATGTTTGTTCTCTTGTTGAAGACACACACAGTTGTTCAGTGTTCTTTACGTACTGAAATCCTTTAACAGAAAAGCTAATCATGAGTTCATGCTGCAGTAAACTTGTCTGTATTTCTCTGTGGATTCTGTGTGTGTTTAAAAAGAGGTTTTCAGGCTTTTAACATTCTTCTTACTCAATTTCGTTTAATCCCTTTTCTAGGTCTCCTAGTATCTTTGACAACAAGCGCCAAGACCCCACCGGGCTGACGACGCTGCTTCAGAGCACGGACCTAGTTGGTGTTCTTCATATGCTGTACTGTATCCTGCTCCACAGTGCCCTGCCTGAGTCCCAGTCTGTGGGGCCAGCGTCACCACAGGAGCCCTACAGCCCGGGTGTGGTCCAGGTGGCCCTTCAGAGCCTGCGCTTCCTCAACAGCTTTGCCCTGCTTGACCTTGCTGCCTTCCAGGTACTTTGTGGGGTAGTGCTAGACACAAGGCATTTATTTTCAGTTTTGAAAAGCATCCATAGGTTGTGTAGTGCATAAGAATGCTAGGTCAAAATACTGACTGGCAAAGATGGCCAAAAATGATATTTTCTGTGTAATATTTACACCATCATTCTGATGTCTTAGCTATGTACTGGTAACCAGTTTCAAAAATGAAACTACTGTTTCATTATGACTGCCACATATGACCCTCTTTTGCTTCAAACAATCACAGGTTTTGTTGCCTATTGTCTTCAGTCATGAAGGTGCTAAACAGTACCTCTGCATTATCTCTGTTTTTTCTCCGTAATTATGTCATATTGTTTGGTGAAGGTAGGCTCTGCAAAAACACATTAAATTACTGGAACCATGAGGAGTACTAGTACCATCCAGTTGGTGCACCCTGATGGGCTTGTTGTTCAGCCTACAAGTACAGCCTGGGGCATTTCGTGGATACAAACCCTGGCAAAAATGCTGCTTTGTGACATAACATCAAATGTGTACTGAATGCTGTTCTGGGAGAACAGTTGGACTTAACTGCAGTCACACTGTCTGGCCAAAGTTATGTCGCATGGCTTGTTTTTTTGTTTGTTTGTTTTTTCAAGCATGGGAAGCCCCCTGACCTGCCCTTCAGCTTGCTGAAGATATGTGATGTTGGGCCCATCCCTGACATAGACGTTCCAAACCATGAATGGAATAAAAAGGTCAGGCTAATGCTGAAGCTCTCAGGGGCTCATTAACAGAATGGCTTGTATACCTGTTCGTGAGCATCAGCCAGAACGCAAATACAGGCCGGAGGGAAGCAACCCACAGGACTAATGATCTGGCCACCGCGCTCTCCACACCCGCACTGTGTGCAGATCACTATTTCTTCTTAGAACAAAGTTGACCCAGTGGACATAAACACGCTCAACCCTTGACCTCTGGCCAGTTGTGTAGAAGGGCTTGGGTCAGCAATGCGGATGGAGAGTGGCATTAAGTTCAGGCTGTCCAGTCATAGGTTAACCGGCCTGATGAAGAGAAAAGGACAGCTTCACGATGTTAAATCACGTAAACGCAGTGGCGTAAAGCGGAAACGCGAAAACCGTATGAATTATTTTAATGTGTTTCAGTAATCACTCACAAGCAGTGCAAGAGTATGTATTCGTGTGCATGTGTCCACTCCCTCTTGCTTTTTCTCTTGTTCTCTCTCTATTTAAAACAGATGGAAGTCAAAGCAACTTGCTGCCAAAGTTTTATGAACATTTTAAATAATGCTGTTTTGGGGCCATAGTTGTAATCACCTTGTGGTTTACATTAACACACAGATTTGGCTAATAGGTTCATCAGAAAAGCTGAGCTCTCTTCATCTCTGACCCAGAAGACACTCCTGTCTCCACATCCAGGGCCAGGGAGCCTTTGGATCTGGGTCTTTAACCACTATTAGAGAAGCCCGAGTGCTAGTCTGAGACCTGTGTATCAGTGCTCTAGAGACTACTCTGCAGATATGTTTGAGCCTCAAGTGAAGTCTTGCCCAGGTAGTGACATTCAGCTGATTTGGTCCAGGTGGGAGTGTGAGACTGTGCTGAGTGGTATCAGCCAGATCAAGTCAACTGCTCAGCAGTGCTGTTACCACAGCAGAAATGCTGACTTGCCAGGGTGAAGAACAGCCGGATCTAATTATTACATATTGATTTATGCATTTTCCTCATGGAGCTTGCTTTCTTCTCGCTCAGGAAAAGCATAAGTCACCACATGCTGATTCACCGATTGAGAATGGAGACGATATCACAGAAGAAAATACCACCAAAGTTCTCTGTTCCGCATCGTTCTGATCTGATGTTATAGGTCTATAGGTCTGTCTTCCTAACTGCCCGTTTATTTGAGATGCAAAACAATCAGGTGTTATTTTTACATATTTGATTTTCAGAGATTCCTTGTGCATCAGCCAACACACAAGGAATCTCTTTAGCTGACATCAGACACTATATCTTACTTGTTTTCAGACTGCTTGTAAAAGTGTGGTTCCCATCAGATGCACGTATACAGGGATGTGTGGAAAGGACTAGGAATGTAACTGACAAAATAGTTCAGGCATATGGGATAGAAACTCAGTTTCTGAGTTACACTGGTATAGCAGAGCTGGTCCGTGGAGTTGCATGCACACCCTGCATTTGCATCATAGGGCTTTTCAGGTATTGTTTGTTGCTGCTTACTTAGACCTTCGTCCCAGACTCTCACACACTCTAATGTCAGTAGTCTCAGTGGTGACCCTGAGGCGCTCAGTCATACTGACATGTTTAATAAATACTGTCTGTGGGTCGGCTGATAGCATCTCTTCTATAGGGAGACTGGGGGTTCTGAAGTGGGACCGCTTTCTCCAGAGCTGAGGAGACCCTCACAAGTCCACCACAACAACACCAGCTTGTTTCTTCAACACATGTACACTAGTTATAATGAGAACTTTTGTCTTTTGACTCGTGCTTTTGAATATGCCTTGCAATTGTTATGGTAAGCTCAACAGCATAGAGTGGTCCAGTTAGGGTCAATTACAAGTAATGCTTTAGGTATCAAATGACCAGATAACCCATGACCCTAATATACTTCAGTGTTTTGAATTTGTCTGTTTGCATTCATTACATGTATATGTGAGAATTAAGGATGAATGGATGATTTATTATGACAATGTTATGTCCTGTACCCCCAATAACGATAATGTGATAATGATGTATTTATTACTTTTATTGTTTTTCCCCCCACTGTAGGCTGTTCTAGGAGCGGAGGGCTTGTCACTGGCCTTCAGACACATCGTCAGCTCTCTGCTGTGGTACTGCTCCCAGAATAGTTCAGAGGAACTGCTTCATGAAGTCATCATCTGTGTGGGTTACTTCACTGTTAACCACCCTGACAACCAGGTAAGCTTTCTAGTTTTGTGGTTTGTGTAGAAGTCACTGATTGTTTTGTTAGTTCTTTCTTTAATGGCATGACTGTAGTTCAGTTGAAATAATATATATCTCAAATCAACAATATAGCTCCATGTAACAGTAAAGATGGTTAAATTATTGTCACAATTTGACACATATCAGGTCCCAAAAGCTCTGTTGTTGTGTGTGGTGAGTGTGCTGTTAAGCTTTTGTAAGCTGTTCATTAGATCATGAGACGGGTGTACTTTTCTCCTTACAAACAACTGACACAAAAGCAACAAAAGGAGAGTGTTGAATAATGCAGCGACTGCGGCACCTCTGCACTGTGTTCTGCCCTGCTGCAGGGACAGGCTTTGTTTTCCTACACCTGGCAGTTGGCCTGCTCGTTGTTTGGGCTTTAGCTAGATGCTGGACCAGCAGGCACGGATCACAGAGCAGCGTGGCTTGAAGCGCACATGTTCTACTGTGTTCCACTTTCCTGCACCCTTGCGAGGTACATGGCCGGTGACGACGCCTCACTCAGCCAGGCTTAGTTATGCGAGTCTCCTGAGGATCCAGCACTGTGATGTTGTAAAATCCTCAAGGGAGGGTCGAAGTCCCAGCAATTTATGGGCTTATTACAGATTCTAATTTAAAACATTTTTGCTGTTAATTAAAAGAACGGCCTCTGTTTTTATGGCAGTTCAGTTCTCCTCTGCCGCTCCAATCCAATTTAATTATTTTGATGTACGTAATTAGCATTTGTTGGCCATTGTTGGGCTTATTTGCATATTATATTGGATAATTGAATGAGGGCTGATGATTGAATTAGGGGGGAGTGACAGATGATTGGGTTTTGTGCTCACATAGGGGGAAGGTAACGCAACGACCAGGCTGGGAATTACACCTTTTGCATATTCATTTATTCGCGGCCCACTTTGCTAATTTGAAAACTGCTCCGGTAAAGTCTTTAAACTTGTGACTTTTTTCCAGGACGCAGGCTGTTTTTTATGTCACCATTTGGCTGAGGTTCATATATTTATTATTAAAAATGGCACCAAGACTGGATAGAGAACAAATATAATTGTACATTTGGAAAAATGTATGTTACTGCATATTTAAAATTTTTTTTTTTAATTTAATGTATTTATTTCACCATGGGGAAGCTTTAACTCGAGCACTGTTGTGTGTACTTTGCATGCAGTATAAGTGACTGCTGATGCACTGCTGCTATGGGTGTATTTGGCAGGACTTTGCCTTTCTTAGGATAATGTAAGCACAGGTAGAACAAGGCAGCCCTGACCCCGGCCCTGCCGGCCACACTGTGCTGATTCAGTGCCGGCTCACCAGCCTGTTTATATGTGTGAGTCTGAGAAATAATACAGCTCATAAAAGCAGCAAAGACTTTGAAGAGCTGCTCTACGCCATATACTCGGCCAGTTTGAAGTGTGTGTGCGTTAGTCATCTTGCTCAAACACAGCTATTGGTACAATGACATATGCTCTGTGTTGGTGGCTGTGAAGTGTGTTTGTACTCAAGGGGAGTGATGACTTGTGGTTAATAGTCTCTGTGCTATGAAAGACGTAGTGCTTTCTGCTCTGAAAGACAGTACATGAGAGCTTGCCTTGTGGTGGGTTTTCAAACATTTCTCTTGTCCTAATTGTAGGTTCTAGACCAGTAAAGGTTAGCTTTTCTGTATCTGAATTGAGAGATCAGTATGTTTGTGTGACATTTGACATCGGTTAGTGACTCACTCAGCAGCTATTGTAAAGATCCTCTTTGAAACTAAAGAAACCATAACTATCTCCGTCCGCCACCCTGATATTCATATATACATGCACATTCTTTCTGAGCACATCGAAAAAACTGCAAAACCTCAGTATAGGGGTACTCTGCTTTTCCTTATCTGGAAGGTAGCCAGAAAACTTGCTTGCTGTTACATGTAGACAACCAAAGACAAATATCTCCCTTGGTTTGACAGCATCCATGTACGGTACCCCTAGTGTTACTCCCATTACTGGGGATTACAAGGCGACGGCCAACAAGCTGTTTCACGCAGACAGCCACTTTTCAACACAGCACCTCGGAAAGGCCAGATTGAAACAGTCCACCACACTCATCTCTCCTTATCTCTCCTCTCACTCCCTCTCTCTCCCTGCCTTTAGCTCTATCTCTCCTTCTGTTGTACTCTCATCCCATACTAACACAAAAGTGTCTCCAGTGCCCTGGAAGCCCAGACACAGTCCTGGCGCAGTAATCCACAGTTAAACTGATGTTGAAATGCTGCCTTCAACAGTCCATTACAACGACGATAACACACCCCATTGTGCTTTGGTGACGTAGCGGATCCCGAGTGGACGGCTGCAATACATAGTTGGGGGAAAGCATTTGGTGTCTCCCTCTCACTAGAAAATCCAGGCATGGGGTTCAGCCAAGCAGCCCTGAGTGGCAGCAGAGAGGATGAAGCCTCTGCCAAGCACCATGAAATGATTAACACAGTCCATCAACAGTAAACTAAGGCTTAACACGCTCAAGCATTATGTGTTGGGTTTCTTCTTTTCTGGATTCTTCTTTCGTTTTTTGTTTGTTTGCCCATAAATCTTTCAGAATTTAGAGCCCTATTTAGGTCTAATGCTGTGTTTGAGTGCAGTCCAGGTCAGATGGGCTCCTGGGAAAGATCTCCAGGAGAGATTATCTTTCAAAGGATCGAAGATGACGCTTGATTCAGGCAGGCACCGACAATAAATCACAGATAATTTTACCGTTTTTCAAACAAACACAGCTTTTAATGCTGTTTTTGTAAGAGACGTGCTCTTCCCATTTTAACCAATGCTAACAAACAGGTCTCTTTCATTGTACCTTTTACTTCTGTAATATTTATGCATATGTTCAGGCTGCCGTCAGGTTGTCTGGCGTCTCAGAGGTTTTATAACAGGACAGTTTTTGTAGATTGTGCCTGTGGGTGGTAGCTGTTATTGACGTAGTCATAGCTTCCTGTCTCGAGTGCCCCCTCAGTGTCCTCACAAGTCGTTTACCCTCTACTCTTATCCGTAAGTTGTCTGCACCCCATCCTCCTTTGCATGTTGTTTACATGGAATTGGACTGTCCGCACCTTTCCTTGATTTTATTCCTTTGCCTTGTTCTTAATATTACATATAGTTGTTTCCTATGAGTAGAATCATGACAGGCAGTCCTCTTCAGCATCCCCTTTAGTATGTGAGCTTGTCATTTCTCTTCACTCTTATCAACAGTCCATCAAAGAACAAACCAGACCGACTGAGGTCTCCTTCCTCTTCACCTTGGGCTGCTCAGAGTTTGTGTTTGCGTTTCGGAGCGTTAACTTTACACTCCCTTTGTTTTCAGTGCACAGGCTGGGAATTATGTAATAGACTGGCCATAAAGCATGTGGCCTGTTTGAAAACACCAGCACCCTGTACTTAAGAAAACACAGGACAGGCCTGGCCTCTGTGTTTTTCTTTATGGTCATCTGTGCTTAAGGAGGAGGGGGACACACGAGTTCAAACGCCCACTGGTGCTTTAATGTCAGGGGCTGAACTGATACCTGGCTGCTGCTGAGGAAACTCGACTGAGGATTGGCTGCTAGCCGAACCGTTTACTTTTGACCAGGGGAGTTTACAGGGTGTTCAAGGCTGAAGCTAACCTCTGCTCTCTCCGCGCTGTATGTCTCCTTGCCTTGGACACTCGAGGGGGGGGACAGTTTGTTTAGGCGTGTGAAGATGGAGCACTGCGTGCTGGGGGATTATGAGATGGTTGCTTGATTTGTGGGCGGAATGTCCGCAGAGCTCCAGCCCCCACCGCCCAACACACACTTGCACACGGACACGCACATACCCTCATGCTTGCCCAACACCCTCTCTGAAGATGCCTCTGTTTATGGAAGGCGAGTGCCAGGGTCTAGTAAGGTAAATGTGTGTCCAGTACTTTTTAAGCATTGTAATTTGTTACTGTCTGCAAACTAATGAGGAATAGCTCCCTCTTTTAGTCCAGGAGTGATGGGAGAGATTAGCCCAGTACTCCCCAAGCTTATAAAAAAAAAAAAACCTTCTCAGTCTTGCCCTCAAGCCTGACACTGCACAGCTCTTCCATTGAAAACAACCAGATCTTTTGAACTGTTGCTTCATTCAGTTGCGCTGCTATGGTGGCGCAGGAAATTCTTTTTTTTCTGCATTCCGAGGGGAAACGATCATTAATTATAAGTCGGCGAGAAGCCACTGGATCTTACTGTTTGGTCAGCACATACCGGTGGGCTCGCTGGTCTGAAACGAATCGTCAGACAGCTGTTTAGAGCTTTCAGTACCATTAAAGGGGCTCAGCAATGGTTTGTTTGAGTGACTCAGTAAAGCATCTTTAAACTGTCCCTAACACAGAGTGACACTGCCCAAGAGCCCTTTGAACGCTGCTGTAGAACTCAACCGTGAGGGGGCTTCACCTTGAAATGATAAAAGGAGTAAAATGACTTGCTCTCATCATGCTCTCAAACCCTTAAAGTATGTTATTAAAGGACAGAATGCATTGGAAACAGTATTGTTAAGACTATTTTTACAAATCTTGTAAATCTTTGGTAATTTATGTTACCCAGTGTTTCTGTGAAGTTCACCCCGCCCTTCTGGTTTGCATTTAGGGTTGAGCTGCAGTGGAAGAGTGTGTGTAAGGGTATAAGCTCTCTCTCTCGTTCTCTTATTCTCTTTCTCCTCCTCCTTCCCCCCCTCCACGCCCTGTTTTCCACTGGCCCTCTTTCTCCCTCTCCATCTCACCTGTTGGAATTTATGATGGTGACCTTCCAGCTCCCTGCTCCGATCACAGAGAGCTAAGGGACTTTCCTGGTTCTCAGGCTTGGGCTGAAGGCCTCTCTCACACGGAGTCTCTGCTTTAATCAGGCCGGCCTGGGAGTGATTTGATTTTAATGCTTGTGGGGGGGACCGGATGTGATGGTATGATTGATGCCATGCTGAGGGGGAGTGGGATGCTGGTGGTGAGAAGCTCCATTAATGGTATTGCTTCATTTCTTAAAGTGTGTGAGACCATGCAGGGGGGTCGGCCCACCCAGCCCCCACCTTTGCCCCATTTCCCCCCTTTTTTCTCTTCTTTCTCGCTGTCTGCCCACTAATTCCAAGCCACACACATCTCAGGAAACCCAGTGATGTTACCTTTACATGAACTTCTGCTGCACATCAATAGCTTGTGTATTGTTACGACGATTATCAGCATGTGGTACTCTCATTGAATTGAGGAAAGAAGAGTAGTGCTTTGAAACCTTGATGTTTTTTGTTCCTTGCTGTTTTTAGTGTTTTCCTTCTCTAATATATACCTGATTCAGCTAAAGGTATTTAACAACCCCTTTCTGAACTAAAGTAGGTGGGTTGGAATAAGGAAAGTGCCAAAATAAGCTGTGCTGGTTGTACTCCAGAACCAGGGGTCCACTCTCGATGGAGCCCATGCACTCGTGCCACAGAAGGAGGTGCTAAGGCATCCTTGTCTGGGTTTATGGTGTGTAATTGTGTACTGGGAGGCTGTGCCCTCTACTTCTCCTCTTAATGGGTGTTTGTGTGTTGTTTTAGTGGCAGATTTACGTGTGGGAGGGGCACAAGGGGAGACTCTGATTTACTGCTGGATGTGCCGTTTGCTTGATGTGTGTGCGCATGCTTTCTCCCTGTGTGTTCCAGGTGATCGTGCAGTCTGGCCGGCAGCCCAGTGTGCTGCAGAAACTGTGTCAGCTGCCGTTCCAGTACTTCAGCCACCCACGCCTCATCAAAGTGCTCTTCCCCTCACTCATCAGCGCCTGCTACAACAACCAGCAGAACAAGGTCATCCTGCAGCAGGAGATGAGCTGTGTGCTCTTGGCCACCTTCATACAGGTATGGCCCCAGGCTCTAAAACTTGGCACCTTTGCGCACTCCATCTCACACAAGAACGCGCTCTTTTTTTAAAAAAAATAATAATAAAGGGACTAGAAACATTTTTTGCCTGATGCCATCGAAGAATCATTTTTGGTTCCTTAATGAGCCTTTCAGATGAATCAATGAACCATGTTGGTAATGGATGTGCATGCAAAGATCCCTTAGGTTTAAACCACCCTCACATAATGCCACACTTCTTGGAAGTAACTTTAAACATCTTTAATATTACCCTTCTGTAGCATCTCTCAAAGAACCTGAAGTACTCCTTTGCAACTTATTCTCTGCTCTTTTTTACTGAGATACATCCAGTCCAGTATACTCACATCTCTGGGAGTGCAGTGTTTATATGACACACTTGGTATTTTCTTTAAATAGTAACACCCTGTGATGTCCTGTTATATACATATGACACTCATGGACATCCTAACATGTTGGTGTAGGCTACAGGAGCTGTTAGGTGGAGCATAGCTTCTGCTGGTTCTATGCTTTATTTAAATAAAAAAAAATGTCACACATGAGGAGCTTTGAATAACAGTGGCTGTAAAAGAGATGCGTTAAATTAGTTGATGAACGGACTAATAATTCCTAGCTTAATTTTGAAGATATAATTTAGTTGTAGCCCTACAGTGACCTGCATTTTCTTATAGTGCCAACAAAGTCTGTTTTAACCGTAGTTTAACTTATCCATAGTGGATGAAGCCACATTACAACAATTGCATTATGTTTAACACACCCCCTTCTGAGCCTTGTCTCCTCATCTCACCTGCTGCATGTCTTCTAGCTTGTGAATCCCCCTCTCAAACAAACACACACCTTTCGACTGCTTCTGCACAATGTCAACAGTGGACTCTTATCTCTCCAAACTCTGGCTTTGTCTCTGTTTGGCCTTTTGTTGTATGCCGCTCTCTCTGCCCCTTTCCAAAGAAGCAGCCTCCACTGCACAGATGGATGGCTTCCTCTGTCGATTTGAGTGGATTTACCTGCCACCGGTTGAGCCTCTTGTAAACAGTCCGACTCCTTCATCTTCCCCCTGACAAGCTTCCCCATGCTGGCCCGCAACCTACATTATATATGTGAAGATTAGCACTCACTCTGACAAGGACAGACGATTGTCTTTTAATTCAAACAACGGCAAGATCCGCAGTGTCCTGTACATGGGTGTAATTTGGTGAACACACAATGTTTCTCTGGTTAATGTGTGGTTTATTTTCACTGATCTCTCAAATAGATAAAAAACTAAATTAAAATAGTTCGGTTCAAGTAGATCAATTAATTTTTAACATTTTTTAAACACAGGACAGTGCCTCCAGCGATAACCAGACAGACAATAGACCGGCACAAGGTGAGTCTCTGTTCTTTATGGTTCATGTTTCCCTCCTACCTGAAAGACTTGTGCAAGAACATTTAAAACAAAACACCTAAATTCTCTCAAATCTTCTCGTATCTGTTTTTTGCTTCAGTGTGGAAAGATATTCTTTCCTACCTTTTTTATGTAACGCTGGCTTAAAATGCTCTACTTTTAAGTTTGGTTGGGAAAAATTCCTGTTCTTGGTCTTGCTTTGCTCAGCGTTTCCAAACACTGATGCAGCAGCTCAAAGGAATCCGGACACTCAGTATGCGAGTAATTCTCTTTTCCTTCTGTCTCCTACAGAGAGGTTTTGGGCTCCACTCGATTATTGTGAGCTCTCCAACCGCTTTCCCAAAGAGCAGTGGGACTCTGCACTTCAGTTCTTCCTCAACAAGCAGGAGGAGTAAGTCTGAGGAGCATGAACTGGACCGCAAACTCTGCTGCAACCTGACCTTTCAAACCAACTAATTTAAGCACTACATCTATACATAAAAAAATACAATTCTTTACTTACATAATTACTTTTAATGGACTTCTAGCTAAGTCTTACAAGTATGACCCCTGCGTGTAATGTCTGATTTTTGGTTGGACTTTATTAGCTCTCCTTAATAACGGTGCATTAACAAAATAATTACATAGTAAATGCTGCTGAATTTTTTGGATGTGCAATGTTAACATCCCACACTGTAATAAAAAACTGTTCGCACAATGCAGGTACTGGCGGCAGTATAACAAGTCACATTTACGAAGAGATTTGAATGTATGAAGATATTTCTTGTGTAAGTATACAGTTCTTAAGGGCCATCAATATAAAGTGAAAATTGTTTTCTTTCCCAAAAAAGAGATCTGTTGAAGCAGGTTTTTGGAATGCACAATAGTTTACTGTTCGTCTCCAAGCTGGACATACACCTTAGTGTTTTGTAAATTATATGGTTTTTGCTTTGTAAATAAGTTATGTTTGAAGAATAGTTCTGCACTCTTGCTGTTTGGGGAGTACGCTCAGTTAGTTTATTCTCTGTGACAAAATCGCTATGCATTCAAAAGCTGACATGAGTGTTGTTTACTTTTCATACTTGTAATTTATATTATGTTCTGAGTATTTGTGTGTGTATATATATATATATATACACACATGAACTAGAATTTTGTTTTTCATATACACTGTACACCATATTTATGTTGTCCTTGTTTTCTTTGTACTTGTTGATAAAACACTTATTTATGGAATTGATTTTTTCACATTTAATAAAATATTTAAAGCACAATCATAGTTGTGATCTTTTAAAAAGTTCTGAATGATCAAAATTTGTTAAAGCTACAATCCATAATAGATTCTTAGAAAATTGTATGTGTTATTAGTGTTGTAGATGTTATTATTACAAGAAATACTTTTAAGTTTAGGCTTTACTATTTTACATATTAAAATGTCTGTACAGACATTGGTCCCTGTGCTGCTACTTTTCCTCTGCATCCATTGGCTGGATGAACCCAATGGATTTTAGCTGTAAAATTGAACAGATTGTTTCTGTAAATCTGCAGAAACAATGTTTTTTATGCTCATAGGGAAACTGTTTTTCAGTCTGGGTTTTGCTCGGTGTTGGGTGAACATAGGTTTAGTTGTCTTTTTCCTGTAAAAGCCACAGAAAGGTTGAAATCTGACATGTGGGTTAAACTTCACAGTGAAAGACTGAGGCCTCCAAAATTATAGACAAGTCCTCACCAGCCTGAGGGCACTACCAACAGCCTGCTGTCTCTCTCCCTCTCTCTCTCTCTCTCTCTCTCATTCTTTCTCTCTCACTCTCTCTCTATGCACACCACTGATTCTGAGTCACTTTATATATTAGTGTGTCAACACAAGCTGGAGCCTCTGGGGTCAGATCCTCCTGTCTCTCTTTCTCACACACACACACACACACACACATTCAGAACTGCGTCTCCTCAACAATAAATCTGTGTCAAGTGTGTGTGAAAAGAAGGTGACGCTCCACGAGTTTCTCTTGACCTCAGTGAAGGCGATGTGTTGGTCACAGTTTCTTGATCTCAAATGAAAAGAGTCTTTTTTCTGCCCAGGTTTGTGAATGTGATCCCAAATGTTTGGAATAAAAATAAAAATAGACTGTTTCATTCTAATGTACTTTCAAACATTCATTTGTCAAATCAAATGGCCTTTCTGTGTCTTCAGCTCAGGACTGATGTTTTGTTCTTCAGTTGGTGAACAACCGCTACACCTTCCAGTGTTCAGAAGGTCGCTCAGGACACCTAAAGGAGCTGTAACGCGGGATCAGCCGTGTTTGTTTTACTTCACAGACGTGGAAACACGGATAAGGATCTTATATCCGCTCTGTAACACTGAAAATCATATTAAACTAAAAGAAAACTGCGTACGTTTATTCCTGACTCTTTAATGTTTGAGCTGCTTTTAAACCAGGATGATAAGCAATGAAGCGTTCTCTAAAAATGTAGATGTTTTGTTAGATATAAAAGAGAAAAGGCAGAGTTTTAGGCAGTGAATTGTTTGCGAATATTGTTGAATAAACAGATCCCTCATCCCCAACTGCCCTCTTCTGTTCTGCTCAGTCCGATGCGATTTTTTTCTACGTTTTAATACAACAAAACAAATGCATTTATCAAGGAGCAGTAAACGCAGTTTATGATAAATTTGTAGATGCAGGTGGTGAAACAACTGTTAGATTAAAAATAAAAATTTAAAGTACCCACTCACAATTCACTTTCGGAGCTCTATAAAAAGCTTCACAAAGTCCGCATCGCAGTGTTAAAACCCGGTTTAGTTTTTTAAGGATCTGGTTGTAATAAAATATTGAGAGAACAGGACCGCAGATGAGTCATGAAGGACTGATATGATACTGAACTGTGGCTCTCGTTCATTCGTTATGGGGACCGTTTTTGTAGATTTAGTAATATTTATTTATTAGTTTATTTAGCTACGCCTGTCTATATTATTCTATCTGTGTTCATCAATGTCTATATCAATCTTTTTATTTATTTCCCTATTTTACTTCTGTATTTACAATTAATATTTCATTCATAAACGGTTCAGGCTGAAATCAGTTGTCCCAATGGATCTACATTTCACCCTCAACACACTCCCGTGTCTAAAAGCACTTTCGGGACGATTTGCACACACACACATATACACACAAACACTAAAACGAACGAATACCAACTCGAACGAACGAACGAGGGTGCAGCCTGATAGACAAACTAAAGCGATTTTACTGATTTTAAGAGAACTGAAGATCGATAATCTGAACACGATGTTGGATCACTCACATCATCAACTGCGTCCCTGTTAAAATAAAGTTCGGCCGGGGGAGGAAATACAGCCTGAGGGGGGATTCCTTCTCTTCAACTTAAACCGCACAAACACCTCCCACCACACACGCAAAACATACATACAAACACACAAAAACTCATAGCTACATACATACAAACATACATGCACACACACTCCATGTACTGTGGATGTTCAGCAAGTGATGCCAGTCAGATAAGGGGCCACCGGAAACCCACGAGCAAACCTGACCCGATCACGGTCCGACCAGCTCAATATGCGGATCGCGGCTGATCCGGCTGTGATAAGCTCTGATCCGGACAGTGAAGGGTTAAACCGGACACCTCAGTCCCCCACCAATCAGTTTATAGCTGTTTGGCTCTAGGCCAGCACGGTGGTAGCCAATCACAGGCTTACAAAAACCCTGTGATTAGTGACTAACGAAGCTTCTTCTCTCAGGACTTCTTCCCAAACAGCGTGTAAAACACAGGACACTACCTGTATGCTATGTGTGCACAATGTAGCATGTAAACTTTAAAAGTGTAATTTGGACCGCAGCCCGCATTCACTGGGGCCAGAGATGAACCCTTTAAACCACCTCGCTCGCACCCGTTCGAGACAAATATACTGCAAAACACAGCAGCGGTACCACATTTTGTTCTTCGAATTACACAGTTTCATAAAAGAAAACGTAAAAGCATATAATCTCCAACATGCGGACACTCAGGTTGAAGAGCCGTTCACTTTCTATTTAATTTTTTTGTTTAATTGGCGTCTTTGGCGTTGCGCTTGAAGTCTGTGCTGTGGCTGAATACACTGCTGTCTACAACACACTCCTCCAGAACGATGGGGGGAGGGGGTAGAGAGGGGGACTTTGGAATGAACACATTTCAGGGACATCAGATGTCTTTGCATGCAAAGTTCCTCAGACATAAACATGAACACTTAACATCGTTTATTCAGGTAAATTTCTTAATTCGCGCGCGGACGGTTAAGTCCTGACAATAAATAACAATAACTTACTGTTTTTTTTCTTTTTCTCTCGAGTAGTTTAAACAATCTGTCCTCCATCCGTCAAGATAAAATACTTTACATAGCAGTTTTTTGTTTTGTTTTTTCTACATACGTCTTCAGAGATCATGCTCAGTAAGACAAGTTGGTTTTGGTGGATGCGGGCAGCAGGACGTGGATGATGGATACATACACTGTCAGCCTTGGAGGAATGATGCGAAGATACTAACTGTTAAAAAGAACAGAAAAATAGAAAAAGAAAAACTTTGGACAGCGGCTCAGCGTGTTCATATTTCCTCCGACCGGGACGGTTTGGGGGCTGAATCCATGAGGGTCGACGGGGTTGGAAAGGTGGACTCCGTGTCTTCAGCGTTAGATCCACACGGTTTCTGTGTGCGTATGTGTGTGGGTGTCGGTGTTGTAATCCCTCGGTCCGCTCGGGGCTCATGCGGGGCTGCATGCTGGGACAGGCGTGGGGCTCTCGGTGTGTGTTCACGTCTCCACTGGACTGGCGACCATACTTGTGGGGGTGTCCGGGAGTTGCGACGACAGAGAGGTCACATCACTGGCCGAGGAGTTACCAAGAGAGCCTGACTCGGAGAAGGACACCTACACCAAGAACAGAGAGAAAAACAGAAAAATTAGCTTCTCTTCAAGAGAGTTTAAAACATTTCTCCTGTTTAGTGGGCGACTAACTCAGAAAAGACTTCCGAAAAACATCTGTACTCATTTCTACAAGTTTCCTATAAAGATATAAAACTACTATAATACAGCACTGTACATATGAGTGAAAATATAGAAATCTTAGTTCACTTCATTACTTCACATTACAGATTACAGTAAAACAGTATTGCAGGCTGTAGATTATTATAGTTCAGAAATACAGTCATCTTTATATTATTGCACATTATTTACAGATTACAGGAAACAATACTGCACAATGTTGATTATTATAATTTATAAATATAGTAATCTATGTTTTACTTCACATTACAGATTACAGTACTGCAGGGTGTAGATTATTATAGTCTATAATTATAGTAAATCTATACATTATACCTATACAGAATACTCTAAAACAGTCCTGACATAGATTATTAGTTTATAAATATATTAATCTGTTCATTTTTTCACATTCTATACAGATTATAGTAAAACAGTGCTGCAGGATGTAGATTATTATATTTTATAACTATAGTAATCTATATATTACTTTAAATGACTATAAAACAGTTCTGTAGGATAGACACTTTTATAGTTTATAAATACTGTAATATGTACATGACTTCACATTACAGACCACAATAAAACTGTACTGCAGGATACATTTGGTTTAGAAATATAGTAATAATATACATTACATTACTTTATATTACTATACACATTACTGTGAAACAATATAACAGAGAATTATAGTCGACTATATAAATCTAATCTATACATTACTTCACATTACCATACCGATTACTGTAACAGTACTACGGGATGTAGATTATTACGGTCTATTATGTAATCTATACTTTAGTTCACATTATACATGTTACTAAAAACGGTTCTATGGGATAAAGATTATTATTGTCTAAAAATGTAGTGATATAACAAAACGTCGCATTACCAAACAGATTACTGTACTGCAGGGTGTAGATGATTATCGTCTGTAAATATAGTAATCAATACGATATAGATTACACTGACGTGAGTTTACAATACAATAGATTATTATATCATACAGCACGGAACTCTAATAATTTATTTAAGCATCATATCATTTTTTAATCTATTTAAACATCATATCATTTTTTCATTCGAATGAAAAATGTACTGGGTTAGTAGTTTTGGGTGCCCCCCCCCTCAGTAAGACAGAGAAAACACTTAAACCAGCAGCTGTACATCACTTTAACAGTTCAAACGAACACACCGCCAGTATCAAAGGCTGGTTTGTGTTTTATTCAGAATTTGCTAAAACCTAAAACGAAAGAGTCCTTTCCACCGTGTTGACCAGCTGCATGTCCTTTCACTTTGTGTTTTAACCCTCCCCAAGATATTTGTAAAAAGCTGAAGTGTTTTGTGGGATTTGAGCTCTCAAACAGTGAGAGCCAACAAACATTGACTTATTGGTTTGACCAAACCTGAGTTTTTTGTTAATTTCACCGGAGGTTTTGTTTACCTCAAGTACTTGTTGAGATTAGAAATTAGTGGCTGTTCCAAAAGCAGATGTTGCCTGGAGCTAAATTCTCAAACAGTGAAAAGAGACATAACGAATAATTGAGTCATTTAAAAATCTAAACATCTAAGCCCCAAACCGGCATGGCACAGTGGAGGAGTAGATCACTGCAACTATGCCAACTAGCTAATTTTCAGACTTGGACGACGCGTATCTCGGATTTGTGTGTTATACAGTAGTATGTGGGACTATAAGCCCTGAATGACAAAGTCATAACGTGACTCAAAATCACTTTTATAATTTAATTATTTTTTGGCTTGTTTTGGCAAAATGATGTTAACGTCTGAAATCGGTTTGTCGCGTGTGCTCTCTGCTGACCTGATCTTCCAGATCACTTGTATATGCGTCTTTTTGGGCATATACAAAAATCCGTGGGGTAGCAGACATTGGAGGACCCAGGATCCCCTGAGGCTCAGTAAAATAGTTTATTTTAAATGCAAACAAAAATAACGGTTTGGGGTTTGAATGCATGATGATGAGCCCCTGCATGGTTAAAAGAGTTCCTGGGTGTTTTCCTTCTTACCAGCTGCTGGAAGGCGGGCTGCTCCAGGTCACTTTGCAAAGCAAACTCGCTTAGAGCTTTCCAGGGCGGCTGGTAGGTTTGCACCTCTACAGGGTTCCCCTGCACTGTGTTGTCGTGTCTGATAGGACTGCCTGCCACCAGAGGCGTTCCTGTTAGTCCTTGAAGATTCTGCGGGTGACATATAATAAATAAATAAACAAACATACAAACTAACAAACAAATGCATACATACATACAAACACACATGTATACATAATCACATACAGGCTACTACTGAAAATTCCTTTAGTTGACATACCCCCAATCCATTCATTGTTTACATTTAATGCACTGTACTTCACACAGAAGTAAAATAAACATACATGCATATACACATACTTTTTTTCCAATATACACATGCTAATATTGAAAATTACATAAGATTTTATATCCTAAATGCATCCATTGTTTACATGTAATGCACTGCTCTTCATCCAGACCCATCTTTCCTTTGATATACTGCTGTCCTGAGGTGTCATTCAAATACTACAAAAAATGCACAGGAGCAGAGGAGCCTCTCACCGTTTTGTCACTGTGCTGCTGCTGCTGGAGCTGCTTCATGAGAATGGACCTCTTCTTGTCCTTGCAGCGCTTGTTTTGGAACCAAACCCGGATGACGCGCGGGCTCAGCCCCGTCATCTCCACGAGCTGCTCCTTCATCAGCGCGTCCGGCCGCGGGTTCGCATTGTAGCACGTGCGCAGCGTGTGCAGCTGCTTCTCGTTCAGGACGGTGCGCACACGGGTGGTCTTCTCGGACTGCTTGTGGACGTGGTTCCGGTGAGGGGGCTGCCGGACCGGCACCGGCTCTGTTGGACAGAACAGTCGACAGAAACTTCTCACTCACTGATCAGTGATCAGAAACCAGCCTGGACGAGCTCATAAAAATCACCACCAAAACGACCACCACGACCAAACCGAACAGTAAAAACACGAAGCCAGAAAAAACAAATCAAACTGAACACCACACCAACCAGTTCAGTGATAGCAACAGCGCGCGCCACCCAGTTCACACCCATGGAATCTCATGTTCAATCCTCAGCTTCATTTTAGTTTTATTTAGTTCACGCACACTCGCAAAATTGTCGCGCACAACTGCGAACTATTTATTTCTCTCTTGTCCATCAACTAACCTGCTTATTTCAGATATTGATATTATACTGTTTTTTCAAGCCTGTGTGTATACGTGTGTGTTTTTCTCTCGTTTCTCGCTCTGGTGCCTTTTTGAGGAATAGTGAAGCAGTAGAGAAGTAGCTGTTCTGTAACGCTGTGGAGATTTACAGGACGCAAACGAACTCTTGTTCAAAACTCAGCTAAAACCAGCAGACTAAACACCACTACCAGTGCGCTCTCCAGAAATTCACCCAGCTCAGTCAAGATCTCGAGAAAACGTTTCACCCTCGAGCTGCACATACAGACTAACACAGTGCACAGCATCGATCTGCTCTAAACACCCCTGAAATATAATATCACCAAAATCACTCTGAGACACACAGCGACTCACTTCTGCAACACCTCACAATTAACACGCTACACTACACATTACCTAATGAGTATCCAGAAGATTCAGATCCACACAAAGCACTTATTACAGGATATTATAATAATAATAATAATAATAATTATTATTATTATTATTATTAGTTGTAGTAGTAGTAGTAGTAGTAGTAGTAGTAGTAGCAGCATTGGTTATGTATTTTAGGTCAACCATATATATATAAAATTTATATTTATTATACTACTAATAATAATAATAATTGTGATAACCATAATTATAATAATAAGAGCACCCCAACGAAATATATTTAGAAATTACTAATACTACTAATAATAATAATTACAACAACAGTTATTATACTTTCTATAATAATAATAATAATAATAATAATAATAATAATAATAATAATAATAATAATTATAATAATAATAATAATAACAACAACAACAACAACAACAACAACAACAACAACTATAATAATAATAATAATAATAATAATAATAATAATAATAATAATAATAATAATAATAATAATAATA
>JBBPDC010000129.1:9659197-9683391 GCA_037974485.1 Hemigrammopetersius urotaenia | reverse complement strand
TATTATTATTATTATTATTATTATTATTATTATTATTATTATTATTATTATTATTATTATTATTATTATTATTATCAAGCTGTAAGAGAGAGAGATGAGTAAAGCAGCTGCTGACCTGGCATATGCAGGGCTCTTCCTGAGTGGATGTTCCCGGGGCTCAGGGGGCTGCCCGCCGCCCCTCTCTCCAGGAGCAGCCCGTGATCGGCCCGGCACAGCAACTCCTCTTCCCGCAGAGAGAACTCGTCCCCGGGCAGGAGGTGTCTGCTGCACACGGAGCACCTGAAACACTCCATGTGGTAGACGTTGTCCCGAGCCCTCATCACCAGCTCGCTGCTGCAGAACCCGCTGTTACACTTGGCACACTTGATCCCGAATAATCTGCAACGGGCAGAACACAGTCACTCACCAACTGAACTATTACATCCTGAATCAGAGCGCTGCTTTAGAACACTACAGACAGTAAACACCACTAAACTATTACATTCATTCTCTGCACAACTGCTTTGTTATTATACTTTATTTATTGCCAAAAAATTTGTGTGATCCCTTTACCTTTGTTAGAATGGCAACTTGACAGAACTTGACTCAGTCTGAATTTCTGTGGTAAGAAAAAGGCCCACGGGTAAAACTTAAAGGGACCCAATGCTTGTAGGGAACCCCCTGTCATACCATATAGATTCTCGTACTTTGTATTTTGTGCTGTATGTAAGTTCGTACCCTATGTCATTTTGTAATTTCGAACGGTAGCTGTGCATTTTCCTACCCTAATTCCGTGCTCGGTGCAGTTTCGTACTCTATGTAATTTTGTACCGTATTTACTCTCGTAACCTATGTAATTTCGTACCCTTTGTAATTTCGTGCCCTTTGTTATTTCGTACCGTATGTAATCTCTTTTGCAGTAGGTCTTTCCGTCTCGGACGAAGCACGTGCAGGTCTCGTCCAGATACTGGCTGCACTCGGCACACTTGAGGCAGGCCGCGTGCCATTCCAGGTCCGGGGAGACCCTCAGGATGTACTGGTCATGGATCTGACTTCCACAGCCCACACACATGGCGAGTCCGGATTTTTCTGCGTGGGACGCACGGGTTAGAGCCGGCACCTGCACCTCACCTTTCCTCCATACACCCTCACCTTTCTTCCACACACCCACTCCCAAACCCCCCTCACACAACCACCTTCATGCATTTGTAACCTGTCCATCCACAAGTCCATGCATGCCCCCTCAAACCTACAGTTTCGTAGCCATTTGACCACACTAGTCTACACTTTTACAGAGCTACTCCCAGTACTCTCAGACACACTGGAATGTGTGATGGTCCACTTCGGCCGTGGATCACAGACATAAAAAAAACAGCCTCGTTACGTCCAAATCAAGCTACCAGGAGAAAAATCACCTAAAGAGCCACTGAAGAACCAGAGAGACACTTCGGAGAGGAGCGGATCACTTACTTTTGGAATGATCCCCCATATCACCCAAGAAGGACGAGTGGAGCAGAATATCCACCATGCAGGGCAGCGCGCGGGACGAAGCTCAGTGAGAGAGTGCGCGTGTACGCGTGTGTGTGGATGTTGTGTGTGCTGGGTATATGTGTGTGTGTGCACCGTCCCGAGCGCACTGAGAACCTGGAGCCGTTGCGCGAGAAGCGCCGGAGGGGAGAGAGCGACCCACACGCCGCGTGACGTCACCCCCACGATGGGACCCCTGAGGAGGGGCAACGGGGCATTAGGCAAATACACAAACTGGTAGTTTTTAGGGGGAGGTGGTGCTGGGTGGGATCGGATATACACACAAAGAATATACGTCAGTGCAGTTTAAACCAAACGAAGATATTAAAATAATGACTGACACACAACTGATCACAGTTCAGAACATTACACACAGAACTGCAAACCAGAACTAATCAGGTGATAATTCTCTCCACTTCCTCGAGGAAACTTGGTTTCATATGCTGATGTCCAGTTTGTGTGAAAGTTTTGAAGCTCTAAAACATTAGAACCAGTTTTACTTATTATTATTATTATTATTATTATTATTATTATTATTATTATTATTATTATTATTATTGTTATTATTATTATTGTTATTATTGGTAGCATGGCATAATAATTATTTGCGCATATATTCATGAAACAAAACTTCAGTGTTCAGTATGCAGAAGGAGTAGAGCCCCCTGCTGGACTTTCTATTTTACTACACGCCCCCTTTTCTGCATATCGTGTTTATTTCACTGCACATCCACCCTGTTTCTCATTTAAACACAGGCAGAAACAGCAGGCGCGCGTATGATACTGTAAGTTGATAGTTGAAAAAACACAAGAGAAAAATAAGTGAAACAAAAATTATTTTTTTATCAGATTTTCTTCAGTTTCCATGTGGTCTTCTTCACCCTGTTCTTTAAAAGAAGGACATACGTTTGATGCGTTACTGTGTAACCCTTAGTTTTAGTTCAAATAAATTGTCTGATATTTTTTCAGACTGTATAAAATCTTTCAAACTGATCTGGTCTGATTTGAGGTCAGTCAGTGTGACGCGCTGCTCTTGTTTGGTTGACACGTTTTTGTTATTTATGATTCTTTCCAGTGATGGGAGATATGAACTATATGAACTTAAGAAACAGCGCGCAAGTTTCCTGATTTATTTGTGCGGATTATTTACTCAAAATGTTTCCAGAAGGGCAAAGGGTCGCTCTTCAACCTGACCTTTAACATCGACGCCCAACTCAGACCAGCCTCACTCATAACAGCCTCAGACAGACACGCGCCCTTCACCTCATATTCCTTATGCCTTCGTCCCTATCCGAGCAGTGGCTGTTCTTCACAGGGGGATGCACACATTCCTCAGGGAGGAATGAACTCAAATTCATATATAAAAATTTATATAAATATTTAAATACACGTATGTGAGTGTGCGTGTATGCAGAATCCTGCAGACCCATGTTTTTTTTTAAATAGAAACAAATCTTTGCGCTTCTGTGTGCAAAATAATGTCATACTACTTCTTTTCTCTCGTTCCTTTTATTACATTTCTATTCATTTCTTCGCGATCAGAAGCAAAAGACAACCAGATCTTTTAGAAATAATAAGAAGAGAGAACTCGGGAACGAAAATGAAAACGGTAGACTAACAAGATCTAAATTGTGGCGACCACTGCTGAATGTGTGTTTGTGTATGTATGTGTGTGTGTGAGAGAGAGGGAGGCTAGAGAGAAAAAAGGGAAAGAAAAGAGAGAAAGAGAGTGAGAAAGAAAGAGACGGAAAAGATAGGGGACAGAGAAGAGAAAGAAAAGAGACAGAAGAAAACGAAAACGGGAGTGAGAGACGAGAGAGGAAAAAAAAGAGAGAGAGAGGAGAGACAGAGGAAGAGTTAGATCAATAATTCGATGGTGCCCAGTCTGTTCTATGGTTCTGTCCACATGCTCTTTGTTTGTACATCTTTGTACTGCGTGTAAACTTCCTGTATTATACCTTTATTTTCGTTTCATTTGCCATTTTATCAGGTTCATGCCAGACCGAAGCCTACAGATATTAAAAAACATTAAAATTCTGCTCCTTGGAGATTCTATCCTTGGTACACACATATACAGTATAAATACAGGGCTCTGTGTGGACCAGTCAAGTTCTTTCACTCCAAACTCGCCTAACCAGAGCTTGCTTTGGTTAAGCTCTGGTTAGGTGAGTTTGGGGCAGAACCTTTTCTATCCCACCATGACCAGTGGACACAGGTTCTGCCCCAAACTGTGTCCACAAAGTTGGAAGCATGGCGTTGTCCAAAATGACTTGGTGTGCTGAGGCATTAAGATGAAGTCCTTCACTGGAAGCGGGCCATCTAAATTCAGTAATTAAAAGGTGTGTCCCAATACGTTTGTTCAGTGTGCATTTTCGTGCATATTTACTTGAGACGCCAAGCAGAGGCTGTCAAGGAAACAGGTTGCCATGGATACACAACGCGTTGTACAGTATATCGATGGCAACCGAAAAAATTGGAAAATAAAAAAATGTGGCCTTTTTGGATTGGGATTTTTGGAAGTGGAAATGATTAAAAGTTTTGGAAGTGATTGAAATCATTCTCTTTAACAACAGTAAATATTGCAGTGTGTGGGTCTTTAATCTGACTGAACAACTCGTTCTGCCCAGGGTGGGCGTTTCACTAAGGCCACGGGGATATTATCGCGATATTATGGCCCTGCGAGACTTGCAGTTCAGTCCTCAGTACCACTGCGGAGGAGCTGCTGCAGCTAAAACATGCTCAGAGCAATTAACAAGACAAACCTCAGGACTCTGGTAAGATTTATACAATGTCATGGTACAAAACGCTGGTTCCAGCTTAAGTGGATTAATTTTCAGTATGTAAATGTTGGAGACAGCTAGCCAAGTCCAAAGTCTGCATGCCTTTGCTAGTTGTTTACTCTTAGAGAGCAATCAGGCTAATCAGATGTTTGCGTTACAGCCACAATGTCAGTGCAATACAGATGTTGTTTTCTCTATCTGAGATATTGTTTTTGGAGAACAAAAGTCTTCTACTATGGTGTAATATTATAAAATACAGCAACAACAAAAACAAGGCTACATAGCATACCAGCAGTTAGCAATTAGCTGCAGTTTACTAAATGAAAGTTTCTTTCTATCTGTAAGGACATTACACTTCTGATTTAGTATTTTTAATTCTGTATGAGTTATTTAAGCACTACTCTCACCAATATATTTGTCTCATTTCGTGAGGTTGTTGTTTTTGTTAAGCTAGTTAGCCGTTAGCCGTTAGCCATGGCTCAAGGTTATGAAGTTCACGAAGACCCTCTCCGTTACGACACCTCATATTGAATGTTACAAAACGCTGAAAAGTGATCAATAGCCTGCACCGTTATACTCAATTCAGTAAAATCTGAAATTTAAATCTCATGTGGTTCATATGTTTTCAGAGCTTGCCTAAGCACGTATCTAAAAGTTTTCAAATCCATCAAGTTTTCCAAAGTGACTGAAAAATGTTTAATCTCTTAATTTATCATAGTCGGCCTGTTTAAGTTAAGGCAAGATAACTCTTTATTAGTCCAACAAGTGGAAATTTTGAATCGTTACAGTAACAAGGTGCAGAACAGTACAAAGGAAGAAAGTTGCACTGTTTATTTGCTTTCAAAAATGAAAGTCCGTGTTTTATTGTAAATGGCACAAACAAAAACGTCTAAGATCACAACCGGCATATTTGTTACTTGATGCATATTATCACTCTCAAAAAATCTCCAACAAAAAGTGCCTCCTATCCATAATTTTGAAACATTTATACTACTCCAGTCTTCATGAATTTTACCACCCACAGGAAAATGGACTAATGGCCCTAAAGTTATTATTACAACAGCAACACCCTTTTAATGTGCTGTACAGTTTTCTGGCAAATACTATACACTATGTGTTTGTCTATGTTGCAAATTCCTATACATGGTTGAGCACTACCTACATGAACTGCTTTGATTTGGATTGAACTATAAATGGCCATCTTTATCTGGTTAAAAGATCTGTTTGCCTTTTATAGTTTTAATAAATATGGCATCTGAGCTTTAGTACCACATTACATGAGGTAGACCATTAATTACTGAAATCTCACTCTTTTTTTGCCCCCAGTCAGGTCTCATCCAAAGGTCTCAGAGCACCTTGGTTGTTGCAGAGCACAACAATGACACACTAACACCAATCACTCTCAATGCTATCACAGCAGCCAGCAAACTTGGTGGTGAAGTGGCCTGTCTGGTTGCAGGAGAAAACTGTGCTAAGGTACAACTGTCTGATTGACGCACTTGTCATTGTTTAATGTTTATTTCTGCATATTACTTATCCTGCACTTGCTGCTTATTGCACTTCTGGTTAGACCTTAACTGCATTTCGTTGCCTTGTATTTGTACATGTGTAATGACAATAAAATTGAATCTAATCTAATCAAATCTAAAATGTATTTCTATTTTTTTGTGGATAGGTAGCAGAACAACTTTCCCAAGTTAAAGGGGTGAAAAAGGTACTGGTTGCTCAGCATGATTCCTACAAAGGATTATTACCAGGTAAACTTTTATGAAGATCACTGAAAATGCATAATACATTTAGATGGGAATTTCTCTAGCTCATGCTGTTTCATCTTGCATTAACCATGGTCTCACAGGGCAGATTTGCAGCTCAGTCACAATGCAAATTTAATTAAGCAGTGCTAATTAAATTATGCAGAAATTCACAGCAGGGTGTGAATTATCAGTGGATTTATGTAGATATGCAGCATCTTAAGTCACAGTGTCATAGCCTTGATAATCTCTGATGGTCTATTGTAGAAACCTTAGATATTATATTTAACAATACTTTTCCTACAGGATGTACGTAATTAAAATAATTAATTCCTTTCAATTCGTCATTCATTTGTTGAGACACTATGTAAATAAAAACAGAATTTGATGTATTGCAAATTGTGTAATCCCTACATTTAATGAAAAAGTACAATGAAAATGTATCAGATATTGAATCTGAAAAAATGTTAGTTTTATGAAATACAAGCTCATTTTAAATGTGATGCCCCCAGCATGTTTTAAAAGAGTTAGGACATTGGCAACAAAAGCCTGAACACATTGTGTAATACTTATTAAAAGACTTCTGGAACATCTCACAACTAATTAGATTAATTTGATTAATTAAATTTATTAGCTTTAAAAAGAGCATCCCAATGAGGCAGACACTTTTGGAAGTAATAATGGGTAGGGGTTCACCACACTATAAAGGACTGTGCTGGCAGATAGTATAACAGTTTAAGAATATTTATCACCTATGGTACATAAATAAAAGATTCAGAGAATCTGGAGAAATGTCTGTTTGCAAGGGTTAAGGCCGAAATCCAATTTTGGACAGCTGTAGTCTTCTGGCACTTAGGCAACACTGCACTAAAGTAGAAATGATTTTGTTGTGGAAGTGTGACGATGCCAGACCACATTCTGGTTGTGTTGCAACAACATGGCTTGGTATTAGGAGAGCCCGGTGCTAAACTGGCATGCCAGCAGTCCAGACTGGTCACCCCCAGAAAACATTTGGTGTTTCATGAAATGAACAACATGATAAAGGACACCCTGGACTATTGAGCAGCTGAAATCTTGCTGCAGGAAATAATTTCACTTCATTGTTGAAAGAAGAAATAACAGTGATTCACATGACCCATCCAGACTTTTTACAAATGTGTTGTTGACATTCAAAAATGACTGCATATGTTCCTAAAACAATAACATTACTCAATTTGATATGTTGTCTTTGTACTATTGTAGTTAAACGTTTGGTAAATGATTTGCAAATAGTTTCTTTCTGCTTTTATTTACATTTCACTTTTTTGGGCTGCCCTGGATCTTATGCTTATTGAGGCTGATTAAACGAAACTCATGTAACTCTTCATCCACAGAGAATTTGACACCTCTCATCTTGGCGACCCAGCAACAGTTCAGTTTTACACACATCTGTGCCGGAGCATCTGCATTTGGAAAGGTACATTTCTAGTCTGGAAGAGATACCTGACATAAATGAATGAGTTTGTCTTTCTACTGTTTTAAAGATGTTTCTTTATTACATTTCTTAGGCTTTTCCTAAATGTTTTTATTGTATTGTTTGTTGCATACATGACATACTGCTAAGCTTCTTCATGGTTTGCCTTTCATTTTGGGTTAATTGTTTATTGAGTTATAGAATAGAATAGTTCTCTTGATAGAAGCAATGTCCTCATGGTGAGGAAGAAGAGTTATCAAGCTTCTGAAATTGAAAATGAGCCTGCAAAAACACTTGGCTTTCGCCCTGTCAGTTATTTAGCACAATAATGCAGATCAGCAAAATTATACAAAAGGGCATGAAACAATACATTAAAAGGGGTTTATTGCCAACATAACAGGATCTTATTCTTGCCTGATTAAGTGCAAATGTCATTTAACATGCAATAGTACAACAAGAACAAAATCGTCAGTAGAAAGTAGCATTTCTTGTTATTTGTCACATGGCTGACGCAGTCCTGTTAATGCAGTCTGTGGTCACTGCAGAAATAAACAAGACCTTTTCTCTGTTTTCACTTATCTTCCTATCAGTGTATTTCTTACCACTATTTTTAAACAGTATTAACTTCCATGGCTGCATCGTTTTTCCCCTTTGTGCTTTTGATTGTATTGATTATTTATACCCACTTAAATAAATGAAAAGGGAGGTCCGTTATAAAATGCAGTATGTAACATTTACTTTCAGCAGTTGTAGTTATTTTCAATGAGAGCTTTTATGACTGCTATGAAGTTGAAAGGGGAAATGAATCATGCCTGACAGTCTTTAGCTCATGTTGTATTGGGCATTTTACTTTTGTTTGAGAAGTCTGTCTAGAATAAGTGAATCCCACTCCAGCATTATATGCATGGCTATTTGTCATTCTGCAGCTAAACTGTCAGCCAGCAGATCTAATGGTATTTAAATTCAATTGTAATACATTTAACAGTATCTTGTGTAGCATAACCCCAGACCAAATAGATGTATTAGTCTCAAATTCCTCACTGGCTAGATGTATTTCATATGATGGATTTTTAAGTGGTGGGTTTGGTTTCATTATGTCACTATATAAAACACTTGAATTACCACTTTTTCGCATCCCAACTTTTTCACAGACAGGATGTTTGTATTCTGTCTGAGATTCAAGATCACTGAAGTTTTTAGACACTGCAGAGAACTATATGCACTTCTGAAACTGAAGTAATACGTAACTGACCAAATAACTGAAATACTAAAACTGAAATAATATTTCATAGATGGCACCAAATTAAAGCTGTGCAGGTATTTCAGAGATGCTTTCATGTGACATTTTATGAAGTGGATCCAGCTGTTTTCTGCATTTGTTTTGTCACTGCTTGAACAATACCTTACATTTCCAAACTGGTAACCTCAGAAAGGAAATTAATGCATAATGACTTTCCAAGTAATTTTAGACTGTTTCTAATGGTTCAGTTATTAGTGATTTTCTTCCCACTGTAAAGGGCAGTTGATGTAAAAACTGAAAGGGAGAGGTTTTGTCATAATAAGCTTACTTTGATCCTGTGAGGATTAATTTGGGTTTTCTTGTCCAGAATCTTCTTCCCAGAGTGGCTGCCAAGCTTGATGTAGCACCTATTTCAGACATCACTGAGATCAAATCCCCTGATACTTTTGTAAGGACCATTTATGCAGGTATCCGTCCATTTTCATCTCTTTAAGCAGTTTTTCAGTTCAGCTGTTGTACAGGGAATGTACCCCTTCACATAAAATGTAGATGTTTCTTTTGTCCTTTGCTCTCATGATTTACTACTGCTAGATGGTTCTGAACCAATGACTCACTTGTATTCAATGATTTTTTTTTTCCCACTGAAAATAGAAATTTTAAGAGGGTCTAGGTGCCTTTTTGACCAGCATTGCAGTTATTATGTCCCAAAGCTTCTTCACAAATTTGCCCGCATAAAACATGCCATAAATACCTAGAAATAATTTTAACCAATTTATCTTTGGCAAGCATGTGGTGGTTGAAATACGTTCAGTCGCATTTCATATATGCTGTTGACTTGATTCATATTGAATGTTTCTGGGCTTTTGCTGTAATTATCGTAATTGCTTTCAAATGGCTTTGATGGGCCCATTGGTACTAAACTAGAGTGCTACAGTATTACATTCAACACTGTTTTATCCTGTTTGGGCTGCATGACTAGGTGCATAGTATGGATAGAATATTAGTATTGAGATTATACTTCTACATATTGCCATTGTGATGCCTTTCAATACAATAAGGGTCTATATCACTTTACTGGAATTAAAAAGGCTTAAAGTATGTAAATATTTGCTGTTTAGTCCACATAGTGTACATGTGCAAGCTAAGCTGCAAAACCAGCCCATTTTCAAATCAGTTTTTGTAATCTCATATAACTCACATTTCCATATGTCTGATTACTACAGCAGTTTATCCCTGTCAATTAATGCTGAAAGGAATGTTTCAGCCCTGTCTTGCCTTTTGGATGAGTTTCAATATAGGGCAGCCAATTGGGTAAAGGATACGGTACATATAGCTCTGGAAGTATTTTTAAAATACTTTTCCTCATTAGATTTAGGTGATCACTAATCAGTGCCTCATAAAGCAGAGATTGGTGCTTGTGTAGGAACAAACCCCTCCATCAGAACACCCAGTAACCAGAACACCAGTAACACCCAGAGCATTTTTTGCCCATCTGCTCAAACACTGTGATGGAAGCCATAAGTAGCAGATACACAGATTTTCTTGTGCGTTTGCCGACTGGTACTCACCTTTAAATGCAAGTTTGTTTTCTTCACTTGTGTCTTGTCATAATTGATTAACCTCTTTTGTCTAAAGTAACATTCTAATCTTGAAATATATTTATTTGCATATAGTTTTGTACAGTCTTGTTCAAAGAAGTGACTTATGAGAGAAACTCTCCTATCCTACCTCGGTGTTTGCTGTAGGGAATGCCCTTAGCACTGTCAAGTGCAACGAGAAGATCAAGGTCTTCACGGTGAGAGGTACATCTTTTGAAGCTGCTGATAAACAGGGTGGAAGTGCATCTTCAGAACAAGGTACCAAACTCAGTCCATGACTAATTCACTAGTGTATACTGTGTTACACTATAACTTTAATACTGCTTAACAATGATGTATAGGTTTTCCAAATACAGATTTCATGTTTTAATGGGTGAGCTGAAAAGTTGGTTGTTAAGTATTTAACATAGTTCTAAAGACTCTCTTCATGGGATATGACTGTTTTTGCAGTGTCTCCAGCTTCTCCTGCTGGAATATCTGAGTGGGTAGAGCAGAGTCTGACCAAGAGTGATCGGCCTGAGCTCACCAGTGCCAAAGTCGTCGTGTCTGGAGGTATGAACAGTGTCCCAAGAACAAGGGCTTAATTCCGAAACACATTATAAACCATATTAAAGACTTCTGTTTTGGTGATCGTTGTTGGAGTGGACTTGACACTCAATAAATGTTATTAATGCTGTATTATGATTAATACAACCTTTATGAAAGAAATGTTTTCCATTGCACATCAACTGCTATTCTTTTCAAAAAGTTAAGTGCAAAATTGTTCCAAATGGATTAAAAGTATTTTGGATTGGAATTCAGGTATAGGCTAATGGTCAATTTGCTGTAAGATGTGTGTTCATTTGGGCCAGGTCCTTTAACTTTAGATAAAAAGAAAAGAAAAAGAAAAAGTGAATATCATGATGCACAATATTCCTCACAATTCTTAAATCTATATCTGTGGTTTGAACAAGGCTAATCAATAGGGTGAAAAGCAAGCCAGTATTGATTTGACAAGGGTCATAATCTTGTCAATAATGTTATACTATATGCCCATCTCCCTTCTGTTTGACATGACAGGCAGAGGTCTAAAGAGTGGTGAAAACTTCAAGCTGCTTTATGACCTTGCTGACAAGTTAAATGCTGCTGGTAAGGAGGGTAATATTTTCTCAGTAAGATGGTTTAGGAAATGGAAATTACAGCATATAAATGTTGCAGCTTTTTCCCCTCTCAAACTTGTTGCTTGAGTATAAACTGAATGTCACTTTTTTTTTCAAGTCGGTGCTTCTAGAGCGGCTGTGGATGCTGGCTATGTTCCAAATGACATGCAGGTTGGACAGACGGGAAAGATTGTGGCTCCTGTAAGTAACACTGTTGTTTGCAAATGAAACCCCACTGTGGATGTCTCCCTACTCCGTGATCTCCAAATGACTCCAGCTTATGAACTGTTTATAAACAGGATAGATGATTTACCCAAAGTCCATAAGAAGTCATTATGCTTTATATCCGTCACCCTGTCAGGAGTATATGATAAATGACACTAACTTTGAAGCAAACACAGTCTTTTTTGTAGTCTGATAAAGATGGATCCTTGTTGCCCTTTAAAAAGGTTAATTTTCCATTATCCAGTCCGAGTGGGACCTCCCAACTGTCATTATCCACACATTAGAGGGGCTTGGAGCTGCTGTAATGTAGTTAATGGCACATTCAGACTCCTAAATGATTTACCAGAGCCATTAGTGGAGCAGACCGCTGTGAATGTCTGCCCTGAGCTCCAATCAGGCAACCCAGCTCCAAACCCAATTCTCTAAATGTTTTGACAAGCTTGTCAGATGTGCCATGACTATTGTGTATTCGTAATCATCCTGAAGGAATCTTACGATTTTAGCTATTGTGCACTAACAGAAATGATTCAAGATGTTTGAGTATTCTCTAAGGTTGGCTGAGAATTCATAGTGGTTAATATTAATATTCGGCCTCAGGCGTAGTTTTGATGTGAAAAATGTATTCTCTTGTTTTCTCATGACCTGCTGTTAAGTTTTTTTTTAGCAGACGCTATTAAAATAAGTTGCTGCTAACTTTTTTTTTCTCTTTAAACCAGCAATAAAATTTAGAGGTTCAGTTTTCAATAAGCAGTTTCAAACTAGCTAAAGCTTTTCAGTAATAATTGTAAATGTTGTAGATACTATGTAAATATTTGACTGTTTCCTGAAACCTTCTTGCTCTCTGAATCCATCCAGAGATATTTGTGTGCTGTGGCCTGGGTTGGAGTAAAACCGCATCTGTATTGGTCTGGTGCTCTTACAGTAATACGTGGCCTGGCTTTTAGGACTCAGGCTGCCTGTGTGTTCACAAATTGATGCTGTGCTCCTGGGAGAGCACGGCAGCCACATTAAACACCACTAAAATATTCATAGGGCAGTGCATTAAGCTGAGAGCCAGTGCTGGGCTCCTCCCCAGAGGAAAGGGTTTGTGAAGGAGGGCATAAGAGTGGTGGGGGCTCCTCCATGCTACACCCCCCCTAAGCACTCTTCGTTTGAGGGATTACTTGGGTAAGCTGCTCTGGCTGTTGAAACAGGCAAGCAAGGTTAGCTATAAAGGGATGTGGAATGGGACTGAGGTTGGGTGTCAGCTTGGTCAGTTGTCTGTGGTTGCCAGTGATTAGCACTAAATACCTTTCTCCCAGTGTTTTTGTAGTAGAGAGACGAGGGCTTCAGTGAGATCTATCGTTTAAAAAAAACAATCTTTTTCGTACATATTTAAACTGAAACCAAATACTGAATGCAATCACCATTCAAGAAAACATTATGATAAATAAACAAATTAAGTTTTGTTTTACAAGACCTTTATTTCTGCTATCTCTATGCGTGACAATTGCAAGCCGAAGCCTCATTTATTTTCTGCACATGAACAGCACATTTGTACCTGCCATATTGGTGCCTGAGGCATCAACCAATTAGGGAAGTGCTCAGCAGGGTCCTGAAAGCATATTAAATGAGCGCTTCTGTTCTCATACGATTCATTACTGTGAGAATTTACAGATAAAGAGATGATGATTTGATTAGATATGCTGATTGGTTAAAATGTTGCTTAATAGTGGTTAAATTAAAAAGCAATTTTTTTTAGTATTTTAACATTTTGGAGTTGTAACTGCATAGTTATAGGAAAACCATAGCAGGACTGTTACTGGCACTAGAATAAAGGTATAAGCCAGTTGAGCTCATGCTTTCCAGTCTTTTCACAAGGGTTAGGAGATGGACATGGCAGAAGCAAAGTCTTCGTTTGGGGCGTAGCCAATAACCAGTATTATCGGTTTGATAATAGTCTATCTGATTTTCTTTTGGACCTTGAAAAGTTCAGAGATTAATTCATACCTGTGTGGGAGGGGAAATGTCAGTGATGCCAGATGTCTGTGGTTTTAGAGTGTTTTTCAGAAATTAAATTAATTCTGTCCACAGGAACTATACATTGCAGTTGGCATTTCTGGAGCCATTCAACATCTTGCTGGAATGAAGGACAGTAAGGTAGGTTATAAAATGGAAATGCAAATAATAATTAAATCTTGAGTGTAAACAGCTGTATTATCCAGTAATTCAGTCATGGGAAACCCCCACTGTTGCCATGCCTACAGTAGTTTCTGGAGTTTTCAGAATGTGCCGTGTTTTCAAATGCAAGGAGTTCTGAATATGATCTGGAATAGCTTTTTACCTGCATGTATAATTCAAATGCATTTTCTGCCTCTTGTGTGTCTTGTCAATTCAGTTCTTTGTTCTGCCACTTCAGTATCTAGTAGACCACCCACATCTACTTCATGAATCTCATTGCTCATTTACATTTTCTCCAGTAATGCTCATATTCTAAAATCTTTCTGTAGATGAATTGTGTGATACTACACTGTTCAGTATTTATATTAAAATATTTTATATTATAGACTATTGTTGCTATCAACAAGGATCCTGAGGCCCCTATCTTCCAAGTGGCTGATTATGGATTGGTGGCTGACCTGTTTAAGGTAAGCTACGTCAACAGACAGGAAAGGAAAACAAAAGCTGTTTTGTAATGACTGCATCTGTTTAAAGTGTGTTTTATATACTTTAAGTGTCTTCAGCATTACATAAAGTTGCTAGAATTACACACCCATAGCATTTTAGGCTGCTGTATATTTGTGGTGTGGGGGGAAAATAAGTTTTGGATGCATCACAAAAAAAGAAAAAAAAAAAAAAAAAGCTCCCAAGATACATTATGAAGTAGGATACTTTTGGCACAGCCTGACTTGTCACAAGTTTTTATGTTTTTATGTTCATGAAATAAAAGGCCTAAAGCCATAGTAAACATTACCCAACAACTACAGCCTCCTTGGCAAATTGCTAACAAGCTAATCCACTAATATTCAGGATAAGGATTTCAAACTTTCAAGAATTTACCACAAAATTAACTGTAAGCAGCAAAATACAAAGTAAAAATGTTACCTGAATATCTGTAGCCATCTTTAGGTGTTCATATTTTGCTTATAACTGCTAGGACTCTGGGCACAGCAGCATTAGCTTTGTGCTAACATGAAAGTAAGAATCATGCAAAAGTGCTAGCAAAAGCTTATAGAATAGAGTTTATATACTGAACTATATATTAATTACTGCCACATGCTGTTGCTCTTGTCTTAAAGATTAAATGGCAAAATACTTTAAAGGTTCTGCCAAATCTGTGTTTATATTGTTATTCTGAATATAATGTGCAACAATAGGAAGAAACAGCTTGTTAATGAGAAATGCTGGAGGAAAAAGAGAAATCTTTTTTTTCTCACTGAATTGTAAGATGCCTACAGATCCCAACCTATATTGTACATCTAGTCCTTTTAGATACCCACTGACCCACTGTGAGATGAGTACACACATTTTTGCGGTTGCAGGTTATTGCAGGGCCTAGGCAAAGACTGGGTACAGAACGGAAATACAGGGAAAAATGACTGGAGAAATTAAAGCCTGCATTTTCCCTGATAAATTTTGCAGCATGCATTATTCCAGCTAATGGAAACGTGCTTCTGCTAAATTATTGAGCTCCTGCATTAATCAGAAGGGAGTCCAGGCCTGAACTGAAGCCTACATGTTAGTCAAAGACAGATATACAGCACGTGTGTATCTCTCGCTTTCTGTTTCCACACACCAGAAAAGTAATTGATAGTTGTCACAAGTGTGTGTGTGTGTGTGTGTGGTGTAGGCTTTCACCTTTATTTTCAGTGCCCCTTTGCCAGTGCTTTACATGGCCCACTGGCTTCTGTGGTTTTTGAGTGGCATACACGCTTTGAGTGCCAGAGGGTTGCCACACATCCCAGCATCCGTCTGTTGTTGCTGTTTAGTGCCTGTAAGCCTATCAGCGTTTATTTCCCTCTGTTTGCCCTGTCGTTCATGTTTTATTTAACCTGTGTGGTGCTTGACGCAGGTGTGTGAGTAAACTCTGTAAAAGTGATTGGTAATGATAGACAGCTGCTGCTGAGCTAGGGCTGCTCTCAGATCAGCTTACATGTGATCACTCCTCAGATAACTGATTAAAATGGATGGGCTTTCTCTCCTTCCTTAAGTTGAAAAGCGATCTAGGGGACATATTCGGGTAATGATATAGTTTTTCAACTACTTTGCATCACACGGAACCTGTGCTTTGACCTACTGGGATGGGTACATTCCTGACAGCCTGCTGGGAAACTTGGCTCTCAGACTCTGTTGCCCTCCTGTCATCTTTTGTTTTAGCTTCTGTAGTTGATGTTCTATGAACCGTTGTCCACAGACAACTGCAATACACGTAAATGCCTTTTCTTTCTTTTTTCTTTTTTTTATTCATTCACAGGCTGTCCCCGAGTTGACGGAGGCTCTGAAGAAGTGAGGTTTGTCTGTGCTGGGGTTGCTAATGCTTGTCCTAAGATCCTGTAGAAGGTATAGAGAAGAGCAATCTGTTATCTTCAAACAGCCTTTGCAAAAACGCACATCAGGCCTTTGTTTTAATAAAGCATTGCCTACATGTCATGTTATTTACTGTATTTGTTAACACAGTAATGTGATACATGCATTTTTATGCCATCTCAGGCCGGGCTGTAACATTGTTTTTGGCTTGTAATTGAGTTGAACCATCATATGAATACTTTGTTACATAATATGTAACAGCACATGTAATAAATGTTATCTCTTATCTGAAACTTGGTTTTATTTATTTTATAACACCATTTCATGAAAGACACTTTCATTTTAGTTTAGTAGCATTTCCATAATTTGATTTTTAATAAGCTGTAATTTAATTTATGTATGGACTTTTAAAACCCAATAAAAAATTCAAAACTCTTAGAGTCTAAATTTCTGTTAATATTTATTTCCTATAAATGTTTTAAACCAACATGAGTTGAAAAGAATTCACAAAAACACCACTTTCCATGATTTTACCAACTTTTATTTGCTTGACAATTTCTCCCATTATCAGTTTATAAAATGCCTTAACAACACAGGATTAGTCAGTCAAAAAGCAGATATCTTTTCAAAGGCTCATGCTATAAGGATGGAGTTAAGGTTAAGGGTTATGACAACATTCTCTCCCATCATTTCTCATAAAAACCCTCTAATACAATATTCCTGAATTTCTCACCCATGAAATTTTCAGCATGTTTTAAAAATACTTGAGTTCAGCTTTTTTTTTTCCTGTCATTATGAATACAAACGTTAGCATCAGTAAGAAAGGCAAAGGTAAGAAATTTGGCTGAGTAACACAGCTCAACACATTTGAACACAGATCAAATGTAACCCTGCAGCAGTCGGATCAGTATGACTGTACATTGTGTTATTAGTACAAATAAAAACTCATTGCCCCACCATCCCAACCAAAACCCTGAAATAAGAACACATGGAGAATCACAACTCTTCCCAGCTTTGTTTTTCAATACTGCGCTGCTGTTTGAAAGCTGGAGTGCGTTAGTTTTTGTGTCCCATTGCTGGTTTCTTAACGGTCACCCAACACAGACAAACACAGATATAGGAAATTCCTGATAAATGTTCCAGTGATGGCTCCCAAAGTGCCTCTCCTTGGGCTCTGGAAGGTTGTGCAATTTTGGCAGGAGTGACACTCAGAGTTCAAGTGCTTTTGCTTGAGAGGAAAAAGAGATGTGTGCCAAGAACACCTTCCCAAAGAAGGGGGAACCCCTCTTGAGAAGGCAACTGAGTCCTTAATGTGTCACTCATTGAGCCACTCTCAGAGAACAAGAAGGCTAGGAGAGTCAGAGTCAATAGTGCTGGCTGAGAGACACAGAAAGAGAATCGGAAAGAGAGAAAGATGAAGAATGCTTCAGCTGGTGCTGGTGGCCACTACACTGATCTTTGTCCTACGTGTCTGACACCCGGTTCAGCGGAGCATCTGCGGGCTCCATGAGTCTGTATTTCTCGTCCAACAATGGCTCTGTCCTCTGCAGGTGGATAAGTGGTTTGGTCTGGAACACACCCAGACTCTCCTGGTTCCGCTTATTGTAAATGTTCACCCTGTGCTCCAGCTCTGGACTGGCCTTGACCGAGCCAGCCGGGCTGGGCAGCTTCAGATTGACGGGGTTCACGCGGCCTTTCTGGGCCAGGCAAGAGTCTTCGGACAGGGACGAGAGTAACTCCTTGACCACAGCACTCGGGTCTTGCGTGCCCAAGGCCAGTGGGCTGCAGTACGGTGGCGGACAGCAGCGGCGGCCGCTGTAGTCGGACGTTGAGGCCTCACGCACTGTGGAGCTGCAGTCACTGCTGGATCCCAGTGTCTGGCTGCTGACACTGTGCTGGCGGGCTGTGAAGCTGCAGCTAGAACGAGACACTGTAGTGGCTGATGCCTCACTTACACAGCTACCTGTGCGCTCCAGGCGGCTGCCTGGCCCGTCTGCGCTCACTAGGGACAGGGGTAGCTGGCTGGGGTTAGTAGGCAGGTGCACATCTATGGCTGCTGTGGTTATGATGCGTGCACCTGGGTTCGGAACCCCGATATCTACAGAAATGACAAGAACCAGGTTTACTACTTATGCATATATAGTCTTAAAAAATTAGTTTTTATTTCCATTTTTCATACTGTTGCGCAGTGGTTACCAGTCAATGTCATGGAGATCTGGCGCATTCAGACAGTTCTCACTCCTATGAAAGTCAGAACATGCTCATGATTTGTTTGCTTATGGGTGGTTGCCAGTAATGGGTAAACTTGGTCTACTGTGTTCTTCTGGTGAATACAAACGAAAGGTGATGCAACTTTACAATCACTTGTAAACTCTGCCAACACAAAACTTCACAAGGGCTGTCTGAATGCACCAAACCACCATGTAGAATCCTACCATAATTAGGCACTCCCACTCCAGTTGATTTATTGGAAACTGGATTGTAGATTTATTGACCACTGCTTCAGTGCAAAATGCATGCAGTGATGATGGCATGTAATCAGAATTGTGTGCTTGAACGAGTCTCTTACCACTACTTGGCTCGCTGTAATACTGGCTGATGTAATTGTTCATGTCATCTTGAACAATGTTCTCTGAAAAAAGGAAAACCACAGTTTTCATTCATGTGATGTGACACCCAGTTCATTTTGGGGGGCTTTTATTTTATTGTGTTGTACTTGCACACATGCTAAGCAGACTCAAAGTGGTCTGATGATGAAGACAATAGCAAGGCTTTGTGGGCTACCAAAGAAGGGACACTTTAATGTAGTGTGTGTTGGCTGGGTAGGATTGGGGCTTGGACTGCAGTCATTGGCTGGGTGAAAGGGCTTATGATCCACTTGGCAGAGCGAGAAGGCTTGCCACCGTCTAAGTGCCATTCTTTTATCTCCAGAGACGTGACCCCAACTCTCAGGGTCTTTATTTCATTCATTTTTTACTGTTTAAAATATTCATATGACAGTGGCCCTGGAGGAGAGCCGCAGCGGCCTAAAACACCAGCAAGACAATCACTGTGGGATGAATAACACATGAGGAGAATGAGGAGCACACTGGCTAAAAGCTGTCTGCTTTTATTCGGCTCTCAGACGAGAGAGAGAGATAAAGCCAGAAAGAGAGGAGGGGAGAGAAAGTGTGAGGGAGTGTGAGAGTGATATGGAGAGGGAGAGAAGGCAGTGAAGCAGTGCAAGGTGATTTAATGGCCATGTAGCGTTGTGCTGTGCTCTCTGAGCTTTGACCTCACTGCCTGGCAGCTTTTGTTGTTTGTCTGGATCCGAATTTTATGTGCTGTCAAAACTTGATAACATTATAACATATAACTTTATTTACTTTTCCTATCTTCTTTGGGAATTTGTGAAATTTGGTTGGTGAAACCTCAAGGGGACATCCAAAAATTTAAATGGCAGCCCACAGAGTATCTTTCAGACATGGGGATAAATCACAGCATCAACATGACATGCGCATCATTTAATCAATTGTTCTAAAGAACAGCACACACCTAGAACTCGCTTCATCAGAACCTCAATCTGACATCAAATTTTTGTCTTTCAAGAAACTCTCTCACTCTTATTATGAAGTAAATAAGGGATGACCATGAAAATCCACACCCTCAGGCTACTCTCGTTCATCCTCTCTTTCTCTGAGTGTTCCCCTGAGGTCAGGCCCTGCTTTGACAGGCCTTTTTGTCCAGGCATTCTGTTCTGAAGAGAAAAAGCCATAGGCAGGCTTGTGCTCTCACAACCCTCTAGGGGCCTGAGTGTGGCTTGCTGGGAGCCCGTTGTGGTTTTTTCAGGTGAAAGGAACAGATGTTTGTGCCATAGTTGAGTACTCTTTTAGGAGAAACATGGCCCAATGCACAGAGCACTGACTGTGTAAGCATGTCAGCTGTAGCATGCTGTACAGATCCCGATGTGACCTGACATAATGAACACAGAGCCAGTCAGACTACACACTGTTAGACCAGTGCTACAGTCTTATCCACAGTCATTCACATGAAAGCAATGCTGCATGTTTGCTCAATTCTTGCTGTGCATGAAGACTGGCTAATAAATATTGTATGGAAATAAATGTACAGTATTATGCTGAGATAATGACAGGCTTTGCCATTCTACTGCCATGAAATAAACTAGCAATATAGCAACTAGCAATGGAACTTTATATATCATGTGTAGAAATTGGATACTTTCTCACCCGTTCCCAAATACATAAAATATCTCATTTGTTAAAGCAGTTTTTTTTTACCTGTAGCTCCTGGCTCTCTGGTGTTAGCTCTGCCATCACTGTCGGATCCTGCTGGTCCCAGCCCGTCTACCTCCTGGAAACTGCTGCTCTGCTTGCCCCACACATGGTGGATCTGCATAGCAGCCTCACGCTCCGCAGCGAGGTCCAAATCCTGCTGGGCCAGATGAGCCCGCAACTGCCTGATCTCAAACTGAAAGAGAGCGAGAAACAGAAAGATTTAACAAAACCTGAATATACTAACCTTAAACTCCTAACAGTTCTTAGTCTGTTGAAACTGAGAGAGCCCATTTCTTCTATAGAAACTGTGTATATGATCACCTACGGCCAGTCTTTACAGTTATTCGTCCTATGAAACATCACTCACTGTAACTAATCAATTCTCTAACTACATTTACTCTAAATTTGCATGCCGATATTGACAGGCCTCAAGTCAGTTCCCTACAGACCCTGTGTTTGGACATTACTCTCATTATCTAATCTGTCTTTTTCGTCCAGAGAAAAACAGCACATTCTCATGATGTACAGGCATCGGCTCTTTCAGTATTGATTGCTGGGACAGGACTCGCTGGAATGGATGGTACTTTGGCTATTATCTGACTGGAAAGCTCAGCACAAGCAAAGCAGTCATGTGTCAGCATGTCAGGTTTTTCTGGGAAGCAGGAGGTCCCCTCATACACTGATACTCATTCAGAAATATAGCATTGACAAATACAGAAGATTATAAGAAATAATAAAATTGATAGCACTAAAAATATTACAGAAATTATTATTACACAGATATATAGTCTATGAATTTCTTGAAATGTCTGGTACCGGGAATGATTAAAAAAAAATAAAGAATCATCAAAAACGAACCAAACTTTCTGACCAAAAAAAGTCCCTGTAACTGAGTGGTAATGCGTTTTGATTCCATGTGCCACTGCTGCCCTCTGTTGGTGTAAGGCCATATGTACTATTTAGGAGGTGTGTAGAGCTCAGCCCCAGTCTTGGGGACCCCATGCACCTTATGTTTGAGCTTTTGTGTTTTTACCTATTTTAACACACCTTATGTAATTACATCATGGTCTCATGACTATCTGATTATATGGAAGGGTGAGAGAGTGAGCAGCTCTGTTGTAGTGTTAAAAGGGAAAGCAGAAGAAGAACAGATGTGTGTCGAGTGTTACTCACCGCCTGCTCTTGGCAGATTTGAGTGAGCCTCTCTAGCTGCTCCTCCCGCACGGCTTTAGCCTTCTCATACTGCTGCAGCTCCAGCTCCATCTCCACCTTCACCTGCAGCACGTACGCTGGAGCCAAAGGCAAGGTAAGAGAACAGGTAAGGGGATTGGTTAGTGTCCATATTTGACATGAAGCATTAGCATTGTTAATGTCTGACATCACAAGGATTCAGAAAGGAAGCTCAAACTTCAGATGGACTATATACACAGTGGGGGAGGATTTTTTAGGAAATGATGAAACAACAATTTGATTAAATTGACTGAATGCATATTTTGTCATAGTCAATTCCATCTGAGACCTGTAAAATGTAGTTTTCTGAGATTCTTATGTTTACATACAACCCAAGAACATTATTTTGGTCAAACAATTGTAAATTTGATTAAATATTTTTAATAATTGATTATCAATTCTAACATTCATCAATTGATTCAGCTGAATTGCCATCTTCACACTAAAGCATCTTGATGCGTTTATACCTGTAATATAAAGGTCTTATCTACCCCATGCTACTTTGTTATACCCTGAGGAGTCATTTACACCCAGCAGGCAGAAAACAACACAGTGAGAGTGTAGCTGGGGCAAGTCATACACATTGTGTCAGCACTCTGCTAGTTGGACTGAGTTTATATTAGAGTTCACGCTCAGCTCCTTCCTGCTGTCCTGCCTCTACTGCTGCCTCCTAATGAGACTCTACCAACTCAGCACAGACCACTGATAACTGTCATCATACAGTGCTCTATCTCAATTAGGCTCTGCTTACTAGGGCCATAACGCTGAGCTTACTGTGACGGTGCACAGCAGACTTCTCTTAAAGAATTATTCCAGCCTCTGCTTTCTGTCAACTAAAGTGCAGGCTCAACGGAATTCACTCAATCATCACATTCACTTCATTTTTAAAAGTTTTAATGGGTAAAGAAAGCAGTAAATATTTTTACATCAAGCACTGGCCAACTGCCTTGTCACACTTGATATGTATACACAGCTGCTGATGACAATAAACTAACCTCAACTGTGATTAGAAACACCAACTTCATAGAACTGGCTGGTGTAGTTAAATAGCTTAACATCTGTCTGTCATGAACAGTGTGATTTGTGCATGTTATAGTGCTTCATCAAATGTTTGTTTCTGTCCATAAAATGACTTTTGATTGGATATTTTTGAGTGGTTGTCTTCTCACAACCCAGTAGCGATAGTTATGTGCTGAGAATGATCCACTGACCAAATATCAGTGGTCCCTATTCAGAAATGGACAATGAGAAACTTTGCGATGCCTAATTGTCAGCAATATCTATTCACCAGCCAATTACAGTACATTGTCAAATGAATAAAAACAATCCAGACAGACGATTCATGCTTTGTGGTAACTCCATAAGATCACAAACTCAATCACTCAAAAGTTTTATAGACAAGCCCATACTGCAACCCTCTGACCTACCACTGACAATGATTCATTCTGTGTTTGGATGTATTAAGCCCATACCTCAGGAGAGCTACATCAGAGTTAATGTGTAAGACTAATCTCCTCAGAGGGTCACTGTCTGCTATCTGTCCCATGCCAGATTCCCGATAGCAGCATTCACACTTACTGTAAATCAAACCAAACATGTCAAATGTGAACATGTGCTTAATAGGACAGATCAGATCCGGACACTAAAGCAAATGACTGACAAATGCACATAAGCAAGTGAAGTTTGTGATAAATATATATGTGCAAAAGTTCTGAAAAAATTGTTTAATAGCCATTTTTCTCAGCATGTGATAATGTGTCTTTCTGCTAACAAAGAACAGCGAGCATAAAAAAGGAACAAACTTTCAATATGAAGGGATTTCATTCACACTGATGCCTCAGTAAGATGCGTGTCCAGATTTCTGTGGACAGATATGGCCTGTTACAAAGCTTTTAGAAGAGAGGACTCATTTCTGTCACTCTGTAGCAGCTGAACTGTCTCTGTGCTGCTGCATTTTTAACTAGACATCTGTGCCTTATTAGCCTTTCAGCCTCAGCAGTCAGAAGGTTGTGAACTCAGCATGTGAAAGGCAAGAGAGAACCACAGGAGGGCGTATCACTGAAGAGGATCCAACACCAAATAAAGGCTTCTCAGTTTCACAGGCTACTCTGATTAAGTTTATTTTACTGGTAGCATGAAGGGCAAGAAAGAACAAAGGATCAGATCAGTATGTCCTCCACATACTGAGTAACCATACTAGCTACACTCAAATCCTCGAAATTCCTCTAAGGATATGGCTGAATATGTGGATGAATCTTTAAAGCCTTTGGGGCAACTGGGATGATGGATATTGTTTACCCTTGTACAAGAGAGCAAATAGAGTACCTGCTTGTTTCAAACTTTAGTTTTAGTTAAACATTTCCTACAATATATGCTGGGTTTAATGAACAGAAAATAAAGGTTTATGCAGGGATGGACAGAATGTGTGTGTGTGTGTGTGTGTGTGTGTGTGTGTGTGTGTGTGTGTGTGTGTGTGTGTGTGTGTGTGTGTG
>JBBPDC010000129.1:9636829-9659097 GCA_037974485.1 Hemigrammopetersius urotaenia | reverse complement strand
TGTGTGTGTGTGTGTGTGTGTGTGTGTGTGTGTGTGTGTGTTTGTGTGTGGGTGTGTGTGTGTTTGTGTGTGTGTGTGTGTGTGTGTGTGTGTGTGTACCCACCTGAAAAATACAACAGTGGCCTAACTGAGATGCATGAGCTAATAAGTCAGCATCCAACAGCACTAGTCTAAATTGACCACCTTTTTGCTGACTACACACACTCTCTCTAACAGATCCAATAACTCAAACATATGAAACCAAGCAGAAGAGAAAGCATTTAAATTGCTGATTTAAACACATGGATGCATAAAGTGTAGGTTCAAACCTCTCCTGTATGATACGTAGAGTAATGACTCATCACCATACAAAGTAGTACTACAGAAACCAGAACACAGGGAATCTTAATTAACAGTCAGTGCAATGTGTTTAGTTTCTCCACAGCACAGATAGGGTGAATTTGTCAGATCTGGAATGCCCTTTTTGTTTTCACTTTAATAGAGTGATTACAATAAAACGCAGATTATGCTTTTTTCTGTATTAAATGAAGTAGCTAGATGTGCCTTGCATAAGGAAATAAGGTTGCTTAGAAGTAATACCGTGGTTCAGGGTACTTTTGCACAAAGGAAAAAGACTTAACATTGCATTAGCTGAGCTGTTGAAGACGAGTGTAAATGGATGCCTAATGTCTTTTTTGTATTTCCTATTACACAGAGCGACAGCTTGAGCTGAGCACCTCAGAAACAGAGGTGTGGGTGTGCACAAGGGTGACCTGCCATCGATCATGCATACGCCTGCATTAATTGGAGCTCTGCTTAACCCTTATAGACATTGTGCTCCTCTCAGCGGACAGGGTAGATCAGCATGAATTTTAATTGAATAGACGCTGGCTGAGCCGCTTCCGAAGCATCTATTGATTGTAGGGCAAACAGATATAACGACTACCTGCCACAATAAGCATAGCCCTCTTCACCTATTTGTGGAAAATGTATTTTAAGCAAATATAATGTGGATGATGGAAATGTTAGGATGGCAGCTACTGAATATTTACTATTAATATTTACAACATTATCTTGAATACTTGATAAGAAAAGACATGGCGTCTGAATTTCAGACAGCTCGCTCCTGGGAAATAAATGCAACTGTGAGCAAGGGGTGATGGTGGCCTAGTGGTAGGATACTTGCCTGTAGACCAAGAGGTCATAGGTTCGAATCCTACCCTCAGCACACCACCACTGGGTCCCTGAGCAAGACCCTTAACCCCCAGTTGCTCCAGGGAGAGACTGTCCCCTGTAAGTAGGGAATGGAAGTCGCTTTGGATAAAAGCGTCTGATAAATGGCATAAATGTAAATGTAAATCTAACTAGCTAGCTAACAATGTAGAATTTCAGCAAACTTTACTGGGTGACCAAGACTGGAAATAAATATCATCACCTTGATGTACAGCTCTAAATCTGATATACTATATGGACAAATATATTGGGACATACCTGTTTTTCAGGATTTGGTCTAGACCCCTTACTTCCCTGTACTTACTACCAACCCATTTTGGACAACACCATGCTTCCAAATGTGGACACAGTTTGGGGAAGGTTCTTTTCTCTTCCAGCATGACTGAGTCCCAGTGCGCTAAGCAAACTCCATAAAGACATGGTTGGATGAGTTCGGTGTGGAAGATCTTAACTGGCTGACACAGAGCCCTGACCTTAACCCCATCCAACACCTTTGGGATGAACTGCGAGCCAGGCCTTCTCGTCCAACATCAGTGCCTGACCTCATAAATGCTCTACAGAATGAATGGCACAAATTCCCACAGAAGCCTTCCAAGAAAAGTTAAAGCTTGTGGACCTGCAAAGGGGGGTCCAACTCCATATTAAAATCTATGTATTTGAATGCAATGTCACATGAGTCCCTGTTGGTATAATGCTCAGATGTCCCAATAGTTTTGTCCATATAGTGAATGTTATGCACAATTAGGAATGGAGTCTTGACAGTCATACTTCTGACCATTACTGGCATATAGGGGTTTTGTCTGGTTTTTAGTGTCCAAAAATTTGACAGGAAGGGAACTTTTGGAGGAATAAACAAAATTAGTAGAGAGTAGAATGCTGTGGCACGGCTTACCGTCAATGATTCTCTTAACCCTCCAGATACGGAGGGTGATGATGAGGCTGATTGCATCCCAGGGGCTGCTGGGCCCATTAGCAACAGTGGAGGCGACCATCGGGGCCAAGGAGAGCACAATGACGGCACCGTCAAACACCTACATCCAACACACAAACACACACCTTCAGTCCTCAAACCCAGAAAACAAAGAGTAGTATAGTATAGCACAAGTAGTCGCAACCGATCTCACATACTCGTCATATTTTTTGGGGGTTTTCAATTATTTTATTGTACTTCAGACATTTAGGCCTTGAGCCTCATTTATAAATGGTGCATTTAGTTTATAAAGGAATACTTGGCAGGAATTCTGACTTCATGGAGTTTGGAGAGAGTGGAAATTATAGATAAATGCATTTACAACTAAACGTCCTCACACATGACTCATCACATCAGCTTTATTAATTAAGTTATTCTACGTTCTTCAAACTATTGGTTACGTGCACCATCAGCTACACTTTTATACACTGAAATGTTTGTCTCTTAGATGTCAGTATTGTGCCTGGTTCTCCTGTGCTTGGCTCAGCGGCTGTGTCACTATCTCCATTCAGCTGTGCTGCTGCATTTGCCTACTCTTCAAATTCCATTCACAGGACTATCATGATTTCTAGTAGGCTATTTAGCTGCTGTTTTACTTGCAACGGTTTTAAGGTCAAGGTTTTAATTGTATTAATATAGTCATCACTTACAATTACAGGGAAACTGGGTGAACTGTGAAGTGCATTTTACAGTTTTATTCACTTTCCACTGGAATTTTCATTCGACTTTTGTTTCTGAGATGAGTAGGCTATGTTTTGTAGCTGTGCTTTGGTTAATGTTTCAAGTATGATATTTGGTTCACATACTATATTATAAGTAGGCTACTTAACTTCTGTACAGGTACTTCAACCTCACACTCTTCAAAATGACTCACCCCTCCTCCCTTAATCTCACCACTGTCACAATTAATTGTATTTATGTGTTCAGAAGGTCATTAGCATTGACCATTTATGGATATCTGTGGGGTGTAATGGGGCGGAATATTAGACTTGTACATGGAGCACTGGACTGTATTTAAAGTCAGTGACTTGTATGTCAGCTCATAGTATATGGATGTTTAAGCTGTTTTCTCGGCAGAGCTACTGAGAATGCCCATGTACAGTTCATGCCTCAACACATTGGTTTACAAAAGTCCTTTACTTACACATTTGCTTTTTTTCCCAAATCATAATAATAGACAGAATTTCAGCTGTCTCTGAGCTGCGGCACACTTTTACTCACCTCCCTTAGTTAGCATCCTGCACTGACTGCTCTGTTTGTGAACAGTACAGTAAAAAATACAACACATTACTTGTTTATTTATACTGTTTACAGTCAAATATCTCATGTTCAAAAAACGACTAGAAAGAGTGTCACAGCACATCCACAATTGTGTACATGTTAATATAATATAACATATATAATATAATATAATCTAGAAGAGTCAGCTTGTTTTAAGAGATAATTAGGCTCGGGGGATTTTTATAAATGAGTTGCCTTGTTCTACATCAGCAAGAAGACAAGAAAGCAGGTGAATATGCAGATAAATGATTAAGCTGGAAAAGAAAGACTAATCATTTATAAGAAAAATAAAAGCATGTAATAATCTACCCATAAAATAATTATGTTATCTAAAAGAACAAGGATGGGGCATGAAACAAGAAGGAATAGAGAAGATAAAGAGTTGGAGAGAGAGAATTATAGAGTGGAGAGGGAGGGAGGGAGAGAAAGCGTGTCTCTTGAACTCATATGAATAGTCAGCTTTATTATTCTTCTTTCTCACCAAAGATGTTTTAAATGCAGGGTGAAACAACTCATAAACATATAAATAGGACACAGTGTCACTTATACTCACACATGATTTTCATACAATTACCTGAATCTCCTGACCATAATCATCTCCTAAACCAAGCTGATCATTGCTCCCAGAAATATTCAACACTGGATCATCCTGTTCAAACCAGTTCTAGATTTTTTCTAGATAAGATTTATGTAGAAACTGATAGAATTCTCAAGGATTCTAGTACCACTGTATATTCTCAAATAGCATTAAACCCTGTTCTCTATCAAACAGAACAAGGAACAGAGGGGCAAACACACAGGCTGTGTGAGCGCATGGGAACAGCAGTAGGCCTTCTGCTGCTCCACCACAGCTGTGACATTAAGAGTGTGACACTGCAGCACAGAGACTCATTTCTCTCTTCTACTCTTTTCCTCTCCCTCTGTCGCTTCTTTTTTATTCACTCGCTCTGTCACTCTCTTTCGCTGCATTTCTCTCTTTCAGTTTCTTTCTATCACCCCACAATCTCTCTCCTTCTATCTCCTCCTCCTACTCACCTACCCATCCTAATGAGGCCTTGGGGAGCTTACCTCAACTTTGTTTTCTATGTAATCCCATATTCCCAGTACCACAATCCTGAAGACAGTCTGAGAAAGAAAGAAAGAAAAAAAGAAAGAAAGAAAGAGAAAAGAAAGAAGAGCAAACAGAAGATAAAGATTCACGAAAGTCACAGAGAGGGGAAACCAGATTCACAATACTGACATTTTTGACAGGTCAGCACATTTATGTTTCATTTATTAAGCTTCTAGTCTATTTACCAAGAAGAAAGTATGTATAGAACACAAAGGAGAATCTGTAAGGAAACAGACAGATGGGTGTCTTCCAGCCAGCCTGTGCAGCTGAGCTACAGGACGGCTTTCCGGAGGAAAAGCAGACGTTCCGTAATTCGGAATGAAAAGGATTTAAAGCAGCAGCAGCGACACCAGTATTCATACTTCCATTGCTTATAAATGTCTTTGAATCCTAAGAATCTAAACACCTCAGCAAAACTTAATTCCAACCTTAAATCTACTTTTCTTTTCCTTTCTGTGCAAAACGCTGGTCATAAATCATCAGTGACATGTGATATATATTTATAAACTCCACAACAGCAGGCTTGCATCCAAACAACTGGAGGAGATACTGTAAGTAGTGGCTGCTGACTCAGAAGACCCTCTCTCTCTCCAATGTCCAGCTATTCCTACTATTTCCTTACACACATATACACACCTCAGTGAAGAAGACTGAGAGGATGACCAGGCTGATCCAGTGGATGATGCCAGCAAACTGGAATGCATTGGTAACTGAGGAGATAAAAGGAGAGGATGGAAAAGTATAAAGTAAAGCTCTGTATTCAAACTTAATAAAAGATAATCATCTAAACAACTACAACTACAAATACAATACAGTGCCAAACCAAGGGCTTACAAACAAACAGTAACAAGTAAAGAGTGAGTTTTACACTAAATGCTACAAGGAATCGGCAGCTGTGCTGTGTAATGCAGTACCGTTACAATTATACTTTTACTCATTTTGTCATCATTTCTGTTGCCTAGTGAGCTGTCCCAGACCTCAATGCCCTCCTGAATTTGGTCACAGTTCTTGCAGAGGTAGCAAGCATGTGAAGCCTGACCGTATGGGTGGAGCTAGTACATTCATGGCATTTAGCAGACACCCTGATTTCCAATCCCTAACTACAGGGGACAGTCTCCCTGCAGCAACTTGGGGTTGAGGGTCTTGCTCAGGAACCCAGTGGTGGTGTGGTGGAGGTAGGATTTGAACCTCTTGGTCCAGAGGCAAGTATCCTACCCACTAGGCCTCTACATAATGTAATCAAACAACTGTCATTTCTAAAATACACTATCAACTATCAACCTAATATTAGTGTCTCTTAGTAAAAAAGAGTTAAAGGTTAACCAGAGTTTGAAGGTGTTTCATTTTTTGTTACTGTTTCATTCATATAGTGATGTCTGGATTCAGTGCATTGTTAGAATTGACAAAATATATGAAGTGTCTGAAAATCTGCCTTACGTTAATCTGTTTGCTAAATTTACTACAGCAATAACATGATAGAAGTACAACATTTTTGACAATGCACTACCCAAAAGCTAATATGCACTTACAAGGAGAATGCGACTGTTGAGCTAAATAGTAAGCTATATTTTTACATATAGCTTACTACTTAGTCTGCCCTCTTTATAAGCTTGCTTGTTCATTGTTTTGCTTATATTTCAATCAGTATTAAACTATGAACACTATTTTTATGCGTTGAATGTGTTGTTCAGTGCCCATTTGTATTGTGTTGAAAGGATCATACTGAATGATACAGTGCAATATGCAGCATCGCATTCCTAGAAGCCCACCTACTTTCATGGGTCTGTTCAGAGATGAGAAACAGGTACTCGGCCCAAGGTATAGAGTTCTTCAAATTAGTGGTGAAAACCCACTATAACATCCTGCACATCAAATTATCAGGCACCAAAGCCATACAACATAAAAACATTTGTAATGCTGCTACTTTTATATTGCAGCAATACAAATATAAAAAAAACTAGAATATCTTTCAAAGCATGCAGGCATCATCATGCGAGTATAATTTGGATCTTGTTATAGGAAGTTTCACAATTAAAACACAAAGAGGGGCTGATGAACCGCCCTGTAATTATAACTAATTTCTAACCTCACACGTATCTGAAGTATTTCTGTACGGTGAGTTCAGAATAAGGGCATGTCTTCACTGAAGGCAACTTAAAATCCTTTGCATGTTGATGTCCTTAAAGTAACACTTCTAAGGTAGACACAAATTTCTCACACGTAGCTGTGTGTCACAGTCAGACAACACGAAAGGCTCTATTTCCCATTATGGCAGTCATCTTAACTGAAAGCATGTCAGGTATTTATGCTATTCAGATCCACCCGTCCACTCCCGCAGGGCCAGCCAAGTTTGCTCTTGCAGCAGTTTACCTCTGCCTGCCTGTCTATTTATCAGCCCAATTATGGATAATCACTGTGCTGCATTCAGCTGTCATCCTGCCATCCCCTGTTGCCTTCATGCACCACCTCCTATCCCATCTGTCTTTGTTTGTCTCATTCACTGATCTGTCCATCAGTCCATTCATCTCCCTCCATCCATTAATCCAAACGGTCGTGATGCCATTCCTCCATCTACTCCTCTGCTAATCTCTCAGTCCACATTTGTCTTCCTCCTCCTCCCCTCTCTTTCTCCCTTGCTCCTTCTTAGTCTGTCTATCAGGTCTTTTAAAAGGCCAGACAGGACGAGGCTGACTTATGGCCGCTGTCATCCCACTCGTAGCCCGTGTGCTGTGCTGTCGGCTATGGGCTGGTGACTGCCCCACTTATTATGAAGGAGAGCATCTATCTAGTGTCAGATCATGTAGATGAGCTCGGCTTCTCGTGCCACATGGGAAAATGCCACATTGGCAAGTGCCTGTGCTGTGTTTTCAAATGAGAACGGTGTTGAGAGTCGAGACGGGCCCATCCGTAATACAGGAAAGCTTCGAGGATTTTTTGGCCCAGTCATATCCATCAGAAAAGATTAATCTACAGTTCCTTCCACACTTACTTGTGATTGACTGTTATTTTCTCAAGCATTGCTGATCGCCACTTTTTCTTTTGACAAGATTTCCCCAAACAGCTGGTTTGCCTTAGTCGATACTATGCCTCTGTACATTTTTATTAACAGAATCTGAACTACATTTTTCACAGGTAGCTCTTAAACAGAATGAAAGAAAAATCCAAAATGTAGATCCAGTATGATACAGGCTCAGTGAGGTTAATGTATGCAAAAGATAGAGTGTGCAGCTAGTAAAAATGAAAAAATGATCATAATACTCACAAGAGTTCCACAAAAATGGAACGAAAAACTGATACACTTTCGTTCTAAAACAACCAGAATTAAAAAATAACAGAACTCTTAGCTAATCTGTCCCAAATCTTTTGTAATATTTTTTAAAAATATTTTGGAAAACTCAAAATAAGAATCTATGAACACAGAACTCTTGCTTGTTATGAGATAAAAATTCTGAATACAAGAGTCTTGCCAAATGTCTGTGAAAATGTTTGTGAACGTGTGAAGTTCACAGATGCTGAGACATCAGGTACTGTGTGTGCCGAGGTTGTCGTGTGTGTGTAGGAGTAAAGGTTACAGTCCCACTGTGATCAGATACTCACACTGCAGCAGCTTAGTGTCAATGAGCAGCTCCAGGCTCAGCAAGACCACCACCAGGATCACACAGGCCACCAGGAAACAGTTAAAGCCCGCACTTAACAAACACACCTGCCACAGTGCTGCCCGCCGTCCACAGCATGGCTTTAGCCAGTTAGACCTGGGAGAGAGAGAGAGAATCAGAGAGAGAAAGAGAGAGAGAGAGAGAGAGAGAGAGACAAAGAGAGACAGAAACAGTGTTGAATCGAGTTGAAACAGAGAGAGAGAAAAAAAAAACATCCACAAGGTTTTTAGATAATAATAATCGAGATAATCGAGGTCAAGAATTACTCAAGTATAGTCTGCAGACATGAAGCACCACAAAACTCTCTGCTCACTCTTTCTGTAGGGGGAGCTATTTTATGCCAGTGAAATTTTACCCTTTCACAGTCACAAACATTTGAACGCAGTAAAAATAAAAACAAATTTAAGAAACTAACAAAGCATCGGCGTGTTTCATTTATGACACAAATTTTTATCACTCACAAAAATCTGAACAGGACAGAAACAGAAAAATGTTATCCCTGTGAAATGTAATTAACGTCAGTCAGTTACTTAATGCTCATTTTGCAGTGATGAGATTTCTTCCTCTTATAAATGACCAACAGTGAGGCTCGGCTGTAATTGGTTCATTTAGCGTTTGTCTGTAATCTTCAGACTTTGTCAAGCATTAAACTTTTCGCGGGCTCCGGTGCTGAGCGGGGTTCTGTGTGATTAATCACTTATGCTCTCTCCGTCTCTCTCTGTCTCCCTCCACCACCTCCTCCCTCCTTCATTCCCTCCCTCCTATAAAGACTGACTAATTGAATTGCCCTGTTGATGGCCTTATTCGCTCCTGTGCTCTCTGTATTCCTGTCACTCGCCTGCTTCCTCATCCCCTCTCTCTCCCTCTCTTTCCCTTTCCCTTTCTATCTGGCTCTCTCTCCCCCTCCTGCCGTCTGCTGCTGTACCACTGCCATCAACAATCTCAATCTTGGCACTTAACAGGAGCGCAGGGATATTCATTATCATGAACATATGTTGTAATCTGCATTCTCTAATATGCAATTTGGTCAGGAAAAAATGTGCATCCCAAAGCTGTCTGGAATTTGTCCCATTACAACGACTCCCTTTCGATTAACAGTGACCGTGAGCTCAGCAGAATAATTCAGCATGTGCTGAAATGCTGGAGGACGGTCATTTGCGTACTATTTTCCAGTGTGAGCTCCAAGCTTGTGTGGTGCATCCCATCCCTTTCCCAAGGGAGCGGATCCTGATCTTGGCAGGACAGGACTGGTCCGTTTGCGGAGCTGCTATAACCTCATCCTGTGTCTTTGCTGGCACGCATGTGCATACACACACACGTACGCACACGCACACACACACACACACACACACACACACACACACACACACACACACACACACACACACCATCTGGAAGCCACAGATTCCATCTCTCACACATGGCCAAAAAGATGATTGCTTAACAGCATGGCAGTGCCTACATTTTATTAGCCAGACAATGTTTACAATGCTTTAGGCTTTGCCCTTGCGCGGCCCGAATGAGAAGGACAGAGGAAACACTGAGAGACGACACATGGTTATGACACCTAAGCACTTCACAATGCTTGTTGTCCCAAAAGTGCACAATCCAGCTCCCCCGAGAGCCTGGCAATGCAGCGCTGTGCTTCAATCGGCTGATTTTAGGTGGCTTCATTCCAGTGGAAACCTTGACCAGTTCAGTTGACCAGGAAATTTGTTGTCTCAAGTGAATTATTTGTTTTCACATCCAAGCCTTTTAGTTTCCAGTCAGATCATAGTGTTGTGGAAAGTTACGTTCTTAAGTTAAAGTAATTACTGCATACCTCGCAAATTTTCAAGTTATTTTCATTGTTTTCATTTTGTCTCCCTTTTATGTGATTTTCATTTTCCTGCATCTTTTGAACACAACAACTGCTCTTTACATTATTTAATGCATTCCTTAATAATGAACTACTAGTCTTGGTCCAAAGACTAGATGTACATCTAATCTTGGTGAGATTAGATGTAAAGAATGTGTTTTCTTGTTCCTGTAAAGTCAATGTAAATTGCAGATTGGAGATTTTTATGGGTAAACGTTTTGTCACACTCTGCTTGTGTACTAAACTGCAATAATCACAATCTCATAGAAGAACCTTTCTTTTGAAAAGCATCTTCAGAGTTACATTTGCTTACGTCAACCTTGAAAAAGACTACTTAGATGGTTTTGAGCTGCTTTGTTTTGAACTTCCTATTAAACAGAGTCACAAAACACTATCATGATAAGAGAAACTAAAAAAGTGCATCCAAACTTGTCCAAACAAAGTTATTATTAAGTGCTATTAATTATTATTTTTTATTTTACTTGTATCAGAAGCAGCAAAATATGTGAACCTCTTACGTATGTGTATGCATTTAAAGTGGGTAGCTATATGCAGATCTTTAGAAATGCAATGGAAAGGAATAGTGGGCATCCTCTGCAATGGAAAAGCTTGCCCTGAATCCAGCTCTATCACTCCCCTCTCTCTCTGTCCAGCAGTGTAACTGGAGGAGTGAGTTATAGCCAATGAACAATAAACACAAGACCAGACATCAATGATGAGCAGCAGAGCAGGCAGGTGAGCTGATTTAGCCTGAGACCAGTGTTCCCCAGGAGGGTCCCACTAACACAGCACCACAAAGCAAGGCTGCAAAGCCTCAAACAAAGCTGTCAAAGAGCTCTGGGCCTTTAGGAAATCATGTGAACAATCCTCTGAATTGAGTCCAAATAACAAAATTGTTCCACAGATAACATTTCTCGTGTGTGCTAATGCAGGACAGGTGGTGGTATTACTTTTAAACACTTGGTACTAGAGAGATGGCATCCAAGATATGTAAGACATGTCTATTCATGATTACAGTGCTAGTTTTAAATGCGAAACACGCGGCCCTTCCCACAGCGAAACACAAGCAAATATTACTCACGTCATCATAAAGGTGTAAGATGACTTTATGGCCGAGGCCACTGTGCTGAAATGAAATCATTGGGATGGCAAGCAAAGTGGCAATGATTTAAAGGGCAGCAGCAGTTTCAGTTAGTAGAAGAGAGTGAGTGACAGTGTGGGCAGGAGGACACTGTAAGTGTCTGATTGCAACAGCAACGTTGGTGTGGGATTCTATCCTTCTCTCTTTCTTTTTTTTCTTCCATTCCCTCCACTTAAGGTGACCTCAAGGTCTGAGAGTAGTGAAGCAGTAAACAGGCACCTCTCCTGAACTCTCTGACCTCCAATAGCCAGTCAGAGCCAATGATGATAAAACAAATATTTTGGGAGGATGAGGTCCCTACAGCTCACACACACCAAGCGAGAACCACAAACAAATATACTTGAACTCATGCAAGATTTAAAGTAAATCAACAACAGTGACTACACTATATCTTCTGTGATCAAGATGACACTGTGCCATTATTCTGCCTGCATAATCCTTTGACACTGCTTGCAGAGGACAATCTGATTGGTTAAACTGAAATCAACACATTAAATTAATCATTTAGAAAGAAGCCGAGGCAAAGTAAAGTTGTATGTATGGTGATACAGTATCACACTGTAGGCCAGATAGTCTTAACAACTTTTAGATATTTTGTTTGCACTCTACATCCGATCATTGCCCATATGAACATTTAAGTGAACGAATCAATGTGTCACTCTGCGAAGGACAGTGAGAAGAAGATAAAAATTATTTACAACGAAAAGGGTATATTATTAGATCATGCCAACTTGACAAATGCAATCAATACAACATCAAATCTTAACTGACAATAAAGGTGCAACCTCAGAGAACAAGATTTTATAGGGAATCAAATAGGATACAGAGACGAGGATACGTCTGAAGAAGCAATGAATGGCCAGACTGGGAGAAAGACAGCACCACTGAAACGGAGTATAAAGCGCGTGTTAGAATGTATACAGTTTCATAATTCATTTAAACTGATGCCCTTCAGCAGAGCGGAAAAGGCATTAATTTAATAAAGGCATTAAAAAATCCTGAGTGGGAGATGGCAGAGATGTGGGGTGATGGATTAGAGAGAAAAGAGAAACTTCATTTGGGGTGAACACCGTTAAACTCCTGCCTGCTGCAGTATTTATAGGGAGGTGAGTTTGTGATGGAGAAAGGGAGAGAGACAGAGAGAGAGAGACAGACAGAGAGAAAGAGAGAGAGAGAGGGAGAGAGAGAAGTAGTTTGGCAGGTCACACTGATCTGGAAACAGCAGGTTTTCTACCACCTAGATGAATGCTCTCATCTGGGGCCTGGAGGATGAGTCTATATAAAGTGAAGTCATTAGGCCCCAGTCATCACAGACAGCTAAAGTAAGGGTGTTGCAGTCATTCAGCAAACCGAGGATACAAGCAGGCCTTGTTGTGAAAATGGGACAGACGCAACTGTGACCCACAATATGAAACTGTTAGCATAACAACAAGCACTTGTGACTTTGAAAAGGGACAGAAGGGACAAGATTTCTCATTGTGTTTATGCTGTTTTTTTCTGCATAGATTTGAGAAATCTTGAACGAATCTGTGCTTTATGTAGCTCACAGTGAAACCTTTTTGAAGCTTTGTTTCAGCTCTACACACAGTAAAGTGACTATTCACACAGTTAGTGACAGTATTATGTAAAATTACTAGGGATGCACCGAAACACAATGCGCTAAAATTTTTTTGGCCGAAACGGAAAATGCATTTTTGCCATTTTCAGCCGTAAATTTTCAGCCGAATATTCACCGCATCCCTATAAATGACCATTCTTTTGCTACTATAGAAAAGATTGCGCTTAATTATAGACTACACAAACAGAACATTGTGTCAAATTAACCTTCAACATATACAGTATACTAGGAACCCTATGTGGGAAGATTACAAAATACATTTTTAGTCTGGCAAAGAATGCTGGGATCCATGCAAATGAAAAAAAAATGACACATGCAAAAAAAAAAAAAAAAATCTATGTACACTGGTGTTCAATAACACAGTTGATTGACTAATTGGTTGACTTTGGCTCATGTTGTTGAGGAAGAGGATGTTGCTCCCACCTTTTGCTTCCTCATATAATATCTCAATCACAGACGTCACAGTGATGCATTAGCCAGTGTCAGACAAACCCATTCTTATAAGGCCAATAGGAGAACATTCAAAAAATAGTATTGATAAGAATCTGATCTTTCTTTAAAACCATTGATAACACCAGAGGATAATTCTAAAACACTGTAAATTTTGTAATAATGATATCGGGCCTATTACCAACACTGGAAGAATCACTGTGTGATGAATCATACATTTTGATGAAATAAAATAAAAACACAACTGTCCAAAAGCAGCTTAATTTAAAGCTAATCAGATGTCTGTCCCATGTCCTTGACATTGACACAAGGCAATGCAGCATCAAGTACATTTATTTATTTATCAATACATTTATTTGTTGTACAGTAAAATGTACCAACATTAATAGTACTCTTACCTTTTCAAACATTTTCTAACCATATATTTAACCATTACATTACCCTTGATAACTAAAATGTTTTAAAACACAATTAATAAAAACACTTCTCAATGTCAGAGATCTTGATGACCTTGTTGGTTCCGCCCCCTACACAAAATTGAACATGTACAAGAAGTACATAAAAATACCCGTGCACACACATGCATGCACACATACAAACTCTCCCTCACACTATGATGTCGGATGTTATGGATGCGTGGCAGGAGGAAATGACTGGGCCAGTGTGGACAGGTTTATAAAGACATCAGCATCTGCAGCAGCACCACTGATTTGCTGGGGAAGGATTGAATGGCTGAGGACAGGCAAGCAGAGGAGGTTGGATTAAACCATGAAACTGAAATCAATAGCAGCCAGGAGCAATTGCTGTCATACATGGCCCTCAGTCAAACTCACACTGAGGAGAAGGAGCAGAATAGAGCACCAAAACACCTTGGGGGTAGAAAAATGTGAAAAACACAGTGAGTGTATGCACGCGTCCATACCATGTGTTACCCAGCAATGCTATTATGATTATCGCTTGCTATATACAATTAACACTCACTATATCCCAATTGCAAGATTTTAATGGCTAAACAGTAATACCAAAATCTTTCTGATTTCTAGTTTAGCTGAATTACTGCTGAATTTGTTTATCTAAAGAATTATATTTGTGGACCTGCACGGTCTGGATATGAACTCAAATGCTAATCATTATATTAGCTGAGGAAGTCAGTGTGAGCTGGCTTCCTCAGCTGGCCTGAACCAGTTCTTGTGTGGGCTCTTGACTCTGAGATCTCAATTTCACATTTACACCTGGCATGAAGTCTGCTTTTGAAAAACCCCAAACTAATCAGATGTGTCACAGTGGCCACATTACCCCTGATTGGAAAAAATCAATCATGCCATGTCTGTGAAAATGGATTTGGTTGAGCCACATTAGTTCCATCCACAGCTGTGGCCCACAGCCCTTCGATCAGTGCCCTGGCAAAGGTATTAAGTCTCCCTGCGGCTCAATAAGGATAATGTTTAAAATGAAATTTTGGCCTCCTATAAAATCACAATGCATGCATAAGTACGATATTTCCAAGTGCAATAATAATTGTTTATTAAGTGCAGCCAAGCCCTTCTAATGTGCTCTTTGGAGAACTGATAACAAGAAGGCACTATGGTTTCATCATGTAGAAAGGAAGACTAATTCACACTATCCATCTGACCCCAGCAGGCGTGGAAAGAAAATGATAGACTGTAGTCTGGGAAGCAATTGGCTCTAGCTGCGTGTATGGATATGTGTGTGTGTGTGTGTGTATGCATGCATGGAAACACATGCACAAACATTTTACTCAGATATAGATCACATGGAAAGCGATGCAGTTCCATCTCTTAACATACGATTAATAATAAATGCTATGCAAATTAAAATGTAATCAGTATTAGATCTGGATGTAATCTAATTTGATTTCTGGATAATTGAGGTATTACCTGAAGGATGTACACTGTAGGTTATGAGAGTTAATCTTTAGTTAATCTATTAAAGCTTTGTAACTGAGCTTGAAGCGCTTCAAGTAGCTTATGGTGAGGCACCTAAATTCACAATTTTTGGTTTGCATATCGTCCCGTCCGTTCAGTAAATGATGACATGCCCATGAGCCTTCAGCCCTCACCCCCCTGGACAAAATGGACTGTGAGAATTCAGACTACAGCTCAGCATTCAACACCTTCATTCCTCAGCATCTGATAGGAAAGCTGAGACAGCTGGGCATGGACACCTTCCTCTGAAAATAGCTCATGGTCTTCCTGGTTCCTTCAGCACCACCATGCTGATCACAGGGGCTTCCAAGACTGTGCGCTCAGCGCTTGGTTGCTCATGATGTTGACTCATGACTTAACAGCAATGCACATCATTACCTCATCATTACAAACGATACACCACCATCTATACACTTACAGCTTTATATTTATACCTTTATACATCTGACAGTCAAATAGTAACTAAAGCACACTCGACTAAATACTGTCCTGGCCACTCACATGCAATAATAATAGTAGTACCAGCAAATAGCATTGCAAAGCTGTTGTTTTGCTTACACACTTTTAAACCATTGTTATCAATAATTTATCACCCCCCCCCCAAATATAATTATCCTGTTGAATAAGCCAATGTCAAATGAGTGACACCAGCATCGAGGCAAACATTGTCTCACCGATGAGGAGATATTTAGAACAGATACAACTCAAGGATTAAAAAATGCACTTGTTACTGACTTGCATGTTTCAGTGAGCTTTGACTGAGAATTGAGCAAAATCTAAGCAAAGGCATTTCAATGTGTGTACACCATACAAGGCTCTAGTAATACTGACCTCAACCACTACAGGTGAGAACAAAACCTGATCTCAGTTCATCTAACAGCTGCTTCAGCACATATTTTTAAAGTTGCAGGTCATGGAGAGAAGAGAAGAAACAATGACAAATGCAGCGTCAGGCCCAGCATCATAACCCACTTATAAACCTCAACACTTCAGCAAGCACTGAGAGACAGAAAACCAACTAAGCAGTAAATATATGCTGAATGGTGCTTCTGCTGCTGTTATCACAGCTAATCAATTTTACATTTGAGAGCTTCCTCATTAGAAACACCAGTACACACCACTAATCTCACAGATACCTTGGGAATCAGCGGGACAAAAATATGGAAGGGTTATAGCATAAAATGAAAAGGATGCATGTGCCACAAGAATGTGAAGGCAGTAAATGCACTTAAAGTTTAGTTCCTCAAATTGCCATAAACAAGGGTTCATGGAGAAGAAAACATGTTCTCCAGGCTGATGACTCCTCTGATTTCAAGACCAGTTAATTGTTGGGCGGAAGTGGTAAAGCACAGCTCAGCTGGTTGGTAACAGGAGCTGCCTGTTCACACTGACCTAGGATATCCTGTCAGATACTTTGTAGAGTGATTAAGGTTTGAATTATCATTATGCAATTATGGTGTTTGGATACAAGATGCTGCCGCTGACCAAACAATTTCCATAATCCAACGACCTTTTATTTAATCACCACCTCTTCTCTGCCTCTTTCTCATACAGCACTCTCTACATGTGGTATGCCACAGAGTTCAGAGCCAAAAAGGAGCTTAGAATTCAGGTGTGCTCTTTGAGAGGGAAATTGGCTTTTAATTCACAGAAAATGGAGATAGATCTGGCCTGCATCTGCCCAGCAGTGGACAAGCTGTTTCCCATTAAGAGTTTTTTGCTTTCTTTGCCAGGGAACTTCCCTCACCCTCTCAGCTAAAAAGGCAATCTCAGTCTTTGCATGTCTGTGAATATTAACAAACCCTCACCTAGCCCAAAATGTCACCCACACTCAATGGCCTGAAGAGGCATGGGAGCTGAATGTCTGAACTTGCTTTAGATGCCAAGAAGTGATCTAAAGCAAGAGAAGTAACTCAGAAAGAAACACATTTCAACCATACGTCTGAGAAAGTTAACAGAATGACAAATGTTAATATTATAAGACTTACAAACAAATACTGAAAATGGTTTTGATATGATGGCAATGAACTGCTCTTATTGCTTTTATTCAGTCGCAAGGTTAGTGGGGTTAATAGCCTACTCATGCCAGTGCTGAACGAGTGATGAACAGAACCAATAGAACTGTTTCAGAAGGGAACAGTGTTTCAATAAGTCACCATGTTATGTATTAGTAGAATATAGGGCTGCACAATATATCGCAAATTTACGGTCATCGCAATATCAAGATGGGCAATATACATATTGCGAAAGACTGACTGAACTGCAAATAAATGGTGTTTTTCCAAAACTCTTCACCGAGTGCCACAGAGAAGAGCGCAAAAAAATCACTGGGCAGTTTCTTCATCTTCTGTGCTACTGTTGTAGATTGTTCCTTTTACTATAATTTAAAGATTAAGATTAAAATTATTAATAAAATATTTTCAACAGTGTTCAATGGTTCTAATGTTTTATGGGTGGCATTAAAATGCTCTGTTTAAGTACATTCTTAAAGAAAAAAAAAACATGTCGGAATTGCATTTCATTTTTGTTCTGCATAGACTAGTCAGCTTCTGGAGTCTATGTTACCAGCAAATCCAAAGCAGAAAAATTACTATTTAATTTAATTACTTATCGCATGTGATATCGTCATTGTGCAGCCCTAGTACAATACTAGATTAGTGTCCTAGGGTTGGTGTCCTTGCTATAAAACTGGGGATGTAAGGATTGGTAATAGCTGTTTTTTATCTTTCAGCCAATCTGAGTCCAATGCAGCTCTCTCTCATGTAACTACATGTACTAATTCTGGAGATATTAACACTGATTGTGGAACAACTAAAAGGTATAGTGGTAGCCTTGCCACTAAAAAATGTGTGTGTGCTTTAATAACAAACCCTAACCAGTAACAAACAGACCTAATCATTGATATAAAACATAACAATTATTCCATGAATTATCACTGGCCAGAATAATATACATAAAATTATTAAGTACCGAGCTTTTACACTGTAATGTGCTGCTCATGTTTACAAAACATTTAATATTTACTGTAGGATATAGAAGGACACAGAGTATGTATAGCATGTGCCAACCCATTGGTCCCAAAAACAGCCAGGTCATAGAGAAGTAGCAGAAGGCACAGATAGTGCTGGACAATTGCGTACATCCTGCTGTCATAGCATGTTCTAGTCAGGCAGACCCATTGCCAGAACGGACTATTAATAACCCACACACTGCTAGCCTCACCCCTGCACCGAATCTGCAGGCTCTGCAAGTACCCCCTAAAGATAACACAAACAACGACCTTCCCACACCGCCACCCACTCGTGCTGATCATCAGGCTACTTTAGGCAACAGCACCAGACCAAATGTGCTCTCGCTGCTCCTCACTGTGTGTGGAGCTCCACAGTTTCATAGCAACACAGTAAAGAGCCAATGTGAATGTGTGGAGCTCTTTGAGGGCTCTGGATCAGTGGGTACCGTGGGTTGCTCAAAGCATCAAACTGGCTCCTTGCAAAGGTAAGATTTAATGGAATCATTTCGTTCACACATAGAGGTTCTGGGTTCAAACAATACAAAAACAACCCTGCTTTTTATTTCTACCACCAGGATTTAGTAAACTGTACAAAACTTGCCATCACTATTAGAGGTCGACCGATATGGGTTTTTTCTAAAGTCAGCCAATAATTACACATTTGCCCTCTGTTTGTGTAGTAAAATATCACACTAATAATAATAAAGGATACATAAACAACATTTATTTAACACTGACTAAACATATAAAGGGCATGGGGGGCGAAACCATTATGGCAGCTACAAAGAGGGACCAACTCCATATGAAAGTCTCTGTATCTGAATGCAGTGTTATTAAAGTCACATTTGGTGTAATGGTCTGCACATCTGCTGTTTTTGGGAATGTTAGAGGGGGGTAGCTTGTGTTAGTAGCAGTAGGGATTTATTACGTGTTAAATATGTGTTTGTGTTATGTAATTAGTTTGAGTCCTTCTCATCATTCACCTTCCTCCAGAACATTAGCTGCAGGATGAAGACGTGTAGAGAGCTATGTGGTGAAATAGTACCTGGGCATGAAAGATGAAAGTCTTAGTGTTGACTTTTACGTTCGCCATGACAGAAAATACTAACGCTCGCATTGCTTTGGTGAAAGCTCAGGATTTCTAAAACCTGCAAAATATAAGGGTTTTTAAAAGTTTGCATTAACGCAATAAAATAATTAGTAAACAATGTGTTAACGCGATAATATCCCATTAACTTTCCCACTCGTGATATATATATGTCTTTGAAATATCAGAATTTAACAGCCTTTATTCACAACAATTATTCTTACTCAGAGGTGGCAGCATGGATCACATGTACCCCAGCAAAACTGGACTGTCCGCAGAGATGCCTGAATATCAGCGTACTAAACTCAAATATCGGCCAATGCTGATATTGTAAAAAATGCTAAATATCGGCCCAATATATTGACTGACCGATATATCGGTCGACCTCCAATCACTATACCCTTGGCCATAAAGATAAGATCTGATTTGACTCACAGGGAGCACAACGAATATTTATAATGCACATTTCAGTGGGGACATCACTCTCTCTCAAACTGATGCAGCATGTGGATTTAACAATAAAGAATTTAAAAGATCTAAATAATGCACAACATATCATTCCACTGAACAAACTACACACTCTGCATTTATTCATGTTCTCTGTCTAATTAAGAAAGAACAACTTGGCCTGCAAAAGAATTCTACAGGTCTGTGGCATTAAAATACAGGACAACTTCCGTGAAAGCCTTTTCCACATACAGTGTCCAAACATTCTGCTCATGCCATTTTTGTCAGTGCCTGTGTTCTAAAAGGTAATCTGTTCCATGAAAATAAAATACAAATGAAAAATGAAATGGAAAAAGGAGTGGTCTATTCCGTAGAAGATTAAAAACAGGTATTTCAAAATGCAACATGCTGTTCCTAAAAAGGACCTCTGATATAGTTTATGCATATCTTCTGGTCAGAGAGCTTTGAATTGAATTATGGCCGACACTGAGCTGCAAATCACAATGTACTGCCTGGCCAACTCACAATATATGACCCTGCACTAATCGCAGCAATAAATATTGTGTTGTTATTATGTTGCTTCATCGATAAACCAATTAAAGGCTAAATGGCCAAGAATGACAGGAGGAGGACGGTACATGATGCCTTACTTAGTGGCTACAGGGAAAACTAGTTTTCTTTCATTTTAAAATTAAAATAATCAAAACAACCTTTCTTCCTCTTGTATATGGGTATCTCTCCCAGAAGTCAGTATTTCTTCCATGCATTGTACAAAACAAACACAATATGCATTGCTATATAACCACACTAACCTGTACCCACACATTCTGCAGGTCAACAGGCAGGACCCTAAGGTTATCACAAATGGACAAAGAAAACTTTCAAAAACAAGAGACAGCAAAAGAGACATTCAAAATGCCTTGTTACATTTAAACTAAATTAGACATTTTAGAGTAATGAAGTCTTGTTTTCACAAGACTTCATTATATTGCATGATTATCAATTAGCTGCAAACATCCCAATCTAACCCAGGTATCATTCCACTCATGCTGTGTATGTGAGTCACAAAAACACCCATGCATGAACCATGACGTTAGTACATTCTTACTGTTTGCAATGGCATTAAGAAACAAAAATACATCAGCCCACACATTTCTCTTGTGAAACCAACATGTCTTGGAAAGAACATGACTTGAAAATCAAGAATTCTGCAAAGTTAAGCATGTATATATAGGCCCGGCATTGAGCTTCAATCCCGACTAAGAACACTGCTGCACTCAAACTAAATGTATAGCGTAAAGCTAAAGAACTAAATGCTAATTAAACAGATACGATAAACATACCATTGCTGTCCCTCACATCCCTTAATATATGAGTTTTACCTTCATATTCAGGTGGATATGGCACCGCAACCAACACCCCATACACGTAGTATAAATAGTACTGGACAAAAGTCACGTATTAATTATCATCTACAATAGTATGTGAAAATGATACATAAAAAGCTATTCATCAGGGTGTGTGTGTGTTTGTGTGAGAGAGAGTGTTTCTGTTTTAGTTGGTGGACTTTTCTCTGACAGCAGTGACACTTAAATGTTTAAATAGTCAGACACTGCTGTAAGTGATCTACTATGTGCAGTGCACAGAAACACACACACACACACACACACACACACACACACATGCACACACACACTAATATTCCCGTGTCACCACAGTGCTGAGAATATAAATAAACAAAATAGTTTTTCCTGGTTGTCCTGTGCAGTTTTGGTTAAGAGGGTCTAACAAATGATCCTGATAAAATGAGTGAGAATATATTCAAGGCAGATGTATGTAATTAAATGGCTCATCAAATTATACAGGCATGTGAAGAGGGGGCTCCAGATGGTCAAGCATCGAACCCTCTTAATAAAATGTCCTGTTTGTGTACCCACCCCGTCAACAATTTTTTTCGCTGTTGACACTCTCGATCAACAAACAATGGACATTAGTGAAAAATCAGAAATTACTTTTACTACGTGGAAGTCATGTGCTTTTTATTTTCAAATTCAGTAAAATAGTCTTGAGTTACTGACATCCACAAATACTGATGCTTATTATATATACTTTATATGCACTGCTTTGTAAAATCTTCCTTTAGGGTCGCATTAAGTAAAAAGGAATGAATGAATTTAATTGTGTCTATTATTTTATTAGTTTCACAGAAATTACATGTTGTTAATTAGCCGTATGTAAACAAACCATTTCAAGCCTAAACCTAACCTCAACAGTAAAATAAATGAATGCTTTTCTCTTGTCATATTTACAAAATGAGCAAATAAAACATTTCACCAAGCATTATGTTGTAGGTTATCCTGTTTTTCTCGGTTTTCCTTAAAAAGTCAGGGCATTTTTGCAATGAATATGTGCACACACACACACACACACACACACACACACACACACACACACACACACACACACACACACACACACACA
>JBBPDC010000129.1:9611142-9625263 GCA_037974485.1 Hemigrammopetersius urotaenia | reverse complement strand
CACACACACACACACACACACACACACACACACACACACACACACACACACACACACACACACACACACAATAGCTGGGCAGAGGCCTGTTTTGCTATCTTGGCTCGGTACTTCATATATTTGATTTGAAATGAAACTAAGATTAGAAGGCAGCCTTTAATATAGCGGTGTTAATATCAAATAATTTGCATGTGATTAGACTGAAGTCTATGACCCATAAGGCAAGTGAACTCGTGCTGCATTTAAATGCTGCTGCTATAAATACACCAAAACATCAGTTACCTCTCCTTTTCACTGTACCATTTGGATTCATTTCTATTCAAATTAAAACATCAGCCTGGCCCTTTGAAGATTCATTTATGTTGACTAATAATTAATGCCAAACATTGCTAGAATGGTTGTCAATAAAACAATAATGATCAAGAAATAAAGAAATAGCCCAAATGGTTGATATGATTAATCCTTTCTAGTCAGTCCATTTAATTTCGATGATTTCAACTATTATATTTTAGTTATTTTAAATCATAAAACTGGTATACAACAGCCTTAGCTACAGATTAATCCAATTGATTAAAAGGTTTGTGGTGCAAAAAAAGTCTCACTGTGAAAAACAGCTGGGAAGGTGACACTGTATTTTCCTTTCGTCAAAGTGGAGACCTGGTAATTACACTTATGGCAGTTATGGCAGTTTTAAAACTTTATATTACAATACCAATAACATTTTTATACCAGAACTTGTTGCTATAACTCATACATTTTCAGGGCTAACTTATCTCAGCGTGATCATAAAATGCATCTTCCAGTTTAGTCTGAATCTCACATGTCCACCTTAATGGGAAAAAAACAGGAGCTAGATTTGATCAGATAACCTGTTTCAGTCCTGTTCAAAATTCTCTTTAAAATTGTATTTTTGTCATTTTATTGTATCATGTTTGTCAGATCTATTAAATATTTCATAACTGATCTCAACTGATATAAAACTTTTACTGTTATAACATTTTTGGCCGTGTGTGAGAGTGTCTGATGTGTTACATTTGAAAACCAAAACAAATTGGCTAACAAAAGCCATCATCCAATTTGGCCAATTTGGCTTCTACATCATCAGAATAGATGAAAAAAAAAAATACGATGAAATAGAGTTTGGCAGTCAAACATATTCACACCAAGTTTTACAAGTATCTGATGGATAACAAGCAGTTCCTTCCTTCCTCCACACTTTCATCATGCCATCTCCCTTGTGAAGTGTAATTTTCTGCCCAGTGTGTACTTTTAATGAACTTTTTAGCGAACTGGAAAAACGAACCAGTTTTGAGATCTACCAGTAGTTTGTATCATGTGCTAAACCTGGTTGACCATCAGTGTTGGGCTACTTTAAAAATGTAATTAAAACTACTGAGTACTAACTTTAAGAGTAATCAAATTATTAATTTGATTATTTAAGAAGTAATTAGGTACATTACTAGTTAGATTACTAGTTACGTCCCCACCCTCTAAAGAAACTCTTAAGTCAGCTTCAACACACTTTATTATTAAGTGTTACAAACCTACGCCAACTCACAATAATGTTCTTGCCTTTAACCGAGATTAATTTAAAGTAACGCCTATATTTCCGGCTACTGAACGTGTACTTCTCACTCCATGTTCACTATAGTTTGTTTTGAGCTGGTGTCGCATACATGTAGGTCTCCTGTAGATGATGTCACGCGTGCGACTGTCAGACAGACACCTGCCTGCTGCTGACAGGTTACTGTGAATTATTATTTCTGTTTTACAATATAGATGTTAAAGCACTTGATTTTATTGGTAACGCAGCGGTAACATGAAGTTACTTGAAATTGGGACGGTAATCTAATCATCCATTTTAAAAGTATAACATGTTAAATTAGTACATTACTAAAGAAGAATCAAATTACAGTAACGCGTTACTGCGTAACACTGCTGACCATGCAGGTATTCGCTTGAATTTATGACACATTTATGCCCACAAGCCCTTTAGTGTTCTTGAGTTGCTTAATAGCGGCTAAATCTGAACTTAAGTAAACACATCTTAGTAAACTAGACCTACTTAAGTCGACTCGTTATCTCCAGGAAGAGGGTGAGCATAAACTTAAATGGTTGTGTCACTCAGGAGCTTCTAGCTATTCATCTTCTGTCAGTCTGAAGTCATAATATACAGGTGACCAATAAGTGAGGAGTTGTTTCTTTAGTTATTTGCCCTTAATAAAAAGAGATACACATGCATACGTGAAACGACGTCTAACTACAAGATGGTTTATCCAATGTAGAAGGAAAATATGGGTTAACTCAAGTTGGTCAGCCTAATCTTACATTCATAGTTTCATTCCAAATCCAGAGAGGAGAGTGCCAAAACAACAACTGTATCATTGTCCAGTTCTGTAAGGGCTTCATTGTACTCTAATACACACACTTGTGTTTTATTGTAAATGGAATAACACAGTTTTGTTGAAAAGCTTTGCTCTCAACTTCTAAAAGCAATAAAACTACTCCCGCATTCTCTTACTCCATATCTTCGAATTTCTTTAGTGACAAACATTCCCTTAGATACATCATTTTATTGGGGGTAAAATATGTATTATTTTTGGAAAATAAAAAGAATGCCATTTGTTTGTGTCTACCAGAAAGGCACGCCTAAATAATGAAACGGCCTATAATAGTCAACTGTGACAAATCCTCAGTGACAGAGCTATTCTCTGGTTCCAAATCCAAACATGAAGCATAAATCCAATAAAACTACCTTCACAAGGGTGGCTAACTTTTTAAGTACCTGTTATTTCCCAACTGTGAGTCAGTCTGTCTCCTGCTGGCAGTGAATACGACTCAAGCTCCATCCATCAGAGGAAGAGGGAGAAGGAGAGAGAGAATGAGAGATAGCGCAATGAGGGAGGGAGAGAGAGAGAGAGAGAAAGAGAGAGAGAGAGAGAGAATATTGTCCTCCTCTAGCCAAAGAGGCACTTCAGCACAAAAATAGCTGGACTGAGAAAATACTGCATGAGGATTTCTCATCTGTTTTTATACAGCAGCTCCACTGAGGAAACAAAGTTCAACAGCATAAACTGCACCAGTTCACTGCTCTGTCAAACAAGGGAGGTTATTATAATGGGTTTTCCCCATTCACTACACACTGTTTTCATTCCAGCGTTCTTTCTATACACTCGAGACTCTGTCACAGATAGGAATGGAAGGGGTACTGCTTTTAAGGCTATATAGACGCAAATACTGTTTCACATTGTCCATGTAAAGTATGCGTCAAAACGACAGGTTTGCATAGCAAAAGTATGCTGCAATTGTGCAGCACACAGTAGTGTTGGTCATGATTTAATTTTTTTTTCTAATGTCTGATGTCTCTACAAAAGTCTCTATGAACAGAAGCAGCATTTAAAGGCAACTGCTCTGCATTCTGCCCCTCACACCAAAACCCCCACTCCCTTCCCCCCCTTTCACAGGCCACCACAACCGCCATCAAAATGCAAGGGCCACCTAAGGGACCATGCACACCATGCAATTATTAACAGAAATACATGACAGCATGTAAAGGTTTTCTCTTTCATGCTGATCAGATCAGCTTTTCGACCACACGGATTGGGGTTTGGGTAAAAAGAGGCTGCTCCTTCAAACCTGAGAAAGGGCAGCTTCTACCCGGAGCTGAGCTAATTGTATGCATGACAGCCGCCGAACATAGTAACTTGGAGCTCCCAGCCAAGATGGCTAACTCAGCTCACACATCCTGCTGATCCTGGCTTAGGGGGTCAGGGGCTGGAAGGACGCAGAGACAGGCAGAGAGTGGCCGGGCACTCTACATGAGTCTCACGGCACACTGAGAAACTGACAGCACATCAGCGTGTGGCCATAAATGATGATATCGACTCCTCACGCAGCAGACTAAATAAATGCTCTGAAGTGCAGAGGTTAGGGCGCCACAGCAGCACTCCGGAGTGAAGTTTCACATTAAATTCTCATGCTGCGATGACCTTGTCATTAACTATATATACTTTATTGTGCATTTGAACAGGCCCAGAGCCTAACTTCATTACTGTTGTCTGCAAAAACTTATTTGTACCGTGCTTCTTACAACTGACAATGTCACAAAACTTGTTTAATAGAAATCTGGTTTCACTGCGTATGCAGTACCTTCTGTGTTACCGCACAAGACATTCTGCCTTCCCTTGAAATACTTTTGCACCTTCTGACAAAAAGGTCCATATGGCCGAGACGTGTTTGACTTAAGCATCATGATCACGGCCAAATCACACTTCCAAGAGACCCATATAACGTAATAGACTTTTAAGAGATGTTATTTTTGCTCTTTTGAAATGGCCTATTTTTAACTATAAAAGCTGCACCTATGAGCAGATGGAACATCAGGAACATTTTACTTCTTTCATGTCGTTGTTGTTTGATATTTTCCAGATACACAAGCAATGTTCTGTTTTGCTGTTGTCTAATGAGGTAAAATTCTGTGTTTCTTCTGTTGCCTCCAGTCCATCTTTTTATCTTATTGTAGTTTCCTATCCAGTGATACAATAATCTGTACTGACCCCTCCAACTGTGTCCTCCCTTCATCTGCCTCACTTTTTGGATGCAGTGTTTACCTGGAGGCTTACCTTTTTCACAAAATGACAGAAATGTTGTAAGACCAGCTGCCTACATATGCAGTGCTTAAGAAAAATTTGATTTCCTTTACATAATGAAATTACGAAATGCTCAGTTCTGACCTATTTCTCACTTGCACACAATAAAATACTGTCTGGAAATAAAGAATTGGTCTTTTGGTGTAAAATTCGGTTTAATCTTGACAACCCATAAGCAGCAATACATGGTGACACTATGCAGTACAATTTCATCAACAGTGAAAGAATATACTAACCGGTTTTACGGATCATGCTATGAAATATTCTTTCTTATATAGCTTTCTTACAAGTTTACATGTATTTAAGTCCTCCTAACAGCCATATCCCCACTGACTGCTCTACTCTCTTCTGACAAAACCACAGCAGTGCTGATGAGATCCACCACTGCGATGCCACTGTGATATCAATATCAATTAATTACATGAATATTGAATGAAAGAGCAAACACTTGAAACCATGAAGCATTTTAATACACTGAATATAAACATCACATAACAAAGTGTTGTTAAAAGACACTTTGACCCTAATCCTGAGAGCACACATGATGTCTGTTTCATTTATTATTATTATTATTATGACTGGAATTTATAGTCAGTATTAATAATGTTATTAGAATTGAACTGTGGAACAGTAGTCAATAGATTTATGTGATATTTTGTTTTATGTTGTGTGTGGTTTGTTCGTAAGTATGTTCGTATGTATTTATAAAAAAAACCAACTATCCCTTGTCCAAAAACTAGATAGCATTTCTATCAAATTATGTCAAATTCTGTCTAGCTTCATTAACCGGCATGAACAATTACATAAAGAATAAAACTGTTAATAATAGGACATCAACAAATCATCATGCAACAAATTGCATGAGATATTTTGTTTTTATTAACGTGACACATTGTAACTATGTTTAACTGAAAAATCTACTGTAGGGTAAAGCAAAATTATCGAAAGGGAACACAGGTTCACCTATAACAGCAAAACACTTACAAGATAAACCTTTAAATGCTAAAAAATTGCTACACTAGGAGGAGTACAGCCCATTATTATTATTAGTCCTGAAGCGGACAGCAAAGTACTTGCTAGTATGCTGATCAAACATTACTTACCGATGAAATGGTTGCTATCAGGCCGTTTAAATTACCACTCAATATCTGAGATTTATTCACAAATACACCACCCTGTTTCCAGCACCAAATGTAACGAAAAATAACAGCCATTACCAAAGATATTAACCTGCCTCGTTATTGCAACAGTGCTCAGATAGCTGACTAGAGTTAGCTATACTGACTGACTAAGCTAAAATGAATGTTAATGAGCTAAAGTTGATTATGAGAATAACTTCATTTGGACAACATCACATCTGTTAATTATAATAACATAATTCAGGATATTAATTCGAAAAATAATGACAGAAGAACTAAACTGTTTTCCTAATCTTTTAGTGGTGGCTTGATTGAATTTTAAATATGATCTGAGAGTGTGGCGGGGCATGCGGGATGCAGGAGTGCGGTTGCTAATGGTGCTTGGATATTAGGCACTTTTTCAGCCTCATAAACTCAATCTCACAGTAAATACATTTAAACTGCATCTTAGTATGAGAAGGTAGTCAGACCAGCATTATCAAGATATATGCTTCGACAGCATGATCTATAGACAGGTATCTGTTATTTTTTATAAGTGATGAGAAAATAGGAAATGTCCGCTCTGCTCCTAGCTAATAAGGTCCTTTAGGCATTTTTACGAATGTTTTCTTCACCAAAAAATTATGAAATAATGCTGACATACAAGATGAATAGTCCAATTTAGAATGAGCAGGATTTACATTTAAAACCGAAAGCAAGCATCGAGCCATTCTAAAGCAGCACATTCATTCATTCAATGCAGTCATTCCCAACCAAAGGTGCTGAGTATTGTGGAACATGCTAAATAAATGACTTTTCACCTAAAAATCCCAACAACTTCTAGCCAGTGAGTCTAATGCGGCGGCTCTACATATTCCGCTCCCTCCCTTCATCACACGCACACACAAACACACACACATACACACACGCAGACACACACACGGACACGCACGCGGACACACACACACACGGTCTTTAAGTGCGCAATGCAGACAATTGCTTTCTTCATAGTAACTTGCTCTTGCTTGCTTACTCAACATATTTCTATCAGGTAGATGGTGCAACTGTAGCCTACTTACTGTGGGTGGCTCATGGTGAAAGCTGCAGCAGACCAGGAAGAGTTGCACAATAAAATCTCCCAAATTCAAGCTCCTAGGTTCTTGTGGATGGAGACGGTCTCACTGATACCAAACCTTTGAAGAGGACAAGAGATAAACAGTTTTTAGATCGTCTTAGATTAATAAACCAGTCAAGGGAACACAACATTGGAATTTAGAAATTGAACCATCACTATAATTACTAATAGTTGTTCCAATCTGTTTGTTTATTCATGTAATTCATTCCTTTTTTGTTTCTCCCCCATATGGAAGTATGAAGGAACTATAAAAAGCGTTCTTTCTTATTGACCTAGACGGACGCTCACTGTGCACATTTTTATTCTGGATTATTGTAGGTGATGTAATGGACCTTCATGCAAAGGTCACTGCCTTTGCTTTTAAATCTGTGTTTTATCCTAAAGGAAGACAATGTCATGTTCTTTGTGCTTGGTCCAACCTGGCCTGTGGAGAATTTCTCGTACTACTTTCCTCTTTCAGGGCAGAATATAATATGCATGTGTGAGCACCTGCCGAGTGCACAGGGCTACATCCACATTTGATCACAGTCCTGCCCTGAGAGAACAGGGTGCGTATAACTGTACAAACAGCACATTTTCAGCGCAGCAAAGCATTATCTAAAGCTTGAGTCACTGGGGAGTCACTTTTTTTAAGGTGCAATGAAGTTGTCAACCTCAGCGTGGACGGACATCAATAAGCAGGACATACACTAGAGCTCGTTTACCACTCGTTTCAATCATTTATGTGCTGCTATGTTCACTAAAGGTCCAAGAAAGAGCCCAGGCTCATGCCGGTTAAGCACACCAGGCTGACACTGAGGTAAAACTAGCATGGGGATGAATGACCTAGAAAATGACCTTCCATTAGTGCAATTCATAGGTCATCTAACACTGGAGTAATGGTGGGACCATAAAATGTTACAGCAAAAATTAGGGGCTGGTGACTAAAACGACCGAGCCAATGTCTTTTTATAGTCGCTGTGTGAAGATGCAGCAAAATAGGGCAAAAATAAAACACTCTGACATATGGGACAACTCTCTAATCAGACTGAAGATAAATTACAATTACAAGATGTGTGAAATGTAAGAAAATATTCATGTATCAGTCCCTTGGTCTCTACTCTGAAGGCACCAAGAAAGGTACGGCAATTTCTTTAGCACAAAGAAGCTACATTTACGACATTAGTTTCTTGGTAAGACCTCCAAAAAGGCTTTAGAAGAAACAAAGACATTGTTCAAAATGCCATGAAAACTAATGTAATAAGATTAGTTTTCTTTGACATTTCTATTGGAGTGTTCATCAGGATCAAATGTAAAAGGTAGCTGCTGTACTCAAGTGGGTTACATGGTTGATATGACAGAGAGAGCATCTCCTCTCCTAATCTTCTTGCATTACTCTTAAAGAAAGATTTAGCACTAAGTACTCTCCTCTGGTTCTCATACTGTCCTGAAACTTAAATGTTGCCTCATATTGTTGGATAAAAGCGTCTGCAGGATGAATGTAATGTAGGCGATAGCTTTTTTTTTACACCATTTGAAAATATCTCTCACTTTAAGTGAACATTTAATGCTCAAATGGGTCAGATGTGGTCACATCAGCTTGCATTAAAAGTTAAAGATGTTTGTTTGTTACAACATAACCATCACATGCTTAAGGTCTTGGAAATACTTTCAGAATTGTAAACTTACATCAGAATCCATTATGAGAAGGTTGGTTCCAAACATCAGAATAAAACAGCCATTCCTACGGAGAGAAGAAGAGGAGACACTGTCAGCTGTGAGCTGCTGGGCACTGGTGTCCTGAGTGGTCCCTCCTCTACATCATAGGGAAACTTCAGCAGCTGGTCAGTGGAACACACACTGTCACGCTGACCTGGGCCCTGAACAGACACATTTGGGAGTAAGAAGTGTGACTCTAGAAGAAATACGGCGATGCTACCATCCCACAGGCTGCTGTTTTGACAAGCTTTTCCTAACGAGAGCCTTTTTGCCACACTGACAGGTGATGAGGAATCTCCTAAATTTTTTTTCCAGAGACTGGCTGATCCAGATGCAAGGCCAGATGTGCTGTCCTAAAAAATGGAAGGCACGTTATGAATTAATGTGGCTTTTACGGGGGCCTAGAAGAGCTACCCGTGGAACTCTGTCCTCTGATTAAAAGCAGTATCTACTAACAACAGGACACGTCGCTAGAAAAGGCCAAGGTTTTCTCTCAGCGTGGGAGAAAGAAAGAGATGAATCCACGATGCGATCGCAGAAACAGCAAGCTGATAAACGTGCACTGATCAGAGCAATAATTGGTAAAAAAAAAAATAATAAGAGGGGCAAAGGTTTGAAGAAGAGTATTTATCACACGAGCAGGAGGCAAGCATGCTTACTTAATAATACAATTTAAAAATACAGAAAAGACACGAACCTACCTCGTGTATGTTTTTGTGTAGGGGAAGGGGTAGTTACATTGTTGGAAGTTTAATCGTGTCTCCCTTGCCCTCGTGATGAGGATGGTGATGATGAGGATGATGATGATGGTGATGAGGATGATGATGATGATGATGATGGTGGTGGTGGTGGTGATAATGCCTCCCTAGCTGATGAGCTCAGGGCTGCAAGCTTGGGCTGCTCCAAGCATCCGTTCTGCTGCCTCCTCCTCTTCCTCTGGCTGAAAGGGGTGCGATGAAGAAGCGGCTCGGTCATCGTTTGTAGGGGAGCCGGACAGAGAGGAGCATGGCTGAAACTGAGGATGAGGCTGAGGTTGAGGATGAGGCTGGAGGAGGGCACTGGCACTGTGCACACGGCTCGCTCTCACTGAGGGGGGCTTCCCCTGGCGCTGCCGTCACGCCACAGCACCCATGCGCTCTGCCTGGAGCCGTCCAGGTGCTGAAATCACCGTGCGTCCATCCTCCCTTGCCCTGCTCCAAAACACGCAGTCCCGGATCGAACCGTGCACGTGCGAGCGTCGAAGCTCCCCACTACGTCAGGTTGGGTTACGCACGCCCGCTGCCCCCTGCCTGTCCGATCAGCCGTGTCAACCGGATCGCCTCCACAAGGCCCATCTATCAGACCACCTCACCATCGAGCGGAACGCAAACAGCCTACCTGGCCATCCACGGTCAGTTCTGCCCCCACTCTCACGCCCCCTCCCCCCCGTGCTGACTTCCACTAGGGCGTAACCACGTCCTTCTCTCCTTGTCAATTGGTCTAACCGCCTGTCACTCAACGAGTCGTACTACTCGATGGGTAAAGGACGCATCAATCACTCACGTGAAGCTCTGCCTGCCTGCCCACGGTTTTTGAAGCTCAGCTTCCTTCCACGCCACGGGTGACATTGAATCAGCCTACATGCAGAAATGCCTCTAGAATTATGCACAAATGACTAATGGGTCGTTGTGTGTGTATGTGTGGTAGAGTATCTGCATGTGTGTGTTGGAGATATAAATAGACCGTAACAATTTCCCAGCCCCCCATATTAGATGTGCTTTCGTGACAGCAAAACCTAAGCAGATGCTGGATCTCCAGCAAAATGTGTATTCGTGTTCATGTTTAAAAATAAAAGGGTGTATTTTCTGTCCTGTCCTACATATTTTGGTGCTCATCTAGGACGAGCTCCTCCTGCCAAAACCCACAGTCATAACCAGAATCTCACCTCAGCAGCAGGGGACAGATCCTCCTAAAAACAGAAACCAGGACTGGCCATGACTAGAATGGCATCTCTTCTGGTAGACACAAAAGGTGAAACAGTGTAACATTGAAATGAGTGCTGAAAAAGGGGTAGGATGGCAGGAAATAGTGGATAAAGTTGGAATTTATATGCATTCATTTCACACAAATAAATAAAAAATGGCTGACAGACAAGACAGTATTCTGCACTACTACATACAGGGTGGAAGTAGCCTAGTGGGTAAAAAACTTTTCGTAACCAAGATGACCACAAAGTTGCAGGTTCAAACCCCCACTTGTCCCCTCACCATCGTGTCCCTAAGCAAGAGCCACAGGACTGTCCCTGTAACTTATAGTAAGTTGCTCTGGATAAGTGCATCTGCCAAGTGACCCCATACCCTGTACAGTAATGAAAGTCTTAGACCTATGCAGTTTACATCAGCAGTCTGTTTCTTTCTGACAGAAAAAATACAAGTGAAGGTTAGAATAAACGCAAACAAATTCTGTGTGTTGATTAGAGGAACACAGGTGTGTTTCCAGATGCTCTAAGGCTCCAGTCATTGTGTGAATTTATAAAATCCTGTAAGCAAAACACCTGATTTAATCTACTAAAGTGAAAAGAGCCATCTCAGGTATTTGCTGGTCGCTACAAGTAACACTGGGCTCCCATGAGGAGAGGTCTGGAAATGGTTAAGCGAACATTTTGCCACACATAGAACCACTGTTTATTGTATTAATGTTATTTGTATTTATTGTAATATTAGGGTTTTAACACTAACTTAACACTATTGTCCAGTAGTAATATGCATAGTAAATAGGTAGCGGATTTCCTCAGGTGCCTAAGATGTTTACGTGGTAGAATGAAATGTTCTACATGAGCATCTGTAAATAGTTCATACCTAACAACATTCCAGCATCTCATTCAAAGAGAGAATTTGTAGGAGCTGATAAGGCTGAGGGGATGCATTTTTCCATGTTCTGTCTCTAAGACGCAGTGAGACAGGGTTGCCCAATCTTATGCACAAAGAGCTGATGTAGCTGCTGGTCTCCTCTGCAACTAAGCAGGAGCACACCTGATTCCATTTGTTTAATTCATCAGTAAAAGTCTTCAGAGAATTTTGATTGGAATAAGATGAAAAGCTGCCACCACACTTGCATTTTGTGGAAAAGACCGAGTGGCCTTTCCACAGGAGTATATTACAGCAGTATATTATTACTACCAAAAGAAAGTGGACTCACATAGTGAGATGAAACAACAGTATATCAATGGTTCTTGAGGTAAGGGACAAAACATGTCTCACATAAAAAAAGTCTTCATGTTAAAATTGAAAAAAATATTAACAGTAAAAAAGTCAAATCTGTCACAATTGTGCATTCTTATGAAACTGAGATAATATATTATAATAACAATTCCTTTTCTATACAGGTTTTGTACTAAGAAAGTACATGCAATTTGACCTGCCCTCAGCAGGACATTACTTCCCTCAAAAATGTTAAAAAGCGCTTGAAATTGATAAATAATAATGTCAAATGAACTGAAGTATTAACTAGAATATGAAATCTCATATCTGAAAACTTTAAATGGTATTATCCATTTATAATTGTGCATCCTCATATTCAGTCAACTCCGTCAGATTTTTTGCTGACCATGACTTTACCTAATTTTTTCAGGAAAAGGCATGGTCAGCTATAACCTCTAGGACCCCATTTGCTTAGTAGGACAGATAGTCTAGTAAGTTTTACAATTATTTATATTTTAATTAAACAATGTTGATAGCACTGCAGTCACAGCTTTGAATGTGACAATTCATATGCGAACACACCACAGCACAAAGTGTGAACAGCACGAAATACCTCCTCTGCATTTAACCCATTCACCAAATGTAGCAGTGGGCAGCCAGGAACACGCTGTACCATGCTCAGGGTACCTCAGAGGTTCCTAGCGGTCTTGGGAATTAGACCGCAATTTCCTGATCACAATGGCTCCAGTGTATGAGACGCTGATAAAATGGGAAAACATGTCATGTTGTCAACTCCGTAAGGTGTCAACTCCGTCAGGTTTTCTGACAGAGGTGACATTTAAACTGACAGAATTAACTACTGTTTATAGAAAGTAATTAGGATAGCAGCAACATATTAGCTATCTAACATTTATAATTCCAACTGGTATTTATTGTTTTTATCTGTACTGTAGGCAAGCATGGCTAGAAAGAAGCAGTCACTGTCAGTGGAGCAGCAAAGAAAGAGAAACAGGGAGTATTAAAGAAAGAGAATAGAGAAATTAAACAGAGACAGCAGAAGTGAAACCCCTGAGAAGGAAAGAATGAGATGGTAGAAGAGGGTTCAAGACAAGTGAGGCAAATGGGAGACCTGGCAGAGAGGTAGTAGAGGCATTAGTGAAGGTATTGGAGGGATGCTCAGAGAAAGTCTAGAAAATGCAAGGCTATGCAGAATGCAGTGCAGCAAAAAGAAGAAAACTTGAGGGTGTGGGAAATAGAGGAGCAGCCAGTGAAAGGTCCTGAAGTCAGTACTGTAATCAGCTGTTTGTCCACACCGTCAGATAAAGGTTTTTGTGCTTTTATGACAAAATGTATTACCATTTGTTCAATTTACTGTGTTTGGATATTAAAACACCACAAGAACTACACAAAATGATGTCTTCTTTATTTAATAACACTGATTATATATACGTATTACTAAAATTGAACATACAAACTTAAGGAACTTTGACATTTCCATTTTTCCAGATAGTTTGATATCAGAACAAATTTCCAAATAATTCGTTTTATAACTTAACTCTGTTGCAAGACATCAGAAATTTATACTGATACATTCAAAATAGAATGATTTTTTGTGTGTCTGACAGAGTTGATATAAATCATGTTATTGAGTAATTAAGGTCAGTTTTCATTAAAAAGTGTTTTTATAAAATAAACTGTTCCCTTACATGGTTTGGTGGCTGAGATCTTTTCCTATAAATATATCTAGTTGAGATTATTGTGTATGTGGTAAAAAAAGGATAGATCTAAAACAGGTTTTGTCCCTTATCTCAAGGATCACTGATATAACAATATCACAATAATAAATCCTGTCTAAAGTTTGGACATTAGGTATAAAACTCAAGACTCAAGTATGCACCCCAAAAATATTAAATATACGCCCCAATTGCAGTTAATGTAATTCAAAAGAAGTTTTTTTACCTACATATATGTAAACATTTTCCGAGCAAGGCCACATCACCCCGAGCAACAGAGTATTGCATATAATGTTATGAATAGAGTTAAATAGTGTGTTGCGTGTAAGGAAATTGCACATGAAAAACAGCCATTTTAATATGTGAAAGTGAAGGAGATCGAGGAATATGATCTGTCGATGTAATATATTTAATTATTGTAAAAATTAACACATTTAAATAAAATGAATTCTCATGACTTTTTCAGTGTTGCTAGAGGTCCAGCGTTGAGATGCTTACATTTCGTGTTCACTCTAGACTAACATTAGCACCTTGTCGGGGCGGTGGAGAATCAGCAAACAGACAAAGTCTTCGCTCAAAACAAAGATTTATTACATTTGCAAATGGAAA
>JBBPDC010000129.1:9578743-9609493 GCA_037974485.1 Hemigrammopetersius urotaenia | reverse complement strand
TAGAAATAACATGGCATTGTTTCTCTAGTCATTGCTAAATAATAAGCCTTAATATGTAATAAGTATTGAGGGGGTAGATTGCATTGGTCAAAGCACTTTAATTTATCACTCTTACAATAACTACACAACATACTTTAGATTTATAGTTACAGTTCAAAATAATGCCAAATTATTATAAGATTACAGGATTATAAACGACAAACATGGTTGATTCGGGATTCGCATATGTGTTCTGCTATTTTTTTTCCAGAATGAAAAGGAAAGCAGCCCAAAATGAGAAAACGCAGTCCAAAAATGGAGAACAGTATTGGAACGTGAAGTCCAGATGTCCAAAGGATTTTCCGTGATCAGGACTAAGCTTTATCGGAAAGAAAAACAATACTGGTCTCAGTTCGTGGTAATATGATTTACTGGCATGTTTAAGTGAATGTTTTTCTAAAAAGCACCCTCTGGTGGAGGCATTGAATAATGCACAATGACTCTGACAGTCACTCTTTCTCTGCATTCTATCTTTCTTAATATTTAATTTAAAACATGTACATAGTTTTTTTTTTTCAACTATCTTTAGGGTTAAAATATTTGAAATGTAAATGAAATATAACATAAGTGGCAGAAGACACTCAGGTCCAGGTTTTATATTCTAAAGACAAGCCCTATGTTAATGTAATACATTTCAAATGAAGTTACCAGTCTACATGTGACCCACTGCCAGTATGTTTGTAAAAAACAAACCAGCTACGCAGAAGAGCAGCAATGACTGTTGTGTCTTAGAGGACCCTAACTGATGCTGCACTTAATGCTGAGATTCTAACATTTCGCACACATGAATCATTGTAACAGTCCTTTAACTGAACATCAAACAGTATAACGACCTTTTTCTAGAGTATTCATGAGTATTTCTTCATGAGTATTCTGACAGCGATATTAAGATCCCCAGACCCTTCAATACCTGGACAAATGTTAGGATATTAAACCGCTTATGAAACACCCTGTGAATCCAATGTTTTGTAAAAACTATTGAAATTTGAATAAAATAAAGTCTAACAGTATTAAGCCACACATGTATAGTCTGCTCACTGTTTCAGTTCCGTCAGTATAACGCATAATAATCAATGAATTAGAAAATAGTTTTGCAATAGATTGATAACAGGTCATCCTAATAGCCCAATTAAGTAACACAGGTAAAATGATACCTATTATGACCATTGTGCCTTAGATCAGTGGTTCTCAACCTTTTTTCCTTGAAGCCCCCCTTGCCTGTGTCCAGGACAAGCCTGCCCCCCCACCAACCCCAACTCCTATCCGCATAGACGCACGAAAAGAATAAAGTGATTAATTACATTTTATGAATTTAATGTGTACATATATAATTTTGGTAACCTCAATGCAGACATAAGTGTGCACCCCCTGCGATCTCTAGCGCCCTCCCTAAGGGGGGCCCGGACCCCAGGTTGTGAACTGCCTTAGAGCAATAGGACTGTATCACAACCCAATTTGTTTACTGAAGTCTCTACCCTGTAATTCACAAGAGTAAATCACGGTGGATGCACTTTAAAATGATAAAAGATGGCCCTGGGAGAGACAGCTTTTGAAAACATGATTCAAAGTACTTTAATTTTACACCTGATACCAGAAATGTCATGATTAGTTACAGCCTGTCCATTTCAGCCTGTCCACTCCAGTGAAATGTTCTCACTAAAAATGTTTGCTTCCTGTTTAAATAAATAAATACACATTTTCTGTATGATTTGACATTTTATGCATTTAAAAGGTTTTGATTGTATGGAGCTATGATACTGCACAGGCTGGCTTTGCTGAGATGAACACAATTCTCAAATAGACTCAAATAGATTAATTGCTTCGAGGAATCATTACACTTTTAGTGTTTTCAGACAAGGGACCTAGAACAGAAACTTGGAGTCTCCATCTAGTGGAAACAAGTACACACTCCACTTTAGTTCAAATACTGCCCATTCTTTTTTACTTTAAGAGTAATCTATGGAATGAACACTAATTTATAATTGTAACTATTACTTTTTATTTTTTTTACATTTTAACAGACAACAATCAATAATCTCACAAACAAATGAAATAGAGTAAGGCAGAAATGTTGATTATTGTTTCTTTATTAAATATATCACTCACGTGGCTCACATATAAAAGTCAACCAAGTTAACAAAATTTTAAAAATACAAATAAATGGCACTAGAGTGTCCTGCTGACATTCATATTTCTGCACTGTGCAGTGCACAGGGCAATTCAGTAAACATGGAATAGTTGTAATACAAAATACCCAAATCCTTTAATGTCACTTTACCTGTCCTTGGCCTTCTCAAACTCATGGGCAATCTTCAGAGCAGTAGTATTGAGTCCTACAGACTGCATATTAGTGATGATGACCACCACTATTCCCTGTGGAGGAGTCACTCTCTCTCCTGTTGCCTGTAAAGACTCACTGGGCAACACCAACAACACGCTGCTCGCTCCCACTGCGCCTCCAGTGTGTGAGACGTAATGCCTGCGGGCGCGGCACTGCCCATACTTCTGCTGCTTCTCCACAACCAGCCACCCCTGCGCATACTGTCCATCCCTATCCCATGAGGCCTCGGTCTTATCCACAGGAGCCCATACGGCTTTGGCTGTTTGGGGTTTGAGAAAGCCTGGAAGGAGGCCAGTTGTGTCCTTCAGGTCTGCTATCTGAAAGCTGTAAAGCAGAGCATTCCCAAACCGCAGCAAATCACTCGCCGTAGACAGAAAACCACCTCCAGCCCATTTGTAGGAGTTGTCCACATAGGGGCAGTTCATTATGCGACCCTTTTTGTTGAAATGATAAAACCTGTAAAAAGCAAGCACATGTGAACAAATAAAATCCCCCTTAAATTTCAGGCCTATCATTCAGCTAATAATCTTAAGGTTCATTATTCAGTAACTGCTATGAAATCAATAAGCAAGTTATTTAGCTATTTAACCACCGGTGCTTATATTTCTGACCCTTAAACATCGCCCTGAAAATTTGTGTGCAATACTAAAATTACAATTAGCAGTGTTCACCCAAGGCAGCTATGGTATGGAGAACAGTGGTTTATCTCAAAAGAAACTTAATACTACCAGTAAACAATAATGGAGGAAGAGGAAGAAGCCCCAGAATACCTGGAGCGGTTGTATATAATGGGGTCATTCTCGTCCGGCACAGTGTTCAGCATGCCAAGTTCACGGAAGATCTTCTGCATGATGTCCAAAAAACGCTGGCATGCTGCTCTCTCCAGTACAGCACTCAACAGAGTGAAGGCATGTGTGGAGTACAGAAACGTTGTACCTGTAAACAACAGTACAGCCATATGCTGCTGCGTGCCTCAAGCTAGGACTCGCACAAGCTAAACTCGGACTGGAACTGCTTTACATGTTTTCTGTTTCCAAGGTTAATTTGAATAGTTTTGTGTTCCTGTGTAACTGTATTGTGTTGGGATGCATCTCTATTTCTACAACAGAGACATAACATCACAATATAGTTACACAAGAGCATAAAGAAAAAGGCTTCAGTCTAACAAGAAAGATGAACTCTAACAAGTACCATTTCTAACAAAGGCATCCAGTAACTTGTCTCACTTCAGGGCCTGTACATTTCAAACAATTACAATCAATTCTGATGAAATTAAAGCTAAATATTTCACTATTGGGACAAAAATTGTATATGTGATGATTATGCACGTATCATTAATCGGGGTTAATAGCTATTAGCAGCATACGCTGTGCAATTGCCTATGATTCATCATGCTGCTTAATAGCTATAATTTGTCCAAACACTTAAATAAAACACTCAATGGGGACCATCAAGGACTGGCTGTTACTAGGAATGCCTGTGACACATAGTACTTAATGAAATTAATCTGTAATGGACAAATGGTTCGTGATAACTATGTGCAGGAAGCAAATGCGTAATTTCATACATGATTAATGAAACTCTGCTTAAAGGCTTACCAGGTTTGAAAATAAGCGGATCATCCTTGAACAGGTCCAGGGCCTGGGTTACGCTCTCAAAGTTGTTTTTGAGGTAGTACTCTTCTTGCTCAAACTCTTTCTTCCGTCGGCCTGGTTTGGAATCTTTGCTCGCAGTACTGTTCTCCTCTGCTTTGGATTTTTCTTTGTTCTCAGCGGTACCCCTCTCCTCTTTCATCTCTGGAGGCTTCAGAAGACGCTTTGCTTTCTCCTTCTCTTCTCTCACCTTTTTGGGGTCTTTTTCATAGTGACGGATGCCACTCAAGTGAGACAGCAGCATTCGAGGTGTTATTGTGACCTGGTTTAAGGACACAATGACACAAACGCCACCCAATCAGTGGAGTTCCCATGCCAGCCAAAATTTTTTTAATTAAACATAAAAACTAAACACATCATTGTAAAAAGACAAATCATTCTTTTATATATTTAAAATGAGCATTACTGGAAATGCTTTAGTACAAAAAACAACCAATAAACCCATAATTTTACACCAACAAGGACCACGTTTGTTCCAAGATGGGAAACTGCATTCTTACATCCTCCCCCTCAAACTGTTTTTCTGGAAACTCTGGAACATATTTTTGGACTGGAGCATCTAGATCCAACTTGCCCTCCTCCCACACTCGAGCAACAGCTGCTGCAGTCAGAGGCTTACTGATGCTGGCTATTCTCATGACAGTGTCTGGACCACAAGGCACTCGGTTCTCCAAATCAGCATAGCCCAATCCTAGAAAAATCAGAATCAGTCAGAATCCAATGGCTACCCAACTGTAGTAATTTGACAGAAATTACATATACCTTCACACCAGATTTGGTTCCCATCCACAGAGACCCCAACGACCATCCCAGGAGCTCCAACCTCATCCTGTGATTAAATAATGGGTTTCAAGCAGGGTGTTTTAGTGTTTATTGGTGTTAACTCGTGTCAGGTCATTTAAAAAGATAAGGTGGAATCTACGAAAGAAAACTGCCATAAATTATGGAAATGAAGCACAAAACTGTGCTTGTCCTGGTACCTGTACCTTTATACGCTGAACCAAATCTCGACTGATTTCTACTGCAGCACTATATTTGGAAGTAATGTCAGAGTGAGACTCTTCTTTGTTCTCGGACTCACACTCACACCGTTCAGGACTGTAATGATTTTTCAGCCCCAGAGCTAGGAGAAAACCTGCTCCGACGCCTAATATCCAGAATTTTGGCTGTGCACCATTAAAAGACTGGAAAGAACGTCTGGCTCCTGTCAGATGCCTCCTCTGCAGAGCCCTCCCAGCACTCAGCTGACTCTCAGACTTCAGACCAAACCTCAACACAGACGAGAAACAGCCTGTTTTCGGAGGACAGTATCTACACCTGGAGCATAAGAAGCCTGGTGACAAAAATAGCAGACGTGACATTCTGACTCTGTAACAAAAATAAGCTTTAGAGTCCTCTAGAAAGAGTCTGGTCTGTTTACCATAAAGCCAGACCAGAAAGATCTACGAAGTTGGCTGCAACATAGAGCCTTATGTGTAAGCCACATTTCAGTATAAATGTCGTCAGTGACTGCCCTGTGAGTTACTTGACTTTAATCTAATTATAATATAGCCATACATTTTTCTTTGTACATATAACGAACTGTTTTACCAATATATGTACTGTTGGGTTAAGAAATCTGTTCAACAGTCACGCTCTAATGACATGAGGACTTTTACTTTGAAAAAAGCATAACTTTACACGGCAGTAACGTAGGGATCCAACCTTATTAATGATCCGAGGTTCCTGATGCAAATGCTTTAAAACGGACCTATTTTCAGCACCAAAACGGATGTTGTTTGTGGTTTTTACAGTGAAAACTATTAAATATGTACCTTAAAATAATTGAAAGCATTTGCATGAACCGAGAGGTTCAGAAAATGTTCCTGCAGTTTATTTCAGAGACATTTTCTATAAAAAGATATTGTCTACTGTGTAAAAAAAACCAAGAATCAATGAGGATTGATGAGTCACAGTTAAGTGTTATAAGTTATATATAGACATGGTTGCCTTTCTGAGAATTTTCAAATGACATTTATATCAACGTGCTTTGAACAGTAGCGTGAATTCGTTCATGCTATAGCTAATGCAGTTGCATTATGGGCCGGAGCGGTATTGGAACGCTCTCGGAGCGAGAGAAAATCGCGACACTCCGACTTTCAAAAAATCCGCTCCAAGCTCCAGGCAAAATCATGCCGCTCCACGCCTCACTCCGCTCACATACTCTGGTGTGTATGCTTTTTAATGTACCTTACTTTACTTGTTTTTTTACAGAAGGGTTAAGACCACTCCACCCACTTCTGGAATTTTCATGTGAAGATCAATTGCCAATTGGACAACAAATCAGATGCCTTTAAGCAGATACATATAAACTTGCTGTAACTCAGTATCTGTAACTCAGCCATGAGCTGCCAAACCTGTAGAACATTCACTACATGAACAAAATTATTGGGACACCTGACACTGCATTTGTATACATAGTTTAATATGGAGTTGCTCCTCTTTTGCAGCTATAACAGCTTTCAGTCTTCCTGAAATGTTTTCCGCAAGATTTTGGCGTTTCAGTAGTAATTTGTGCACAATCATTCTGTAAAGATATTAATGAGGCCAGGCACTGATGTTGGATGAGGTCTGGCTCGCACTCTCCGATCCAGTTCATCCCAAAGATGTTGGACGGGGTTGAGGTCAGGACTCTGGGCAGACCACTCAAGTTCCTCCACACCCAACTTATCCAACCATGTCTTTATGGAGCTTGCTTTGTGCACTGGGGCACAGTCATGCTGAGATAGAAAAGGTTCTTCCCCAAACTCTGTCCACAAAGTTGAAAGCATGACGTTATCCAAAATGTCTTGGCTTGCTGAAGCATTAAGATTGCCCTTCACTGGAAGGGACCTAGCCCAAACCCTGAGAAACAGATGTGTCCCAATACTTTTTGTCCATATAGTGCATTATTAAAGCTGTTTCCAAAGAAATTATAGTATACAATACAGTGCAAATGATCTGTAGGTACAGTGAGGCGTATCTGGTCTGCTTCTTTCATGCTGTCAGATTCTGTTGCGATACAAATGTGTTTTATTTGACATAAACTTGATAAATTAGAAGGTTATTTTACGCTGTTTGCTGTCGCTGCACCTACTACACAAAACTGGCTATTTTACCTTTGGCTATTTAGAGGTTATACCCCTGCTGACTCCACTATGACCTGAATGGTCACATGAGAAAGCCTCTGTTAAAGCAGCCCAACTTGTTTGCTTTGGATTGCATAGAGGACAAAATACAGATAAGTCTGAACTTCTACCACTTACCCATACCCCTTTATTTGTTTTGTTACATTAGAGTGTTTTCTTTTTGAGGTGCAGACCATGTCCAACCACTAGTATGAATTAAAACCAGTGAAATTAGTTTACATTCATTACCTTCTGTGTATTTTCAGAAAAAGCAATATTACAAATATAAGCAATTCAAATTAATTTGATCACACATGAAGACTAAAACAGAACCAGATTACTGAATTGCTAGTCATTTCCACTTTCGCCTAGAAATGTCGTCTCCTCTCCTGGGCCTGAATTGCCAAAGACTCAAAGCTGTTTTAAATATTTAAGCACACTCAGCTTTTTCCAGGCACTAGAAACAAGGCCTCTTCCATCACATGTTCACACAGTAACCTAAATATAATAAAGGGAGCAGATGGACAGATTAGCGTTTGTTGTTAGGCAACAGCCACTCTGCTGAGGCCTGGCCATCAATGGCACAAACTACAGGGTGGAAGATAAAGCCTCTATGTGAAGTAGGCTTACATGGAGGTGCAAAAAAGAGCTGAGGCAACAGTGTTTGCTGTTTTATCTCTGAATCATACTCCACACAAAGGACGAATACCTCAAACAGCCATCTAATGAGGATCCTTAAACATGAAAAGCAGGCTTTGGAAAATCTGAAATTGTGTGGATTTATTTATATTTATTAGCTTTGTACATTTTAGATATGACATACATTTAATACATCTACATTTAAAATGACTTCAAATTAATGAGGCACAACTCAAATATGATTTAATCATATTTTTCAGTTCAAAACAAGACATTTCACGTTTCATGATGGGCAAACAGAAGACCCCCCAAAAATGCAGATAATGCTGCCTGACATTTTGCAGTAGAAGTTGAGAAAGGAAAATAAATAGACACTGTAGATGGGTCCCTTTTTGGCCAGGGCTACTGCTGGCACATACGTAAAATATCAACCAAATTGATCATGTATACAGTCTACGGTTTTCTCTCTAAAAGCTACAAACTGCTAGACATTTGGTCTTCACAGTAGCACCAGTGTACATCCAGACAATCTAATCTAATGTACACTTTAAAAGAAAACTGAATTAAAAAAAAAAAAAGGTATTTTTAAAGGAGGTCTTTTTAAACTTGGCTTAAGACTCAGCCTTGTCCACTGTGACAATTATGTGCATAAATTGAGGATTAAGTGCAAGTTTTGCAAACTTTGTTATTCCTTCTAGAAATGTCAAAGTGTGTGCATTACCAGAGTAAAACAAACAGGTTTCAGAATATTACCTTTAAAAATAATAGGAATAAAATACATTTTTTTGTAACAAATGGCACACGTTATGCAATCTGATAACTTGTCAAGAAGGGGGGGGGGGAATCACTCAAGAGTTACAAAATGCAGACATCATTATGTGAACAAGCCTTTCACATATTATTCAACTCCAATAGAGTCTGTTCCAACATCTGGTTCATATCGAGGTTCTCTTCTTTAGCGTGTGACAGTTTATCTGTTAGAACATTAAGCATTAGAACACAGCATTAATACCACTGGTGAACACGTATTACACGGCATGCAGAGGTACTTCAAGTATCCTGACTTTCAACAAACACACTCCAGTTTAAGTGTTGCCATATAAATAAACATCTTGCTCATCCAAAGGACTTGTTCCTCTCCAGGAGACAGAAGAGGAACTCAGACACAGAATTTCTGACATAGTGACCATGCAAGACAGAGCACCACCAAAAGGCAACAGTCTGTCTCTGCTTGCAAAAACATGCTTAAAACAATTGAGTGCTTTAGCAGTACTGTGCAGACCAAGACACTGACACACATTATGCAACATATCCTGTTATGATTAATAGTTCGGGATACAGTGTCTGTAATACATATTATAAATAGTGTTTCCCACCATAAAAACAGGAGACATACATTGGTATTAATTAAATAAATTCACACTAAGTTAGTCCTCATTCAAGGCCACTCTTAAATCATTAGAGAGAAGGCGGTTTTTCTCAAGTTGCTGGTAGAGGCGGTCTGTGCAGTCAGGCAGCAGGTTAGGGAAAGAGAAAGACAGAATGAGAAAAGACAAAGAAGAGTAGCTGGAGGACAGAAAGAAGACGAGTTAGTTCATTTTTTGATGGACTGTACCTGGCTAATGAGTTTACGGAAAGTACAAAAGTGAACCATGTTCTGCTGTGGTGAAGGAGCTGATGAAAGAGGAACATACGCCACAAGACATGGTCTAGCTTTCTAATTAAACAAAGAAACGACTGAATACGTACAAACAGTAAAATACGTACAAACAGTAAACACAAGCACTGCATTATGGAGAATTTATCTGATGGCTTTTACCAAATTGTTTACCAAACCCACAATGCGGCTGCAGGCACTTGCTGCAGTGACAACGTTGGTTATAACATGTAAGTAAGAATTTTGCATCCTCATGTCCCCTATTGCTGCTTCCCTAAAAACTGAAAGTCTAGAGTTAGTTACTCTTCTTTTTATAGTGACAAAGATGCTGAAAAAGGTTTCAGGTCCTGAATGAGCTAGTTTGCATTCGGCAAACATCCATCAGCATACCAAAGAGTAAAAAACTTTTAAATGCACTCACAAAACCCATTAAAGTAGCTCCTCAATGTTGGCATTCAAGCAGTTGTTTGCTAATCTCTCAGATTACTTTCAACGCTGGTAGTTGGAACATTATACTTTTAGTCAAGGTAACTTATGTTAGACGTTAAAGCAATTCATGGCTAGAACATTATCCTTATATATAATTATTAAGGTCTTTAATGACAAAATTGCAATGCAACTTGCTTAAAACTAAAAATGTAAGTAGCTTAAAATTAATCTTACTAACGCTCCCAGTGCTGCTTCATTTGTATTTATTACAGTGAATGTAGTGGCCTCTGTCTAATCTCTGTTATAGACCAACACAGAGGCACCTCACAGGACTTGGTGGAAAGGCTCAATTAACTGAACTATTTGAATGGGAGATAAAAAGTGAATTTATCTGTATGTAAATTCCGGTAAGCCAGTGTATAAAGGCACTTCCCCACAGATACAAACCATTATTGTTACTGCAATACCAGAAAAATTCTTTACGTCTGTAAGTGGAACAAATAAAAAGCAGGAGGAAACAGCAGGGCATCTAGATTTTATTACAACCAGTCAGAAATGAATAAAAGCACATAAAGGAAATAAAGGGATGAAATAAAAGAAGAAAAGTGACAAAAAAATGAAGGAGATACAGTTTTACATAGAAGAAAGAATGTTTATTTTTACACAATGCAGAAAGAATCAAAGGATCTGTACAAGAGAAGGGAAACAAACTAACACTGATGGATGGAGTGACAGAAGTGAGAGAGAGAGAGAGAGGAGAGAAAGAGAGAGAGGAGAGAAAGAGAGAGAGAGAGAGAGAGAGAGAGAGAAAAAAGGAGATGAGGACAGACAGGTGAGAGAGAAAGTGACAGAAGGCTGGAGAGAGCAGACTGATGCTGCTCAGCCGGCAGGAGGAGTCTGAAGGGGTGTAAACATTTTATCTGTTCAGGGAAAAGGAGCAGAGAGAAGATGAAGGGCTTCCATTTGGGGCTGAGAGGATGCACAGCACACAGCAGAGGGGGCAGAGAGGGGAACACTGCAAACCAGGAGCCACAATGCCCACTGTAGAGGCATTGCCTAAGGGGGGGGCGGGGGTTACAGAATCTCGCACACAGCTCAAGGCAGTCTCAAACCCCAGAAATTATAATGAGAAAATAAAGCTCAGGCCTAAAAAAATAACACCTTTCATTTTCTGATACTGTTTTCTAATTATAATAGATACAAGCTGTTGTAACAGATACAGGGGGAGCGCCATATGCTTGAGTCTAATCCTTAATGCAGAGGAGTCTATATTGCCTTCTGTCCTGCACTAACATTTAGAAAGAAATCAAATAATCTGCACTGACCACTGAGAAAGATCAATGAAGAATGCTTTGCTTGTTCATGTAAACCATGCAATTAATAAAACCTGTTTCGGTGTGAATGGTAAACTAACCTTTACAGTAAATGTCTTGCTTTCACACTATAGAAACACAAGTCGAATGCTAGAGAACACTCTGTAAACCTCTCCTAGGTGGAGCAAATATGGCCATGTGATTGCCAAGCGCATTTCAGAGTGCAAGCAAGTTTTAATGCTCACCAACAATTGTACTCCATTATATTATATTCATTATACTCCATTATATTACATCTATTATAATTGTTTTGTATTCCGGAGTAAACTTGAGAAAGTATGGTTATGACCGAGTTTGAGAAACAGCTTGAATACCCTTAAAGGCCATGGAGTGGAGCCAAACACAAGGACACCTGGCCCAACAGCGCACAGGACAGTCATGAAGTACTTTAGTGTACACTGTCACCGCAGTCTCAAATACGATGGTGAACTGAGCTTTAGAAACAAAGGTAGCAAAAGTAGACAGCGTTAGTAGCAGAGGAGCTATTGTGATCAGAGAGGGTACACCAGGGAGGAAACACACAGGAAGTAACCAAGCACAGTTTTCATTCAAATGCTTCCCCTTCAGTAGTGCTGCATTTCAGAAAACTGCATACATGCTGTATGTCTGGGTTAACGATTAATGGAGATCATACTTCACCATATCGTAACCCTGTTATAGAGCTTGGTGTAATTCACTTTTCCTCCATACATTAGAATGGATTACTTTTATGTAAAAGTAATACAGTGGTTATAGAAAACAGTACAAACTGGTAGAAAAATTAATAGTGCTACTATACACTGCTTTCACAAAATCTGGCTTCCCTGTAGAACATTTGCTCCAGCACTGACATATTTCACCCAGCATAAAAGTCATAGCCTTTGTCACAACATGTGCAAAGGCATGTACATGCCACAGACTAGCGGAGCATTAACAGGGGCCACCGATCTTGTCACAGAGATAGCAGGTCGTTTAATGAACGGGGATATAGTTGGGGAATAAATGTCACAAGGCCAGGCAATACCAGGGATGAGTTGGAGGTGGAGTACAGTGGGAGGGGGGCAGGGGCAGGGACGTTTGGGCAGACAGAGGCACAAGCAGACACAAAACATTAATTACATTGAAGTCATGTCGTTGAGAGCGTGGTCCAGCTCCTCGCTGATGGCTTTGTACTTGAGTTTCTGGGCATACAACTCATCTATTCGAAGTGGGTGTTGGTGTGTGTGGGGTAATTGGGGAGATATGGAAAAACAGAAGTGGCAAAGAAGTGGAGAAAAGGGTGAAGCATCCATCCCAGCAGGAAGACAGGCCCGAGAGAGACAGGTGACGGACAGACAGACAACAAAAAAGGAAAGTAGAAACAAGTGGAAAAGTAACAAAACAAATTAGAATGAAGTAATAAAGGAATGGGACAGAATCCAAATATGAGAAAGCCTAGGGGTTACTGATATGGCAAACAGAACATCCTGATGGTGCTATGAAAAAGTCAACAAAAATAATAATGGACTGACATTCAATCAGCTACTTGCCATTTTACTTTTGATACCTGACACTAGGGCTGGGCCTAAAATCAAAATCTTGATTAACTGAACCTTTTAACTCGATTACGATTAATGAACAATTATTTTATTTATTTACATGTTTTTTGCCCTCATAGTTCACTGACAAGTTGCTCAGTTGTCTCAGTGTTTAAGCTCTCCATGCTCAACATGTCGGCGGAATAACGTAACATAACGGAGCGGGGTCACGTGACTCCACACACGGTAGTGTTTTTAAAGGGAAAGTAATCGAAATAATCAACCTGGAAACATTTGATCGATTATAGGTTCTGAATGTCGATTTCGATTACTTTTTGATTAATCGCCCAGCCCTACCTGACACTCAAAATGAGACAATGCATCATTATAATGAAAAAGGTCTTATTGTGCATCTCTACATTTGTCCATGTAAAAGCAAACATCCAGGTTCTTAATGGGGGATTCCTTTGCCTACTCTACGAACACATGTCCTTTTGATCCAGGACTTCATATCACAAGAGCTGATAGGACACTTGACACAGTGCAAATAGTCCACACAGTCAGAGTGCCACAACTATGAAAATGACACTGGATACGTGAATAACCAAATGACTGGGACAAAGAGCCAATGAAAGCGGCTTCAATTTTACGTCGCTATAAAACTCTAATCAGGCAGGTGCTCTGTGCATAATCACATTCCAGTGCACTATTGCATTAGTGTTTGGTATAGGGTCATAAAAAGCTTGTCCAATAATCTAAGAAGGACTTTATTTGTTAAATAAGGTAGGGATAAGTCCATCAGGGAGAAGATAAAGGAACTAACTGAAGGTCAGAGGGACAGGTTTATAGAACAGAAGTGAAAGGTTACAAGCACCAGCAACAGTCTCCTGACTAATGAAAGGTTCATTTATTCTGAGCACCTAAAATACACCTTCTATAAATGTGTAAATCAATGCTGAAGAAGGGGGAAAAAATCATACCTTCCAGGTCATCAATGGTCTTCTCAAGCTTGGCTACTGATCTCTCAGCAAACTCAGCACGAGTCTCAGCCTAAGGTGGAAGAAGACATTTGTTGAATCCATGGAGTGCAAATAATATGTTAAGAACACAAATACACACCCATGTGTAAAGTCCTCAGAGGATCGCTATAAAAACTCACCTCCTTCAGTTTGTCGGTGAGGACCTTGATCTCCTCTTCATATTTGTCTTCCTTCTGTGAGTACTGTAGAGGCAGAAGAATACAAATGTCAGCGTCCACACCAGCACACCTGACCACCAAATACCAGCGCACAGGTTGTCTGCTGTGCCATTTAAAGAACTCACAAACCACCAATACTGGGTTCTAACCCTGGTCCTGGAGCCACCTTGCTCTGCACAGTTTTTCTCTGTTGCCAACACACCTGAGCCAACTCTTAATTTATAAGACTTTACTGGGTTAAGGTGTGTTAAGAACAGGGAAAGCAGTAAATTGTGCAGAACATGGGATTCCATCACTGATGAAAACCCAAACATCTATCAAATGTTTAATTATCAGTAATAATTAACTTGATATCAATCCAATTTGGATTTAAAAACTGTCCATGCACATAGGTATGGTGATGATAAAATGTGTCAGTGGTTCCTAACCCTTGTGCTGGACCACCCATAGATATTTCAGGTGTTTACCCTGTTCCAGCTCACCTGGCCCAAATAATTCACCAGTTCTCACTGAGTTTAACTGTTTAACTTCAAAAGAAAAAGAAAAAAATGGAAATGTGCAAGACAAAATTTCCACCAGGGTCGGGAAAAACCTGAAATCAGCATATGAAAGCATATGAAAGGTGGCGACCAAAAAACGACTGAAAATAAAACTGTTCTCCTGTTTTTGGTCAAAGAGGAAGAGCCTGGGCCACGCATGGCAGCACACCTACCTTCTCAGCCTGGGCCTCCAGAGACTTCAGGGTGTTGGTCACAGTTTTCAACTCTTCCTCAAGTTCAGCGCATTTGCTAGTGTTTTATATAAAAGGGAGCAGAAAAGAGGTAGAGGAAGAGGAGGAATGGGGTAGAGGGCATAGCAAGAGGGAGGAAAGAAACAATGAGCAAAAGACAAAGAGACAAGTGAGGAAAAGAAAAAAGAAAACCAATGAAGCAAACCCTTAAATTGAATAAAAATAAGGGGAGGGACAATGATGAAGGTCAGCCTGTGCCATCCCAAACAAAGCAGGAATGTTCCACTGTGACTAGACTAAACAGAAAATGTGAAAGATGCTACGCTGCATTATTTATTCATGCATGTTGGAAAAAGACCTCCATGTGGAGCATTCAAGTTGCAGCATTCCTGCTAGGTTAGATGGGGAAACAAATAAATAAATGAGGAAAATAAAGCAAAAGAAAGTGAAGCAGAGCAGACTGAAAGCAGGTGAGGGTCCTACAGTGTGAGAAGGCCAAGCCTGAAGGTTAGTTAGTTCATGTAAACCTAATGAAGTGTTAGTGCGCAGTACCTGTCCTTCTGCTGCTTTTAATGACTTAAAGGTTTGGTCCAACAGTTTGAGCTCTTCCTGTAATCCATGCACGTTTCTGTTAGTGCATGTGTACAGCACAAGGCCATTCCATACAGGGAACACATGCAAGTTAACGATGCATGCAAAAAAAAAAAGAGGAAGCATTAGACAATCGCAGTAAAATGACAGGAAGCCTTCAGATTCATCAAGAGCCAGGAAGTGCCTGGCTGTGTGGTACAAATCTAGACACACGTGTGTTATGTATCAGTAAGGTAGTGTAAGCCAAATGTGAATAAGCATTGGGGAAGCTCACCCCTCGGACAGCTCAGCACGCTCCTCTGTACGCTCCAGCTCACCCTCAACAATCACCAGCTTACGGGCCACCTGCACACACACGCCAGACATGATTTAGAGCCCGTGTATAGTACAGAACACAGCTCTCATACACAGAAGAAAATTCAGGGTTTAAAAGTAGCAAGCACAATTACGTAACTACCAGCACAGAACAGTCCTCAGGGACCCAAATGTTCTAATCCAATCTTTGTGTTCTAAACCAACTTGTAACACATGATGTCTCTGAGGACCAGTTTTAGAACCACTGGTGCACAATACTTAGCCGTTTTAGTCAAGTCTAAGCAGACACTCACTTCCTCATATTTGCGATCTGCCTCCTCAGCAATGTGTTTGGCCTCTTTGAGCTGGATCTCTTGGATCTCCATCTTCTCCTCATCCTTCAGGGCCCTGTTCTCAATGACCTTCATGCCTCTAAAGAGGAGAGAGGAAGAATGGGCGAAAGGTGAGCAAAGCAGACAATCACATACAATCAGGGTGCGATAAAGGCCTAATCCATTTCTAGAAATCAGTGTCAATCAAGAATCTGACCTCTGTTAAATGAATATCAACCTTTTTGATATAATCGGTATCTGCTACAGTTATCACAGGCAACTTTTTCATTGTAAGAAAACATTCTGCTAGCCCTCAAAACCTATGTTTACATAAACTTTCAGTCAGTTACGACTGGACTGTGCTATTTGAAATGCCAGCTGCCAACATCCAGAACGAAGGAAAAACTGTGACGTATTAGCAGCTGAAGTCAGGTCTCTGCACAGAGCATCTGTGTACTACGGTGCGGGGCTAGGCTACACAGAGGGGCTGTGTTAGAGTCAAACAAAGAAAGGGAAACACAGCCTTGGGCCCCTATGAATCGCTGTTTATTCAAAGCCGTGGTGCCACTACGCAAACAGCTCACGTCTGTTGTTCAGGCCAGCAAGTGGCATCACCAGGGCCATGACTTAAAGCTTCCAGCCATAATGCCCTTGAGTCTCTAAACTCAAAAGGGGAAGTTCTTTCAAGAGATTTAACAATGACTCAATTGAAAAATAAAGACTAACATTGGCTAACATTGTTCTTGATAAAAATAGGTACAAACGAATAAATGTAGTTGTAATATTGGTTAATTGACAGCTAGAAAAAAATATCTCCTTGTCACATTAACAAGCAGTCTTTTAATGAGGCACCAGCTGTATAGTGCAGGCTAGGAAGTGGAGGCATGTTGTCACCTCGGAAGAAGCACAACAGCAGAGTCTGTACACAGTAACCACAGTGATAGGGCGCAGGAGAAAGAGGGGGAGGGGTGCAAAGAGTACTATAGATCTGTTTTACTTCACTTCCACAGGCTCTCACTGCCTACAGCACATCCTGCTTTACTAATCTGATGCTGACTGTTCAATACTAGAAAATACAATTACACAGTTTGGGACAGTTCAGTCAATACTCTAAAAAGAGCACATACTCCGAGCAAACACTTTAAAGTTTACACACATTTTAAAGTTTACTTTAGTGTTATTCTACACTCACCTCTCACTCTCATCAGCAGCCTTCTCGGCCTCCTCCAGCTTCTGCAGAGCAGTGGCCAGACGCTCCTGAGCACGATCCAACTCCTCCTCAACCAGCTGGATACGTCTGTTAAGAGAAGCTACATCACCCTCAGCCTAGGTGAGAACAGGAGAAGAACTGGAGTGAGATGGAGAGAAGATGAGGAGCAGACATACACCATTTCACCCGACACAAACACACACAAAAGATAAAGGCTAAAGATTACCAGTAAACACAAGGAACCTGAGTGTGTGATCCTGCAGTATGTTTTGATGACACTTAAAGGCCCACTAAGGCAGAGGGACATCCCTTCTCCTGCACTCTGTGTATACTGGCAACAGTGTTACTGAATGTGAGTGTGCTGGATTCATTATTACTACTCTAAGAGAGTGTTAGAGTAATGGAAGAGCCTTCATTGTCTAAAATTGTTAGTTGTTAAAGGCCAGATGACACAAACAGAACAATTCTTATTATACATCTTAATGGGTTTTAGTGATCCTCTATAAGATCTGGAGGCTGTTTTCCTGAGCTCACATTAAAACCTAAGCTTGGACTAAATGCGATTTTAAATGGTGACCGTCAAACCAGTCCTAAACTAGGCTCAATCTACATCCCCAATAACTGCAGATACTACAGACATATCATGTTTCATTCTCCATTCTAAAGGTTATTCACACCTTTCTGAGTGGACCAATACACAAATGAAAACTTGTTTATACTGTGTCCGGTTACAACCTAACAACATGTGGGCGGATACTACACAGCCGTCTTGTGCAACCAACCACAACCCCTAAGAAAACAGCCAGTGGAGAGTAACTTTCAATTGAAGGAATTACGTCAGGGCAAAGTGCATCAATGAAGCTATAAGGAACTTGAAAGCAACACCTATAAAATCTTCACTGTATGTAAACTTCTGGTTTCAGTTCATAACAATATCCACTTGTACGAACTAAACAACAACTGAACATAACCCAGATCACGAATGCAGCTGAAGAAAGCCTCAAATTGTTTCCTGTCTGTAACTGCTGCAGCTCTGTCAGTTAAGGAGGGTCCCCAGACTTTTTTTCCTACTACATGCACCAACGCAACCTGCCCTTATAAGGAAATGTGCTTGCAAATCGTAGGTTAACAAGAGGGACGTCCACACCAGCTTCCATCAACAGCACTTTCATTTTCAACTTTAATTTAATATCATCTATCTGCAGTTGTAGAAAATTGTTAAATCTTACACTACAGCAGAACACTATGTCCCCATTTTAGTTGTAGATTAGTAAGTGTTATCATTATAGGAAACTCGGTTACTTCTTGTAATACCATTAAACCGATGACTAGGCGGTCCTTCGAACCGCGTACTCACACTTTGAAGAACGTTTTGGACACATTTCTGTAAATTTCCCTTTAAAATGGATTTACAAGAAAACAAAAGCATCCCTGACATTTCGTTTCTATCAGGAGCGCTTTCATTTTCAACTTTAATATCATCTATTTGTGGTCTGGCAATTATATAAAATACGGGGGCACTTAGGCTAAACTAAATATTTATCATTAAAACTGCATGACTAGTCGGTCATTCCAACCGCATAGTCACAAGAACGTTTATTAGGCATTTCGGTAAAGTTTGCCCTAAAATAACGACGTCCTAATCGACGGACTGTAATAGTCTCCTGTAGATCAACAGCCCCTCGTTAGCTGGTGATGGAGTGATGGAGTGAAGGGTGGAGGATGGAGGGTGAGGCTGGACCGAGTCAGAGATCCCACTATGTGAGCTCCAGAGCTGCTCATTCCTGCATCACTACCACACACACCCTCACAGACAGCTGCTGAAAACGATGAAAAAACGATCGGCTTCACAGCCGTAGCGTATCGACACCCCGCATACTGTTTCTCCGTCTCTTACTGTTTCTCTGGCTTTCCTCTCCGCGTTCAGCTCGTTCTGCAGTTTTTCTACTTTCTCCTCCGCTCCGTCCGCCTGCTCCTGCAGTAACTTGATTTTCCGCTTTACCGCCTCCAGCGAGGTCAGTCCCGCCATGCTTACTGCGGAAGACTGAAGGGTTTGGCAGTTTTGCGGAGAAACAGAGAGCGGAGCGCAGAAACGCCCTGCTTGCAGAGCTGCCCGTCCTCTTCACTGCCGGCCTTCAGACACGCAGCGGCTCCGCCAGCCCACCCCGGAAGCCCCCATGTTCTCGCGGCCAAGCCCCACGCGCGACGTCACGGACACGTGGTGGGTGTTGTCAGGATGACGTTTGAAAATAAAGGAGAATCTTTTTTTTCCATTAATCATTTTTATAGCACGTGTTTTTGTTTTGATGTTCCACTAACCACAGGTCCAGTTCAGGGGAGGGAGCCCATGCTCTTCGCTTGTGGGGTTTCCTATTCTAGCACACCTGAAGGAGTTTGTGGAAATGATTAACAAAGGAGCTAAATCAGGTGTGTCAGAAAGCGTAGTGTAGATTGGACAGGGATGCGACGAAAATTCCACACTACACTATATTTCGAATCCACTCCTGGGACATTTGTGTGCTGCATTAAAGCTGATCATGAAAAACCTGGTAGTTACCTGAATGGCTCCGTCGGATGTTAGGGGTGGAGGGCGGCAGAGAACACCTGTAACTGGAGCATTGGGTGACCCCGGACAGGAGGAAACACTAACATACGTAATACGTATATGCAGTGCTAATGGTTGTGTACGTATGTGCTGGTGGCCTGGTGAGTATTGGCTGGTAGGTTCGTATCCCAGGACTGCTAGTGGTACCACTCAGGTACCCCATCCACTCATTGGTGCAAGCCCACTGCTTCAGTTGGTGAATGGGTTAAATGCAGCGAAATAATTTTACATTGTCCACACTGCGGTGTGTTCACGCTTGACTGTAAGGGTCCACTTTATGTTGTACAGTAGTATGTTTTTTTTTACTGGAGCCCCTGCAATAAAAGCCCACTCAAACCTCCCTGTTCACACCTTCATCAGTCAGTCAGCGAGGTGCATTTCCTCTCGTGTTCACTCAGGAACTTGCCGAGCCTGCGTGACTACATAAAATCCGAGGAATGCTGGCGGTGGGGAAGACTGCGCATTCCTTTGGTTTCATAAACGAATACGCAGCCCCATCTACTGTCAGAAGTCAGAATTACAAATCAGGTTGAGACAGCCTCCTATGTAAAAGACCAGTACTCCGAACTTCGCATCGTCTGACAACGCGCCACCTCTGTAATTACCACCAGTGCAAATAGCATCAGATAATAGGAGTGAAAGTGCTTTCTTTCGTCTGTTAATACTGAACTGAGTACGAATTAAACTTCTGTAACACAGAATATCGCAATTCTTTATTTGGACCGGCAGGGGGCACACTCAGCTCTAGATACCGTGACTAAGAGAGTGGTGACTGTAAAAACGCACTCAGTACTCATCACTATTCACTGTGTGGGACTTGTGTTTTGAACAGTTTATTTACCTATAACTAATGTTGTTATTTCATTCAAGTTATTACAAAGGAATGTTCCAAATCTGGACCAGTTAAAAACCAAATCAGTCCTGTACATTTAATCTAGACAGATAATATCATACAGGACTGAATCAGTAAAGTGATTTTGCACTACTTGGGTATTTGGGCTAGGTCAAGACTTTGAGGTGAATACGAATGAAGGGCTGTTGAATGAAAAGTGAACAATGAACACTATACTGTTGTTCACCACCGAACATAATACATCAGTTAAGTTTGTCATTCATGGAGATGTGTTGGGAATGAATGGCTTGAAGAAAACATGAACCCATCTGAGACTTTGCCTATGATCTTAAGGGGCATAGCCCAAGGAGGAGGAGAGCTGTGTCTTGACCATATAAAGCACTAGGCTAAATATAACAGCCTGTCTGTTCTCCTCCAGTCTTCCAGTAGCCTCTGTTACACATCCTGCCAATTCCAGCCCAACTCAGTGTAGTATTTTCTTTCAAGCAGGCTTCTAGATGGACACTTTATGACTTTATGACTGTCCAGATATTTTATGCTTCACCTGCTTCTCCATGGATATCTAGCTACTCTGCATCTGACACGCTAATCTATATCTGACCATCTTATCTGTGTCTGTGCCAGCTTATCTGTTTCTGACCAGCTCTAAGGCACAGAAAGCACAGTGGGCCTCTTAGAGCTCCTTATGTTCACTGATAGTGGGTGAAGGTGACATCAGAGGTGCACAAGACCCTGGTGAAAGGACACCCTGTGGTTGTCTTTGGTACATTTACCTGTCCTCAACTATGAGGACGCATTTCGGTAAAGACCACGGCTGTCTTTTCACCCAGGCCAACAAAGAAAGGGTGTGGAGGAGAAGAAAGTGGTGTGTGAAAAGCGGGTGAGCAGCCAGAACACGCTTGGCCTCCATACTTACGTCTGTGGCTTTCTTCTCAGCCAGCTCCAGCTTCTCCTGGGCGTCTTTAAGAGCCTCAGAGTACTTGTCCAACTCATCCTCGGTGGCCTTCAGCTTCTTCTGCAGGGCTACCAAGTCATCCTCGAGCTGAGTGTGTTTTGTTGTTGCAGTTTTTGTTTGTTTGTTTGTGGTCCACAGCGGTGAAAAGCAGGAAAGCGAAGTGCATGACAGGGTGCAAGGAGGGACGATAGACAGACAGAGAAAGAAAGAGAGGAAAGGAACAGTTAGGAGAGACTTGGAAAGGCACACTCGAAATAAATACCTTTGTCGCGACCTCCTCGGCGACCAACAACTTCTCCTCTGCTTTTTGGAACTCCTCAAACACTTTATCACGCTCATCCTCGGTTATGCGCATTTTCTTTTCCAATTCTCTTAACTCATCCTCCAGCTACACACGCATGCAAATGACATTTAATTGTTTTCATCAACACAAAATCACACAAGCAATCACACACACAAAAAAAAATGTTTCAGTGTTTTTCAGTAATTCCCCCTCATATAAGTGGGGTCTCTACATAAGCATGTTAACAAAAGCAATGGAACAAGCTTACTGTACTTCACAAGGATGCTCAGACTTTAGTAAAAGAGCACTCAGAGACCACCCTGGCCTCATTTAGCCATGCACATTATCTTCCATCCTCTGCCACTATAGATCCACTCAGACAGGGTAATCCAGGCACTGATAAGGCTTTTGTTTTTGCTTGGTTTTTCTATGGATATCATATAAATCCCAGACCTGTTTGCTCCTGTCCTCTGCTGCCTTCTTATCTCCCTCAGCCTGCTCAGCTCTGTCCAAGGCATTTTCCTTGTCGAGCTTGAGCATCTGCATCTTCTTCTTGATGGCATCCATAGCTGGTTATTGGGTTGTGGCTGCGCACACAGAGGAAAAAGTTCCAAGGAAAAACAAAGGAGAGGAGGACCAGTGCTCAGAGCGCGTGGGCCAAACTGAACGCTGAGCTGGAGTGCGAGCGGTCCTCTCCGTGCGCTCTGTCAAATATGTACTTTTGACAGGAGGGGCCGCCGAAATTCCTCGCGACATTCAATACTTTTTTGGACACGGCCCCTGCGGGATCCTTCTACATGCCCGGTCTTTTTTTAAGGATCTGAGAGGCGATTCGCTGCCGCCAGACATTTGACCGTTCATATGCCTATATATGGGTTGTGATGGGGAGGAAGAAGGCGAAGTCCTCGACACGCTCCTATTTCCAACGCTGGAAACCTTTAAATCACGTTAAAACGAAGAGGGGAGAAGAAGAAGACACAAACACCAGCAGAGAAAGTTTGCTGTTCCTGAAGAAGCCGAAAAAAGAACAATGCAACCGTAACCAAGGAAACGCTTACATGGAAACGAGGAAGGCCGCCGTTATTTGTGTGTAGGAGCAGGTTTAAAGTTCTCGTTATGGGCTCAGGACAACCTTTGAGTGATGTTTTTATGTATATATATCACATTTGTTGGGCGTTTTTTGTACTTAAATTAAGTTATCGCATCTCCTGGGGTGCGCTTTTGCGCGCCAGGACAATGTCTATGATACGCATTGTTGAAATATCCCCCCGAAATGTGCCCACCTCCAGGGAAGTACTCAGTTAGCAGGGGGTCAACAGCTCTGACAGTGATGAGGGGAAGCTGGTGACAGAGCTGTATTTGAGGCTCTTGTTGCACTCTTCACAATCACAGAGGAGCTGCCTTTAACACTGATATCACATAAGCCTGTGATAAACCTTAAGCACTTGCACTTAAGGTACTGTTTTGACACTTTTTTTCCACTTTTACACCAGACAGAGTGGTGCGAAATCATGGGAAAGGCATCTCTGAGCTTATTCACCTTTTTATATGTCACTCTCAACAATGTTTTCTTGTGACTCTGAGACAGATGCCAAGGTTTTTGTTTTCGTCCTCCCCTGTCTTCTTTAAGGTTACTACACTGGGTATTTTTAGGCTTGCTTTCTCCTTCCGACACCTGCTCCAGTCTGTAAATTTCCTTCCAAGACACCAAGCCAAATGGCCAAGGTCACACTTTATGAGACAATCGCTTAAAATAGTCTTTAACATTAATTCTTTGGCCTCTTTTAGATATACGAGTGGCCAGTCTTCAGTTTTAAATGTTTGTTTATCACAGATCACCCACAAGTTTGATACATTTGAATGCCAAAACTGAAGCTGGTTGACTGGTTTGAGTTCTCGGTGGGCAGTTCTACTTCTAGAGCCCAACAGCACCATAAACACCTTTCATAAGTGCATTTGGGTGTGACGAGTGAAGGTCAAGATTACATTAAACTGTAATTCTCTGAGCCAGCCATGTCTTACACAATAAAAGTGATCAACCAACACCCCCCCCCCACTCCCCCCTCGGGACCAACAGCCACCCCAACCCCCCAATACCTTTTTAAAAAATTATAAATTATAAAGTGAAGATATACATTTTTGGATGTAGTGTTACTTTAGAGTACTATACAACTGAACCCTATAAGCCAGTGTTTATCATTACCGCTCCTAAGATTCTACACAGTAAAGTGTGGGACAGTTAAGCTGCTCCCAAAGAGCATTAGTGCAGGAGAACAGAAGGCAGGGATACCCTAAAGAGGCTTCATGTATGAGAGCAATACACCTATACCAATACACCTACTATTTTGTATTTTGTACACTTTTTTATAGACATAAATGCCATCAATTTTAACAGGTCATCAATGCTAAGTAATCATCTTCCAGAGGAATAATTTGAAAGCAACATTAAATGTTTCGCATCATTTCAGGAGTGTGAGGAGCATTAACAGTGTGTTGATGTTTTTGTAAAGAATTGGTATTTGGTAGTACTTACCATCCTGTTGCCAAATTAGGTCCATCATGGCAGCAAAGTACTATAATGACATATAAGCTCATTATTTTTTAACGTTCGCATTATTAACATTTTGTGATAATTGTGTATATGATACAAACAAGGTGCTTTATGCTTGGTTTTTGAATCTACCCACAATTATCATTATTTGAGTTCCTGAGCTTGACCTGAGCTTTTTTTTTTTGAGACCAGGGTCTTTTTGTCCTATTATCCCTGCCATGCATACTCAAGTTGCACAGTGCTCTTCTGATGGTGGACTCATGAACCTTGACATTTGATGATGTGAGAGGCCTTTAGTTGCTGAGAAGAAACCCCGTGTTCCTTTGTGACCTTGCTGACTAGTAAATGCTCCTAGAGTGATCTTTGTTGGTCAGCCACTCCTGGAGAGGGTAACAGTGGTCTCCATTTGCACATAGTCTGCCTGGCTGTGGGTTGGTGGGATCCAAACTCTAGAGATGGTTTTGTCACCTTTTACAGCCTGATGAGCATCCATAACTCTTTAATTAAAACAGAGCACCCACTCACACCTGATTGTCACCCCAGGTACTGAAAACACCTGACTGTAATTTCATCTTCAGATCTGTGTTAATTTCATGGTTGAAAACTATTTTCATAATGAAAAAAATTTCACAATGAATGTTTTTTTTCCATAATGAGAACAAGACAACAAGTAAATAAAAATGTGTATTGGAAAAAAAATTATGTCAGGAAGAATTTGGGACAATATCGGAGACTGATAAACGGATTAGCTATTTAACTACTAATTAACATTAACATGCTTGGCAACTCCAATGATGCTGATGTTTTGAAGGATTGTGTCTGTTGACACTTTTTAGCTATATTACAAATACACAGTGTGGGTGCAAAATAGATGGGAATAATATCACAAGCCCTCAGAGGTTAGACTTCTATGAATATCAGCTCAGTTATCTTTTCTTGTTTATTTGACATGTTAATATTAATTGTGCAAATACAAACATTACATTAAGAACAAAGTAAATATTCCTTCTATTGTCTAGCTCAAGGCACACTACTTCCCAAACCTTCCCTACCAGAGACAACATAGTTAGATACGAGCAGGGCTCACTTTCACCCTTGCTATTCGGCATTCGTAATTAGTAATAATAGAACACTTGCCATTTAGCTAACCTGCCAGTATTCCAGACCAACAAGTGACAGTGAGCACTGTGTGTATAGCTGTTAAATTACAGTAGGTGGTTAAATGATAGCTGTGTATTTTGTTGGATTTGATTTCCCAGCTGACAGAGAGGTAATCTGGCACACCAGGCCTTTAAAATAAATAAATAAAGCAGAGACAATGGTTCATTTCCTCTACTGACACGGTGCTGGCACCATCGCATCTCTTAATTGCCCCACTTTCTCATGTCAGATGCGTGGAGGCGAGAATCAGGTATTAAAAAATGCAAATGAACTAAATAGACCAAAAATGAATTTGACTAAAAGTTGCCTTAAACTTGATTAAAATGTTTGAATATGACAAATGTGTATGTTTTTTTTATACCAAAAAAAACCTAAACGACCTGCCAGATTAACACTGATACTAATCCTAGAGGTACATATTCTTTTGCCACTCACATATGAATAAAAATTGATCATTTGTATCAAAGGTGCAAAATAGTACCTTAATTTTTTTCTTATTTTACAATAAGTCTTATTTTTTTTTAGAAATATAGAAAAAATGATAGGCTCAAAAAATTTCAAGCACCACATTGAGTTCTTCTGCAAGTCTTGGGCAAGGGGTGCAGTCTGGCTGTGTGAGGTCAGTGCCAGGTGTGAGTGAGGTACTAGAATGTTTAGGCGATCCTAGAGGACAGGCCCCGCGGAAAATAATAACCGTCAGTTAAAGTAAGCGCAGCTGATTTTTGTAAACGTACCTTTGAAGGCACATATGGTTTGAAGGTTAAGAGTTCACTGAAACTTCCAATGTTTTTTTTTCTTCAACGTCTTGTGAAAGACTTGCGTATAGATTGTTTTCTTAAATTCTCCTTGCACTGGGGAATTTCTGTGTAGGTCATTGGCCCAACATAGCAGACAGAAACCCAACTTTGAAATGAACATAGGTGATTCTACAAAGTACAAAATGGCATTTATGTAGGTTATACTAAAACTTTGTTTCATGTGAATGACTGAAATAAATAATTCAAAGACTATAATGTACAAACTAGTGCAAACAATTAAAAATGGATATCATATGAAATATGTAACCATGGCATATACTGAAAATGTACTTACTTTTCTCCACTCCTGCACCATTACTTGACAAAAAAATGAGGTTTATGTTGGAGTGCTGGATTCACAGTGGTTTTCTGTAAATGAAAATGGGCCCTCTGTAAGATATTAGTGGGGTAAATGTTTTCATTTACTACATTGGGGACAAAAATGAAAGGGAAGCAAGCATACAGAGTTATGTAAACATAATAACGAATATAGCATTTGAAAACCTGAACTAAATTTCACTAATTCACTCATACCAAACTTTTGCATGATTGTAAAGCCTATGCTTAAAGTGTAATTGAGTACATGTTCTTTTTAACGTTTTTTTTAACGTTTTTAACGTTCATTCAAACACTTTTTCCTCATAATGGAGGAATGCGGAACATCCTGAAGCTGAAACATGCTGATATATTTAATTCCACCACATTCATTGAACTTTGTGTGGATAAAAGATTTTACACCCCTCTCCATAATAACCACCAAGCACACAGCCTTCCTGTGTATTTAACTCATTCACCAAGTGAAACAGCAGGCAGCCACAAACACAGCACCCAGGGAGCAGTGTGTGGGGACCGTACCTTGCTCAGGCTACCTCCAAGGTGCTTAGCAATCTTGGGAATTGAACCCACAACTTCCTGAACGCAGGGCGAATACAAGTCAAAATAATAGGTCAAGTAGTTAGTGTTCATTGTTATTTCAACCATATTCACAGTACACAGTGAAATGAGTGAAACACAACGTGAAACACAAAGACCACAGAACACCACAAGACAAGTGTGGGTAGGGCAGTACTGAAGAGAGAGTGCAGCAAAAAAACTGCACCACGGTCCTAAAGGAATGTTGTTTCATCTCATTATGTACCGTGTATATGACTGAAATGACAATAAATCTATATACTACCTAAACACCATCTTCCAGTACCCAAACAACCACCTGGAATGCATTGCAACACCATAGCAACTACCTGGAACAACATGAACCAGCTAGCAGCACCCAAGCTACCAGCTGTAGTATCCCAGCAACTGTTCAGCAACAACCACTTGGAAAACCATAGCAACTCAAGTTTCAACAACCCAATAAAAATCAATCTCTTTAACTCTGAAACAACTTAAGAACAGCTGCATGAGCAGAATAAACAGCCCACAGCCATCAACCTCACAGTACTACCCAAACTCAACAGCTGCTATTGTAGTATACAACAGTTTTTTTCACTTCATAAATGGGCTTTGTCAGGCCCAATGATTCAAAAAATGTTCCCTGTCTAGCTTTGGTAATTCTTCATGTGTTTAGTGAAGAAGTGTAACACATATATGTTTTCTGTACCTGACACAAGATTTGAAATCAGAAAATGAATACAAGGATGAGGTGGAATATCTAACTTTATTTTTTGCATTTACACTCTTGGCAAAAAATGGTTCTATAGTGCTCTATAAAAAGGTATTTTGAGTATTTTGTGATGTAGAGCCGTTTTAAATAGATTCTTTAAAGAACCACATACAATAGGTCCTCCATCTTAGAGAGGAGTGATTTATCCATTTAAGAATTCATTCTTTGAGTTGTGGTTCTATATATAACTGTTGCTTTAGGCATCTTGGGTATCTTCTCGGGTGATGCTCTGTGATGCAGCCATTTTTATTTCCTGCTGGTTTTGGGAGACTTGTTTTTAGTTAGTGAAGAGCAGGCAGTCAGGCTGTCCAAACCATGGTTCTGGCCTGTCCAAAACATTAATCATTTTTAATGAATCATTGTTAGTCATACCCAGGTCATTGCCTACAGCAAAGGGAGACGCCTAGTGAGCTGGATATTTCTGTACACTGTTGAATTTATCCTGCTTTAGAATCTGTACTGAAACAGTTTCCTCAGTGACAGCAATTTATGCGCAGTTGAAGTCTGCTCTTTGGGCTGGGTTACAGTTTATCAGTGTGCCGATCTTGTCAGGGCTGCCTTCACTCGAGGCCCTTCCGGTGACCCTCCATGGCTAGAAAGGAGGCGAAGTCCTGTTTGAAAAATGTTTATCTGAGGCTGCTGGCCCTTGGGATTATCTCAGTGGAACTCTCTGTCTCTCTGAGACAAGAGAGGAAGAGCATTCCCACCAGAACAGAACAGAGAATTGCTGTAATCCAGTCTCTGTTTACACTGTTTACTCTTGAAAGAACAGGGATATGTGACATTCAGCAGTTCACTAACTAGGGAAAGCTGTCATATTAATAATTATTTTATTCTGTTATTTCTTAAACTGTGTAGCTCATAAATACCTCATACTCCTCACACCATAACGCTATCTACACTGTTTTTCACTATAAGCACATGATCATTTGCCATTTGCATGATGTTAAATTGCAAATTTGCACATTTCTGTATATATTGTCATTTTTATATGGTTAAGATTTGTTTATTTTTTAAATTCTATTCTGTTTCTGCCTTCTAGTCTCAGGAGCGATTCAGGATTACATTTCATTACACGTTGTATGTGTATCTATGTACATGACAAATAAACATCTTAAATTGAATTAAAAGTAAATATTTTTTTTAATTTTTCAGTTTTTGGCAGGCTATTAAATCAGTTTTACAGGTATTTATATAGGATTTTCTTGGTTACAGGGCACACTTGGTGAAGTTGTGTATGTAAGCTTTACAAGACAATCGACATAAACATTTGGTGTGATTTCTATTTAGGAAGTGTTTTGACAATTTATTGTTGAAATAAGCTTTTACAAATGTCATACAGGGTTATGTGAGTCATAAAATGCATTTGACTGTAACCTCATTAATGCCATTCTTCAGTAAAGTGTTTCTATTTTCATTTGTCAGATGATCTGTCTTGAGACTTGATCCCCACTTTATGGAATCCTCTACAGTTCTGCATCCTTCTGGACACTGTAATTTTCTAATCTTAGATCCTAATAAAACTTATTTGAATCTTGCAAAGCTGTAGAGTACTTGTTTCTCATTGGGGGGATAAATCAGTTGGAATATGGAAAACAGTGATTCCAAACTTTTGAACGGTTTTATAATAACTGAGCAGGCTTCATACAAGCTGCACAATAAAATCAATAAAGTGTGAGTCGAGATTTTTAACAAAGCCCTCATGATACTATTTGCTGGCATCCCAGCAATGTGGAAGTAAAGTGATCTCTTCATCTTAGCATTGGCAGTTGTACAAGATAAGCATCTACGCTCCGTCTGAATCTTTCTCAGACTCTACTCATTATACATTAACGTCAGGAGGAAATGGGGAATTGGTCTGTTTGCGTCTGCCGAGGAGAACGTCCCACAGAGAAAAGCAGCAAGAGCAAATGTATGTTTATAGTGCAGAACCACAAGCAGTAACAACGGCTCTGCGCGTCACACAGAGCCATCTGAACCAAGGTCACTGAGAAGACACAGGTGCTATTTTTATTTTGAAACAGGAATGTTTTTCCTTAGTGAACATGGGTGAAAGTCTTACCCCAAACTTAACCTCCTTAACCCCAATTATGGCCCTCATACCTCATATATAACTATCACCATCACTCAAACTCAACCCCATGCTGATGTGCCTTTAGAACCATATTCAGATTAAAACACCCAGACCTCCCTGCTGGGGTGTATGTGGTTTAAGCATACACATCTCCAGTGGAAAGAACTGAATGTGTGAGGCGCTCTGCTCGTACTACTATCTGAACAGGCCTGTGACACTGGGGCAGATATATATAGAGTGCGGAGCCCTGCAGCGTCAGTCTGGAGATTAGCCAGCTCCATGCTGGGGTATATTCATTTAGCCGAGCAAATGGTAGATGCAGTGAGACGAGGGGTGGGAACTGCAACTCGACCCTGTCGTAAAAGTGGGCCCTTACACCTCCTGTTGTGTGTATTACACACACACACACACACACACACACACACACACACACACACACACACACACACACACACACACACACATAGTATGTAAAAGCGACTGTCCAGGTAACAAACATGGATCACTCTTATGAGATCAAAGTTATGATATGAGAGATTGAATATGAATAACACTGCTTATCAAAACAATGAAATAAAAATAAGAGTGACTACAGTTTCAAACATGCTTTAGTAGACCATTAAAATGTGACATTTTAGGCTTTTATTAAATGTAATTGTATGTTGAATGAATGTTCTACCC
>JBBPDC010000129.1:9508373-9527540 GCA_037974485.1 Hemigrammopetersius urotaenia | reverse complement strand
ACACACACACACACACACACACACACACACACACACACACACACACACACACACACACACACACACACACACGTACAAAGACTATCATGATGGTAGCAGTGAAATAACTGCTATAATCCTCATAAGACTCAGTGAGCTTTAAACTGCTCTTTCCTAATGCATACATTGTTCAGCTACCAGACACAGAAGTCAGAAATATATTTTACACACATGTACACAAAGCTGTCATAATACTGGTGCCTGTTTCTCTCACTTGAGCACAGACTGTTTGTCTGTGTGCAAGTGTGCCTATGTGTGTAGACATGAGTGTGTGTGTGTTTGTGTGAGTGTGTGCGCTCGTGCGTATCTCCCAGCCTCCATCTCCCTCATTAAGGAGAGAGAAATCAATCAGGCCCAAAGCCCAGCGGAGCAGCTGCCTCGCTCCTCCACCTGAGGCGGTTTCAGCTGCACACACTCCATGGAGTCAAACAGGATCAGATGCCACACACAGCTCCAACGCATTATTTGCATCCAGAATCCTGATCTGGCTTTGCCCGAGTCCTCGTGTGGAAGAGTAGTACAAAATTTGTGTCACTTTTTTGTCACTGATGTCTGCAAGTCACTGGCTCATGTTCTCAGGCTAGGCAAGTGATGATGGCTTGGAGGGCCAGCAATTGAAACGTACTTACCTTGCTGCAGCTGCAAGAAGATTTTTGGCGTTGGCAGCCCCGGGATCCACAGACAGGGACTTGGCTGCAAGCAGGAGTTTGCTGGAGGCCATGGAAATGTTCTTCAGGTTGCCAATCACCTGGATCTGGTCATCTTTGGACTGCACAGAACAACAAACAGTCCTTAAACATTGGTGTTGTTTCTTTAAAGGGGTCATATAATTGAAAATCATTACTTATAAATGACAGTGCTGACGTATGTAGACACTACGTACACACTGTTAAAGGGGGGGGGTGACGGTTTGTCACTGCAAAAAAAAACCTTTGCCTTGGGTTAAATTAAGTGCTAAATGTTTTTTAAAACCACAAACCCTTTGTGTGTAAATTTGCATGAATGTCAGCCCTTTATATTTTTGCTGCAATACTTGGTTGGCAAAGGACCAAAAACGTCCCAAATCAATGGGCTGCAGACCGGTATTGTTCCATTGCTCATTTGGCACCGGGCTGCACAGATTGGAAAAAACAAACAAACAAACAAAAAAAAAAAATCCCCCCGCTTGTTTGGTCATGTGATATGGTACATCAAGAATTTAGCACACAATCTAGCGAAAATGAGTAAAACAAACGTTTTACTTTACTTTGTCTTTGTTTTTAGTTTTTAAAGACTATGCCAGTCTGAGAAAATATTGTTTTAGATGAAACTGGTCCATGGTGCAAAAAAGGCTGGGGGCTGCTGCTCTAAAGTGACACCACACTATAGTCCTTAGAGCTAAACAGACTTGAATACTGATCAAGCGGCAGCACCAGCTGATGGCTGCTCTCTCCCCATCCCTCACTTACTCTTATTAGGCATGTCATGCTCCATCACCCCCCTTCCCCAACCCATCTCTCCAAATTAATGAGCAAAATAAGCAGAACGAGAACATCATCAACGATCTCATTACGATGAAGTGCACTGCACGTTCCCAGGCACGATCATGTGCCTAAATGAATTAAATGAGAAGGTCTAATTAACAAACAAATCAAAAGTGTTTCATAATTGCCAAGCTGATATGGTTTTAGTCATTCTCCAATACCTACTTCTTTACGGTTTAAGCTAGTTTTAGTTAAGATACTAATGGTCTGCGTTCCCATGTTCCATCAAACCTGTTGATCAGCTTAACTGAATATTCAAACCTAAACTGAGCTTGTCTGCCATCTGGTCAGTGGATCCATGCAATTTGCAAATATGTATGTAACATGAATACAGTAGGCAGTACTCTATCAAATAACACTTAACAAGTTTGAGCTAGTCACAAACTACATGATGAACACCTGGAATTGTGCAGTAAACAAAAAAAGAGTAAAAAGGTAATGGTGGACTGCTGTTTCTTTTTACTTAGTTAAGTGGTTGTTGCCATAATGTGCAGTAGAACCGTAGTGGAATAGGATTACTAACGGTGTACCAACCCCACCATCACAACTGATGGTCCCAAACACATTAAGAAGGCAAGAAAATCCACTAATTAACTCTTGACGAAGAACATCTGTTAATTAAATACCATTCCAGGTCAATTCCTCATGAATCTGACTGAAAAAATGCCAAGAGTGTGCAAAGCTGTCTGGTGACTGGTCGTGTACTATTCTCAGTGCATGTAAGTATTGATACAAGGCTTAACTGCAGGTGATTTTAAACTGTAATTTATTAATTTGGTCCTATTTAGAATGCCTGGTTGATAATATTCAGTTGGGACTGTACAGGATCAGCAAAAACGCCCCATTCGTGTCTTTGTGTCAAAGCGTTCTAGTCTGCAAGCTAATGATGTTTAATAGACATGATACGTCAGCATGATGCCTGCTTAATGGCTCCTTTATATGTTCATGCAGAATGAAACCCTACTGCGGTGCTGGAGGTCGCAGCCTTATTCCTGTTGGCACTGGACTGTATGATGACAGGTGTGTGTACCTGAGTGTGTCCAGCCATCTCTATGCCAGCATCTAGAAACTCATCAAAGTCGTGGCTGAATTTGCCGGAGGCCACAGCCAGCTGACTGCTGGTGCCGCGGGAAGAGTGCACCACCTCCCCAGCCGAGTGGTTCAGCTCAGCGGCCGTGTGATTCAGATCCGTCTGAGCCTCCTGGAAAGACTTGGAGCACGGGGGCAACTACACAGACAGGAGTTAAGAGTCAGTGCTGTGACTGTGAAAGGAAATATTTTTAATTTATTCATTTAAATTAATCATTTGAACAACAATGAGAAAATTACAACAATAAATGAGAATTAGGAATTATTATCATGATTCTAACAATAAAGCGAACTGACTGCAATAAAGAAAGGTTTCTATCTCTGAAATGGTACAAATTGAGTAAGATGTCCCTTATTTCCAAAAACAATTGTTTCCTATGTATGTTAATGTAAAAAGGGTTTAGGCCAAATCAATCTGGCTCAATTTTATTAGTACATTTGTAATGATGGTTTGCATATAAATATAAATAAAATAATGGGATGGAATCAGTGAGTGCCTCCATTAATCAACCGAAAAAGACTTACACTTTCCACCAGCAGTTTCTTGCTGGCTTCTCCTATGCTCCTCAGAGCCATGTCCACATCTTTCTGTCCAGGTAAGCAGTTCACACAGTTATTCAGAGAGTGAGAGACAGCCTTTGCTACCTGAAACACACACACACACACACACTCCGTCAGTGCTGTGATATTACATCAGGCATCCTAACAACCCTACAATGTCCTAGGGAAAAGCTGCTTGAATCTAAAATGCTAATCAGCCCCAAAACAAGGCAGAGAAATCCATGTCCCTAATTTATGCCACTGTCATAGACATATGCCAAGCAATATGTTTATCCCCCAAAGGAGCTCCAGCAAATCAGGAAAAATGCCGCAGCCTTCCAGAAAGCAGGCCGCAGAGCCCTGAACAGACAATAGAAAATAGCTTGGTTAACAGGACATAATTGCTTTGGAGGTGGGTGGTGCACTACTTTTCAACTTCTTCTGAGAAATGTGAGAAAGTGAGAGCTAGCAAGAGAGTGGCTGAGAAAGTCAGCGAGAGAGAACAAGAGAGGAAGCGAAAGAGAGGCAGCAGAATCCAGATCGTTTCCAGAAATGACTGACTTACTTCCTTTTATGAGGAAATGTTCTGGTTTTCATACCAGGAGAAGAAATATTGTGTTGCATATCAACTCAGGAAAACCATTCAACCATTAATAAAAGAGTACATAAACTGATATGTGGGCTTTACAAATGACATAGGTACATCATAGAAATCAGAGTAATGAATACTACTTAAAACATTAAGCTTGACAAAGGTGTTGAATGGCTGTATTTTACCAACTATGATAATGCAACTCTGAGGTGTTTATCTTTGAGGTGACCAGGCCTAGTGTGAAGGTCAGGACATGCAGCCCGTGTATCTGACCTGGGCTAGTCTTTGCTGGCTCTCAGCATCACCAGGAGAGAGCAGGGCCTGGTGGGCTTCGTGGATCAGCATGGCTGAGCCCTCCATCACATGGCTGGCTGAGTCCAGCATGGCTGCCGCAGACTGCCTCTCCGCTGTGCAGGCAGCCACTCCCCGAGCAGCCTGGGCTAGAGTCCGCAGAGCCTGGGCAGTCTCCCTCGCAGCTACGCCTGAACACACACACACACACACACACACACACACACACACACACACACAGCCAGGAAATTTCATGCCTGAAAGGCTTCCTCGGTTGTCATAAATTCCATCATTACATTTTATGCTCCTCAATGTTGTATCACTCTCCCCCAGAGCAGATAAGAGACACCATTCACTGTAACAGCGCTTTTAAGTCCCACACTGTACCATCTCAATCTCCATAATGTCTCCCAATAAATGGCCCAAAAATGGGTGCGAAATAACCAGTCCACTCAAAGTGTTCTTTATTACTGTTAAGTAACATAATGTGCAAAAATCGTCCACCAGTCAGCTCTAGCTTTCAGGCCACTCCTCAGCCTCAATGGGGGAGTGGGCCAGAGCAAAACTCTCCTCAGTGCTCAAGTGGATGAGCCACGCAATAAACGGAAGCTCCACGTGAAAGCTGGCCTTTCCTTGTCCCGCAGGAAGCAAAAGGCAGAGCGCCAATGCAGGCAAACTGCATCAAATTGCATTATCCAGCCAAGTAGCCCCTGATTGCTGATGCTATGTTAAATGTAGTGAAAATAAGATTAATGAGGGAGGGAAGTAGCACCCTGGGTCGCAGTGGCTGGGGAAGCAAGAAGGACAAGGAGAGCAGAGAGCACATTGTTCCAGCAATGCCATTACAGTCCAGCAGCACAAGGCCCTCTGAGACGAGCCATCGAGACAGTAGAGAGAGTGAAAAATCACCACGCTAAACAGGAGGGCAGCAGCCGGCGCTTCACAGTCTGTCAGCCGAGGAGACAGCATTGTTATATTACAATCTCTGTTAGATAGTGATTAGGATCTCTGCATCTGTTTGCGATTTAAATTTTGTCTTTGGATAACGAGGAACAATGCTTCGTCTGCCAAAAGGAAATCACTGCACTGCAAGGTCTGCTCATAATACGTGGGTCCTGTCTACTTCTGTTTCTTATGACATAAAATGGCTACAGGTGTTCTTACCAGTGTAGTGTTCATTGCCTTGGGCAGCACAGGTCAGCAGCTGGGCCATGGAGGAGCCCACAGCCTTGGAGGTACTTCCCAGGTCCTGAGCACACTTCTCTAGCTACAAAAAAGAGAAATGTTGGTAACAGGGCTTTTTAAGAGCATTTTAAGATCTAAATACTTGATTCACGTGTCAGAAATGCACTGACCGAGTCTCCAGGTAGAGGTTTGAGTTGCCCATCAAGAGTGGCCATCTTGGCGTCTTGGAGTTCGTTCTTCAAGGTCTGAACTGCACTTAGAGCTGAGTCTATTTCCAGAGGCCCACAAGCTTCATGAGCCTAAAAACAGGTCAAAATGAAATACAAAAAACTCTTCACTTCTACAGAAGGGCAGTATGATACTGTAGACAACTAAAGACAATTTCAAAACAAAACAGCACAGAAAGCATTCACTAGCTTCAGGGATAAGAAAATAAACTGTAATTGTTGGTACCTTCTGGGCAGCTGTTCGTAGCTCTGCCAGACAGGTAGCCAAGTTCTTGGCGCACTGACCCAGTTGCATAGCTGCGGCCTGGTCAGTTACTGTAGGAACGGCGGATTTGGCTGAGGTCACCATTTTGCTCCCGGGCTTTGAGAGGAAACCAATGTTTACAGTAAGTCAATATTTTGGCTATTTAAGCACAAGAAAATGCTCAGAAAACATTTTTTTTAAATCTGTTTTAAATCTGACTGTTCGTAGAGGAAATTTAGAATTTAAAGCCTTAAGTAGCTACGAATAATTAACCAATAACCAAGTAATTTCCATGGTATATGGTTATAAGAGTTATGAGAACTGAGGTGCAGACCAGTCAACAGGTCCTCAGAGTTTTAGGGGTTAAAAACTGATGGACTTCGAGGTGTTTCCAAACAGACTGTATCTCAGTAGCTGGGACTGCACCTGTAGAAAGCTCTGACTAGCGATGATGAGGGTCAGCTGGGCGCTCAAGTCCTCTGGCTGGGCCTGGCTACTTCTCATGCCCTGAACCAGCTGTGGGATATGGTCTGCAACAGCCTTCAGTAATACATACCCACACCCACACCCACACACACACACACACACGCACAAAACCAAAGCCAGATAAAACAAACTTTCGGCTTTCATCATTCAGTAATGAATCTAATGAATAAGAGCTAATAAACTAAATGGATATGAACACTAATAATGAACATGGTGCATCTAATGAATTAAATGAAACGATCAGCCACTGTACCTTGCAGCTGTGCACAAGCTGCTGGTGAGAGGCAGTGTTCTTGTTGGAAGCAGCTGCATTCTGAGCAGCTGCGATGGTCTGGGTAGCTGCTGCTGCAGCCTGCTTGGCAGCGATCTGACCCAAATAAATAAAACATTGCCCATGAACACTACAACTGTCCGTTGTAACAAAGTAAATACATACAGTAAATGGAATAATCCTCTAGACTTTGTGCTGGGAGTTGTACAGGGATGCAGGAACACACTAATAATTTAGTGCTACATGATAACAACCTGAAGCATTTACGCCGGCCAAGAACATTAAACCCAAGTTTTAAAGCCCAAACGTGTACTCAATACTATGACAAATAAGAGAGAAAAGTGAAGTGTGGAGTGTTTCTGGATGTTTCTGTGATCCTCTGAAGTCTCCGAGCTGCTCATCCTTTATTCTGTCACAAGTGCTGCAATCGAATGCCTTCCTTTAATCTGCTGATTACTCTTACAAAAAGTGCAGTCAAATAATCCTAAAACACTCAGTCTTGCGTGTCTGCTGGTGCAAATGACTGCTGAGCTTCACGATGAGCTTTTGAAGTTAAAATGGAGAAAAGAGGCAGAAAGAAGGGGCATTCCATGTTTTGGAGGAGGAAAGATGAAGGCTGAGGAATCGCAACAATGCCATCTTTGTTGACGAGGGAAGGCCAAACAGGGCTCCAAACGCTGGCGGATCTCTCTGGAGGAGAGAAGTCCCAGCAGGGACACAGAACACATTCTTCTAGCAGCACACAATCAAATAGCCCACTCTGTTAGCAACACTTGAGACTAGCTGCTTGGGATAAGAGTTGCGCACAATAGGAGCGTGAACGTAAGGTAACAGGGCAGGTCTGAGGAGAACCTCTGGGGAAAACAAGCAGAAAATATTGGGTAGCTTCAGAACATTTTATTATCTTAACGCTATGTCAGGACCTGTATGTCAAGGGCTTCGGAGTAACGCATGCTGTTACAAGATCAGTCCTCATGCTTTTTATTGACATTTAATTATCCATTGTCTGTCAAAAGTATAGGGACACCTAGTGTTCCAAATTGTTCTTCAATTAAATGAGCATCTGTGTGCAATGACTTAACTGACTATTTCTTACCTGACTTTTTCTAAAAAAACATCTCATGTACAAAACATCTGTGGCAATACAGGGGCAGGGGCAGCTGTCCTTGACATAGACATCGATTTTGCAGAAAAAGTAAAAAATATTTCTCACATAATTCTTATGTGTAACAGACACAAGGAGGATATTACTTTTATGACATAAGCTGAAATAACAAGAAACAAGCAGTGAAGACAGACAAGACAGACAAAAGGAAGGGAATCTAAGGTAGAGGTTACAGTGGATCGACAGGGCTAGGAATAGGGAACACCTGCATGAGGATCGGCTATAGACACACAGGTGGATAGACAGATCGGGAAGCAGGACGAGGCTGAAGACGGGTCAGGAAACACAAGCCACATGGCACAGAGGAGTACAAGCATGAAGAGGCAACTCAGGACGGGATGGTACATTATGTTTCTTAGGAGAAGTAACTTGCTGATGAACAGAACAGCCTGCTAGCCCCAGTGTTAATACTGCCTTTGGCATCCTTTCACAGAAAAAGGAGAAGATTGTCAGTTTATCGTTCAAATAAATCCAGGTGCGAGTAAAATGAGTTAAACCCGTGTGAGTGAGTGTGCATCTGTGAATGTGACACCTGCATCAGCTGGTCTCTTTCACAGCCTCAAAGACAAACAGCATAAATACTTTCGAATGATTGAAGTCACATGGGATGAACATGAACACAGTTCAAAACACGTGTGTGTGATTATATCAGTTTTTGATGCAAAGTGATTTTTAATTGCTCTACAAACTGAAAGTGAAAGTCACGTTAAATACTACAGTGTAAAGGGTCAACAGCAGGTTAACCAACTGAGCAGCAGTGTTGATAGGAAAACATGATTTATTATATATAGTATTAATATTTAATATTTTGTATAAATAATAATGCATAAGTAATATTGAGATTATAGCCTTTAAAAAAACAAAAAATTAAGTGTTTCTGCAGGCTGACACACAATCATACTTCAGCATTTCGCCATTTTACCCCTTGCTGTTATGGTCGGCCCTTTTCTTCAGTTAGAACCACTTTTGGGGAAACCATCTTTCAATATAAGCTTTCACATCATGATTTATGTAAAATGTACTTTGCACACAGATAAAGACTTTTGATGAACATTAGCCATAGGGCTCATATGTACCCACAGTACTGTAGAGTGAAAAGCTGCACAATATGACTAAACGTACAGTAAAAAGCTGTTTCATATGTGAAAAAAAAATCATGGCAGAAACCTGGGCACACAATAGTGTGAACGATTCAAATTGAGTGCACATAAATAAAACGTGCTGATTTTCGTATCTTACTCGAACCCGGGCACTTTTTTTGGCAGTGCACTGGAAGTGGCCGTGGTGTGAATAAGATTGGGCAGTGCCCTTTGCCCTGGTCCTCCTCAGGCCTCATCACACATTCTTACACTTCATTAACTACTTCCACACCACTTAACTGTACGACACCAGCAGAAGGGCTTGGAACAGCTGGGTAGGAGCTGGAGTGCCTGTGTCAGAGTAGTGTCAGAGAGAGAGAGAGGGAGAGAGAGGAGAAACTGACAGCAGTGCGGAGTGCATCTCTCACCTCCAGTCTGTTGACAAGCTTCTTTTTGATGGCGTTTTGAGCTGCAGCATTGGTGGCTACGCGCAGGCCCTCTGCAGCCTCTCTGAGTCTCTGCTGCTGGTCCTCGTTCTCTGGATGTGCGGCAGCCCCCTGTCCCAAAACACACACTGCTGTCACACATTCTCACTACAGGACTGTTCTGTGAATGTGTAATCTGTCAAATGTTCTCTGATTTCACTGATGTTCACTGAAAGAAATACCCAGCACAAGGCTGGCATTAAAATGAAATATTTATTTACAATAAATAATATTACAATAAATAATATAAGTCTTCAATTATGGATCAGCTGTTTCAAAGAAATCCGCATGGAGGCTACGTTCACACTACATGCTTCATTGCTTAATTCCATTTTTTGTTGAAATCTGATATTAATACCATGCTAGTTCACATTTGTGTGTATGTGAATCAGTCTTTTGCGTAAATTAACATGCATGCGTGTGCGCATCAGAATCAAGCGTGCAAATCAACCGAATCTTGAAAACATTCAGTCATGTGCCTCATTAAAATAAGGCTGAATCTCGAACGGATCTCTTCTCTCTTGTGCACTCTGTGGGTATCGAAACCAAGAACTCTACACCCGAATAGTCCAGTAGTGATCTGTGAATGGGAACTAAATCCTGATTGACTCTTTGTTAAACATATGCACTCATTTTTATGACGTACGTAATGCACTACATCGGAGTAGAAAAACCCTTGGATTCAGCAGCGAAGGCCATCATAAACGCAATCTGCTCTAAATATTTGTCAGCTGATCATCATTAGAGCAAGGCGAACACTGGAGCATGTGCAACGGGAAAAAAACATGAATTCCGATATGACTGCTCTCATTAAGGTCACATGGCCAGGATGTATATTTGATCATGGACCACATATAAAAATGGCAAATATATTGTTTAAATCACCAGATTTGGGTTTCCACACAGCTCTGAAAACATCAGATTCAAATTAAGTCAAAAAAACAGAGTGTACAACCTAGTAATCTGAACATAGCCAGGGTTATAGCAAAATCACCCTAACCAAGCCAATCCAGTGTGACCAAGACTATACTTCAGCTGCCAGCAGGATGTCAAAATCCACACACACACAGGCACACACACTACCATGCAAGAGCACACACTTTCTCGCTCTCTTAATGCATATATTCAATGCAGCTTTCAGTGTTACCTAGGAAACTGCAAGCCACCCGCCTGTATCTGCGATGAGGGATATCGAGGCTAACATATCAGTTTTTAAAGCCTCTAACGAGCAATAAGCTTGCATTTCACACGTCCCAGTAATGATCAGACTATAAAGCAGTCTATCCACAGTTACATACAGAGAGATGTTATAGTGGGGTCTGATTACGAAGATGAACGTGGTTCAGTGGTACAAAAAGCACTTATCTACAGAGATGTGGCAAAAATAGGTTTTGTCAGATGAGCCATTCTTCACCAAAGTCTCCACAAGTAGGTGAATTCATATGTGGCTTACGTTTACGTTTACAGCATTTAGCAGACGCTCTTATCCGCTTACAACAGCAGAACAGTACAGGCCTGAATACTTGACCCCTACAGTTAGGGGGCTTGATTTGCTGGATGGTGTAGGTCCTCTATAAATCAGTACAAAAATACTTTGACCAGTCAGACTGATTCATCCTCTGTTTTTATTCTCGTTTTTATCCTGATAGGAGTGGACTCTTCTAGGATGACGATGGCCTCATTCAAAAGTCATGAGGGGTCAGTAAATAGGTTGATGACTACGAAAATAATGCAAAACATATGCTATGGTTGATTTTGGACTCATGTTAGACAGTGCTCTCCACCTCAACTACTAAAAAGACCAACAGCACAATTATCTTTTGGAAGAAAGGTGTTTGTGTTTTATCTCTACGGTTTCAGACAGTCGGCTTTTCCCACAATTTGTCTTTATGACGCCAGTTCTCACCTTTGCGGCCTCCACCATCCTGGCAGTTGCATCAGCCAGTAGTTTGGCTGCTGCCAGTAGCTTCTTAGAGTTATCCACGTCCACCTCTGCTTCAGCATCTGACCGCATGGCGTTCACTAGGTCTGATGTGGCTTGGGCCAGGACACGGGCTTGCCGTACCATCTCACCTGCGAACGAGCACAAAGCCACATATACTTATCAAAATAAAAGTAAATGAACACTTGCTACTTATTTCACATACCAAAACTGCCAGCATATTTCAGCTCCATTTTCTCTTCCAACCATGACAGTGAACGAGAGTAGAACAACAGATCTCTATCGCAATAGTAGTCTTTGTAATACTGATATCCCAGAAAGGTACAATATACAAATGAGCCAAAACACTGTTTGTACTCAGTACTGCAAGTTCCATCTTGAACCATCACAATTCTAGTGTTTCCATATGTGTTTTAGTAAATCAAGGCAGGCACATAATCCAGCTTGGGTTGAAACCTGTATTCAGGTTTAGTGATGTAAAATAGTTACACACAGTACAACAACAGCAGTTCTGGCTCAGTTTTCCACAGAAGCAGAACGTTACCCTTGACCAGCTGAAAACATTAGAGTGTCAGTTTTGAAGCAGCAGAAAAGCCAGTTGACAGGAGCTTTCCCTGGATGCTGGTGTTTTGAGAAACCTAACTGCTCTCTAAGGATGCCCTGCTCATGCTGTAAGTGATTTGTCTAAATGAGCTTCCATAACAAAAAGCGCTAAAGCTCGCCGTGTTACATTGCTAATGCTAGTCACTATAATGTTGTCAGCTACTGTGTTTATCAAAAGTATTTAGCAGCTCCTTCAAAATACAAGTGAACATTCAATAGCTCATCCTGTAATTACATGATCTATCTACATAACACTGATAACGTATCTTAAGTACAACACACTCATGTGGGAAACATTTTCACTGATTCACTAAAATGTAAAACCAGCTAAATTACACTGTAGCTTAAAGAGCTATCACTTTAATTCACACATTTATTATTGCACCCTATTGTATTATATTATATGTGGCATATCACTTACTGTGGCTATAGTTTATGGGCAGATTTAAGAGAGACATAGAGTAGCCTGAGACTGAAGAGATAACACAGGCAGTCCTCGTTCCTGAGATGTTCGGCAAACTGGCTTCACTGAAGCAGATCTCTGTTAGGAATTACAGCTGCAGGAGCTAAATAAAAGCATACAGGTGACCTAAAGCTCACCATCGATTCAAGAGCGTTTTAAATCACACTCACTCTTCATCTGTACAAGCCGGTATAGATGTGTCTAGTGTCTGGATTACCCCAACACCTACATGGAGCCAGAAATAAAACCACTGATGCAGTTATCAAAAGAGAGATGTGTCTACGGGGGGATGAGTAACCTCTACAAAGTTGGATGTGCTCTTTCAGTAGTGTCAAACTGCTTCCAGCGCTGTGTCTAGAAGCTGATCAACTGAACTGATGTATTTTTATTGTAATTGTTTTGCTGGAATACCAGCAGCCAAACCCCAAGTCAGCCTCTTGTCATGTGTTTTACTTCTAACTCTTCAAAGCGAGTGTGCTTGATTGAGACCAGACTTGAAGCCGTGTAGCGGTTTTATATTACATGTTTTCAACAAGCCAGCAAGTGGACATTCTTCAGCCTCATGGCCATACCATAATAAATGGTTCTGGGTTTGAAAACATCCCCACAGCACAATATATCTTAAAGACTGTGAAAAAAATACACAGTCAAAACACAGTCAAAAAAATCTCGCTGGGACTAAAATAAACTAAGAAGACTAAGGACGTCAGCAGCACTAAACAGATGAAACGCTGGAAAAAAGAAAGACAAAGCTAGACAATCTACCTGATGAATCAAAGCGTTGGGCTTTCCACCGGCCACACTGGCATTCATTATTCACTGACAGGCATTTGGATGGCTGTGTAAGACGGCGCAATGTGGTGTATGAGAAGGCCTTTAACAGGAACTGGGATCTCTACTGGGAAACATGCGCTGGCTGTATTCCTTTGTGATGCAATGCTGAAGTTAGAAAGGCTAAAATAATATTCAGCCCTTTAAGCCACAACACAGATATGCTTTGCTTGGAAGATCTGAATGAAAGACTGTATTGACCCATGGTGTATTATTGTATCACGGTCCATCCTGAGACATCCTTTTTTAAAACAACCCCTTCCAGGCATGAAAACCTAATCTCTGACATCAATTCAAGCCACAGGGCTGACTGCTCATGGTGCTTTGACCGGCTGGCTGCCTGCCAGGCAGTCTCTGCCCTTTTGCCCTGACCTGACTCTACTGTCTAATGCTACTATAACAAGATCATGATTTAGAGACACTGGGTAGAGCACAATGTACATCTCTGACCCCATCATAACTCGAAACACTTATGACTTTTACTTTTTTAAATCACAAAGCTGCAGTGTGATTAAATCATTCTGGTACAACCCAACATCTGCGATAAAAACAGTACTCCAAGCTTCTGCAGATTTGATAAATACCTGAGACTTCTATTTCGTATGTATATTGTACTGTACATCATTACAACAGAATGGAAAAGCTAAATAACTAACTACATAACTAACAAGCTAAATAACTACACACACTATCTGCCACTTGCCTGTTTTTGTAATTTAGTTGTAGCAGTTTTTTGTCTGTCTTTTTTTAAACGCTATTTGCTTTGTATACTATTTGCTTCAGAGAACGCTATTTCAACCCTCTGTGTACTTGGGTACGTGGCTGGGCTGACAATAAACTCTCTCGAATATTAAGTGAAGAAATAGTAACAGTTCAACACGCTTAGAGGAGCTTGCTAACTTGTAATTCTGTAACTATATGCCGGAAGTGGAGTATGAGGGAGGGTTTTATTACCCACCCAGAGACAGAGAGCGAGGGGCCAGTTTTGCTCTTTTAAACTCTAATGCTGTTTTGGACTCCTAGCCAAACGATACTAAAGCTAAAGGGAAATGTAACTTTTACCTGCATCTCCCATGGAGGTGAAGATGCTCTCCGTGACGGTCATGATTGTGTCAGTGGCCTGGTCATAACGGCCGATAGGCTCTCCACAGCTGGCGTAGTGGCGGACGTGCTGGAGCAGGTCACTGAGGGCCTGGCTGACAGCCCCTGCCGCACCGTTCACCTGCCTCAGCAGTTCTGCCTCCTCAGAGGCAGCGTGGCACGCCTTCACACAACCCTCTACCGAGCGCTCCACCAGCCGCCCAGCCTCTACCAGCTGCTCCTGACACACGGGCGAGCTGATGGTTGGACTCACCACCTACAGAGAGAAAGAATGAAAGAGAGAGATAGAGAGAGACAAAGAGAGAGAGACAGAGAGAGAGAGAAAGAGAGAGACAGAGAGAGAGAGACAGAGAGAAGCAGAGAGAGAGAGAGAGAGAGACAGATAGAGAGTGACAGAGAGACAAAGAGAGAGAGAAAGAGAGAGAGAGTGAGAAAGAGAGAGAGAGACAGAGACTAATTTGTCTTCCTCAACCCTCTTAACCACCATTTCATTTGAAGTGCGCTGAAGATATACGGTCGCCATCATCCTCCCACTGTCTAAGCTGCATAAGAACTGATGCATGACTATTCTTCATTGTTAATTTAGACAATTTTCTTCACACCACAAAGCACACAGACCTGTTACATGTTTTAAACCATGTCAGGCTGTTAAAGAATATCAAACGGACTTGACCATGTGTTTTCTGACACTATGTGACTCAGTCTTATCATTAGGAGAAGACAAATGTATGCTGCATGAAAAAAGATTGTGGTAGGAGCAGATATCTTGAGGCTTGGACTGTGTCTGTACTTTTGTCTTAGCTGATCAGCCATATCTGGGAGCAGGAGAAAATTGTGCAAATTGGATTTTTTGTCAAATGTTCAGACAGGGAAAGAGTGTTATGACAGACCTTCAGACTTTCTAGAAAGTGCACATTACCAGTACTTTACTCCATACCTATAACAACAGTAGGAGCGACAGAGAATGGCACAGCATGGCTTTATAAAACAATATATCATGACTAAATGTTTCATGACTAAAACCAGCATTTTATCTACACAACGGTCTTTGCTTGATGGCATGAGACAGCCTGCAGAGGCCTAAGGGCTTTTTTATTAAAAAAGCTGCATATTTTTGCACACAGCACAGCAGGCGATTGTAATTGTTACAGACACAGACATTTCTCAATGAGCTATTTCACTTATTTCACAGTGGGCTTCACCTAAACCAGCATGCAGTGTGGTTGCGAGGCCTATAGAATGTGGGAGGCAGTACCTTGGTGCAGGCCACTAGCTGGGAGGTGGAGAGGGCGCACTGGGTCGCGGCAGTAATAACACGGTTCTGCAGCACCGTGTCTTCGGCCACCTGAGCCACGTTTTTCGCTTTCAGGACCAGCATGGCAGCCGCGTTGGCCACCGCTTTGGCCAGGTTCATCATGATGTCCTGAAACATTGTCAAACACACTCTATAAAGCAATCTGTCCTCTGCTGTATGAGTCTAAGCAGAGGAATGGGGTCAGATAAAGTGAAGACTGTAACAGAATGTTGTGTGAGACACCAGAATCGTAGTGGAGGAAGTGCAAGATTCTTGTTTATTAGTTACTAATGTTATTAATGACAACTGCTATTCATTACCCCAAAACACTCTTTAAATATACTTACTGTTAAATATACTAATGAGAGTGAGGAACAGAAGTGTCTTGTTTTTCATTTTTCATATTTCTGGATTAATAGCTATTACCATTCTCATGGAACTAAACAGAAATATTTCATTTTATCAAAGAAATGTAGCTCATTTTAGCACATCCATTTGTGTAATGGTATTTTAAAAAAAAAATGCAGCAACCTTAACAACATTAATCATGTTGTCACAGTCCGGTCAGTGGCCGGTTAGGGCCACTGCGTTTCTGTTACTGTTTCTGCTCTGTTTTTGTTCTGTTTCGGTTCTGTGTTCTGGGGGGCTTTTATTTTGAAGAGTTTTCTAGGGTTTGCTTTGGTCACGTGTCTGTTATGTTTTCCTGTGTCATGTGCTTCTTAGTTGCATCTGTTTTGTGTTTAGGTCCTGATTTCTCCATGTATTTAAGCCTGTGTCTGTAGGTGATCTAGCACCTGTTTTCTGAAGCTTGAAGCTGTATTCTGTTTTGTTTCTTTCTTGCGGCCCTAGTGCCAGGTTTCTGTTGCCTTATTCAGAATAAAAGTAAAACAGCATGGAACTTTGGTCTCCAGTCACGTCAATGTTCCAAGTAAGCTCTCGTTCGTGGGGGACTAGCCCCTGTGAACGTGACACATGTCATGTTACATTTCACTGAATTATGACATTATATAGATTATATATCACTTGCTTCCAATCCAAATGTGTTTTGCTTTGTACCTACAACAGCATTCCCATAAATGGTGCACATTTTCTGAGATTTCAGTGCATTCTTAATGTTAATAAGACTGTCCGTAGTTAGAAATATGAAGAAGTGTATTTATTTATTTGTCAAATGTATTTATTTGAAACTGCTTGGGTCCTCACTTCAGTCTTAAGTCCTGAGATTAACAGCGGAATAATAAGTGATGGATTCAAGGGGTTGTGTGTGTGACAGGGTTACTCAAGGCTCGCTGGGGTGCAGTTTTTGAGGCTGACACACACTGTGCATAATAAGCATCTCGGAAACATTTTAGAAAGGCTGGCAGAAGTGCAGAAGAGAGACAGGTGCAGACAGACAGACAGACAGAGAGAGGTGAGCGGCTGACCTGAAATCTCTCGTCTGTCTCTCCCTCTCCCATTTGCCGTAGGAGGTCTCCACTGGCCTGCCCGATGCTGCCCGCTGCTGTCAGCACCGTCTGCCGGGGCTGAAAAGGAACGTGAAAGTTACCCAGCTGACCACACCCTCAGTAACAGAACACTGCAGGGCCGCGTGTATAGAAATACCTCTCCAGATGCAGGCTCCACTGCACGCAGCAAGTCTGACACTGCCCCAGTAAGGGTTCTGGCTGCACACATCAGGTTCTGACCGCTGCCCACTTCATCCTCCATCAGAGCCGCCAGGAGCTTCACACCCTTCGACATCTCCGTCAGATTAGAAGAGATGGTTGTGATTGCACAGCCTACAGCCGTGTAGTCTGTATCTGTAGGGTCACCTGGAGAGAGAGAGAGAGAGAGAGCACAGATCTAATACAACAGCATACCAATTGATTCTAATTTCTAATCATTCCAAATAGTACACTCATACTGTGAACCGAACAAACAAATAATGCAAAGGAACAAAAAACAATAAAAATTAGGGACACACACTTATTTCACACACTTTCCCCTTATAAAGGAACAGATATAAAGGCTGGGATGGAAAGTGTGAAAGTTTCTAGGCTAGTAGTTAACAGGCAAATCTCTGGCCTATTAAACAGATGGCACTCTGAGATTAAACCCAACAAAATCTGGCCTGGGCTGGCATGGCATGGCTCCAGAAGCCAAGGAGGAATACACTGAGTCTGCCAACAAGTTCAGCTTCAGGACACCACACTCCATATTCATTCATCAATGGAAATATTTATCAGGGCAAATGGAGAGTAGCTCATTATTTAGCATCGAGTCGACGCTGCTTCCTGACTGCGCCCTTGATGTGGACTGGATGAAGACGTGTTGATATTCGAGCCGTCAGTTTCATGTTTTCATTGTCAGCACTTTTTTTCTGCAACTTAATAAAATGATTTTCGATTCAACGAGGGCCATTAAGAAACATGATACATCTGTTGGCGCCTGACTTTAAAAGCATTCCACTAGAGAAACAAACAGGAGGAATGGAGGCAACAGATGAAGAGAGTACAGATGGAACGATATTACAGCCGTCTCTACCTGCAGTCAGATTGACTACGGATGCAGTTCCAGCAGTGATGGCGTCGACTTGTGAGTGGATTTCATGCTTAGATTCATCCACTTTATTCTGGACCCAAACCCTGGATGCCTTTTAGAAGGGAGAGAAATGAAACAAGCATCAATACACAAAATCCTCACATATGGGGAGTCTTATTTACATGAGATTCTGTTTTCCTTGGCTTTTCTCCACGACAGAACATTGGTGTTATCCCAGATATAATAAACTATTCATGGTTTTCACATACACTGCTGTCATATGTCAAAGCCAGGTGAGCCTGCTCTGCATCTGGAGACTTGGCCGAGTGAACGACCCCAAAATTCATAAACTTTGGGTCACAGCCAGTTTGATAAAACTGCTGTCACAAATTGTATGTATCAAGTAATAAAACTACCAATCTTTAAAAGTCTATAGTTAATATTGTCATACATTTACTTTACAGAAGGCCTAATAATTTCTAAATGTTTCAAATCCAGCTGAACATATAAACATATGTGTCATATAAAGTTGAAATCAACAAGGTTAAATTATTACATAAAACTATCCAATCAGACTTTTCTCTCTATGGTATCTAAGCAGACATTATAAACAACCCCCCACAGTCCCCCCCCCCTTCTTGCTTGGTTAGACCTTCAGGAGAAGGACTGATATGTCATATCACCAACATATTTAGGAAGTGACCACTCACCTTCTAAATTCTAAAGAGGGGAAATATTACTTTAGGCTGTCTGGAAGTTCTAGATATGTCCTAAACCATGAATACAAGGGGCAACCAATGAGCCCTTGCCAGAGCTCAACAATGGCAACTATATGGCGAAGCTATTTACTGTAGGAATCACACTAGAAAACTCATAGAAGGTAAAAAAAAGGTTTGCTAAGCCTGCCTTTTAGCAAGAATGGTCACTTCTAAGGCTTAAACCGTGTTTCATTTGAACTTGTAGATGGTTGTAGTGTAGGGTATGTGAATGTGCGTGTGCTCACTCTGTCCTGTCCAAGTGGAGGCAAGTTGTCCACCTCCCCGAGGTCAGCCTGGGCCTGCTGCACCGCCTGCATGCTGCTGTTGATGGTCCCCATTAGTGCCTGCTGGGCCAGGCTCTGATACAACACACACACACACACACACACACACACACACACACACACACACACACACACACACACACACACACACACAC
>JBBPDC010000129.1:9459019-9495923 GCA_037974485.1 Hemigrammopetersius urotaenia | reverse complement strand
GGGAGAGGGAGAGAGAGAGAGAGAGAGAGAGAGAGAGAGAGAGAGAGAGAGAGAGAGAGAGAGAGAGAGAGAGAAGGACAGGGAGAGAGAGAGAGAAAGAGATAAATAAATGGCAATGGTTATGCTTTTGTAAGTTACCCTGATAACCCTGTGTGTGGTGGGGTGTTGCTTTAGTGTTAGCCTGGCTGGCTGACAGAAATGATGAATCTTGCCCTTGTCTCAGGGAATGGAGCGAAAAAAACACATCTCCTTTCACGCTAAAAATACCCCACAAAGTAGAACGTCCTCCAGCGCTATCACACGCGGAGCCACTAAGCAACTCCCACTCTATCACTCTCTCTCACTTTTACTTTCACTCCCTCTCGCTCACACTCCACAGACATCCTCTCCGGTCCCTCTCTCTCAACCATGTGGCAATTTGCAATCTTTGATTCTGGTAGCATTGCTAAAATTACTGAATGGGTAAACAGGGTCATGTGATTTCACTACCATATAAGCAAATACCTTAAGCATTTTTAAATTCTTAGTAAATCCCAGACTAAAGCCGTATTGTGGGTTTGGAGCCTATAAAAGGCATGGAGCTTTATAATGAATTCCCTGAATCAGTTTCAAAGTCAATGGTGAAAGGACTGCTCTAATGAGTAAAGGGCAGGGATCAGTCACATTCCTGACCGGCAGCTGGGCTAGGCTGGGAAACCGACACACACCCAAATGCAGATGTTTACACTTTATATATTTTGCACACACAGACACTCACAAACACACATTTTTAGCTTCAATTTAGTGAAGCTGGATTCATTGCTCTTTTTTTTCCCAAAGTGGAAACCCCCATTAATTGATATGAGGTCGTGACTATGGAAAAAAGAAAGATAGAAAAGGGGAAAATCCAAGAAAGGATTCATTAAGACCTGCTGCTGAAGGATGAAGAACACATAATACATTCAAAATCCTTTCTTATCTTATTACAGAGTCTTAGAACTCCGAGGAGGGGGGAGGAGAGAGAGAGAGAGAGAGAGAGAGACCGGAAGAAACTTCAGTAGCGTTCCACCCCGACAGCTGCATACACTCAGTCACACACAAACACACCCAGGAAGGGTCGTCATGGCCATGGAGTGTGTCCGGCCCCAAGCTCAGCCTCAGAGCGGGCCCAGGATGGGAGGAGCTCCAGCTAAAGCTCAGGGGACCGGCCTACTCCAACTCCTCCGCACTCCTTTTCTCTATTACACAATACACACAGTGACACAGTCCAAAATACAGCTTTCCACTGCTGTGGGCAACAGCATTGAAGAGGCTCTCTGACTGAATGACATGCGCTCTGTGAGTGACATGAGTTCATGTACTCAAAAAAACCACACACATAACCAGCCATCATGGATTGGTGCACTCAAACTGATGACACAATGGACTTGCCACAGTATCTATGAACTTGCCACTGTAGACAGAGAGACAGATGGAGGCAGAAAGAGAGAGAGGAATTATTTTTTGATGTGTGGCAGACAGCTGACATTATCAATCAGCCTGGGAAGACGCTTTCTAACCCTGGCCATCCACAGTCCGCTCACTTCTCTGTCAGAGCGGCTGCCAGTCAGAGGGAGGAGGAGGGGCTGAGCCTTTAGCCTGCTGCCTCAAAACATCAAAACACACTCGTGGCAAAGTAATCACATCAGACAGGAATCTTGTCCTGTTGTTGTGGGCTATTTGTGCTCTCGCTTCTCCTCAGGGCAACAAAAGAAGACTCAATTACGAATGCACAACCCTGCCTCCTCCTGAGTAGACTGGTGTGTGCCTAGCCGTGCCTGATAACATGCTGTGGAGCTGCAATAATGTGCTGTTATCAGTTAACCAGAGAACATTCCCACAATGTTTCACAAACACAAAAGTTGCTGTAAGAATGGGTGATGTTATGGTGGTGTTAAAAATATAAAACATGAGAGTTCTCTGATATAAGGGGGCTGCAGCAGGATTGCTGACTGTCTCTGTCAGCTGCAGTACTTCAGTATGCCGCACGGAACAACCAGAACTATCCAAAAGTAACAGATTCACTGCTTCATTCTGCAAATCACACTTGTTTATACTACTGGTAGAAACTTTATCATTATCTGAAATACCTCCACAATAAATACAGCAATGGTAGTAAAATAGCACTCATGGAAGAAAAATGAAGAGAAACGAATGCATTATTGATTCTAATGTTGGAAAGCTACTTTCAAAGAGGCTCTTACGTTCTTTACAATAAAGACGCCGAAATGGTTGCTGACTTGAACAAAAAAAAAAAAATACTGATGTCGAGCCTCTTTAAACTTTAAAGGGGTCTCATGCTTTCATGACATAACTTTTTAAAGAACCTTCCAATGAGAAGTTCTTGAGGAAATAACCATTTTGTGATTCTTCTAAGGGATTTTTCCAAAGAAGTGAGAGTAAAAGTGAGTAGTAGTAGGGGCAGCTTGTAACAAGATACAGGGTAGCTTTATCTGGGGCAATCAAACACTTATCACATGTACTAGTCGAAGCACACACAGGCAGGCACAAAGCAACTGAAACCATAACAAAACAACGAAGTTTCCAAGACTCCGAGCCAGTAAGGAAACCACACAGGGCTTTGGCTCAGATATGCAAAAGAAAATGCTCAGACCACACACACAAACACTGGTGTGTATGTGTGTTAGGTAACGAGCCCAGGAATGAGCTGCAGGTGTGTGTGCTTTCGAGAGGGAGGAGCTGAAGTTGAAACTGGCCAATCTCAGACGGCAGAGTTCATGCTCAGTCTTCCCAGAGGGAAAAATACAGGCTTGTTCGAGATGTACCAGAGACCCTCCCCCAGGGAACATGCCAATCAGTGGTCTAAAACTCTTAATGGGTTGCAAACAGAGAGACCAGAAACTCAGCTGATTTTATAGATGGAAACAAAGGAAATACCTTAGTATTTATAAACACAATATAAACAGCACAAAACTGTTCTCTGTGTTTAACCCATTCAACAAGTGAAGCAGTGGGCAGCTAGCAGAGATGTTCACAAGTTATTTTGACCAAGGTCAAGTCTTTTAGAAGCAATGTCAAGTCAAGTCTCAAGTCTTTGAGAAGCAAAGTCAAGTCAAGTCTCAAGTCTTTGAGAAGCAAAGTCAAGTCTCAAGTCTTTCAGAAGTAATGTCAAGTCAAGTCTCAAGTCTTTGAGTGAACGTTTAGAAGATATGCTAATTGGCCATGCCCCGTGATTACAATTGGCTGTTGCTTAGCAAGGGGCAGGACTGTGTGCTGTGATATGCCCTCACCAACATGGAGGATTGCCTAAATGATCTTAAATCTAAATATTGAACATGAAAAATGTATCTCCACCCTAAATGTGAAACTCCACAGTTAGATGGGGCTCGGTGACCCCTTTCCAACGACCGCTCGAAAACCGTTATTAGCTGAAAACTGTTCATCTCAGACGAAAGTAATTGGACACCGGGGCGAGGTGAGCGGTTTTCAGGTCGTTGGAAAGAGTGCGGGATATAAATAAATAATTCCAAGAAATTAACAGTGTGTACGAGTCACAGCAACGATTCTGAGTCAAGTCTCAAGTCATTGAGGGCAAGTCACAAGTCTTTCTTTGTGCGACTTAAGTGCGACTCGAGTCCAATCGAGTCCCATCTCTGGCAGCTAGTGATGCAGTACCTGTGGATGGTACCTTGCTCAAGAGAACCTCGGCGGTACCACTGGCAGTCTTGGATAAACCAAATGCCGTTTGTTGTGGTCAATATATTTTCACATTTTGTACCAAACCACAATATGTATAATATGATGAAAATGCAAGGTTTTATGTAATAAATGATGAGGGAATGCTGTGATGATTATATCATGGTGGTTTTAATAGGGCACTATAGGGTAGTTTTTTTCATTTCTCATCCAGTTGCAGGGAAGAAAAATACGATATTAATGCTTCAGAGCACAATTCATCTTTCCTTACTTGTCCTTATTTGTCATGGGCACATTTTTCAGCTATTAAACATCAGCACACAGGCCACCACTACCGAACAACATATCCACTATCTGTTTGTCAGTGGTATCTGAAGGCAAAGGACATGGTCAGTAAATCAGTGATCAGTGCAATCATTCAGCCGAGGCTCTGCAGGCAGGGCCACTCAGTCCAAAAGAGGGCTCAGAATGGGCCTGGGGCTCCAGTGTCAGCTGCTGATTGTCCTGTCAGGTGGAGTAGGACCGAGTAAGGAGGAAAAATGGAACAGGAGATGGGCTGCAAACATTATGACATTAAAGCATGGAAAGGAGGAAAATGGGAATTTGTGTCATAAAAATTGTAAATGGTCCTGCTCAGGCAGGACATTACTTTAACAAATCTCAGATAGAATTAAAAGGCTGATTATACACCTGAGCTAGTCTGACAGCTTCCATATTTAAAAACAAGAAACATTTGAATTGTGTGAGTAGTCTGAATTCTAACTTGAGAGACTTTGACTTGGGCCAAATTGTGATGGTTAGATGGTTCAATGATTGGGTCGGAGCATCTCCAGGTCTTGTGGGATTTTCCTGGAACACAGTGGTTAGCACCTAACAAAAGTGGTCTGAGGAAGGACAACAGGTTAAGTATTGGCAGGGTCATGGCCAGTGTGTGAAATGCCCAGTGGCAGCTGGGCAGCTTGCAATGGACATGAAAGAGATCAAAGCGTTGACTTGGCACAAAAACAGCCCACCAAGGTAAGGACTGCACAATAATACAGCACAACTTCAGAGGTTCTGATGAAATGGGCGGATGTCAACATTCTGGAATTTTAAGGGCGGGTATGCGGGCGGGTCGGGTCTTACATGCAGGCGGGTAGCAGATCAACAGTATTGTAGCCTGCAAATGTAATATAAGCAAAAAATCTAAGCTCTTCATTCTACTGATCCTATTGTTTGTCCACCTGTAAGCAAACAGTGTGGCTCAATCACCTGAAATTTTCAAATTACTTTTGGCATATAGTGTACGTACACTCCCAAATAATCCCATACTGAAATAACAACAGAGGAGATAGAGCACAACATAAGAAAAGCAGTATCAAGGTGTGGCAACTGAGTATAGAAGGGTTTAAGTTGTGTTAACAACAATGTTACAGCGGTGCCCAAGACCAGATCTAAGTCTAGTTACTGTTCTTGCTCAGAAAGGTGAACTGCTGTTAGTCACAGACGGAAAGTTTTGATGATGAGGGGAGCATCATCAAAACAGGGGAGCAGCTCTCCTCAACTGGAGGGAAAGTGTTGCTGAGCGTGTTTGGTGATCAAGAGATGGGATTGCATGCTGGATGTATTTTTCCCACTACCTTGGCTCTGTTGCCATGACAGCCCATCTAGCTGTTCTCCTCTTTCCTATGGTTTAGGGGATAGCATGACCACTGGGTGTGTATGTGTGCAGACATACTTGTTTGTATTTTGTGTCCAAAAAATACATTTAAAAAATGTAAATGTTGTGAAATATGTCAATACTTGTACTATGGCTTACTATATGACAATAGCTTTACTGTATTAAGTATATTTATTTGCACATAGACCTGGTGCAATTTAGCATCCCCAGTTCATCTTACATACACATCATTTGACTTTGATAGGAGCCCAGAAACCCATACATGGCGAGGACACACACACAAAGATAACCACTGCACCAGCATGTCCACATGCTCAGTTTAATATCATTCACTTTCACATCTTATTCATTTTCATTTCATTTTTAAACAACAACAAAAATATTTAATGGTTTATAAATGAAGTACAGCCAGCTCCAGCGGTGGCAGTAATACACTGAAAAGTTGTCAACTGCCATAAAAAGAAGAAGAAGAAGCAGCCTGCTGCAGCATGTAGCATGACTGCTCTGTCTTTTCTCCTTGTATTTTGGTGTTTTATACCCCCCCACACACATTTTCAACAGTTATCTCAGTTTATTTAGTATGTCTGTGTAAACATGTGGGTAGAGAGAGTTATTTCAACGTTTCTTTTGAGTCTTTCCACGCTGCTAATGCTAACGTTTTTAAAGCAATAAAGTTTTCTGATTCTGATTATTTATTTACTTTTCCGCTAAAAGGGGGGGGGGGTTACCGTACACTATAAAAATAGGAATTTTTAGCCATTTTTTTAAACCACATCACAACAACGTGATTTTTCACTATATGCGGGTGCGCTTGGATTGCAACCCACACGAAAAGCAGGGGGGGGGGGTCACTGTATATTTGAATGTATATCACGCTTCTCATTATATTTTGTTTCTAAATACATATTAAAATGACAAATATTTGCACAGCAATGCAAACTATTCTGCATTTACACATATATTTTGAACACTTTAAAACATATTTAAATTCATATTTTTTTGTAAGGGTGCCTCGGGCTTCATGCCTAACCCAATCATTTGCATGTCCATACGCCACATGCAAATTACCTCTCACCACAGCCCCTCATCAGAGTTCTCCACTGCTTTTATTTGGAAGCATGAGTAAGCAGTAGCCTCAACACCTTTCAGTGAAAGCAGCATTCTTGTGGAGAGGCTGATGGGGAGGAGATGTGATTGGGTGGAATAAATCTGATCTGTCCTGACCAGGTGTAAGAAATTGAAAGAGCGACTGGGGAACACCGTCTGTCACCTCTTCTTAGCTGCATCAGAGCAGGAGCTCCAGCAGGGAGCCGAGAAGAAGGTACAGAAAACTTGAGCGTACCAATGCAAAAAAATCTCACTCATAGTACTAGCATTCTTTATGACTAAGCAATAATGTCATGATCACTTAAGCCTTCATTAGAACCATTCCTGTGGGTATCTAATGTAACACAGCTAGTATTTCCAAATTGTATCAAAAAAGGAAAATGACAAGGCTCTGACACCTCCATCACTGCTCCTAAGAATAATCCACCGACCAAAATATCCATCCAACTTTGTCCTGTGGCCAGAAGCTGATCACTGAAGAATAGCTAGAGGGAGACCAACACAAACTGTGCATCAACAGATGAGTTGTCAGCTCCAACTTTGTATCTGTAATTGGTGCAACAAAGTAGATGTATCTAAAAGGGGAAATTTTAAAAACTTGCTGTTTGTAATCCACTCTATAAAGCATGCATGCAATCATGTCAGTGTCTTGTGAATCCACCATAACATCTTCTCATTGGATCTCCTGTGGGGTCTTGACCATTAATGAATGAGGTAAAGGAGGCTAAAAACTGAAGCAGAGAAATTGAATGCAGAGATGTAATTCCATCTGTAACTGTAAATTACAAATTGCAGTTATTTAGTATTTGGCCTTGATATGGCCTTTGTACGGATTTTGAGTGGTGGAGGGGTCAGCACAGACACTTTGATTGGTCCACAGCTACTCAGCCCAATACAAAGATAGGCTAACTTTCAAGGGTCCATGATGCACATGAGGCAGACACTCAACACACGTGTGTGTTCCTGACAAATAAAAGGAAAAAAGAATTTGGTGATCAATATCATATGTATATGAAATCATATGTAATGTGTAATGTTCTATCACCTTATTCTACCTTTAACAAGGTGAAGAGTAGAGTCTGATGAGGCTCTTCAGTTAAACTAAACTTTAGTTAGAGTTTAAAATAACAGGATAAGTGTTTGTCCCCAAGTCCAATTATACAGTAACAGGTCTGTTTTGGAGTTCAGATGGTTCTCTTTCATCCTGCTACAGTACACAACCCTGCCTGCATGTCTGCTCCTCCACACACCATAACTCATTACTCTTACCTACCAATTACCCACAAACACACAGAGAGCACACTTGGCCCGCAAACAAAGTGAAACTTTCCTCCTGTGGAGAAAGAGCCGAGGTAACCAAACAAACCCCAAATGAGACAGCTGGGCCAGCCAGTAGATAAAGCACTCATGCACAACTCTTCCCCCCCACACTCAATTAGTTCTGCACCTCTCTGACTGGATGCTCCCTCTCCAGATGATTAATGATTGGTCAACATCCAGACCCACTGACAGAAATGAAAAGCAAATGCTGGAAATCCAAGGCAACCAACATATTAATTATTTCATGAAATCACAGAGGATTCTAAACATACAGCTTTTCAAGTTTGTGTGTGTGTGTGTGTGTGTGTGTGTGTGTGCGCACGTGTGTGTGTATGTGTGTCAGGCTTTTTCGCAGCACAAGTTGAAAAGTGTTTGAAAAATCAACAGTTTCAATTGACTGGAAAAGGTGAAAACAACAGCTTTTCTTCCAGCGCATTATTCACTTCACAGAGCTTTCCTGAAGGCGTAGGATTCTGTCGGACTATGTGCAATTAGGGTGGCTCTGAAGAACAACAGAGAAATTCCTGCCTGCCAGTCTGACAGGACCGCTTCCTGATTCTACATGTCCTTAATAGATGCCCCCACACACACACAAAACATCCACACCTATCATAGCACTGAGCACAGCTCATGAATACAGCAGGGACGTTTAGCCTTGCCAGTTGTGGTCCGGCCCCAGACAAACCCCTTTCAGTGTGTGAATAACATGCTAACAGGGAGAGAGCTATCAAACAGCGGCATGCCTCATAAGCTCACAAACTGCTAAACCACTAGAGTGCATTTACACCGTCTCCCTGAAAGCCATCACGTCTGAGCTGGGCTCAAATGTCCCTTGTTCTACAAAGCCCTGTATGTGGGGCTAGGGTCCAGTCTCTTCACACAGCTGGTTGTGCTTATTCTGCCACAGCAGCTAAAGAAATGTCTGCAAAGACCACAGGGGAAAACTTCTTTAGACCCTGGAGGAAAAAGCAGGACTCTTTTAGCTTCTACAGGGCTTGTGGTAGCGACAGAGAAGGAGAGGGAGAGATAGGGGGAGAGAGAAAGCGAGAGAGAGAGAGGGAGAGATGGAGAGAAACAGAGCAGCCAAAGGATTAGAGCCCCAGTACATGAAGGAGGGAAGGATGCTGCCACGCTTTGTTAGCGACTTGCAGGCGGCACTATTTCATGCGCCACATCCGCAGGTTGCCATGGCAACCGGAGTTTGGGCCCTTCCCAGGGCTGGTGGCTTTGCTTGGCTCCAGTCAACAGAGCATAAGGCCTCATTCTGAGCAGCCCAGGACTATTCAGAGCATTGAGGCCCCTGCTAAGAGTGACAAAAGAGCCCTGAATTTCATTACCAACCCTCCCAAAGAGTACGGGCTCATTGACTGCGACATTTAACACTAATCACTAGTGAGACCGCAGACCCTTTGACTAAGAACACCTGGTCCTGCGGACTGCAAAACTGTACAAATAATTGACAGACAGGTTAAAAAGCCACCCCCCCCCCCTAAAAAAACACCATAAATTTACTGAGCTTTTACTCTCTTGTAAGTGTGCAAGGCTCATTAAAAAATGAACACTGTACAGCTTTCTCCAAAGATTAGAAGTAAATGAGTCTTACCTTATTGTTTGGACATACAATGGTGAAGGACCTCAGGGGCTCTCCACAGCTGAAAATAAAACAAAAAGCCAGTTAGGAACAGGAAGCAGATCAGCAGGATTTACACCAGATTCCTGCTGAATCACTGTTCTTGAACAGAGCACGTTCTGCTAATAGCACTTGACAGGCTGAATATGAAACCGAGTCACTCCGAATCTACAGAAGCTGCAGCTTAAACGCCAAGCTCCAATCTGCACACCCACAATACAGTAATGAATTACAGTAAGGTGCTTTTGCTGCCACTGCAGCCATTCAGCAATCACCAATAACGTTAAAACCACCTGCCTAATAATGTGCAGGTTTCACTTGTGCAGAATCTTTGACGCATGGACTCCACAAGACCTCTGAAAGTGCGCTGTGGTGGGTGGTATGTGTCAAATTAACATCCACATGAAAGCCAGAACCCAAAGCTGCCAGGCAGACCACCACACTGCTTCTGTCGGCCTGCATTATTCCTATTATTCTCACAGTGCACCCTGGTGCCATCTCTTCTTCAGGTGAGTGACCCACGCGAACCCAGCCATCCACATGATGTAAAAGAAAACATGACTCATCAGACCTACTACCTACTTCAAATGCTCCATGCTCCAGAATAGAGGGGTTTACCTCATGCATCAGTGAACAATAGGCATGCATGACCCACTGTCATTTCTTGGACCATTTTTTGTAAGCACTAACGACTGCATACCAGGAACACCCCACCTGTTGTTTTGGAAATGCTCTGACCAAGTCATTCAGCCCTGACAGTCTGGACCCTGTCACTGCCGCTCAGATTCTTACACTTGACTGTTTTCCCTGCTTCCAACATATCAACTTCAAGAACTGACTGTTCACTCGCTGCCTCATATACCCCACCCACAGACAGGTGCCACTGTATCAAGATAATTAATGTTACTCACTTCACCTGTCACTGGTTTTATGTTGGTGTATGTTTGTTTGTTGTGGAGAGCTGCACTACCACAGTCTCCTCATTATGCCAGTATAGATCACAGTGTTGAGTCATCTGAGCCAGTCAAAAGCGCAGGAGAGAAAATGGGCAAGGGGATAATAAACGATACTATGAAATGTCAGATAATGCATCATTCTATTCAATGATTAGTTTAAACATGCGTTCAATAGAAATGACTGCACTTAATTATAGGTTGTACAAACAGCACCATCAAATTAACTGCACACACATATATTTTAAATGCCACTTGGAAAGATTCTAATATTGACACGCAAGTCAAAACCTTCAGTATATGAACACAAGACAAGAGTGTGGTGGGAATTAGTCACACATTAGTGTGTGTGAAATCAGAAACGGAGGAGAAGACCTGGCTTGCAATCATTGCAGTTCATCTCAAAGGGGTTCCTCTTGGTGGAGGACAGGGATCTGTGCAGGCCAATGGCGTTCCTCCACACCAAAAATGCTAAACCATGTCTTTATGAGTCTCGTTTGGCGCACAGGAGAACAGTCATGCTGGGACAGGAAAGGCACTTTCTAAAACTGTTGCCACTGTTAACACTGTAAACATATAATTGTCTAAAACATGGCAAAGGTGGCATCCTATGACAGTGGCACATTTAGGATCACTGACCTCTTGAGTGCAACCCATTCTTTTGCCGGTGTCTATGAAGAATGCATGGCTCAGTGCTTGATGTTGTTATACCTGTTCGCAATGGATGTGGTGAAAATACTTGAACTTAATAATTTGCAAGAACTGACCACATACGTTTGGTCATACAGTGACTATGCTATCTTTACAGGGAACAGGCAATTACCAAGCGTGGTAGTACTAGCTAACTGAACGAACATCTCAGGACACACCATCCAGCACATAGTGTAAAAGCAGAGAAGAGGGTCCATCAAATCAGCCGACAATAACAGGTGCTTCTGCAAAATTTAAGAAGTAGACATGTGATAGTGTGAAGTGGGGAGAATGCACTCCCAGTGTAACCCATTACTTGGCGAAAGGTCTGCTGCTCATCAGCATGGTCAAAACATCTTCATTCTGAGAAATGCTACTCTCCACACAGAACCCTCCAAGACCACACAGGTCACTGGACAAGCTGTCTTAGTAAACCAAGGCAGATTAGACAGCGTGTTTCTTCCTTAAATCTGATGTCCATTCAGCACTGAAATAGAAGACATAAGCTAGCAACATTTAATAAGGTTCAGGCTTTCACCAAAACACATGTAAGCTCTAATTACAAACATACAGAAAGTCTGTAAACAATACATGTGCTCTAAGCAGGCATTCTTATCCACAACAATTTAAAATATTGAGAACGTAACATCATTTTCAGATCTAAGAATTGTTCTCTTTTAATGTTTAATTTTGTTGAGCACTGTGTATGTGGTTGAAATGACAAATACCTTCTTGACTATTTTACTCCCACTCAGTGACTGCAAGCATAAGGACACATGACTGAAATTGAAGCTCTGCTTGTGTTCCAAACAACATATAGTGTAATGTATACTGCATACTGCACCAGTATATATTGTATGCTGCTCTTCTTCAGTAGTATACAGGATAGAGACAATAGTCTTTTGCTGTCTTACAGGCTTTGCTGTGAAAATACACTATATGGACAAAAGAATTAGGACACACCTGTTTCTCAGGGTTTGGGCTAGGCCCTTTACTTCCAGGGAAAGACAATCTTAATGCTTCAGCATACCATTTTGGACAACACCAAACTTCCAACTTGTTTGAGAAAGGCCCTTTTCTATTCCAGCATGACTGTTTCCCAGTTTGGTGTGGAAGAATCCTGACCTCAACCCCATCCAGCACCTTTGGAATGAACTGGAATGGAGATTGCGAGCCAGACCTCCTCGTCCAGCATCACTGCCTGACCTCATAAATGCTTTACAGAATGAATGGGTACAAATTCCCACAGAAACTCCAAAATCTTGTGGAAAGTCTTCCAAGAAGAGAGGAGGCTGCTAAGGGGGGTTATTGTCTATATATTTGAGTGCAATGTCTCATGAAGATAGCTCTATCTGCATACTGAAATACCTACTAAACCTGGGGCAAGATGGGGCAGCCATTTTAACCACACACTACTAAGACCAAATTAAATTAAATCAATTAAAATACGTACATTTGTAATCCTTGATTACTGTATGTGCATTGACATTATCCAGATGCAGACAAGTAGAGAAAAACTACATAGAGTTTGGTAAGAAGGCTGAGAGAGGTTGGAGAAAGAAAGGTAGGAAGGTAAGGCAGTGGCTGTAGAGGGAGGCTGAAGAGAAGTTGGAGTGATGATGTGGGGGCTCAGTCTCTAGTCCCTCAGCAGGGGGACACCCAGTAATGGGAACAGCCAGAGGGAAAGAGCCAGAGGCCCAGTCCTTCCCAAAAGCCCACGCCTTTAACCTGATTACAGTAATGAGCTTAGAGGCCTGCCCAAAACTCTGCTCAGCTCAGACCTAGACATTCCACATGGCACTCGCTTTTTTACGCTGCTCCAGGACCTGCTTCTTCTAACCCTAACCACCGTGTGAGATGGCAAATCTGTTCTCAGATCAGTGTCTAAGGAGGCTGTATTCCCTGCTGTCTTGCTAGGGACACCAGCAGAGCAGATTCTGGGTATCAGATGGTGGGTCTGCTGAAAAGTTCTAAACCACAGAAAGACTCTAAAGTAAACAAGCAATCACACAACTCAGCCAACCACAACATGCTAAAGTTTTGTGGATAGAGTGGAGGCAGAGACTGTACATTGTATACGTGTAAGCGTAAACTGGGGAGAGGCGAGAAGCACCATTAGAAGCTGAAGAAGGCCCTGGAATGTTGTGATGAATGGTAAAAACTGTGTTGTACGTAAACAACCTGTAAATATTTACAAGCTTTCATGACACAGCTGAAACAGAGGTTGAAAGACTACATATACAGCAGACCACTGAGAGGCAACTCAACAAGATGCAGGGAAACGAGGGGAACGACAGCGTGCCTCTCGGCTGCGGCTGGTGAAACTTAATACGCTCTGCGTATTACCCAATCTGTCTGGACACAGCACAAAGAATCCTCCGAGGACAAGACAAACAACAACACAAACACTGTAGACGCTGCCAAACGTTTGGCTCTTAGAAAGAGCAATATTGATGCTTGCTAGCACAACAAAGTTCCTTGTTGGAGTAGCAGACAGCACAATCGAATCATCCAGAAACAAAGGAAATGATATACAAAGTGAATGGTGCCCCAGTGCATTTCATTTATCATCTAAATGAAGAGATGGACTGCAAAAGCCTGAGAAAGAAAGACACTTGGACATGGTTGACGTGGCAACCGCCTTATATTAGGATTCTTGTCAGAAAGTTTATCTGAGGTAATAGATAAATGACAGTGTTTATGCTTGAAAATCAACATAGACACAAATGCAGACAAACATTAATGCGGTAAAAAGAACCAAGACTGCTTTCTTGTTTTTTAAGAAAGTAGTTGATATCTTGTGAGCTGATTTAAAGTATTTCTTTTCTTTTCTTCAGCCCCTTATAGTCACAGCGCGGAACACAGTGTAAAATTCCTTTTCTGCATTTAACCCCCTCACCCAGTCAAGCACCACCAACAGGGGGCACCCAGAGAGCAGTGTTTGGGGACAGTCCCTTGCTCAAGCATAACCCACTAGCAGTCCTGGGATTCAAACCCACGACCTTGTGATCGCAAGGCAACTCCCTAACCACCAGCAGCTGTCTCTGGTTTTTTGAGAAACTACATTTCCCAATTAAATGTCATTTAAGCACACTTTTATCAGCTGTGTTTTGCACAGAACTGTATATCATTAACCAGCACTGTATATCATAATATCAGCCACTCCCCTATCTGTGTATATCACATATCTGTATTTAAATAGTCTCACTACTAACTGTTAGATAACCAGAACCACATCCTCCTCAGACATCCTAACACACCTTAAAATGTAGCACCTTCAGTCACAAGTCAAACTGGACAGAGTCTAGAACTGAGTTATTGTGCACTGATATCACCATCATTCTATAAAAACTCAAGCTGTGTTCAACTTCGTATCCACATAAATCCTTCAAAAGATTGCTGTTTGCTTTAAACAAAGTCTGCAAATATCAATTTTTTTCATTTTTGAAACAAATCTCTGATATTCAAAAGGATATAATAATAAAGGGAAATGTCAGAATTGTTTTGCATTATTATTGTTATTACTGTTGTTGTGCTTTTCAGTTAAAGTACATTTAACTGAACAACTACAACACAATAAAAAAAACATAACAGATAAAGAATTATTTCCTAGCACAATGTTATACTTGGGCTGCTAACCCAGAACTGATTTAGAGCCCTGTTTCAGCAAGTGACTGCCAGCACAGGAGAGAGGAAAAAAAATTTGTGAAAAAAAGAGAAAAAAGTGAACAGGGAATGATGAACGTTTTAAAGCCAAGTTTTGCAGCCAATGTGCAGAACTGGCAACTGCATTCTGCTGGCCGCGAGTTACAATTCAGCTTGTTTCTCCCCGAGTGTGAGTTTTTTGGTAAAAGTGTCAACAGTAACCACGGTTAAAATTTCTGTTTTTATATTTTAGTTATTGACTGTAGACTGTAATACTGTACTGTAGTACAAAATGCCATTGTCTTCTGTTTATCAGCTTTCTGAAGAGAAGTGATCGGGTTGCACGCTCACACTCCATACTAGATCCAGCATAACATTCTGTTCCCCGCATCGCCTGAAAGATGTGGACTAGGGGGTTTGAGATGAGATGGTGCTGCTGACAGGGCGGCCTTGCTTAAAACACACTTAAAGAGTGTGCTCTATTAAAGCCGCTGAAACGTCCATACGCTGATCCCATCTCTTCCTGCTCAGGCTGCACTTTGTATAGTTCTGTACACTTTGCAAGATGAATCCATTAAACTGTGCAATGATTTATAATTTTTTGCTGCAGCCTGGGGACCACTAGAGAGTCATTTTGTAGCCTGTCCGTTGCAAAGAATGGGCTTGAGAGAGAGAGAGAGAGAGAGAGAGAGAGAGAGAGAGAGAGAGGAAAGTAGCCTCAGAGGACTACAGAACATTTCCTCACTTGTCTCATAGCAATCACAAACAGCTAGAACTTACTCAAGCCTACAAATCTCCATTCGGAAAGCATCTCAAATGAAAAGACTTAAGCGATGTGTGCACAGGCCATCTATACATGTCAAATGTAGACAGTGCGACACAGTGGAACAATACAGATAGTCATGTCTGCTTGAGCATTAAGGAACTACTGGCCCCTAAATGGCTGGTCTATAGGTCCCTTGACATGAAGAGAAGGCATTGTACACGAAGACCAAATTCCTTCATACATCATAGAAAATGCATCAGTCAAAACTACAAGGACCACTCAAGTAAAACAGCTCAGAGACAGAACCCAGAATGCAGGGATTTAGTCCAAAGACTGGAAGAATTCAAGGCCCTGAGAATAAAAGCTACACTTTGTGTGGGTCAGCAGCAGTGACATTATGGTTCAGCTAGCGGCTGCTCGTTGACGTCAGCCCCGCTGTGTATTGAAGGAATCTTTCTGTGCCATGGAATGAGCCCCTTGTTTGGAGTTCGGGTTTGAAGGATACAGAATTTCAGCCCCGGAGGAGCGATGCCGCTATTCAGGGATGTGATAAATGAATGGGTGAAGCAGTGTCACTGAGGACTGAGGCGAATTCAGACACCAGTTCATGCTGCGTGAGTTATACAATCCTCAACAGCACTGGCATGAAGTGATGGATTTTTTGGACCCATTTTTAGGCCCATGTCATGTTCTTTAAATTACCAGCATAGGCTAAATATAATGTTAAATTAATGGTACATTAAAAAGTAATTTTTAATGACTTTTCATTCATCATGAAAGAAGGTTCCTTTTCTTCAATGTAAGTAGTTGTCTATACATGTACAATAGGGGCGGGTGGGTGAAATGTCTGATGCAGTTTTTCTGAGGCTTGAAACTGAAAGAGGTCCCACCTATGTGCCACAACAAATCAAAATAGTGAACACAGTGATTTCTATTCAATTCACTTCAACAGGGCTAAAGATGGCCCTGGACCGTGGACCGTGTAATGACACGGTCCAGAAGTAATGACGATATCCATGATATGCTCAGAAAAGCATATAGTGATAAACTGTGATGTGTTTATCATGAAAATTAACTAAGTGAACGTGACCATTCTGTCCTATATGAACACACTACAGCAAGGAGTTTTTGCGAAAAAATATTTAACGCTTCAATTTTTTTACCGATATAGCTGATGGAAATGCTAATTATCAATAAAATACTGTAAAAGTCGACATAATATTTTTCCGTTTAACTTTAGCGCATACATTCTATATCGATACTTCAGATGTCGCAAAAACTACTTCGGAAACACTTTTGTCGGGAAAAAAGGGCTTTAACGTAAATAAATGTGTCACATAAAAGCCAGTTGGATGGCTTTTTTCGATAAAAAGCCAGTTGGATGGAAACAGGCTGGAGACAGCAAATTTTGCACATTTTACGCATATTCTGTTTGTCGATAACAAAACGACTGGATGGAAACTTGGCTAGAGTGAACAGCACGAAACTCTTCCTCTGAAGCAGTGAAGCAGGGGGCAGCCAGGAACACAGCACCCAGGGAGCAGTGTGTGAGGACGGTACCATGCTCAAGGTACCTCCGAGGTGCTTAGCAGTGTTGGAAATCGAACTTCCTGAGCGAACGACATAACCACTAGGCTACCAGCTGCCCCATATTGTGAACTGTATGTGTTGGTGCAGTCTAAAGGATTGAAAAGATTATACAGGGACTGTGGGCTTAAATTTGCCAGCAGTCTTACAGTGAGTGTTGACTGAGTGTAAATAATGGAGTGAGTGTATAAAAATGTTTATGAACAACACAAGCCATATTTCTCCACTGGTAAACAGATTTGTGTTAAAATCTGTGTTGACCGAGAAAGGGACCACATGCGCCCATTAATGTGAGACGCAATTATAGCTCTCATTACGAATCAACAGCTGACTGCCTGTAGAGCATTTCCTATTACACACAGAGCCCTTAAACACCTACGCCTGTAAAATATTTCTTTACTCTTTCATTATTTTCTGAATCACATCATTGCAGGACTTCACTGCATTTCTAGACCACAAACGGAATGCATTCCATTACCGCGAAGTAGGGCTGCACAATAGCTTCACTCTTACCAGTAACAGCATATTGTCCAGGACAAACATTAACCGCTGTAGCCAAGTTACTGGGGGTTTTGGTGAATAGAGGTTTTCTAGTGATTCAACAAAAAGCACAATAATTTTGGCCAGTCTTTGACTATTAAAGACACTGAGTGCCTGCTATATTTTTAAATGGGTCCTTTTTTACATTTTCCAACCATTTCATTCTTCCATGACATTTTTGTGGGTGTGTACCAGAAATATAGCTCAAGATTCGCCACTACCATTACATGACCACTACCTGAATAAGATTTAAGTCAATGTGTTTGTTGTGACATCATAAAATGATTGACTCACTTTTTTCAGAGAAAAGTCAACCGGTAATGCAAAACCGGTCAAAATTCACCATCATTTTGTGATTTTGTGATATTACAATATTATTTTTTGGAAAACGGATTATTTTTGCAGCTTGTTTTTTTTCTATTTATAGATTCTATGGATGGAGTAGTGAATGTATACAGTAAACCCACAGTTTTACATGGATCAGGAGTCAGTTTTTCACTATATGCAGGTGCTTGTGGAATGGATTACTGTATTTTGAAACGAGAACAAAATGTACATAATTTAAGCGCAACTGCAGAAAAGTGATATGTTTTCTTTAATCTGTTGAAAGACATTGCAATCGCAATGTGCAGTAGTATAATCACAATCGTGTAATTCTGTCCATATCGTGCAGCCATACTGAAGCTGCATGAAAGCACCACAGCATCTGGAGCTGCACAGTTAAGCTTTATGGTGCTTCCTCACTGACTCATTCACTGGAGGTAAGTAAGGATGACTCGCTCGCAGTACATAAAGTAAAGCTGGAGATCAGGTGACACTCTTTATGTGCCTAGGTGCCTTGAGGATGGGAGGAGTCAACAATGTCAACAACAACAACTTGTTGCTCCTCTTATATCTGTGCCATAATTTGGCTTCATGCTGGAGGGGCCACAAGTTTGCAGATCCTGCCAGCTGGACCAAAGGTCTAGTGCTTCGCTGTGAGGGGTCCTCTGAGAACACATGCCTGCCTCGAATCGTTAGTGTCGCCCTGCTGTTCCTTGCCATTCCACTGCTACAATTAAAAGATTTGGAGCTGTGCTCCTTTAAAGTACTATTCTGATTAACATGCTCCACAAGAACAGCTTGTTGCTCAGTCTACTGTGTTTTCAAGGCCATGCTCTAAGGCTTGTGAGGCATGCCAACCTGATTTTCTAAAGATTATAAAAAAAGAACTAGTTTAAAAATACTTTATGGGGCAAATGTGATAATAAAGACAACTACAAGGAGTCCCTTAGCTTCCTAGCCTCATTTAGCGTCCCTGTCTGCTGGCAAAGGTAACCTAATTGTCTAGTCATCTGTCACTTGGAACATAGTGTCTTACAAACAGGCTAAAACCCAGGCAGAGGACTGTTTTTTTGGCCACCAGGCTGCCAATTAGGCACCCAATGTCCATAATTTGATGACTCGCATTTCACCATGCTTGAAGAACATCTTCGCTGAGTTAGGAGGCTTGGAAACTACTTGGTCCTACAAACGATTCCTGAATGCCGGCTCTGCGGCTGGAGAAGCAGTAATTAGCTAAGTGGCTGCTTCTCTCCAGCTACAGGCCAAACGCGTGGCATGCTTCTCCCATTCACCTTATTAAAGAGCCAGGTCTCATCTCATTACAGAAAGCATGCATACACCAAGGTCCAGTCATTAACATCCACAAAGTCTCGCACGCGGCTCTCGCTGCCTGCTTTTTAATAACAGCCCTGTATCCCAGCAACGGAGCACACCGCTGTGACTATTATACAGCAGATTAGCAGAAACATGGAGAAAGAAATGAAAACAAAGCTGCTCTTTACTGAACTGCTTTGGTGTAAAAATTTGCACACGTGGATGTTGTGAATCCCATGCGTGATCTACAGCAGCCGGTACACAAACAACATGACTTTTCCTTGGGAGTGCATTAGACAAGGAATTAAAGGACATCTATTCTACAGAAACATGTTGGATTTTTTAACAGAAAGGGTATAGGGAACCAGACGTCTGGAGTGTTTAAATGTTTATTGCCTAATATGAAAACGTTGCCAGATAGAGGTTTATTATAGTCTGGAAATAACGTCTGTGTGTTGTATAATTTAAAATGCATTTTTAAATTATACAACAGATGGCACACTCCGATTGGTTGGGAAGTGTGTTATTTGAGAAAATGTTTACAATTACTATTATTCTGATCAGCACTGGTTGCTAAATAATGACTGGCTTTACACTGCAGCTAACCATTAGTAATTTTCTACTGTAGTACTCACTAAACTACACCTTAGATAACTGTGTTACGGTTATTTTAGTACAGCCCCTTTGGTCACATTCATAAGAAGAGTGTCAATACAAGAATCTTAATGCTAAACAACAACGAGACAAGAACGACCAGAATACAAACTGGTAAACACAATAGACTGAGAAATGCATTACATACTGCCTAGATGAAAAGCATATAATTTAGGGCTTTTTTTCTGGTTTCTGGTTTACAAACAGGTTTATAAAAACAACAGAATTCTCGAGGTTGTGTATTATCACATATACAATCATTGATTATACTCACAGTTGTCTCATGCCTGCATTCACAAGCATGATGTTATCCGTTATAATGCATTACAACTGCAACTTTTGCATCTAACAACATTTACAAATAAAAACACATACACATGAAGCATAGGAATTTTCACTGGTCCTTTGTATAGTACATATGATTCTACATCTGTGCTGTACATATTGCAACCTCTTAACCCTTCTGTGCAACAAACTCCCATAAAACCACCTTGAAACACTTTATTTCTATCTGAAGAATGGAATTTTGCAAAAACTCAGTGGGCAACATTTTGTCTAAATGGGAAATAACAATGGAACAGTACTGTTTTGGATTTTGTTACCAAACTATACCTTTAAACGTGCTATTTATATACAGCACTAATCATATATCACAACCCCAGACATAAGCCAGGTGTATACCACTGCGTTTTCCATTCAGACAGAGATCAAATCAGAGCCATGATTACACATGGCAGAGGGACGGGTGATAATTTTCACATAAATGGTTGAAAACAAAGGTCATGTATCAACACGGTATGCGTAGGGCTTTATTTACATTTGACTTTATCCAAAAAGAAAGTAAACAAGCTGTTTCACATCACGGATAGTGCAAAGAAGAATGATACAGCGGGGTGCAGTAAATGACAGAGCTATAATGCAAATCGTAATTTGCCACGGAAAATCTTTGTTTAAACTTAATCTTAAAAATAATCTAATCCGCCTTCAAAGCCAGTGAACTTTAGCTGACCTATCAGACCAGTCTTTTTCTTTGATTTATAACACTGAGTTTATTAATATAGTGACCTAAAAAGCATCATTCTAAAAAAAAAAAACCTGTATTTTTCCCATGCCTGGAAATCAGCTTTTGGTATTTAATGCCAGGATGAAATGCACACAGACACACCAGCAGAAGGCGTAATGAAGGCAGAGAATTTAAATATGTGGCATGACGTATTCATGTGTTTGGTGGATCACTGGGTCAGGAGTAAAAAATACATGAGTTAATTGTAGAAATGCAAAAACTGAGCAGCAAAATTCTCAAAAGACACCTAAATGCCTTGACTGGAGTCTGTAAACTGTGTTTTGATTGGGCTGTACTTTTCAGTACAAAAACACTAACTTGGCCTTTTCTCACTATTACAGGTTTAAGGATCTCTGTGAGAAACAACATAACAAAATGGCACAAGGTCTCTCTCTCTCCATCACCCCCCTCTCTATGTTGCTGTCTCTGCTCTTAAGCATATGGGTGAACCCCATCAGTGTTAAGGGAGTCACTTATAAATTGTAAGCATATTTGGGCTTATTTTGCTAGAGGCCAGCACAGCACACACTTAAAATGTTCTTTTATTGTGAATGAAAGCAATCTGTGTAGTATATCAATCAGGCTCATGTTTTTTAATACATAAAATATAAAAGAAAACCTAAAATCTATGCGCTGTTGAACCCCTATATAAAACTAGGACTTAAACAAGAACAAGGTTATTCTACGCAGCTTAATTTGAGGCTAGGCCTCAAATGAATTGAGTGTGTGTTTGTGCATACAGACTAAGAAGCACAAAAAAAAAAAAGAGTTAAGATGTCAAATTAGCACATCTACTTGTGAGGCAGAGCACACCCTCTGACTCCCAGTGGACACAGCTTTCTTTAATATCTCTCCCCTTAAATGTGACAGTTGTATGTAGTGTGTTACCAAGAACACGGAGAGCAATAGGTGACACGGCAAATTAAATTAGTGCTCTCTCTCTCTCGCTCTCTCTCTCTGTGTTTTAAATTCTGCATATATAGCTGTGTATTTTATTTTTAAACAGACCTAGCCCATAATGTTTAGCAGGGGTTTAACAGTACAGTTACTTTACAAATTTACAAGTTCAGACTCAAAACAATTAATATTCTCACAATATTTAGAGAAACAATTTAGTAATTAAACTAGAGCTGGGTGGTGGGGGTGGTATGGGTGGTGGTGCTGGTGGGGCTGGTGTGGGTGGTGGAGGGGTGGGGTAAAGTATGACATGAATGTGCAGGCCTGGATTGTTGATTGACATTGGCTGAACACAATAAACAGTGCAGTTACAACAAACATCATAATTCATAGAATGATTATTCTCCACAATGCAGTCACATTTTTGCGTTGCAGTATTATAAAATTCAATGCGTTGATCTCTTATGCCTGGTATGATAAATAAAGCGAGTGGCAGAAACACTTAAGGAAACCACCAGGCATGCCACTGACTTGCCAATGTTGTTTATCTAAAGACACTGTGTTACTAACAGCCCTATAAAATGCTACATTTGCTTTTGCTTCAACATAAAACATGTCTTCATGAAGTTGTAATTTACACTGCTCTAACCTGCGGGGGGCGGGGGGGTAAATACAGCAGCCTGCGCGGAACACATTACAAATATATTGTAAGATAAACATACAATACATTACATTACAGCTAAAGAACAGATTTCAAAATGGCAATTTAAAACAGAATAATACATTGTTGGTTAAACGTACAAATATTGTAAGAAAACATTATATTTCTAAAGTGGTATATTTACAGCAAAATAAAGCACCTTTTTAAGTTAATGTAACAAGATATTATGTGATATAAGTCTATTTGGTCCATTTCTGTTGGTGCATTCATCATAGAACGTAAAGGGCAGCTCCTGTTTTCAAATGCTGTAAAAGGAAATAATGGTGCTACAAAGTCTCTTTTTATGACTGCAACAATATATTAAACACAATGACCTGCAGTTTCTAATCACTGCAGTTGTGCAGATGGTCAGTAAAGGTTGCAGTGGGAGAGATTTAGGGCTGGGTTTGCTCGAGTAATTCATGACAGCGCCTCTCAAATAACATGCAAATCACCGGCAAACCTCTGAGAGACAGCACTGTACCAGTTCGGCTCTAATGTCAGCGGAGTGCTACAATATATTCTGAAGGCTTTTTATTAAGTTTCGGCTGATGAATCCTTCATTAGGGGCAGGGTGGTTTTTCTTCCCGCAACATCTGCGGAACAGCTGCTGCCAGTTCTGTTTAGAGGTCGCAGGGTTAGGAAGGAGCCTTCTGGAAAAACGCCATCTAACCCAGGCCGTGAAAATTCCCTGGAAAATCAAACTGTAGACCACACTGGTCTGGTGCTCTTAGTCAGACACTTTAGAGCACACACAGCCACTCTATCTCCCTTCTTCAGGAAAAAAAGACATTCTGAATGATTAGCAATGCCCTCCCGGGGGGGCCACTGATATGTGTGTGCGCATGAGTGTGAGTGGCCATAGGGCGGGTGTGTGTGTGTGTGTGTGTGTGTGGGAGGGGGCTTGTAATTCAATTAGTCCCAGGGCTCAGCTCACTAGCTGAGAACCATGAAAGGAACCAGATATGTCCATCCACACATGGCCAACACTGCTTTAACCCACCTTTAGTCTAACACATTTCAACACTAACCTTTTCTAATAACATTCAGTAGAACACATTCGTTTGCTGAACCTTTTTGCTAGGAGATTACGTCAAAGCACTGTCAAATAAATGATTTGGGAAAAGATCAAATTTACAAATGTATCTCAGATGTAGTCAGTACCCCTTTGCTTTTTTAGATTTGTTTTTGGCGCTTAAAAGGCTTGCTAAAAATAACTGGAGCTTAGAGTCATGTTAGCATAACTTACAGAAAACTAAAAGCCTAAATCATCATACACTCACCTCAAACTGTTTCTAGTAAGTAATCTCAAATAGACTTGCTTATGCGGTTTATGCAGCCACTGTACGACACTGACACTTTTTTATAGCCAATATTCAGGCTTTGGCATACTAGTGTTTTTAGCTTTAGCCGTTTTTTTTGTAGATCACAGTGTATCAGACAGTGGTAGAAACTACATAAGTATGTCAGAGATTATTTAACAAATCAACAAAAACAAGTCTGTGATGATTTAGGCATGTAGCTCAAGACACAATAGCAGATGAGGTATAGGCTTCTACTGCTTATTAGCAACATTAGATTCACAGAACCCATGAAAAACTAAAGAAGCAAACTCCAGACGCCAAATCAATGTTATCCTGCGTAAGGAAAAGGCTGCGCAAATGTAAATTTTTGGTTAAAACACTGCTTTGAAGCTCTGTGCCGGACATACATACGTTGATGTGTTGGGAGCAAAACAGAAGGAGCTAGAACAAGCTGTCCGAGGCTTTCAGTCCTGCACTGACAAAATCAACATGAAGAGCTTCCTTCTCTTGTAACTCGGGGCTCTAGCGACCCTCGTAAAAGTGCAGCTTGTGCTCTGAGGCACACACTTCTCTCCTCCTCCCCAGCCTGTGCATTAATCCACTGCAGAGCTCTCGCTGCATGACCTCCTAATAATTTATTACAGACGCCTTTTTTTCCCAGCCAATGCAGAAATCGAATCAAACCGTAGCCTAACCTCCGTGCATGTTTCCCTGGGCATCGGGTATAGCTCATACTACGAGCAGATGACAAATAAATCTTCACATCAATAATCCTGTCCGTAGCACTGAAGTGAAACCTGGGATTAGAAGGAGAAGTCTCACAGATTGATAGCAAAGGTGTGCGTAGGCATTGATTCATTCCAGTATCTAATCTACCTTGACTGACTTCAGTCTGTGATCTAGTTCCTGTCAGTTGCTCCAGCACATGCCAATCAAACACCCTGAGCACAGTTCCAGCACTACAATACAAACATCACATGCACAATTTTATCAACTCATGTTAAACAGGCACCTAATGCTGTCCTTCTATTGCTATTTTTGAACTGTTTTTAACCAGTTTCACTTCATTCTTTGCATTTTGTTATTGTTCACCACTGGGCTCATAGTCACAGTTGACTCATCAGTCACTGTGTCTTTTGTTTGATATTATTACTAAGCTTCTGGCAATTGATAGGATGTAAATAACAATTTTGAACACCTGCACTGTATCTGAATGCTGTTGCTGCATTTATACCAAACTATATCATTATGAATGACCTGTGCAAAACTGCCTCTAAGGGCAGCGTCTTCTTTGACTTTGTTGTTAATCTGGTGCAGTGGATGGTGCTGTCCCGTCCCAATGAGACAGTCCTGGTCTTGCTTCCTGGCCAGAGTGGAGTTTACACACCTATGTGTATTTTTATCGGGAGACCCCAGTTATTAACACATGCAGGTTCATCCAAAGTGCCACTTTGTGATGTGACTGTGTCCATCTGTGTGATTGCCCTGAAATGAACCAGTGACCTTTAACCCTATGAGTGCTGAGAGAGGCTCTAGAAGCCCCCCCCCCCGCGGCCCTTAACAGATGAACTGGTTCGGATCATGAATATGCTGTGCAAGAAAGGCTAATAAATCAACCAGATTTGGTTGTAAATAACTCCGAATCTGCCATAAAACATAATGATCTGGGCGTGACTTCTTTCTTTCTGTCTTTCCTATTTCATTACCATTAAAGCTGATGCTAACAGAGATGGGTGGGAAATGACTGTAAACTCTGCAAACAACATTTTACTAAATTTGTCATTTAAAAAGGCTGTATTACTTTAGCATTGTCATGTCAATTGATGGGTGTGAAACAGTGTAATGAAACTGTGGTGCCTTGATTCAATCCATCAAAGGGGTGTTTCTATTTTCAGTGTATTAAAGGAATCAGCATTAAAAAAGGTAAAAAAAAAAAAAAAAGGAAAAAAAAGCTACGCTTAACACTGTTATGATCCAATACCACAATTTATCAGGCCCAAACTAACACACTGGCCACAGGCTTTCATGCTAGTTACGATACAATGACACAATGTCATATGCTGCGATATAATTAGATATGATACGCTATACTGTTATGTCCCTACTTATGCTTAGAAAGTAAGTAAGAATAAGTTCTGTCTTCCGGTGTGTATTCCTATATCAGACAAATGGACATCCCTAGTTCACTGAAAAGGAAGGGTCAAGTTTAACGGATCACTCTTCCAGACTGCTCCGCACCCTGTGCTGAGTACATGCCCTCTTGGTAGGTCAGTAGGGGCAACAGCTACAGCATTGGATACTGAGGGTAGGGCACGGAGATTACAGCTCTGCACACTCCAGGGAAACTAAAGCATGCTGTGTGGCGGGTGGGGGGTACATCGCAGCTGGTCCGAAGTGCCAACAGCAGATGGTGGAGGTGGTTAGGAGCTAACGCTGTATCATTTTAAACTTACGCATGGAATTTCCATCTGCAAGCAAAAGGGAGCAAGGAAGCGTGGAAAGTGGCTTGTCGCATTTCAATCATTTGTCTGAGCGCATCTGAATAAAAACATACATCTGCTATGAGTGCAGGGTAATCAACTATGGCATTTTTCTCCTGCCTTTTTTGAGTTCCCTCAAATCAGTTTGCCAAATTCATTATTGTCAGATTTTAAAAGTGTATTAAATATCCTTTTGCCATTACTGTAAGCACAGAGATTAAATAGACTGAACATTTGTCCAATGGTGTCAGATGTCTGGGATTTATCAGAATGTTCACAGGACATCTGAGACTGGTCACCATTCTGCCGTGTGTGTGTGTGTGTGTGTGAGAGAGAGAGAGAGAGAGCGCTACTGTACTACTTGTCATTGTCTGTCACCGTCTAGTAAACTGGGCACCCATTCCATTTCTGCCTGCTGAAGATAAGCCTCACTTGACAGAAGAAGTCTGAGTTTGTCCTCCTGAATAAATCTCTTTTTTAAGATTTATAGATATTTTCACTGTCCATTCTGTTGCACTGTAGCTCCGGAGGAATGTAATTTCATTCCACCATAGACTTTCAAGTAAAAAGTTTGCTCTTTTCTTAAAAAAATGCACTTGTATGCGGATACTTAATATTTTTGCGACTGCAGTTCAAACCAGTAGGAGGCAATACTATACCCTCAGAGTAAGTCTGGGTTTGATCCCAGGTCAGGGTGGCCAGGGTACTCTGTGTGGAGTTTGCATGTTGTGACTGCGTGGGTTTCCTCTGAGTGTTCTAATTTCCTCCCACCACAAAGACATGCATGCTAGGAATAGTGCTCCCGCCAGTGACCTTGACCAAGGCGATGGTAAAAAACCTGGAGTTGGTCCCCGGGCACTGGTGATGATGGCTGCTCACTTCTCCAAGTTCATGTGTGTGTGTGTTTGTGTGTGTACTCACTGGTGTTAGGACAGGTTAAATGCAGAAACTGCATTTCACTGCTCAGTGGTGGTAGTAGAGGACAGACCCGTTTATCTGGTATACTGATTTTGTTATATCTTTTATATCAGTAAACAAATAAGAACAGAAAATGCAATATACGAACAATGCAAACCAGGCAACAGTAGCTCATTCAGCTGAATAACATTTCATGCCATCACCCAATTCCCACTGTATAGTCTTTTGCAGAAAGTCCAGTTTATGCATAAAAAATATATAAAATACAACCCTAGTGAACCCTAGTGTGTTTACGGACACAGCTTGCTTGCTATCACACCACTCTAAAGGGGGTGATGTACATCTAAAAAGCATGCTACAAATGTTTCAGTATTCACTCAAATATTGTCATGTACTAGCTATGCACCAAAGCTTTAATACATCTGCCATCCGCCAACACGTCATGGCCGTTGCTTCTTTTTACGTTTTAAATAGGATTTGTGTGCATGTTTTCTGAAGCTATACAGTAGTCCTTATCACAGCTCTTGAGTGGGCTACAGTACCCCTTTATTTAGGGATGCTATTAATAGCTTTAATACACCCATGTGAATCACTGCTGTATGTATTCTCCTAGCATCAATAGAAGGCTGTACACTCTGACGGTTGTCCTGTGTTCACATTCCAAGTGCAGAGCTCAAAGCCACAGACCATAAATATTACATACTGTAAAGAGAGGTGCATGTCCTATTCAGCCTAAAAGAGAGTGCCCACCAGAGAGAGAGAGAGAGAGAGAGAGAGAAGTAGTAAAAATCCTACTGGAAAGAAAAACACTAGTTTGGGGAAGCAGAGTGATTTCTAAATGGTTCTTCAAATGTAGATTGATGCAGGCCATACTATACATAATATTATATTCTAAAACAACTGTCATTAGTTGGCAGCCCTAGCAATTTACCAGGTGGGCAGTACAAACCCACTACAAGCCAAGTCTGCTAGACCCTGCTAAAAGAACAAGTTGAAATACGTTGATGTGCTGTTTTGATTATGGGATCTGTCACACTCTGGTCCTTGTGGGCTAAAGAACTGCATACTTTAGAACTCGTAATTCAACTCATGGTTTTATTGACAAACCATTTAAGTAGGGATGCACCGATTGCAATTTTCTTGGCCGATTCCGATTACCGATTTTTGTGTAAGTGTGATCGGCCGATTCCGATTTTTCCGATACTGATTTCCCCCCCCAGATAACAGAAAATTAGAGCTGCTGCGACGTCGACACAAAAAATTTGTTTCAACTTTTTTTTAATGTAACGTGGTACTTACTTTCCCTGTTTACTAGTTACTTTTATAATAATGACATGATAGTGGCAGCTCTACAGCAAATACAAACAAAAATCTAATTTTCTTTAACATAAAGCTTTATTTTCCTAACAACTTTTTACAAATTTAAATAAATGAAATGTAATAAATACACCCCCCAAATAAAGCTCAATATAATGCAAATACAACTAAAGTTTAACATCTGCTTTCAAATAATAAGGTGAAGTGAGTGAACAAAAAATAACTAGGCACCTTTTTGTCTTGGCAACATATGTTGACAAACTGCCACAAATGGAATAAAACGACAAGTTTATTTTGGTAAACAAAAGCATTTCTGTCTTGTTACCAGAAATTCTCTTTCTTTTTTCATTTACCACATTTCCAGCCAAGCTAAACGAGTGCTCACTCTCAACGCTTGTGCTTCTGGCACAGAGGCAGAGGCTCGGACAGGTGTAGCAAGTGCAGGGAAACGATCTTTGGTAATTTTCGCGTAAATCAATGCTTTTTCACTTCTGCTGCTTGGCATCTCCGAGACGTACCGAATTTTTGCATCCTCTTTGTTCAAAGTAAAGAAATTCCAAACGGCGGACATTTCAGCACATCTGAGGCTGCATTTACGAGACGCGTCTTGTTGATGCTTGGCAGTAGGCGTGTCTTCCACGCCGGGAGATTTGAATGGCGGGTGCTCACGGAGAAACGCCTCAGTTGAGCGTACACATGAAGGCAGCCTGAATGTGCACGTGTCTGTGCTGCAAGTAAAGCGCATGCGCAAGATCGGTTTGAAATCGGCAATACGTGTGAGTGATTGGCCGATCGCCGATCAGGCCGATCAGGCCAAAAATCGGCCGTTTCCGATCGCTGGCCAATCGATCGGTGCATCCCTACATTTAAGTTTATATTTTTTTTAGACAACAGAAAGCTCTGATTTCTGCAGAGCCATGGCCCAGAAGGAACCCAGACTAGATTGATGAATGCTGTGTTATGCCAGGTTTTTAGCTAGCACATCACTGTTGGTAAGTAGCAAAAAGTGACCATACACTAGGGCATTAACATCAGATTTTTTCAGAATGACTTATCCGACAATAAAGTCGAAGTCGAGTCAACTAGTCATTTGATGACGTCATTAAACACGCAGTGGAGGAATACAAGTGTGTTTTTATTAGACTTCTCTAACATTAACAATCAAAATGACAATTAAACTAAACAAAACAAAAAGGCTAATGCCTGGAATTTTCTGCTAAATTTAAGTGCACACTCTGCGTCCTCTGGACACTCTCCAGTGCTAACGTTAGCCATGTTAGCTAGCGAATGCCGTTTCAGATGCAGCACGGAACGCTAGAACTTTTATTGTGCTTAAACACCGTGCTGTTTGTGTGATCTAGAGTGAAGTATCTACACATGTGATGTGTGTCTGTCAGCTCTGCTGCCATGTCTCTCGTCTTGTTGTGGTCTTCTGTTAGCAACGTTACCGGCCTTTTTATGAAGGGACTATAATAATTGGTTAGGTCAAGGAACACGTGTCAGCATAAGCCAATCATTTACATTTACATTTACGGCATTTGGCTAATGCTCTTATCCAGAGCGACGTACATCAGTGCTTAAGAAGTCCACGACTGTTTCTTACCTGAAAAACAGCTTAAATCCTAGTCAACTATTTAACCAAGATACTGCAATCAGAGCATCTATACAACTGTCCAAATAATAATTAGCCAATCAGAGGCAGAGATTGCATTGTGTACACAAGCGCATACGCAGAGAGGAAAAAAACATGACTTGTCGACTTCTGCCTCGAACTTCTGCCTCCGAAGTCGACTAGTCAACTATTCTGTTAATGCCCTACCATACAGTCCTGTAACCAACAATAATCAGTGTCTTACTGCTGATGTGACATTATGCCTTTCTGTTAATGAATGGGTCAGGAAGTGAGAATACTGGGCAGCCCTGTTTCTACAGTAGGGGAAACACTGTATTTTCAACATTTTATTTTTCTCATGTGTTGTTTCATGACAGCAATAACTTCTGCCCTTCACTTGAAAAAAAAATGTTCTTGCTCTTAACTGAACAACAATGCTCCTCTTTTGGTTTTTGCTTTAGGGTTTCTAAAATCCTCATTTCGGAGAGAAGAACAGCGATTTGAATGGAAATAGGGCGGGTTAAGGAGAAGAGGCAAACCTTGGCCATCAAATTGCTAAGATTTGCCAGAGGCTATGGTACCTGTCTGGCAAATGAATGCATGAGCAATGTCTCTGGCTAATCCCCCCTGAGTGCAACTGCCATTTTTGGTAAAAACTATCCTGTCACAGAACAGTTTCTTCTACAAGCTATATGTACAATAGGCTCCAAATTTATGCATCTGGAGCTTCTGGTCAGAACCTGCTATCTATTGTTAGAGAAATGTAGTGCTAAAGCCTGTGGCAGAGCAAAGAAGACGGACACAAAAGAGAGAGTTCAGGTATAGAATGTCCTGTAATATGATATACAGCCATTGTGGATGATACAATTGCAGCTCAAAGGCAACTCAGTCATCACAGCTCCACGATGGTCTCCTTCTTAACCAATCACCAGCGTTGTTCGCTGTAGACACGAACAAGTAATCACACACAAATAGACCTGTGTGCATATATCTGAATCAAGTAAACAGAAAGTCCTTTGCTTCTATGTAGAAAAAAGAAACAAATCATATAGATGCACCATGTGTCAAATTCAGTGATGTTAAAGTGTACATACTGCCGACACCAGTGTTTAACTGTGCACACATAGCTCATGCAGTCTCTATATAAAAGCATAATGGGACACTCAATAGCAGCAGCAGCACATGAGTAGTAGTACTAAGAAATGGAAAACTTGGCATGCAGGACAAATAAGACGAGTATCAAGTGAAGGTCTTCCCTCACACTCTTTTAGAAGAATGCAAACAGACACATGGTAGCATATAGTGTTGCTAATTACTCAGAGCATAAGAATGAACATTTGGAATGGAGAGGTAATGTGAGAGCTAGTGCAAAATCTAGGCCCTGTGGTGGGGTGCTTTTCATCTCTGACAGGAAGAAACACACACACACACACACACACACACACACACACACACACTGCAAAAACCCCCCAAAAAACTACAAATAAACTGCTCGATCAAAGACCAGTCAGCGCATGTCCTTCTGTTACAGCTGGACTATAATAGAGAAATATTAGTCCTTCCTTTTCCTAAACATGCTGAGCATACAGGAAAAATGGATAGTGACCTTCTGACAAAGACATTAGTGATGCACTGCACTAAAATAAGCCCTCTTTCTCTCTCTCATCCTCACTCATTCATTTTGTCTATTTCTCTGTATCACTCACTTATTCATTCACTCCCTCCCACTCACTCAAAGATTGTGTTCCTGTGGTGCAGTCACATGCAGTGTGTACTAGTACAATCTTCTGAGGGAGCTGCCGGGGGGAAAGAGAAAGATAGAAAAACAGAAATAGAGATTGAGAGAGAGAAAGAGAGAAAGAGAGAGAGAGAGACAGAGAGAGAGACAGACAGACAGGGAGATGGGTAAGAGAGAGGGAGGAAGAGAGAGGTTGCGGCAGTTATTGCTGGGTCAGCAGCCCACAACCGAGTGCCTCAGCATCATTCTCACAGCTTATTTAGGAGAAGAAGGATGTGTCCACTAGACTCACCGACAAGGACATTATCCAGCCGAATGATGACTTCAGGAAAACATGTCGAGTGGTGTGGTCATTTTCAGCGCTTGCACTGGCTACAAGTAATTTCTGCTTTCAGTTCTCCAGGAGTCATAATAACACAGTAAGCAGAGGGCTGATAAATCTTTTTCTTATCAGCAGCTGCCTCTTCACTATTACCATTTTAACTCGGAGTATCTTTCCTAAGCTGATTCTGAAAACAGCCTTTATTGCTATGCATTATGAATCCAGGCCCTAAAATGCTGATTTAAAATAATCAATATTAGACTACGATCAATGCTCTTGTGGGGGAATGTAGACAGAAAACCTCTGGCACTGCTTTCTCATGCTGTTTATTTCTTTGCCCCTTTGCTGCTCTCTGAATGAGCTGCACAATGAGCAATCTCTTAAGCAGCACTGCCATTAACCTCCTGCCCCAGAGGGCTGGGCTGCCAGCAGGGGCCAAACTCGGTCTCAGCTCAAGTCTGCCTCAGGCCTGGCCTGTTGATTGGAGGGGTAATCCCTCGCAGCCTGGCCCAAGGGGAGCCCCATGGTAATTCTCTTAATGGACTGCGGAATCATTGTGACAATGCCAAGAGTACAGTGAGGACCCAGGCTCTCTGTAGGCAGAAGAGCTGCTGGAGAAGCTTAAAGGGATCTGGGCTCGGACCTGATAAACACATGTGCTGACTGGTGTCTCTGCGCTTGGTCGGGCAGCAAGTCAGGAACAAGTCCATCACTGGCTGAACCGGGAGCAAGCACAAATGCAGGCCTGTTCAACAGGACAGGGCAATTAACCCTTCAACATGGAGGCAAAAAAGCATCTATTTCTGCCTCTGATTCTACTGAATGTACACATGCAGTCACGCTTTTATGCATTCATGGCACACTGTAAAATAAAAGGCACGTCAAACTCATTTTAATCAGCAAAGGAACACATCGCCCACCATTTTGAAGGCATCACTGATGATGATATAAGCTATAGCAGAAGGGCAATATGAATATTTATCAGTGATGAATTGCACTACGGCCCAATATGTTTTACATCTGAGCATATTGTGAGTTATTAAAAAGCACTAATTAACTGCACATTCATAACAACGATAACATCAGAAGATTTTGCTAAACAGCTAATGATGTTTTCACAAAAAGAACATCATTAGCTGTTTAGCCATATTTAGTGTGAGAAGCAGCTTTAGGAGGAAGAAGACTTTCATGCGAAGATGTGAACATGGCGGTGCATCTGTGGCTACACGCTAAAAACATTGTTTGCTGATGGCATTAAACAGTTGGTACGACTCAAAGGAAGGTATGTATGAAAGAGAAGTTCTTAATAAATACAGTTTAAAAGTACCATGGTATAATCATTGTGTTGTTAAGAATCATTCACCAGTCAAATAATAGCTGGTCTGGGGTAAAGGGATGCAGATACAGATGCAGTCTTACAAAATGCATCTAAATGTAATGTACAGCTGATCAAATGGACAATGGGTATAGATATAAGGTTGTTGTACCTAAAGAAGTGATTAATCGATAATATACAATCTATTTGGGAAGCTGCTTTTAATTTTCATTGCATACTGTGATAACTATCAGCAGAATCTATGCTATAACAAATGTAGGCTTTATCACTCAAGGACATAATTCAAAACAAATAGCTAACAGAAAGCTAACACTCTAATGAAAGAGCAGTCATGCATATTCCAGCCTGTAATGCCTGGTGTGAGTATGGCTGCTCTCTTACAGCTGTTAAATGGGTCCTAAATGCTTTCTAAACTGGCCTTTTTGTTCTATGCTCATAAAGGACTGTAAAGCAGACCACACAGACATTAGTCCTCCACTATTCATCAAAAAGGAAGAACAATATTAGAGCCGAGAGGACCTTAGCCTTAGTTATTCAGTTCTGAGGATTGATCCACTCACTCCAGTTCCTCTCAGCATTTATTCACAAAGTGTTAGCATTGGCCTAGGATAGTTTGACACAGTGCTTTCTCATTCCGCTTGAGAGCAAACAAGACAATATCTCATGATCTTTAGCATAAAATCAATGATCCCATAGGCGAAAAGATAGCAGATAAAGCTTATTTCCCAAGACAATCCTGTTCCATTTTTCCCCCAATTACTGTTCCCATTCTAAAGTAGTCCTTTCAAGAGAGGCAATTAAAAGCAACAACCTGCACTCTGATCAACCTTTGCTTGGCCTTTAGCTCCACACATGCCAAAGACACCAGGCCTAATTGGTGAGGATGTAGCTGATAGTAACAGTGCAGGACGAGTGGTTGGATTAATAATTGATGTAAAAGTCCTGAGGTACCACGTAATATGGTCAAAGTTCAAGCAAATAAAGCATAACTACGAATAACTATACTACATTTAAAAAAAATATTTTCGTGTTTACATGAAGAAGCATCCAATCAAAACGGAGTAATGCAAACAAGCAGCTTAATACACGCTTCACATTTTTCCTGCTCAATTTTGTCATTTACAAGGCAACATACTTGCTGGGACTCCCCCCAAACACACGATACCACCCTCACTTGGAGTTTGAAGGCTAGCACATGCTTCCTTTGAGTCACATGAAACCACTACTACTGATGCAATGTGATTGGACAGCTTAATTAGGGTGACCAGATTTGACCAAGAGCACATCCTCTTTTCTTCGGACATGTCCCCGGACATTTGAGACCTGGAAATTGCGTCCAGCCGGGGTTTTAGAATTGTCCCGGATTTTGAGCTGCCTAAACATTTGTCACGTCATGGCATCTCTCATGAACTAGTTACTATCCTACACGCCTTTTCACTTACGCTAGTGGATCCAAGAGATAAGTGAGCAGGGGCGGGGTTTATACAAATGTGTCAACGACAACGCGTATTTTTTTGTAAATTGTCATTGAATTTATAACGACGTTTAGGCATTTTGGAATGCAGATATTGAGCATTTTCTTTGGTATAAGCAGGGTCAATACAGTAATACATGAATTTACAGTAATAAAAATACAGGACTTTGAGAAGAATGAAACGAAAAACACAAAAACAATCGAGATAGCTCCACACGAGATGCATCAAGCAGTAGCAAGGAGAAAAGATTACCGGGGGTTTACTGTATATACAGTATATATTGTATATACAATATTAGTGGCGGCTCCTGGTCAATATTTTTGGTGAAACAAACCACCCTTCATCCCCGGCGCACCGCGAAACAAACTCAGTACCTCGCTGTGCACCCTGGGCAGCTTAATTGTCTTGCCCTAAGCACTTCACCTCCATGTTCTGTATTTGTTGCCTCACATTTTGATGTATCTTCTCTCTCCTGCTCTTCCCTCAATTTCCTCATAGTTAGTGTTTAATCACTACAAAATATAAAAATAATTTTACTGTGCATATCTTACAAACACATAATAGTAATGTATATTTCAACAGTACATAATTAACAATATTTCTAAATCCCAAGAAAACATATCTAATCTCTTTCTCACCTTATAAATTAATTCTACCCTCCTGGTGTTCTTAGCAGAAGCCATAGAATACTGTTCAGTTATCCTTGAATTTCACCTTAAAGTTGCTAGTGTACTTTTAATATATGCAAGTTTAAGCTTATATTTATACTACACATGTAGGAACAAAACTTTTTTATAACAGGTTTAAACCTTTTATTATATTTTAACCACCTAAGCACTTATATAGGCAAAAATACAACTTCACTGTCATTTACCTGCTGCTGCTGGCTTACAATATTTTGTGTAAGGAAACGAGCAGTGGAATTTGTCATAGTACATGCAACATTGCTTGTATAATAGCAAATGATATCATAAAACATAAGGCAACAGATGTGGAACTGGCACAACCTTGTGAGTGCGCAGGGTTTTATGATGTCCTCATAGGTGGCAGAACTATCATATAAGGGGGGGCGTGACCCCCTACTTCATTCAGAGAATCTGTCAAGTATGACATGACATCATCAATCAGTGACAGTCATTGCTTAACCAAACATTTACATTTACATTTTACATTTACATTTACGGCATTTAGCAGACGCTTTTATCCCTAACTACAGGGGACAGTTTCCCTGGAGCAACTTAGGGTTAAGGGTCTTGCTCAGGGACCCAGTGGTGGTGCTGAAGGTAGGATTCGAACCCATGCCCTCATGGTCCGGAGGCAAGTATCCTACCCACTGAGCTACCTCCACCCTCCACATCACAATGAAATTGTATTGGTCACTTGTTATAAGCGCCAAAAAGTTCAACCAAGTCACAGAGAGGTGATTAACCTAGAGATAGCATCATGCCGAAGTGGGGAAAATACAAAAAAAAAACTTTACAGAAAGGAATGGGAGACTTATCCAGAACTAAAATGCTAGATTGCCCCTGTGCCAGAGGATGACTCCAAAGCTCGTTGCAAGTATTGTAACACAGAAATTCGAGCGCAACTTAATGATTTGAAGGAACATTGCGCCACAAAAAAACACAAGTCTCGTTGTGTGCCAAGTGTTACGTCTTTTGTTGTACCAACGGGGTCTGCTGCAGGAACGGGTGGACATCAGCCAGTTTCAAACCTCCCCAGCGTTGTGTGCCAAGTGTTGGGGGGGGGTTTGATTCCTCCATGTATAAGCCTCATGTTTGGCTTTGATGGACTGTACACAGTTATTCATGTTCAACATTCTTCAGTTCAAGAAAAGAGTAACAAACTTCGAGGTAAGATCCGTTCTATAAAAACTG
>JBBPDC010000129.1:9433915-9452567 GCA_037974485.1 Hemigrammopetersius urotaenia | reverse complement strand
GTGATGTCTTTCCACCTCGTACTATCCCTGCTGTATGGTTCACGTCGTTTAAATGCATCACTCACAGTCGGCTGGTTTAGTTTCTCATACTCGGCATATTCAGTTGTATGGCGTGTTCTAAGATGCCTAATCATCTTAGTGGTGTTAAAATGCCGTTGCTTGCTTCCACCTCGAGGGATTTCATCACGACATACATTGAAAACGGCTAACTTTACGTCTTTATCAGACACTTTGAAAAACGTCCAGACGGGAGAACTCATGTTGCCACTGGTAAGCTCCGCTCTGCTGTTGTTTACCTGTGCGCCTGCATGCACGTGTGGAAAAAGTCGCGCAAGTAATTTACGTAAAGTGATCGGCTTTTTTGATCGGCACTTTTGGGGTTCGCCGATCAAGCTATTTTTAGCCAATCTCGGCCGATCATGATCAGTGGCCGATCAATCGGAGCATCACTAGAAAACATGTACTGTATGGCATTATGTGGCTGCATAATTGCAACACTAATATTTTGTCCATACCATGCAGGTCTAATACAGGTTTAAAATATCATGTTTTAAAATGCAGTACATGGAAAACTATGGAACTATGGAAAATACTCTCCACATTATTCTGCTAACATGTAATTTAAATGCTTCATACCAGCTGTGCTCATCTGATGTTTTGCCTTCATTGTTTCACTGAGATTGCTCAGAGAAAAAAATAACTAAACTTCAAGCACATGAGGTCACCAGAAAGAACTGAAAGATGATGCAATCAGGCACGACTTCATAAAGCCTCAGATAGCAATCAGAGCTCCAGTTTCTCCAGAGTCAGGCACCTATGGAGAGCCCCATGCTCTCATGCATCAGTGAAGTCAGAGTAATAACGTGCCACCCTGGCCCCAAGCCACAAATGTATCTGCACAGAAATAGAAGGACTCCAAAATGCACTGTCCTCTTGAGCACTCTTCTGAACTGGAGCCTGAATGCGTGTTCCTGATACCAGCATCACTTCTTTACTCGGCAGTACAGTATCAGAGAACAAACCCGGTCACACGGCCGCCTTTCCTTACTGCTCTCAGCTGGTGCCTGATGTCACTGGAATTGTCGGATTTTATCAGCCTCTGTTGGCAGGCGAAAGCTGTATCCCAGCTTGTGACACTTGCTGTGCAGACAGCTAATTATAGCCATGCATATGGAGTAAAGAGAGAGAGTGGAAAGCCAGCGTTTTTAGGTGAGGGAGAGTGGTCATACTGAGTAGTCAAGCAGAGTCCATCAGCCCCAGCATTGACCTTCAAACCGCCTGTCCATAAATCCTCTGAAGTGTTTTTTTTCTCCACGTTAAATCTGCAGGGGTGTCCTTATTACATCTGAAGAGCACATTCTCCAGCACATTTCAGTTAGACCACATTTGAGCCTGACAGTTATTATTATGCAAAGAAACCCGAATCCGTTCATAAATATGGAGGAATTTGATCCAGGAACAGTCCTCAAAGTTTTGATCATTTTTTAGCTTACAGCCAAGTCATACTGTCTTAAACCACACTGACAAGTCTTCGCCACCTTAATGAAGAGCTGGATGTGGTTTGAGCAGGTTGAGAGAATTAGGGCCACTACTGACTCTGTGAGCATGTTAGCCTAATATAAAATATCATTGTCTCTGTACAAACACATTGAGATGCCATTTGGAGAGACCTAGCTAAAAACTACACAAAAATAAACTCATTATTCGAGTAGCAAATAGTAACTGCATAGTGACAACATCTGGAGCAGGTCTGTGCTTTCCATTTTTTGCCCTTAATAGAGCAATGTGTCTCCCACTTCTTAACCTGAATCACATAGCACACAGTATCAGATGCAGTTTTGTTACAGCAAAAGACCAAAAGCCTGTATGTCCTTCCAAGCACACCATTCAATCACACCACACTTTGATTTGCACCTTCCTAACATTTACAGTTCATGCACATTAATCAGCCAGTAAAACAATGTGCGGGACCCACAAGGCACAGTAAAGCCATGCCTGTCCTAACAAAGTCCTTTTTAGGATAAAAGGGACAACAGCAGGCCTGACCTCGTGTAACAGTCAGAAAGTCTATTGCACAGCAGTATTAAACATCCGTCTCTTCCTGTGCAGCTTCCTGCTCACAGCCTATGTCGTCTAGCATGCGCCACAAAGTCCAGGCCTCTGAGTGTCCATGCACAGGTCAGGAATACAATTGGGACATTCTTGTCACAGCACTGGCATTTAATACAGCAAACAATGTATGCATTTTGTAGCATGTATGAATTTAGCCTAGACTGAGCAAAACATTCACTGCAACACTGACAAACTGAAAAACCTCAACCTGAAAAAGCACTTTTACATTAAGTGAACATCACTGATGCTTGTGTGTACTGGTGTAATCTTAATACCACAAAGACTAATCTTGTGTTGTTTATGTATGCTGTATTATGTATGCACACATGAAATAAATTAATAAAGGGCCCATATCCTACATTGTTCTTGCATTTAGTTTTTATACCTCAAGTCTTCTCATTACAACTAGCTCTTCAGCCACAAGCAGTCATCCTACAGTTCCGCGTAAACTGGGTGTTACTGTGTCTTTAAGAGTGATGCGTGTGAAAAAAATCGCTTTCGTTCTAACTGCTGTGTATTGTGCCTTACTCAGAAAACAATTCCGGATGAAACACTCCTAATAACTTCACACAGGAATCTGGGATCTCGTGTAGGCTGAATAGGCAGAAATGGTGTAAAAGCATTTTGATATGGTTGTGACATCACAAAGTCAGTTCAAAATGGGCTGTTTTGTCAAGGTAGATTTTTGAAAGGACAATCTGGGTTTCTCATGATAAGGACTCTTTAAAGACATAAGATAAGTAGATGCTTGTGGGCAGATATGGTAGTGATGCAAGGAACATTCTGAAAGACAGTCTGGCTTCCTCATGAAGGGGCCCTTTAAAGCTCATTTTACACTCATTTTGTAAAGAATGTCATGTAGGATTGTGTCATGAAAAAAGGGCTCGCTGCAGAAAGCTCTATAAATAGAGGAGATAATTACATCTCCGGTTAGCCTGGTCCCTGCTCGGGTGTGCACTCAGATAGAGGCTGCTCTGCTCCTCTGGAGCTCACCGAGGGGCTGCCATGCCTGCGGACCCCAGCTCGGAGGGGTGTGGCTCTGTTTCAGCGCCCACGCGAACCGAACTTCACGCGAAGGACGACCTGATGCAGGGGCAATTTTTCGACCAAGCCCACCTTAACTGAGTGTGTACACATACTCGACCCCATCTCCATTGAGATATAGAGACGCGCGTGCGTGCTTGTAGTAATTCTCTAATTGTGCTTCCAGTGGGGCACCAAGAATCGGTGCTCAGTGTATAATGGGGCTGTCCAGCAAATACGACAGGATTTATGACTGCTTTTATGTTCAGAGACGGGTTAATGCTCCGTCGTGGGGCTCAGCAATAGAGGAACAGGGCTTATCTCCACACATCCATCAAAAACGCACCCAGACGAGGATCAGCTGCACAGAGGGTCGCTTCGACCACTCTCCAGCTGATCATCACCAATCGATGGCTGTAGAGTCAAAACGGTTCAGAATTGACTAGTTCATGTCCACAAACACCAGAAACCATTTGATAACGAGCTGGTTGGATCGTAAAGCTGGGCTCCTTCTGATCGAACAAACCTACAGGCTCTGGAATATCTCAGAAACTGATCGGGACTGAGTCTGAGAGGGCTCCACAACTGTAAAGATGAACATCAGAAGGATAATGGACATACCGTTGAAATATGGCGGCGTCAAATATCGCCCTTTAGCAATGACCCCACTGCCTGCCTGCCTGCCTGGGAGGGAGATACAAAACATGCACGTAGTGCAAAAGGAGCTCGTGTTTCCACAGATTGTGCCTTGCACTTTGGGGGTCCAGGACGCTGAGACCCTCCTTCTCCCTGCGCGCTCGCTTCTCTCCACACTACTGCCATCTGAGGGCTGGCCGAGCGACTGCTTGACCCCAAAAGACCACATCAAGGATGAACACGGTCCTACCGTGCACACAAACGACGATAAAACGAAACGAATCAACAGGCAAAGTGTCCCCGGTGCTAGTGGGAGCCAAAAACGCGAACTAACTGTAAGACTCGCGTCCAGGGACGGTATCGAGGCTCAGAGCTTGAAGTGATCCGCAGCTAAACTCAGGAAACACGAGACTAACCGCCCATTCATTCTCCACTCTCACATGTCGAGACTGCAGCCTTCACCTAGCGGAGCGAGGCGGTGCAGGCTCGGGCGTGGGAGGAGGAGAAGGCTCCCGCCTCTCCATCCGACCTGCGTCCGGGACACGGAGCGCCGTAGAAATGAAATAAATAAACAAATACAAATAAGCATGCATACTGAACCGCGCATTCCTACCTGAAAAATCCAGCACTCTCCGTGCATGAGAGATGAGTTGATGTTAGAGAGGCAGCAAGCCTGTGGTCCTGCCTCCACACTCAAGCTCCGCCCCCGTTATTAGGGTCCCTCACCAAGGAGCTGGGCTCCAACGCCACCCTATTAACATAAAGGAGCTGGCAGGAGGAGAGCCCTGCATATCTGAGCAGAGCTGCCAGTCCTGCACACGGTTCACTCTAAGCATTTCATATAGAAAAGCTCGAAAGGAGAATTCCACCCATGTTATAAAAAATATGCCAAGTCACGTGGAGTGGGGCCATCTTAGAGAATCTGATCACCTTTAGTGTTTCTACAGTGCTAATGCCATAAACTAGGGGTCCACATAGCTGCTTTCTTATCAAAGCGACCATGTAGATGTTGTTTTGATGTTAATTATAATAGAATGCATGACATTGAAAATGTATTTATTTTTTTAATTCTCTGGGTACTATACCAGAAGCTGTTCAAAAACATGAACACCACAATATATAGCCATATTATTTACTATATATATATATATGGACACATGAACTTTTTGTCAGCAGCATAAAAACACACACATATACATATGTATAAATATATGTGTGTGTGTGTGTTTGTGTGTGTGTGTGTGTGTGTGTGTGTGTGTTTGTGTGTTTATGCTGCCGACAAAAAGTTCATGTGTCCATCATGTACCTCTGTGTTGTAATTGGATATTGAAAAATACATCTCAGGCCTAAAGCATTTTATCAAAGAAGTATAAAACTGCCACAGGCATTAGACAATGAATTTGTAACCATTTCACACAATTACTTTCTGCGAGGAAGCTTTTACAGGCATTAAATTCTTCCGACGTCTGGTCCCTATCACCCACGTCTTTAAACAATTCTGACTCGGCAAGGCCCCAGAGAAAAGAGCATTTCCACATTACCTCACTGAATAATTCTGTTTGCATCACTGAAGTGCAGACATTTCAGGGGAATTCCCCTTTACTGTAGGTAATGTTAGCTTTTAGAGGTGCTCAACACTTTAGAACTTTCTCTCACTCAGATTTGCTCTACACTGGACACCAGTTCAAACGGGGGAAAGGAAAACATCACAGACTAGACAAGAATCATTTGTGTGACTGTAGGTTTAAGTGCCTCATATACCACGTGATGGAGGTCAGCTTCAGATGACCACTCAGCTCAACCTGTACTGATTGCTTTCACATGACCTGAAGTAGCACAGCAGAAGTAGTTTGGCCTCGAGTACAAAGCCCCTTCTTATCAGTTCCTAGATGTCAGATGGCAACAGTACCTTTTATTTTATTTTTTTACAAAGACTCTCGTATGTTCCATGAATCAGGTAAGTCAATGAGTCAGTGTGACTCAAGGCAGGGAAGGGAGGACCAGCATTAAACCTTTATAAGGGTCACAAGGCCAGTCTCCTGAACACAGCCCATCCTCTGTGATGTCTTTCTACAACCACAAACCCCTGACAGAGACGAGCTTTGTTGTGTTTGTGTCTGCCGTCGCAGGTTTAATCATAAACACTTACTCACTGCAAAGCTGACTGTAAGTGAGAGCATTGTCTTACAGATGAATTTTTGCATCGCAGCCTGCGTACACGAAGAATTTGCCATTAATGAGGCATAAAAAGAGAAAAGGATTGTGTAGGCGAATAGAATTTTATTAGATGGTGAAGAGAAATGCATTGGAAAATTAGCGGCATGTATTCTCACTCAGCTCTTCAGACTGAACACCCACAGTCATGTGGATATTCCTTCTGAACAGAGTATATTCGATTGCCAGCTCTGTATCAAGACAAAGTCCGTGTCTATTTTGAAGGTCCCTGGGGAGTAGACTTGCCTTCCACATGCCTGCTTCTCTGACCAAACAATGCATGTCTTATATGAGACGAGCTCTGTTGCATGAAGAGACGGGAGTACTCTTCTCGGTCAGAAGGTACACAGAGGTCAGGATGCACCAGAATAACAGTAAAGACTGAGCCATGCGTGCCATGCCCTGTTTAGTTCGGCAAAATGAAAGGGAAGAAGAGGGAGCCCACTCCCACCGCATTCTTCCACTATGCCCATGAATCACTGCAGGTGGGTAGAAATAATAGTCCTTAGCCTGACTTGCGTGGGAGATGGGCTTCTGGTTCTTGGCAAAGAAAAGAAGCAAAACTGAAACAATCTGTATTGCTTTTTGTCACAGACATGGCCAATCCTCAACACTTCCACATCCAGGAACCCAAACTGCTCTTTGCAAAAATGATTATTTCCCCCCCTTTTAAGACAGGAGTCTACTCTAGCAATTACGAAATGAATTACCAGAAGGAGAAAGAAAGATAAACGTAAGAGTACAAACAATAAAGTCCTGTCAGCATCTCCTAGAAGACACCAAATATCTAAATAAAGTGTTCTGGACAATGGGTCTGTGTTGTTTAGCTTCTCCTGACCTCCAACTCTCCCCTCTTTACCTTTTGACCCGGATCAATGGTGGGTCTTTGCCAAAGAAATGTCATGCTACTGACCTCTAGCGGTCCTCATGAAAATTGCCATTTAAAACCCATTCCCTCTTATTCAAATTTAATTAAAGGGCTGGCAGTATGAGCCTTATCCTGAAAAGGTGTGACTGTTCCCTCTTTGAAGTGGCACAGGGGTACAAAATGTCTTGCAAGGGCACATTTAGAGGTGGCTTTAAACACATGATGCTGATTATTAAGTAGTCTATGGTGATTAGAACCAGCTGCAGTTCACTAGGACAAGGGTCACCTTCATTATACAAAGAAAAGAGGAATTGTGTGTGTGTGTGTGTGTGTGTGTGTGTGTGTAAGAAAAGTTTTTGGAATATTGTCAAGCAATTGTTTTTCTGATATAGAGCAGGCTATTACCAGATGCATACACTAACAAGCTTCCTGTTAAACTGTATTTCAGGCTCTAGCAACACACTGGAATTATTGTTATCATGTTTAGATTTAAAGTATATCAGACATTGCTTTGCTTTGATTGCGTTAAATGATATTTGACATTTAAATCTTCAAGGAAAGAATGCATGTATAATCTGCAGCTGATGTGTGCTTTATGATTCACCTCTAGCTGAACCCATAGTAATACTATATGCCAGAATATTTTTTATAGTGGAGTATGAGCTTAAATGCTTACTTCGGTATGAAATCTTTAATACTTCCTGACCTTACTGTTCATAGCAAATAAGCCAGCTTGGGAAAAACACTGACCACTGTTTTGCACGTAAAATGTCATTTATTCTCAGTGAAATCTCCCTCAAGCCATAAAACACAAAGCAAAAAAGGGTGACATAGTATGCTCTCTGCTGATAAAAAAAATCCATAAAAGGCTTGAACATTTCTGAGAATAAGCTGCAGTTTTTTCCACTACCAACAGCTCTATCAGTAACCAAACCAGCTGTCTAATGATGTGGTTTTTCAGGGTTACTGAGATACTGCACTTGAACTCTGATCCATAAACTCAGAGAAGAGTGAGTTGATGCAATAGAGATGCCATAATGGTAACATAACTGAAACATTAAAGACACTTACTATATCTATAAAGCCATTCTAAATCACTTTACACATAAAGCATCTGTGCATGTTTATGTGTAAAAAAAACCAATTATATTTCTAAATGTATGATCATCTGTTTACATCTCTGACTTTACACGCACACACACATCTATATATACATAGATGTAAAGAGAGAGATGTAAGCAGATGAATATATATTTAGGAAAAATATGTGTGTGTGTGTGTGTGTGTGTGTGTGTGTGTGTGTGTGTGTGTGTGCGCACCACCTGTCAAGAATGTGAACACACTTTCTCATTCAAAAAAACAACAACAACAAAATGATGAAGGAACACATGGAATATTGCAGTAAACAAAAAAGTGATAAAAAAAGAAAATTTTTGTAATAAAGTAATGATGGACTGATGTCTCATTTTACTTAGTTAAGTGCTTCTTGCCATAATGAGGAGTAGAACCGTAGTGGAATAGGATCACTAACTGTGTACCAACCCGACCATCACAAACACATTAAAAAGGCAAGAAATTCCACTAATGAACTCTTGACGAACAACATCTGTTAATTAAATACCATTCCAGGTCAATTCCTCATGAATCTGACTGAAAAAATGCCAAGAGTGTGCAAAGTTGTCATCAGAGCAACAGGTGATGTTTTCAATAGTAATCTACAATGTAGTCAAAAATTTAAAAAGTATAATATATATAATGTATATGAAACCTAGCATAGCACAAATTTTCTTGCTACCACAAGAGGGCACAAGATTGTACCGGAGAGATATATTTCAATGATACTTGATTGCACACGTGTGCTTTCATATAGTACTCACAGAATGTTCTCTTTTGTATTGTTGAATTGATAGAGGTGTATTAAAAGACCTAATGTCATTGTGTTTTTCGTGGTGGCTTATCACCTCGTTTCAGCTGAAATGTTTTAAAACACTGTTATGTAAGCCACTTATAATGTACCATGCCAACGACTGAGCTTTTACTCTAATAGACTGAACTATTCTATGCTAAATGTTATCTGCCAAGTCGATATGATTACCTTGCCTTCTCAGCCCTCTAAATGTGTGTTTGTGAACTTACTTTTATTTTTCTCTGAAGCCTAAGACTTCTATAAGGCAATCAACACAATAAGTCCTGTCATTGGTGTTGTCAGGCATGACTGGTCACGGTTGCTTTTAAAAATCGATAAATGCATGTTGAAAAACTGGGTCCCTCCGATTTGCAGATGTTTCATATTGCTTTTTATATTGCTGTTGTCATAACAAAACCCATCTCCGAAGCGGTAATTTTATAGGAGATGGAAAAATGGTCTTCATTATTTATGTACGTCATTGTAATAAGATTGTGTTATTTTGGGCCATTCCTACTGGTTAATTCAGCACACAATAGAAAGTGCAGTCAACGTTTCAAACAGTAAAGAAAATACAAAGTTTTGATGTGACAGCAAAGATGCAGTGACAAACATCTATAGGTAATATAAGTTCATTTGGAATGACCTATATTTGACATCGCAGTATTTGCTTTCTCATAACCTTTGTCAGATTTTCTCACATTAGTGTCGCAGTCAGTTCAGCACATGTGTAAAGTCATGAAACCCCTTATCTAATTAATTATATGATTTTAAGCTCTGTTCTCTTTCAAGAATGGAAAGTTAAACATACTCGTACACACATGGGTAGATTGTATCGGACTGATCCGCTGCATTTTCAAGCAATTTGCTTATCACCTTTGCTTTTCCAAGCTTGAGACCTGAGATTGTAATGTTATGGTTTGTGTGTTCCTATGGGAACTGTAGCCAGTGGGAGACGCAGTAACCCCTCAGAGCTCCTGGAGGTGTGCACAAGTGGTGCTTGACTCCACCCACCCTGCTGTTACTGTATAAGTAGCCAGGAGCTCTTTTCACGCGTTACAGAAATGCAGGTCTGAGAGGAGAGAACTAGAGCCTTGACGATCATCCTGAAGACCTCCTCTAATGCAGCAAACTGAACAATCTTACTGAACGCACTTGTGCACTCTGGTTTATAAGGTAAGCAGCATGCAGAAAGCTTTAGTTTCTTAATTCCATAGCTAATCATACTACTTCATGTGTAGTTTATACTAACACATTTGGATTTTGTGCAAATTAGCAATTCACCGACTATTGACAACAGACTTTTACTAATTAATAAAATGTTTGACTTTTGCAGTTTCTGAAGGCTGATCTCATGTGGGTGGTTGAAAAAATCCGTGTGTCAGTGGAGAGGACCGGTCTGCTACTTCCAGTTACGGAATACAGCTTCAAAATCGGAGACATCATGTTCGGAGAAAAAACCTCCGCTGACAAATTCAAGAAAGTCACCTTGTGCCCCAACATCATCACCCCAGACACCATCCCTGAGTTCTGCATCCCACCTAAAATCTCAGCCCCTCTGGAGCAGGGGAAACCGAGCCCTTGCTTCAGGGTTTCGGTGGAAAGAAGCAGTCCAAAGAAAGAGATGCCCTCACGAGAGCCAATCAACACACACATCATCCAGGTTGAGAGCGTGGACGACGGGCCGTATGACAATAGTGATGAAGAGAACACCAATGCAGATCCTCAGAGTCAGGCTGCTCTCTCTTTGCCCCACCTGGCCAAAGCCCAGACCTGCTATGGTTTCTGCACGCTGCTGGAGAGCCCCCACACCAGACGTAAGGAGTCCCTCTTCCACAATGATCCCAGTTCCTGTGGAATTCCCTTGGTTCTGCCCAGAAGCAGGTCTAATACTTGCTCTAGAATGTCTTCGGCTGCACTTTCTCCGGCCTCCCCTTCACCCTCCTCCTTCAGCCTGAACACTTTAACCTCAAGACTCTCCCCCAGGAGCTTCACCCTGCATAGACAAGGCACGCTAGATAGTGACACCACATCTTCGACAGAATCTTCCCCTTTCAGCTCCCCTCTACTGGCCAGATCACCACCTAAACTGTCCCTGTTCAAAACCCTTAGTCACGAGAAGCTGCTCTACCGCAATATCCGGAAGGCCACAGTATCCAGGAACAACTCCCTGTCAACGGATGAGAGTAGCTCCACAGATAACAGCCCTAACGTCATGAGGAGATCGTCAGAAGCACTTATAGAGCCTGTTTCCTTCAGCTTTGGCCTGGCACCTCCTGCAATCTTCCCCATGGACTTGGTTCTCCACAGAGAACGGGTGATGAAGGAGAGCCTGGTGCCTGTAGGCAGGGATGGAGCTTTGCGAGTGTCCGCAGAATACTGCCCAGAGAACCAGAGGCTGCGCGTCAGACTCATCAGTGCAGAAGGCCTTTACTCTCTCTCCGTAGACCCCAAGAGCATTAACTGCAGTGTTAGCCTCTCGCTCATGCCTGGAAAGGTCCAGAAACAGCGCAGCACTGTCATTAGAAAGAGCCGCAACCCAATCTTCAATGAGGACTTTTTTTTTGATGGCATATCTGAGGAAGATCTCAGCCAGTGGTCATTGCGCTTTAAAGTAGTCAACAAAATGTCCACCATGAAAAGAGACTATGTTTTGGGCAACTGTGATCTTCCTCTTACCTGCATTGTCACCTTATAAAAAAATCATGCTTGTCTTCGCTATTTATTTGACTTGTCAATGTTAGTTATTTATTTACAGTTTTTTATATGATGCCAAAGATCTTGTTTCTATTAAAAGGTGAAAAGAAAATTGGTTGCCTTGTCTCTTGCTCTGTAAAGAAGAACATGAATGATGTCAATGAAACAAGCGATAATTTGATCACAGTGAATAATCCAAAGGCTATTGGATCATTCACCAAAGACTAGTGAATGATCCAAAGGAATTGAAACAGTGCAGCCTTAAAAGGCTCCTTGTTAATGAATTCCTTTAGTCCTATCTAACTCTGATCTTTCAGTTAATAAAAAAAAAAAATTGTCTGAAAAGTGCAGCACCGGCTTACATACCGCTCACATGAACTGATTTACCATCTGCAAACACTGGTCTGTCCAGTTGCGTCATCTCAGGTATCTCAGTTCAGCAGTTACTGTCGAGCAGTCGTCAGTGAGTGAGGACATGGTGTCCCAGTGTGAATTGTATAAAAGGACAACCGTTCTGCTGAATTATTTTAACAGTTCACATCACAGCAGGACCCAGAGTACTCAGAGAACCCAGCTTCGGTGCTTACACCTGAATGGTGAACTAGAATGGTGAACAAATTACCGTGGTAAATTCTGACAGAAATCGTAATACAGTGATAATAGCAATTACTGAAACAAACCAAAACATTTTAATCAAAATGTAATACTCTTCAAGTTGTAACAAATGGTTATTTGCATGTATACACCCCCTTTTACAATAAATGCCCTAAATAAGCCTATATGGAGGAACGCTCAAGGCAAGAATCTTTAAAAACCTTTGGTTTGCAATTAGTTTTGACAGTCATTTTAACAGTTGTGCTGAAAACTTCAGCTATAGTAGGTGAAATTTCATTTATTATGACATTGCGACAATGTGTGTTGATTTCAAAGCTTATAATTACACTACAAAATCAAATTACCTGAATTTTGACCTTAATTTCCAGGAAATTAAACTAAAATTAAGGGGCAAAGTGAACAGATTAAGGCTGATTAACGGGTAAAACCAAAAATAATAGAACCTCCTGAATAATGTCTTATTTTTAAGATTACATGCCTTGCATTTGCTTTTAAGGTAAAATTAAGAGATCAGTTAGCGGCTGCTTAATTCAAATGAAGGGGTTTGGTGTATTTGGTTTATCAGGGGTAAATTAAGGTAGGTTTAAGCACGCTGTGTTTTGTCATGTTATCAACCAATTATTTAACTTTTATCTTGTTTTCAGCCACTCAGATGCTCAACGAGTGAAGGTCAGCAGTCAAAGCTAGACCCAAACAAGTTTACTGGTATTTAGTTGTTTTTGAGTCAGATTTTTCTCATCAGCTCCAGGTTTCTTATTTTTATTATTTTCATAAGTGTTATGCATTACAAATACAATGTTTATTACAGTTTCAATCTTGCTTTTGGTCCTGTACTGACAGCTCTATGTACCTTGACTTCGTTTTCATATTGAAGACATGGAAACCAATCAACATCTGAATGCTAGGTTTTTTGAGGAAACTTTTTGAGGAAAGATTTAAAAAAAAAAACTAGGCTATTCAAAGTAGTTGGAGTCAAACAATTATTTTATGAGGAAATAGCGACAAATACTCCATCCATCAGGGACAAAGATCCCTTATTTAGACCTCATAGTGTATTGCAGAGGGGAGGATGTTGATGATAATTGTCTTCCTCAGTGAGTCAACTGAGAAAGACTCAGCTTCTCTGATTTCCTGTAAGCCTGCTGTTTCCTGCTGACCTTTGCAGGGATTAAAAATACCTGGGGTAACTTAAAACCCTACGTGGATCTCTTCTCATTAAACCAACTGGTCAGTCCTGGATTTGGAGACTGGCCAACTACCCAAGCATTTAATGTGTGAAGAAGTGTATTTACGCCACTCCAGGATTATAGCCAGATTTGATCACAAATCCTCAAAGACAGCAACGTTTACTGACATCACAGGCAAAAGCGAAGCGCTGGAAAAAATGCACTCATGCGTACTTCCCTCAATGATGTGTCCTCAAGTCTTTTTCAGAATGATGGTGATGATGTTAATGACTCTTTCTTTGTGTCATGATGTGAAGAAGGCTGGCCTATAATAGAGTACTATAATTGCTGTGCATAGGACACACATCCTTTCAAGCACTTGAAAAAGTAATGGATCAAAACATGCGCACAAGGATACTGATCACATAAGTCTAAAAATCACATGGATCTGCCATGTGCCGGTCCACCCTGGCTCCTGCATTTATTCATGTTGATGATGTTCAGCAGCACTTAAAAACAAAACAGTCTGTTGTATGTGTATGTGTATGTTTTTCACCCTCTAGAAGTGACTCTAGAAACACATAAGTCAAGATGATGTGGCAAAATGAAGGGAATAGATAAACAAAGCCTTTGCAATTATGCATGAAGTAATGCATTCATAAAATGCTTGACAGATGGTCACTGAATTTGGTTTTATTATGGTTTGCTTAAACCCAATTAGATAAGAGTGAGTAATTAAATTTCTGAACATGCTTACACCATGGGTCGTGGTGACCTGTGCTGGAAGACATAACAACTGATGACTAGCTAGATCAAATGTCAGATATTAACACAGTCATGAGACACAGGACTGTGTATCAAAGCTAACCATGTTACGTTTGTCCCGGATAATGTTTATGATATGAGGCTCAGGACTGTGTATCAAAGCTAACCATGTTTTCAGTGTAGAATGTCAGGTGTGTTTTTCATCTGTAATAGTCTTGAATACCAAGATTTACAGTCATTTTTTCACTATTTCTAATAAATGCTGCAGAGGCCTGGTAGATCCTTTTAACCACGAAAGGTTCAAGGTAAGGAGTTCATTGAGACAGCAGACCTTTGCTATTCTCGGCCCGATGGAGTGGCTGGTCCAGCTACTAGCAGAGACAGAAGGACAGTTGCCAAGCAACTCCTTTCAGCTTGGTTAGACCTAAAACGCTGCCATGTCGAGTGCTGAAAGGTACCTTCCAGATGAACTGTCCGTTCTTTCTCCTCTTCTGCCATAAAAGCGTATTTCTTTATTATTATGCCAACTACAAAATAAATATCACCAGCTTCCCCTGATCAGATGAAGAGCATATTGGTTGGGCCATCTGTCGGTGCTGAGGCTATGAAGGTTCCAAAAAGGATAAAAGAACCCAGAAACCTTTCAGAGGGTTCCTTCAGTAATTCTTTAAAGAAACATCTTTTTTTGTAAATGAAAAGTTCCACTTAAAATGCACCACTTTAGGGAACCCAGAGTAGTTCATCTATGGTGTAATTATTTTTTCACTCACCCACAGGAATATTTTACGTTTGGTTTGAATGCGTGCGTAAGGAAGATGTCTTGCTGCTCATATGGATGCTTTCAATTAAAATTAAACTTAAGATTTCATTTTGTTGAAGTCAATATGCATTCGAGTTAATGCTGCCACAACAAGAAACCTACCACAGCCCTGGGAACACATACCTGCGTTAAAGATACAAATGAGTATTCCTCCCGAGTGTGCAGATGCGTATAAAGTAGGCCTCAGAGAGAGAGAGATCCTGCTGCACTCAGCAGAACAGATCTGTTTCTAAGAGCACTGGCTGCTATTTTGAGTCTGCAGAATTTATAGTTAAAGATTAACATAAAGAGTCTTTGGTCTTCCCTGAGATGAGCTCTGGAGCCGCACAAACACTGGCAATGAGCCGCAGCAGAACATTCTGGACTTCTAAAGTGGCCAAGGGTCTAGAATTATAAAACAGATAGTTCCACTTCTAAAGTCTGATTGAGCCACGTTCAAAGCCATTGCAGGAAACCCAATATATGCATGTGACACATCAGTGGAATTCTCTATTAATATGACAACTTATTAAAAAGCATTGCTCTGTTACTGCTTGACAACCATAGCCTTCTATTAGGAAAAAACATAACTTGGCAGGAGACTTATTATCATGTTTAAGATGATTACTGCTAAATTAAGTCATTTACTGAACACAGATGAACTGTTACATCCTGTATTTTGCTACTATTTTATAAAAGCAAAAAGCTGTGCTGGGTCAGGCCTGATCACCTTCATATAATTGAATCATTGCAAGTCCACAAATGGCTGTTTCCTTTGATTATGCCTATATAGCGTCAATCCTACCTCCGTGTAATGATGTGCCACTGAAAGCAAAGGCAATATTTCAGGCTGTCTAAACACAGCTGAGTCATGTTAATTGTCTGTGTTTCTAAACAGCGGTAGCCGTGTTTGGAGCATGTGAGAGGCCTCCTCTTGTATTGTATGTGTGATGCATGTAAACAGAAAAAGGGGGTGTCCCTGCCATGTCATTGTGTGGCCTGCATGCATCATTCTCAGGCTGAATCACCAGTGGAGGCTGTCTCCCTTTTGTCTTCTTTGCACCTAGATCTGGATGGTGTTTACGGCTTAAGGTGCCGTTGCTGAGTCTCTGTGGGAACAGATATGTTGCTTGTCTTTGTATTCCGTGTTGATTCAGCTGACATGGTCTTTTATAAATGGGGATTTGCAGGTGATTCCCACAGCCTGCTGCTCGCTGATTGCTTTGCTCTGTGGCACTTCTTTGCTTTGCATCAGTTACTTTGGACGACGTGTCTTGGATTCACCGGCGAATAAATGACCAGGGAGTCGTCAAAGGGATTTGAGGCGGCTACAGCTCAGTGATAAACAATTATTCACGGGACGAAGGGGAGCCAAAAAGTGAGACAATAAGGCCAACTGCAACAAATACATTATAAACACAATTGAGCAGCTTTGAGGGAAAGGTTATAAGACTCTGGACAGAAAGGGGTGTTATCATTTACATTTTCTGTAACATTTTTGTTCTCCTGCATTCATGTGTCTACACATTTCATTAGTCTGAAAACCAAACACTTTTCTCTCTTTTTCCAGCCTCCTGTTGTTGTTGTTATTGTTGTAAAGTTACCTTGTTGTTGTAAAGCAAGCCTGTAATGAACACTACCAGAAGGACCAGTTGTTTTTAGCTAAGAATGTGAATAGTGAAAGTGAAGCACTGTGTACAGGTATATTATTTCAGTATAGGTACACTAAAAGTGTCTACCTATTTCTACGGTTTAAAAGAATAAAAATGTACAAAAAATCCAGGATTCTTCTCAGTTTAGTTGCCTCTAAATCCACCAGCTCGCTAAAACTCCCCGTCATATGAAACCACCAACACTGGTTGAGTGAAGGCTAGCATGTGCGCCAGTGCATGGATGGATGCAGTACTACTGGAAATTAAACTTGCTGTCTCCTGATGATAGGTCCAACACTAAGACAGCTGCACAACGTGGAAGCCCATTAAAATAATAATCCCAAGCAACACTGAAGCTATATTGCTTTTTGAGGAAACACATATTGTTTAATTAAGAGTGGGTAATTTTACACCTGCCCTTTAAAAATCGACATCCCTTCTAACTTTTTTCATTTCATTCTCGATATATCAAGAGTCTACCAGATATGAATAATGTGAGTGTGCGTTTGGGAACTCCTCAGACACTGAGGGCTTGAACAGGCCCTCCATTCTGTCCATGGATTGAGTTGTTGCTTAGTTACACAGGTGCTCCTGTGTGCTGAATATTCCTCTCTAATTAACTAACAGAAAACCATGCAAGGCTCATAACCATTACTGAACACCAGAGAACGGTAAATCATCTGAAGTGCCCTCAGCATGTACTTGACATGCTTAAAAATAAAGGTACCAGAAAAGATTTATTGCGTCATGCCATAGAACTAGTTTTGGCTCCCTAAAGAACTTTTCAATGGATAGTTTATAAAAGAGGCATTTCTGCAAATGAGATTTGTGAATGTGAAGGACATTTGTAAAGTTTAAAGAAGCTCTATGCAATATGAGGTGTGTAAGTAATTTGATGTGATTTGCTAATATGAGTAAATTAGCACATTCCATGTAGTCACTTTTATTTTTGAGTTATTTAGTTCTGGTTAACTTACAGTAGCTACTTAACAAGTTACCATAACTGAACTATTGACCTAAATGATTAAATTACTTACTGCAATAATTAAATAAATTGGAACAGTTCTATAATTATTTGTTTTAGTTACTAAATAATTAATCATTTACAGTAGGTCCTGAATAAATTACCATGATTACTGTCATGGTCGGTCAGTGGCTGGTCAGAGCCACTACTTTTGAGTTGTGTATTTAGTTCTGTTGTGTTCATGGTTTTCTGATTTGTTCTGTTCCAGGTTTTCAGTTAATGTTTGGTTCTGTTCTGTGTTCAGGGAGGGGGGGACTCTTGGTATGATATGTGTTCCGGATTTATGCTTGTGTCACGTGTCTGCCCTTGTGTCATGTGTTCCTGGGTTCCAGCTGTCCTGTGTTTATGTGCTTGTTATGTTGGCTACAAATGCCTGTGTCTGTGAGCCAGTCCTTGTCTGTCCATCATCATTTAGAACGTCTGTTAGGAGCTTACGTTTGCCTCATTCCGGAAAACTAGATCTTTGTTTTGGCCCGCGTGCCTATTCTTTTCTGTTTGGTAATAAAATCACATCTCCGCATGGAGCCCCTGTTTCCTGCCTGCTTCTTCCAAGATAGCTCTCAGTCGTGGGGGGTTAGCCCCTGCAACCGTGACAATTACTAGATAATTGTAAGTAGATAATGTGTAGATACTGTACTTTCTGAATCATTTGCCGTAATCAATGAATAGTTTTAAATAGAAACATAATGTTACATTCCTTAATAATAATAATTGAAATAGTTACTGAACAATGTACAGTAATTACTGCATAATTTATATGAATTTAAATATAAATTATTAAATATAAATTAAATTTAAATAGTTTTAAATAATTTAAATTAGAATTGAATAATTACTAGTAACTAATTGATAAGCCTAGAGTTTAAGGGGTTAACCATACATAGGCAGCTGGTGACCTGGTGTTGAGGGCGTTCGCCCTGCGATCAGGAAGTCATGGGCTTGATTCCCAAGACTGCTAAGCACACCTGAGCAAGGTACTGTCCTCACACACTGCTCCCCGGGCACTGTGTTCCTGTCTGCCCGCTGCTTCACTTGGTGAATGGATTAAATGCAGAGGTGGACAAAGTACTAACATTACAGTGGCTTGCAAAAGTATTCGGCCCCCTTGAACTTTTCCATATTTTGTCACATTACAGCCACAAACATGAATCTATTTTATTGGAATTCCACGTGAA
>JBBPDC010000129.1:9394869-9409563 GCA_037974485.1 Hemigrammopetersius urotaenia | reverse complement strand
GTGGGTGTGTGTGTGTTTGTGTGTGTTTGTGTGTGTGTGTGTGTGTGTGTGTGCGTGCGTGTGTGTGTGTGTGTGTGTGTGTGTGTGTGTTGCCCAGGGCATGGCACTTACTCTGAATTTCTCCGAAAGCAGCTTTTCCAGCCGGAAACACCTTTGCCCTTTCAGCCATTAAGCGTGGCTATTAGTTAAGAGTCATACTCAACGTCACCTGAAATAGGAAAGCAAGCAGTGATACTAATCGGGAGAATGCTAATGGACTTTTTGTTCAGCTGGACACAGGGTAGCTTATCTTTAGGGTATGTGTGCAGAAACAAAGAAAAAATTTAATTTCAATTATCTCAAATGGAAAAATGATGGCAAATTACATACGCCTGATATTATTCAATAATAAGCTCGATTTTGAGAATCAACAGCAAGAGTGTAGGCTCAGGTTTACTAATGATGAGACACTAAAGATAGAAGAGAACGGTGGTTGGTTGAAGGCTTGGTGGGCGCTGACCTCTAGTGGTGGTCATAATAGCTGCTTTTCCGAGAGAACGGAAGGTGTGAATATAATAGAACTAGACGTGGAGGTTCCTGTCTTCTTCACAGATGGCCAGTGTGGCTGCAGACTTGCTTTCCAAACAAACATCTGATTTATCCGTAAGCCTCGGTTTTCATTCAATTGATTATGGGAATTCCTGCTTGGATGGAATATAAAACAGACTTTTGTAGATGAGAGTGGATGTTGGCTGGAATATTTCACAAAGTAAAATTTCTTAGTTTAGCCAGATAACCTAAGCTAAAGGTTATCTGACTAACTGAGAAATCCTGACTTGTGAAATACCCTGCTGTGCTAGACTGTTCACATAGCATGGTATTTTTAATTCCTGTCAATATTTATGTATAGTCTTTCATTCTAATCGTACATTTTTAAATCTTTTTTCTTTGAGCTTTTATTCCTGTATGATGTTCTTAGATTGAGTTTATCTTTGCACATATTTTGTCCTTATTTAAACATAGTTTTTTTTAAGCGTGTGTTTTACAGTATAGCTAAAGTATGTCATTCACACTGAATTGTGTTTATGTGTAAAGGACAATGTTTGTGTTTTAGCAGCTGCATTACTTCCACTTTATCTCTCTCTTCAGTAAACATGCTCTTACAGTCAAGAGGTTACATCTCTCTCTGACGGCCGACATCCATTTAATCCACAGTAGGTGACCAGCGCACATGCCTGGGGCACAGGAGTGCATGTGAATGATGTTCCAGAGAAAGCAAGAGAGAGACAGACAGACAGACAGACAGACAGACAGACAGAGAAAGAGAAGTGAGAGCAAGTGAGAGAGAGAGAGAGAGAGAGAGATAGACAGACAGACAGAGAAAGAGAAGTGAGAGAGAGAGAGAGCAAGAGAGAGAGAGACAGTGAGAAAGGAGAGAAAGAGAAGTGAGAGAGGGTGAGAACGGAGAGAGAGAGAGATAGAAGAGGGAGAGAGAGGAGAGAAAGAGAAGTGAGAGAGAAAGAGACGAAAGAGAGAGAGAGAGAGAGAGAGAGAGAGAGAGAGAGAGAGAGAGAGAGAGAGAGAGAGAGAGAGAGAGAGAGAGATAATAGTGCATTTACATTAGACTCTCTCTGCTTCTCTGTGGAGATTGTCCAGAGTGCCAAGTTCATAGGAGTTCACTTCATTGAGAATGTAACTTGGACCTTCAACACTAGGTCCATCACTAAAATGGCCCAGCAGCTTCTGTACTTCCTTTTGAGACTGAGAGTGTACAATAGAGAACATTCTCTGTAGCTGCATCCTGGTGTGATACAGAAATTGCGCCACATCGGGTCGCAAGAACCTAGGGAGAATAGTATGGTATACTTTAATCGTGCTCTCTTTTGTCTGTTGCAGACATTTACACCACACACTGCGTTCACAATGCCACCAGTATTGTGGGTGACCCCACACACTCCTCCCACACCCTCCTTTCCCTCCTTCTGTCTAGCAGAAGCATTCGCAGCATCCGGTCATTCACTACCAAAATGGGGAACAGTTCCTTCCACCAGGCCATCAGAACTGAGTAAAACACACACACACACTCTTTCGCTCTCTCTCTGAACCAAACTGCTTCCTTTCACACTGCATACACAAACTAAATGATTCTGTTATAAACAAAGAAAACTCACTCCACAGCTGCCACTGTAAATGATCTGTATTTATTGATATACTGCACACTCACTCTAGTACTTTTCCTGTTGATCGCACTATATGTTGTCCTGTAAATTATTGGACTTTTGCTCTTAGGGATATTTTGCACTCTCTCCTTAGTCCTGCTCTGCCCATACCTGTGTAATGTTGTGTTGGTCTGTTTTTGATCTTTGTGTTGCACCATGACCTTAGAGGAACATCACTTAATTTCCCTGAGATTTAAAAGAGAATAAAACACTCACCTGACTTGGCCTTTATTTCCCAGCACATCTCAGAATATTGATCAGACTGACATCTGGGGACTTTGGAGGCTAGGTCAACACCTTAAACCTCGAATGACTCCTCAAACTATTCCAGAATAAGTTTTGCAGAGTGGCAGGCTGCATTATTTTGCTGAAAGCGGCCAGAGTCATTAGGAAATACAATTGTCCGTTTAGGTAGATGGTGCAGTTAACATCTACATGAATGCCAGGACCCAAGTTTTCCCAGCAGAACACTGTCCAGAATGTCATACTGAATGTCATACTGCCTACACTGGCTTGCCTTTTCCCATAGAGCTTCCTGTTGCCATCTCTTGTGATCCACACATACCAGACTGTCCACGTGATGCAAAAGAACATGTGATTCATTAGACCAGACGCCCTTCTTCCAGTGCTCCATTGTTCATTTCACCAGTTGTTCACTTTTGATGGGTACTAACTGCTGCATACTGGGAGCACCCCCACCTTCTGTTTTGGAGATGCTCTGACCCAGTCGCCTTGCTATCATGCTGTCAGAATCACTCTCATCCTTACACTTTCCTATTTTTCCTGCCTCCAATACATCAACTTCAAGAACTGACTGTTCACTCGCAGCCTAATATATCTCACCCCTTGACAAGTGTCATTGTAATGAGATAATCAGTGCTATTCATTTTGCCTGTATTTAGTGAAAGAAAAATATCACAGCAAAATGAATCTTTATGCCAAATGTTGTTTTGACACCATTCCACTGCTGTTTACCAGCGCTCTGCAGCAGACACTGAAATAGCACTGCAGTGTATTTATTTACATTGTGAAATGGAAATGTATTCTTGATGCACCATGGCTTATGGCTTAATAGCTCTATTCAACATTACCGTGCACTGACCCTACAAATAATTTAGTGTTGTTTACACTGCCAAATGAGGAATGAAGACATTTGTTTACTATCAGTCTTGCCGACTGCTCTTCTGAATGCAGGAATGTGCTTTGTTAGACCTTTTCCCTCTCTCTGCTATTTTTAGGAGACACAAAAGTGCCTCCCAGCAAATATCACATGAATATGGATGGCACGCTCTGCTGTTGAATGTGGTTGTGAGCGAAAAGGCAGCGACAAACACAGAAACATGCTTGCAGGTAATGCGTGTACTCCTTTCATAAATCCTCAACAAGAAGCTCTCCATTACGGCAATTAGGAGACATCCGACATGCAGTGCAGAAATGGTAAGGTGTCACAACAGCACACAAACATGAACACACAGAACTGGAGGTTTGTACTTCAAAATAGGATTGAGGCTGCAAATGCATGCATAGCCTGCTTAACGTAATACCGGCAGAGGAGTGGAAAAAGAGCTTTCACATAATATTGACTTGTAATGAAGTAAAGACTGGAGCAGGATGTGCTTGGATACATGAAATGAATTAAGCTGCATTAATTATTTGCACACAAATACTAAATTCAGTTATTTCAACATGCTCATTTCCTTCGTGCACCTTTTTCATGCACTACAGAAAAAAGACCTAATAGAAAAGTAGAGTATTAATGATGCCACTATTTAGTATTCCAGTCATATTTAATATTTAATGAATAACAATCAACATAGTAAGCTCACTCTCACTCTCGCTCATTATGTGACCTGTATTAGATACATCATAAGTAACTAAATAGTGCCTAACCTACTTTCAATTCAGACATCTGGCAAACAAGTCTGATTTATCATTTAAAAACGGACCGCTGCTCATTCATAAATCAAAAGAGGTGGTCTTTGGCTTTTCCCTGCAAGAAAGTTCTGTGTCCTCTCGGTGTACTTCGCAAGTGAGTGTAATTGAAGAGATGTCTATGTATATAGCTTTAGATTTGGGCCAATTTGAGCCTTGCTGAGCATACATCTTAGAAGACAAGTTTATTTTTACGATAGACGATTTTTCAAGTCTCCTTAAGCGTCAGCTCTTATCCTTGAGAAGGAGGCCAGAGGATGATTTCCTAATCAGGTCTCGGCGGAACGGTGGTCAGGCGTAACTTGCAGCTCTTATGCTGGAGAGACGGTAACCACCGCTAGATGGCGGTGTTGAGCTCCAGTTTGGTGCAAAGGCAAGATGAGCCACATCTCTGGAAAAACCCGAGGGAGCAAAATATATGAGCAGATTGCAACTTGATTCGTCACCTCTGACTCGTGCACCATTCCCCCGAGGAGCTGCTCGGGGTCACCCTGGTGGGCTCTGTGCGAGATGGAGGGAAGTAGGAGCTTTAAACACTCTTCACAGAAGACACAGCTTCACAGTCAGGCCGATGAGTAATTCATTATTTAAAAAAGCTTTGGACATACTTTTAGTCCATACACTTTGATTCAGGTGCTGTTAAAACAGCTTTGGTAGATCATTCCCAGCAGCTTTCACTGTTTCATTATGTGCAGTCACATGTTTTATCACTACTTATGTCAATAACAGACTCCTAACTATCATCTGTGTTATTAGTAATTCACTTAACTGTATGTTTTTTTTAGCTTGTGTTTCATGTACATTCATGTAGATCATGGTGTATTTCATATTGAGTTTTATTTCCAACAGATTTTTATTGAATTTGTTTAGATGTTATATTGTTCTTGTCTCAGTGTCTCTATGTGTCTTTGCAGTCATAGCATAAGCAATTTCCTCTACGATCAATACAGTTTTCTGATTCTAATTCTGATTTACCTCCTGAACGATTATAAAGCAGAATGTAAAAATGGAAAATGAAAAATAGAAATATAAAGAAAATTAAGTAAAAATAAAAGTTCCTGAATGGATGTTTGGCTTGAATGCATTGTAAAAAAAAAAGAATCTTTTAAAAAAAATTTTATTATAAATATGTTTTTGTTTTTAAGAGTGCTCTTAAGACTCCTTTTGCTGGTAAATGAAATGATTTACTGTACTCATTTACTCAAAAATATTATGTCAAGTAGTTTCATGCAGCTGTGTTAAGTATTTCCTCAGTATGTACTCAATGACTAATATGTACTCAATGAGGTCAAGAAAAGTGATTTATGTTAGTCCCTTTTCATGTTTTACTCTAACATTTAACCCAACATGGTTATGTTCAGGTAAAAAATAGAAGCATTGGGTTTGTGAAATTTAGTAAAGTCTATCCAGCTGCTGTAACATCTTAACATCAGGGAACTCGTTTAATCTACTCAGAGAAGAGGCATTTAACCAAGGAACACTGGAGCTCACAGGCATAAGATGAGTAAAACAAGTGAAACAATATGCAAACAGATGATACCAGGAACAAATGGGAAAGATGGAGAGTTTAACTCAGGTTTGGCATTGACCAAACAAACAAGCAAACCTCTTTACATTTCACTGAAACTCGCTCAAGTTTTACTGATGTCCATGCATTTCTGAAGCACCAGCAATGAGAGAAAACGGATCAACAGAGTGATTTCATTTTTTTGGAGTGTGATATTGACATTTGTGCTGCTGGAACATATACATAATCATATACAGAACTCATTAAGCTCCTAAGTGCACTGACATAAGTTAGTCTTGCAGCAGGTTGCAGTTTAAACCCTCTCTGAACGGACTACAGTGGGACAGAGCGGTCAAATCCAATCAAATTCAGGCAAAAATTTGGCAAAATAAATACAGAGATACAGATATGTTTCATAATTATTATTATTTTTTAGTTATACTTTATTTTAGTTGTTTTATTATTATTATTATTATTATTATTATTCTTTGTTTAAAATCAGGATTTGTTAAAATAAATGCTCTATACAACCCACAGATGAGCAGCACTGTAGCCTATGCCTTTCCTCCTACACTCATTCAGGCCTGAGAGGAGATTTTCACTTGTTAAAGTGTCATTCTGAATGTAGCCTGCAGCTCTTCCCCATCTAGAAACAAATGATTTGCTAGGCCACATCAGAGAGGCCCAATCAAAGCTGATTAACACATTTGCCCGTGTCAGCAGTGCTCAGACAATGTGCCAACGACCCTTAGTCAAGCTCATCTCCTAGACTTCATTTTATTTTGTTTCAAAAAGGCCTACTTCAGCATTTAAGGTCCTCGCCGACTCCTTCCGTCCGCCTACATTAGCTCTGCTTTCTATAGGCCAGCGGGCTGCTTCCTCATCCTCCCTCCATTACGTTTCTACTCTTTTTAATGGCGCTGATGTGGGATCCATGGACAGTGCTGATCCAAAGTGACGTATCTCTCCCATCCTGGGACGGCGTCCACGTCTGCGGCTCGGCCTCCACCCCCCCACCCACCCCCGTACTGGGCTGTTTTTGTTCACAGGAGCTCATGCGGATAATTTGCTGGGATGGAGCGGAGGGCTGTCACAAGGACTCGGCTCAAGGGGTGTGGGAAAGCTAGCAAAGGCATCTTCCATGCGCAAACACTGACGAACATTAAATATGAATCTCTCCCTTTTTGTAAGCAATGCAAAGAGAATCAAACTTGTCCCTCTTCTCTTTTGTCTCTTTCTTTTTTCTCTCTCCCTTTCTCTCTCTCTCTCTCTGTCTTGCTGTTTCCTTCTCTTTTGTAATTTCTCTCGCTCGTCCCCGCTCTCTCCCTGTCTCTGTCTTGTGTGTCTCATTTGAAAATTGGTGGAATAATCCTGCCGACAAGGCCCCTTTAGATCATAGCCTCTGTGTTTGGATGCTTTTTTTCTCGTCTTGTGTTCTGTAAAGAGAGAGAATATTAATAACCTTCATGACAGTAAGCCCATGTGTCTCTTCCACAGCAGTAGAAATGCCTTCTAACTCTGAGCCGCTGTGCGCGGCCGTGATTTCACTTCTGCTGTATGTTTTCTTCAATCAGAAGTGAAGTCAAAACTGCTGTGGACTCTTTCGCATGGCAGTAATTAGGCTGGTTTAGTAGATGTCACAACATTCTACAGGTGCGTTGTGCTTCATGGTTGTGTATTTACAAAATGTCTGTTTCAGAATGAGTCTCATAATCATTTTCAGAACACAAAGGAGTTTTTATTGCTCATGTGAACATTTCTGAACGACTGGACCAACAGAAATGATCCAAAAAGTTCAGGGATACAATAAGCTCTCAAAACTAGAGAATGTCTTGGATGCATCTATCATAACAGTAATAATATGCTGACAGTGAATGTGTCAGATTACACAAGCTTCTACATAACACTTTCTCGTCACAGGGTGTTTTCATGATATCTCAACACAGTCTTCAGTGTGATTTTTTGTCGTTGAGCACTCGGTTGCCTTTGGAGAGACTCAGAAGGAGGGGGTTCTTCAAGACGCACCAAGTACCTTCTCTTCCATCTTCCAGCTTTCAGTTCTCTTGCAGCAACTCTGTGATTTTTAACAAGTCCCAAGGCCACACTCTCACAGCTCCACACGTCCCTGAGGAGCAGCAGGTGGAACAGCTACTCACTCCCAGACTTATTTTTCTTGATAAGACGGAGTCTGTGCCCACTCCGCCGGAGCATATGGAGGTACCGTTCCACCACTACCAAGTGCACCAGTGTGCCGCGCACTGCCCATGTAGCACCTGGTTGATCAGGGGTCAGCTGACCCGAGCAAGCCAAGCGTAGGATCATTACGTCGCAAGAGGGACAGTGGAGCTCATTGGAAAGTAAAAAGGGGATAAAGCGCTCTCCCAAAAATAGTCCTCCCCGGGCCATTGTAGCAAAGGACAAAGTGACATTGTGAACGATGCTAACATCTGTGTGTAACCTCGCAGTTACAAACGCCCCCTGCCCAAGTTTGAGCAGACTCCGCCGTCATCCTCCAAGGAGCAGGCCATTTTGGAACGCTCTCCCGGCACAGATGTTGCATATTAAAAAGTGGGGCTGTTTGAGCGAGGGAAGCGAGGGAGGGAAAGGGAGGATTGTTCTCGGTGGGTTTCACCTGTGCCGTCATCCGAGAAGCCAATCCATGAGAGGAAGCTGACTAACCAACCAAAGACAAAGTGACAACAATGATAAAGTCATCCCATTTCCTGTCTGACCCTGAGCAGGTGAAGATGTGGACAAATGGCTTCACTCTTGAGAGTGTCTTGTTTACCTCTATTCTTCCTTTTTCCTTGCTTGCTCCATCTTTCTGTTGCCAATTATTTTACTGGCTCTTCCACTTTTTCTAGAGAGCGATTTTTTTGATGGCCTTGAACAGGATTCCCAACTTGTGCTCGTTTATTTAAAAACTTTTTTATCACAATAAGAGTCACAAAGCTCCATTTAAATGATGCTTTAGAAGAACCATCTTAGAACGATGCCTTAGAAGAACCATTTTTACCAGTGAGATGTGTACGTTTTACGTTATGACCCTTTCATAATGTGGAAATTCTTTACCAATTTAAGGTTTCTCATAATATGATTTATGTTACATGCCGGTTATTCATACTTTAAACTTTTTACTCTCCGAGATGTAGTTAGCAAAATTGTTGTCTTAGAAAATGTTTCTCTTGAGAACTTCTTAAGAGGTTCTTTAAGCAACTGAAACTAGTCCTTTGATGGTATCCAGCAGAGAACCTTTTCTAACACTTATTTTTAAGTGTAACAAAACATTTAATGTAAGTCAATATAGATTATGAATTTATTAGAAGCAATTTTGGAACATTTTTATTGGCCATTTCATCATGTACTGGCTTCATAATGCAGAGTGTAATTGATTTTGCAGTTTATTCGGTTCATCACTGGTACCCAAAAGGTAAAGGCCTCCTCCTCTCCGAGACACCTTGAGTAAGGACAGAGTCGTGTCCACAAGATGGAGATATTCACCAAAATAAAGCTTCCTTTGTAGTGTCCTGTCTGTGTGTAAAGAGTCATCCTGGGTCTGTCACCACTAAAAGACAACGGAAGGATCCGGTCTATCATACCTACATATATTGTGTAAAATGCACGTGTTTGCACATAGCTGTGTCCCTGTATTCCCCGACGGGGTGAGGATATGGCAGAGTGTGTGTTAACAAACGGGCTGTGTGTGTGTCCTTTGTTGATTGGGCGGTCTCCGAGGAGCGGGGTTCAGGATGGTTCAGTGCGTCTGTGTCCAGGTGCTCAGTGGGCCAGAGTTCAGGTGTGTGCCCACATTCAGCTCCATGGGAGCATAAGTAAAGAGGCTGTGACCCGCAGCATTCACCAAAGGAGCTGAACTACTGCTCTCTGAATGCTCCAAACCTGATGGCCCAAGTGGCTACAGCCACAGACACACACTGTTGCCAAGCAGCATAAAGTCTTTGTTCTGTGTAAAATGATAACACTATTTTAATCTTTGGTGACAAACAAACATACAATACAAGACAACAAACAGGAATGAATTATTGAAAGAATATATGACAGATTTAATTTGAAAAGTGCTCTAAACAGCAGCAAACAATCATCTGAGATTCATTTCAAACATATTTATAAACATTTTTGATACAAAATATATTTTTTTAATTAAACTCTTTGCATCGAGAGATTTTCTAGAATTATTCTAAATAACCTAATTTTGTATACATGATCATAATTAGTAAACAAGCAATACTATAAGACACCTCATATCTCTGGTTTTATTATGAAATGTCCATAAAATATAAAGAACAGGTGGCATTTTCAAGAAACAATAAAAGGAAAAAGGTAAACAGAGGTATTTTCTTTTGACAGCCACAGTATATATAGTATAAAAATATTTCCTGTATTGATCTGAAAAGAAATGAAGCCGTATTGATATATATGCTCCTGTATGGTGTCTACCTTGAAAGATTCACAACCACAGTATCAATACAGAAGGGACAATTTATCATCCATATTCTACAAGGACACCCAACTCTTTTATTCTAACCCCAAAACTTCAGCTGGGAAACAGATAACTACTGCTTTCTCTGCTCCCTTTTCCCCCCACTTTCTGTTTTGTTGCAGCGCTCGGACCCGGCATTCTTCATTGATCAAAATTTGTGACAAAAACTTTCTTTCCCACTGGTCTCCACACCTTCTCAGGAAACATTACCAACAACTTTAGATTCTTTTTACGATGAGCTTTTGCAGTTCAGCTCCCATATTTAAATTAATTCATGCCACTTGTGATCACACTGTTGATTTAAACAGAGGAAATTTCACTTCAGAGTTCTATGTGCTCTTGGTTCCACATTAACGTCATATTGGCATCTACAGGAATGTGTGAAGTATGCTGATGACCTAAGTGTGAATGGATGTGTTGAATTCACCTGAGGCAGAATAATGTGAGGGGTGAGCTGTGGGTCAGAGAGAAATCACAAGATAAAGCTCTGATGTCATCTTAGCTCATTCGTAAAATTAAGGAGCCAGGAGGAACATCTCCAGGTTCCCCAAAGATGCAATAACCTTTTTAGAGTTCAAACCACAGCCACATAATGGCAAAGCTCTGTACCGATTAGTCTAACCCAAGAATCATTTAGAAACCTTTATTATGTAGCGTCTTTCCTATAGATAGTAAAGCTACCAAAACCTGGTAAGGCTCATTATGTTCTGCTACTGATGTGGATCCGTTTTCACTCTGCCTTTACAGATATGCAGTCAATAATGCAAAACAGGCCAAAAGCCTCATTTAAATCGTACCCAGACTGCTTATTATGGGTATGAAAACTGCCTGATTTGAGACAATGGACCAAATTTTAATGATGCAGCCCAGAGAGCAACCTCCATTATCATCCACATTCTTATCCAGTTCATAGAGTTAGAAGGACAGAGACTAATAAATGCTCTTTCCCTTGCTAAGGAGCGCTCAGCTCCAAAACATCATTACTGGAACGACTGCATTCATTTAAAGACATGGCCGGGCTGAAATGTTCTTTAACAAACAAAAACATGCGACTTCTGAGCCATTTCTCTCTTTCTTACTTTCTTTTTTTAATGTTGTTTTTTGGTTGAGATGGATCCTACATTTTCTCCTGCTGCAAAGAGGGCCGATACGAAATCCATAGTTGTGAGCACCGTGGCCATTGTTCTTCAGAACCACAGCCAGAGCATCTATCATTGTTTACCATTTCCCACAATGGTGGTCTGTAGCCAAATTCGAGTGTAGCTGCACCTGGTCCTCGATAGGCATTGTTTGGCTACCTTTTGTGCCCATGCAGTGTGACACATTGCCCTGCAGCACTGACCATCTGACCAGGGTAAGAGCTTTAAACGCAAGACTAATAATAGCAAAGTCTGGCAAGGCTTTAGTCCTTCACAATTATACCCCACTGTGGGACATGATCGGTGAAAGACATGAGGAAGTGTAGTAGAGCCGCAGTCCTGTGCGGCGTCCGCAAAGATAGACACACCTTAGCCCGAGAAGAGCTAAATAAACTCTTATTGATCTAGGAAACTGAGGGCTTAGGGTCATGGCACTGTCTGAGTTCAGCTCAGGCATGAAATGGTCCCCAGACGCCTGTCCCTACCCCCATCTTTAACCAGGGTCTTAGCCGCCGTGTGTTTCTCCGGGTTGTCCAGACCCGTCCTTGAACTCAGCTGGAGGGGAGAGGACTCATTTTCTCTTTCAAAAGTTCAGCTGTGGAGAGAAAAAATGCTCCAGTGGAAGCGAGAGAAGTCTTGAGGTGAGGAAGGAGAAAAGAAATATGGGCACACGGTGTCTGCGTGTGTTTTTTTTTTTTGCGGATGTTTACCCACGTGTGTCCCGCACTGTGAGCTAAGGAGCAGCAGCGCAATTTGCATTATTCACAGCCATTACCATGCGGCAATACATAAAAATACGGTGGCTAAAAATACAAAAAAACAACTTGAGAATTAATTAAATTTAGACTCCGCTTGAAGCAAGCAGATGTGTCCTATTTAGGCAAAAATCAACTTTATCTCGCGAGTGAGTGAGAGAGTGCGCGAATGAATGAGTGGATAAACTTGTGTTGGATCGTCATATTTGGAACCCGCCTCCACCCCCCAAAAAAAGGGCAGCCCTATCCTCTGCAAGTCTGAAATATCGCAGCCCTGAGCTGTTATTCCTTTATTCAAACGCCATCGATTGAATAGAGTGATCAGAGGCGTTGCCCTCAGTGGAGGAGATTAAGCCCAGGCTGACACATGGAAGGCTTGCTGGACTTTGATGATGCTGCAGCGTATCCTATTGGGCTTTCACACAACGTGCAGCGCGAGCGCGCTACCTCGCTCAGCTGTCTGGAGAACAATCACTCAGTACAAAGCACTGTCAAGGCATCAGCGAGCTGAAACTTCAGCCAGCCCGTCGCTAATTCAAGCAGCCCGTGCCTGCATCCAGCTCACTGCGGGCTTTCACATCCAAATCCCACATGCAATTAAGAGTGCTTTCAGAGGCCATGGTTCAAGCAATGTGCTGGAATGCCCCGCATGCGCCGCAGCCAGAGGAAGCCCTCGTGCTCATCAGACATTTTGTGTGAGATCACAGGCCGAGGTCTAGCAGTGTCTTTCTCGCAATAAGCACGTTAGATGATCGTGATTGCATTTAAAGGGTGTTAAGTGCAGAGACTATACCATTGTCTCATAATCCATTTCCCCGTCAAAATTGGACGGCACACGGCGATTACCCCGTTCTCCACTAATTAAGACGGGGAAAAACGTCTGTAGATGTGTAGATCTATGCTTTTAAACGTAAAATATATGTATTTAAGAGTGCTGCATCAATCACTCTCATCAAACCTTTCCACACGGTGTAGGACTGTGATTGACACCACTTTTCCATTCAGCCGCCCGTCTCACATGTGTGGGCCTATTCACACCTCCGCACGTATTAAAGCAAATGAAGCGAAGCTGAAACATAAAAAGAGTGTGACATGGCTATTTTTTATGACAATTACCTTTAGGTCAGAGTAGTTAACCTGGCAAAATTATCCACGGCTGCCTCCACTCTCACCCTTCAAAACAAACCCGGCGAACATAAAGGGCCGGTTATTTTAGCCCCCGGCTCTAACCGGCTGCCATTACCTAGAGAGAGAGGTGCTAAGTGTATAACAGAGGAGGGCAGGTGGAAACTAATTCATGCCCGAGGCAAGCTGGTGAACATTCTTCCTCGCCTGTGTGTGCCTCGTTTGGGCAGAGCGTTCGAAGACAGCAGAAAAGATCACTGGGCTTGTGATTAACGTAATAGGACCAATATGACACAGTTGACCTCTCCATGCTCTGCCCACAAATTCATTCTCTATTGCAGCTGCTGCAAGGTTGGACAAGCTTTGCAGAATGTTGGCAAAAGTCTGATTCAGCCCAGTGTAGACTGAACTGCCACTTACTTACAGTTTTAATGCTGTACTAATGAGCTGGACTGCGTTGTTGCATCTGAAAAGCTTTAAAAACTACACTTGTTTTCTCCTCATAATGTGACCCTTCACACCTGTACAAAACAATTATTTAACATGAATTACTGACGAAAAAAGACTTGCTACGATTTCACATGAAATGTTTTCAAATTTCTGAAATGTAAAGGAAGTTGTAAAGAAACTTGCTCTTCAATTTGATTGAAGTGGTTGTGATATGAGGTAGGAGTTGGGAAATGTTGAGAAATATAGCTTTTTTATTTATTGTTATTATTTACAAATGACCAGAAACCCTACATGTGTCTTTAGAGTCCACATCAGGTTGATAATGGTAAAAAAAAAGATTACAAAAATTAAAATATATTAGTTGGTTTAGCCATGCATGTACCTCTGTGCTATCAAAAGGTTTTAAAAATATGTTTTACTTTCAAACCTAAACAATATCTCAGGTATCAGGCAGTGTATCCATAATTTCTTGGAATAATGTTCTGTGAGAGAGCTTTTGGAGGGTTTAACCTCAAACATCTGGTTCATATCACTGCCACTGTAAGAGCATTTCAAATCAAAGCCCTCAGAATGACTTTGTTTACATCTCAACCACTTAAGTATGCTAAAATGAGTAAAATACCCTTTAGGTTAAAAGGGATTTTTGTTGAAGTTTTCACAACACTGACTATGAGAGAATGAATTTGTGGGTGGAACATAGACAAGTCAGTGGATGCGATGCTATATTGTAAAACCATGTGTGATGAAAGTATGATACCATGTTCTTGAAGTTACATGCTGTGCTCTGTGCAGTCTAGTGATCATAATGACAAAAGATACAGATTGGCAGTGGCACTTCAGTTTACATGTGAGAATAAGAGAAAAGGTTACAGTGTCATCTGTGTTTCACATGCAATTATCTTCATGGGTTCAGAGATGGATGCCATCTGTTCTGCTGCTCTGACAGATCAACATACACAAACACACACACACATACACACACACACACACACACACACACACACACAAACACGCACATACACACAAACACGCACATACACACACGCGCACACACACACACAAACATACACACACACACGCACACACGCGC
>JBBPDC010000129.1:9378110-9385610 GCA_037974485.1 Hemigrammopetersius urotaenia | reverse complement strand
TTGTATTGCAGGGCCATCCTTTGGGGGTTATTTGTTGAACTGGGCGATGAGAACATTCGTTTTATGATGTTCATTCTGATCTATTTGCTCAGAAATATAATATAGCACTTACTGTTGCACAACAAAAGAAAATGCTTTCTTTCATCCCCACATTCTCAACTGTTCAAACTGTTTAGATGTAATTAACTGTAGTGTTTCAGACCAATAATTTTAACATACAATATGCGCATCTGAAGAGGATCATTGATTTATGAAAGATATGTTTCTCAGTATTTCTCAGTATTCAGCATTACCTTATTTATAATATAACTGGTAGATGCCAAATTTGCTATCATTCAAAAATTTATTTTCTATCATTGATAAAAAAGTAAAAACCCTGAATGTTTAAGAACCTGTAAGTGGCCATCCATGACAAATCACATGACAAGAAACACTGCTGACCTTCATAAATCAGGATATGGCAATAAAAATTAGCTTCTCACTTTAAAATAAAGTGATTTGAAAGGCTTACCAGAAGAAGACCAGATGGACATGAACCATGAACTTTAAATATAACGTGGTTATATGGTCAGACATGACAAAAGCAGACCTATGAAAGGAATCCTCCGTATGAAGTATGGTGGTGGGCCTGTAATGTTCTTGCGATGTTCTTCCAAAGGCCTTGGGAATGTAACTTAAACATCATGGACTCCTTGTATTGCGTTGAGCTTAACGGTAGTGCAGTGTCACGCCTCAAACAGCCAAATCAGTGGAAGATCCTTAAATAACAGGCAGTTTGGAAATGGCTCCTGGAATGACCCTAATCTGTGCTTTGAGTCTTCATTTTTCAGTAGAGGGGCCGCTGCATGAATTGTGTATGTTTGCTGAATAAACCTCCTTTGTCAGTCAGTGGGTCAGAACACTGAATATGCACTAGCAGAAAGAGAGCTGATGTGGTCGAGCAGGAATGACATGGGGCTGAAAGTCAGCACAGAAAAACACAACAACTTAAGTACGGACAGACGGCTTTCAGCACACATTACCTCATAACACTCCGGGGCCTGTTTTAAGCCTTACGTAACTGAAGGAACTTAAAGGGAAAGAATGTACCAGGTGTGATTACGTCTGAATACGCGACTAATGGTAGACTAGAGTGAGGTTGTCTGAGTGAAATGGCCTTTTTCCATTAAATACTTCCAAGGGACACCCCTGTGGAATGATGGAATGGAACACTCCAATGTTGCTGTGTAACAGACAGCCCTTAAAAGCTAAAGCAAATGTCCCTTTCGATCATGTCATCGCTTCACCACTCAACTGTAAATATTAAGCTAATGTATGTCCGCTGCAGGCTGCAGAAACATGAGTCTTCACAATTTGGTTTAAAAAAAAGGAAAAGCAAATAATGTCAGTAGATTTACAGGATTGTTATGGATGGGTTTGTAAGATTTGTTGCACTATATTTAAATATGTACATTTGAGCTTTAGAGTTTATATTTAACAATTATTACTCTGCATCTATGCGCAGAACTGATGAGCTGAGGAAATATACTGTACCATGCTGCTACAGGCGCAGAAAAGGCACACAAAACTTTAAAGTGGCCACCAGATTACACTTGATTACACTGATTCGAATTTGCAAGGGTGTTTTATTTGTATACAGAATTTTGGTACCATGACATCACATCTGTTGACAGAGGAGCACGGCCTCACATGCCGTAAAATCTAATTTATATATTCTATGAAATTAAATAGATTAAAGTAAAAACATGTTTCTGGTTAGAACAAACAGCTTTCTTTTTCAAAACCCTCCTATGACTTTTTCTCTCACAAAACATTAAACTTGACAGTAAAACATGAATTCTGCTTTCATGGACAATCTGTGTTGCTTTTGCACAGGAGTGCAAATGTATCTCTATGGACACTTAGTGGTTCCTGTTAGCTGTAGATGGCCTATCTGTCAATAATATTGTTCATGGGATCTGAGGAGGACGTGTTCCCCTTCTGAGTCTTTGTTCCTCCTGTTGAAGTTTTTCCTCACCTCTGTAGCCTTTGGCTAACTCACTAGGGCAGTGGTCCCCAAACCCCGGGCCATGGACCGGTACCGGGCCGTGGATCATGTGGTACCGGTCCGCGGGCTGCACAGAAAAAAAAACATGGATGTTACCCGTGTAATGTGTTGGCTCGTTGTAATGAAAATGCTGTTAATAAAGCTGAGTACACATTGGATTCACATTTATTAGTATATTTTAAACATACCCCATTATTATATTTTAAAGATGCCCCATTTTTATGCGTATCATTTATTTGTATAAATACGTATACCTATATTTATCTGCCACTCCTTAAAGGCCGGACTGTGAAAATAGTTTCTGATATTAAACCGGTCCGTGACGAAATAAAGGTTGGGGACCACTGCACTAGTGTGTCCGAAATCATGCATTTGCTCACTTTTAGTGCGCGATTTTAGGGCATAGTGCACTCACACTGAAAACCAAGCTAAAACTCAGTGCACTGAAAGAACCCAGATGCTGCACTAAAATCGGCCAGAAAATGCAGTAAAGAACGATGGACACTATGCGGACTAAACGGGCGCCATTTTGACCATGTAGCGAAGGGGGCGTGACTTTCAACGTGTTTCCGAGTTGGATTGGGCTTGAAATACAAGCGCAAGAGGAGACAGCTGGTTCGTGTAAATGTAAGTAACATTAAAAAAGTTATTTTATTGATGAACACTGCGGTAAAAATCTGGCTGGAGAATCACGAGCAAATGTTAGTCCGTCATTTCCGCGACGTGCAAAACGTTAGTGTTCCGTTTAGGACAGCACTGACCCACAGCAGTGTGCACTACAGAAGGCAGTGCGCACTACGCACTAAATCTCAGTGCACTGATGGTAGTGCGTGATTTCGTACACACCACTGGACTCTGTAAAGTTGCTTTGTGACAAAATTGCTATATAAATAAAATTGAACTGTAGTTAAATCAGTTGAATTGAGTGTTGTTTTAAACTCATACATTTTTAACTATTCTAGGCCAACAAATTTGGTTAAGCTAACACTCTGGTTGCATTCACACTTTTTTTGCAGTTCAGACGCCTCCTGTTTAATTAACAATAAATTATTGGGTGAATGTGCATGTGTGAAAGGGGAATTGTAGAGGCTCTTAAAATATGTTTATCAGCAACACATATCATTCTACATATTCTTTTTTGGTATTGAATTTAATCATTATTCATTAATACTGTTTTGAATGAACCCCTTACAAATGGGGCCACACCAGGAAAACGTATAAAATTTTTCTGTCATCTTACTCTTGACCCAGAACTAGCTGTTCAATCCAAAGTGTGTTAAAGGCCTAAGCTGTAATTGCCTTGTCAGCCTTTTTCTGATTAAACATACTCACTGTAAGAAAAACAAGGTAGCAACCAACTGCTAGCAGAGCAGGAGGCAGACCCTTGGGCCACTAACAGTCTGCTCTCTACCCACAGGCAGTTGTGATGGCATCCACACCTCCGGCCCACGCTCTCTCTCTCTCTCCCCCCACCCCCCTCTCTCTCTCGCTCTCTTTCTCTGTCTCTCTCGCTCTCCATCCTGTTCTCTCTCTCCATATCTCTCTCTCTGTCCGTCACACATGCCCATGGTGGGGACCTGGCAAATGCCGTTGTGCCTTGCCAAGGAAGATTTATACCTGGTGCTTGACCTAGTTGAGTTTGCATCTATATTAGTGTGAAGAGAGGGCTAGGTGGAGGGAGCGGGAAAGGTCACACAGAGCCCAGCTCCTCCGCTGATGTATCAGGATGATGGAGCTGGCTAATTTAGTTAGCAACAGTTGTCCCCTCCGCTGCCACAGATGGTACACCACCACTGCTCAAGGCGAAGCAATAAAAACGAACACTTGAGCAGAGATATAATGCAACCAAGAGCTAAAAAAAAGCATGCACACATTTGGGACCGTGGTATGGCTTTAGCAGCTGTTAATAGTCATAAGAACATTTTATAGTTAGTCAAGATATCTTATAGTCTACCGTAAAATCTGTTCATTCACAATATGGTTGATCTTAAAGGCTGTTTAAAATTGACATTTTATGTTAGCCAGTATGGACATTTAGCTAAACAGCATTAATTTGGATTACTTACTTCTGGCAATAACTGTGTAGATACAGGAAGGAATGCTCCAGAACTGTGTAGATAGATTTATTAATGTAGATTTGACGTATGCGTTTCAATCATGTAGTCATTGTATTACGGTTTCCAGTGTATGAGTGTAAAAAAGTTTCCAAATAGTAAAAGAAAAAAAAACCTTTTGTATGTGATACCTTACATTCTCAGGTTAAACCTAAGTATGGTGGAACCACATGACTGGATTGCAAACAATGCACTGATAGAAAAATTGGAAGCTGAGAAATGTGTTTGCGTCTCATTTACATGATAGAATAACCTTCCCGGGATAGGGAGGGGAAAAAACAGAAGATAATTTATTCCATGTATTTGTGGTCATGCACTTCAGTTCTTTATCACCAAGAGAATTGCATTAAATCACCACACAAGAGGAGCGCGTCTCTGAGAGTGGGGGAAAAATGAGGCAGCCTCTGGATATAATGAATTCCTGTGAGGATAACCACACCTCGGAATAAAGGCCTAATCACAAATTAAGTGCTTGTTGCCTTCAAACCTTTGTAGAACATAGTGATAGACGGAACCAGCATGACTACAGTGCTATAGTGCAGGACTGTAATGTTTTTGCTGTCAAAAGACAGACAAAGGAAAGCCGAGGGATGAGACGAGAGATGTTTCTCTTGCTCCATGGAGGATGGAACTGCATCTGAAGTCTTCAGAATCTCTACCATTCCCCTGCCTTAAAGAGATGATAAGTGAGTCAGTGGTATCCAGCATGCGTCTACACTGCTTTGGAATGAAACTAAAAAATGTTTTGCAACACACTGCTGTGTCTCCCCTTAATATTAATGTTTTTTTCTATATGCAATAATTGTACCCGATTTATTTTTACTCTATGATCCAGAAGGACGTGTCTTTCTGTGTACTCTCCTGTGCTAACGTGTCTGAGTTATCCTGTGTACGTGGAACAATGATATTGGTACACTCATTCAGTACAGCTTCCCTTTAAAAATATTTTTTTCCCTTCACAGAGCAGAAGGGCAGACCCAGCAGGCTCTAATCAATACAGGAAAACAGGTACCTGAGGGGACACAGAGCGCTTCCAACTCCAGATGAAGATTAAACACCACTGTCTCCGACATGTTCAGCCTGTGTCAGAATGCTCCGGCTAACACTAGATCCATCTATCACCTGCCATCAAATAGTGTTTTTCTAAAAAAGCAATGCTGTATGACACATTTTTTTTCTACAGTTATAGGTGAGAGACTGCATCATAAATCATGTCCGACAAAGCTCAGCTTGACCTCTAAATGGTGGAGTTATCAGCGTATTCAGATTCTCAGTGGTGAGGATGTCTTGTGACCTGCTGGCGTTTGTGCTGTCTTGGTTGGAGCTTTGAACAGTGTTTGAGTAATCCCTGGGGCTGCCGGGATATAACAAACGATCTCTGGTTGCGGTCCCACAGCGATGCTCTCCAGCAGGCTGGAGCCCTCTCTGTGTCCTTCAGTCTTACAGAAAGAAGGGGTCACTTTAAAGAGAGCTCAGTTTAGTCCCAGCTTTTAAGTGCTTTTTGACAGTGTTCAGATGTAACTCTTTGTTTAAAAGGGCTGTCTCTCTGTCAAAAAAGTCAAACTTACAATGGAACAAACTGAATCAAAATCTTCTCTCCACACCGCTATCTAGCATTTCTTAAACTCTGTATGCTACAGCTAGCGAGATCTACCGCACTTACACAATTCCTAACTAAGCCAAGCTCGACATCTCAACACAAATAGCTTAATATGCAACCACATGTTTATCATTTTACTCTCTCCTTCAGAGCATTTTAAAAGGAACACAGCACATAAAATCATCAGGGGTGCTGTATCGGTTCTGAATAAGCTAACCAGCAAATGGCACAGCATGTTATTACCTTACAAAATATGTTGTCCTCATCATAATACCACTGAACATTTCCATATGTTTTTTAATCTATATAGGCATATATAGACCTACATTTTATTACCATTTTTATGTTATGCTCTCTTGTAGAAGGAAACCTCAGTTAGTCACACAGCTTTTCAACCTTACTGTGGGTAGTGATAGTGATAGGGGCCTAGTGGTAGAATACGTGCATCTGGACCAAGAGGTCATGGGTTCGAATCCTACCTTCATCATACCACCACTGGGTCCCTGAACTTAACCCCAAGTTGCTCCAGGGAGATTCTTTCCGTAGGTCAAATTTTGCTTCTAAGCCCCACACCTTCATGCTGTCCTAACAAAAACTTGACCTTGGTATTCTTGACTTTTAATGCAAGCTTATGTAAATATTTGAATTAAGGTCATTTCTGTTAATCTATTCACAAAGTGTAGCACATTGTGAAGGGGAGCTGACGTTATCTATGAAAATTGAAAAAGAGGGTTTGGTATGACTGCAAATTTGGATTTGGACCAAGTTTAGTGAACTTACCAAACTGTGACACAAGTGTTCGACATTATTTCATGCTTGTTACACACTGTTAGGCGTCCACGTCCATTCATCTGGGCTTTAATAAAGCCAAGATCGGAGGAAGTGCAATCGATGGCCTTGTGAATGTGCAATCAAGGGCCAGGATTAAAAACCCGGAAAAAAAAAATTAAAAAGCACATCTGCATACCTTTTTAACTTTACACGCCCCTGGTCTATCCCCCTTCACATATTTCCTGAATTCATTTGCTCTCCAGGTACAGCAAACATTCCCTCATTTCGGCACTGGTGCTCGGCGGGAGCTTTGCTATTTTCCTTTGTGTTAATTAGACACTCTCCGAGCCTTAACAACCCCAGATCAGAGTCAGTGGGGTGTTTTCTCTCTGTTCTGCTGCCTTTGATGAGGGGGCTAGAAGAGTGGGGCTGGAGCTCAGGAACACAAGGCCCATCTGATGAAGCTGAAGCTGTGCCCTGGGCATGCTCTTCTCCCTCTACAACCCCTACACTCTAAAGGACACCAGCATGGCTCCAGCATGGATCGTTCACTATGCTGTTTTTCTCTTTTAAGCACCACTAACCCTGGTCTCATTTACTAGATGAAAGACGCTTACTGTAATATTTGCCCCAGCATCAGCAACAGCTTTAGAGGAAAAGCAGCACAACTCCCTTTTCAGAGTTCAAGTGTGTTTTTAAGTGATACAATGCTGTATGGTGCTATAAACGCAAGGCAGAGAGAAAAAGAAAAAGAGAGAGTGTGTCGCTGGCTGGTCTTGAGCTTCTCTCGAGCACACAGGTCACAGTTGGAGGGTCCCACTAAATTATTGATCAATGGAGGAGCAGAGAAAACAGAAACACAGCTTAGCACTATCCCCCACCCTTCTGTCTGTCTGTCTGTCTGTCTGTCTGTCTGTCCGTCCGTCTGTCTGTGTGTATCTCTCTGTCTATAATTCATTGTTCTTATC
>JBBPDC010000129.1:9342130-9362978 GCA_037974485.1 Hemigrammopetersius urotaenia | reverse complement strand
CACACACACACACACACACACACACACACACACACACACACACACACACACACACACACACACACACACAGCTGGGCCCTGACCCCTCTGCTACTATATTGACTTGAGCAGAGGGTTCCTATAGCTAGAGCAGGCTGAGTGAGAACAACGGGTCATGTCAATGTCAAACAATGCATTTGAACAATCTGAAGGGCAGATTAGCTTCGCATACTTCTGCTCATGATCTCCTGTATTCCCTGGCTGCACATGGACTTATAGAGATGGCATCCCAGGGTCACCCCCGCTATAGTCCAGACCCCCAGACCCCCTTCCTATCAATTCTGCACTTGGCCAAAATGCCCTTTCTCTCCTTCGTTCTCATGCATACGTACACACTTGCACACACCCAGACACCAAGCAGACATCGCCTAAGGGCTACAACAAAACCCAGCGTCCACACAAAGAATGCCCCATGTGCGAGGCCACAAATGACACATCAAACGTTTCTAATCTCTCTCTCTCTCTCTCTCTCCCTGCGTCCTCAGTCCCTGTGTGGCTGTGTAATCACTGAAGTTAATATGTTCCAGTTGAGAGGAAGTCCCATGAGTCCTCCAGACAAATGTTGTGTTTTTAACAGATCAAAAAACAAATAAATAAATAAATAACAGGAAATGATTTTATTAAAAAAAAAAAAAAATGTTGGCGCAAACCAGATCCAAAAGACATTCTGGCGTGGCATGGAGCGCAAATGATCAGCCTCAGCTCTCAGATGAATTCAACCTTATTTAGAATGACTGCTGTGTAGGACATAGCTGCACTGAGCACTAGACTTTAAATTAAAATTTCAGGAAAATCTGGACTGAAAATCTGAAAATACATAATGTATTAGATTAGATAATATCACCAGTACGGCTGTGACTTTCTAAGAAACGTGCTTTTCATACATTTCCACACATTTGACAGAAATGTGTCATTTGCTCATCATAATAATGACTGAAATATTTCTATATTGGGTGCAATCACAGTTTTTGACAATTGCAAAAATCTCTCCATATACAAATGAACTTGGGAAGGAAGCACAATATACAGACTATCAGTTTTTGGGTCTAGGTTTCTGTAATTGTATCTCATTAGTAGCTCAGGATCTCATATCATGTAGTGTAGCTTCTGTCATACTATTTGACAGCAAAATATAATTCAAAGCATTTCATACATCCTTAAAGCAGCAGATGTGTTTGACTGACAGACTGGTTCCTCTAGCCGAGCTCAGTTTCATACAAGCACCTCAGCAGGGCTTCTCCAAAGCCAGCGCGCGCCGTGAGCTGCCCATATGTGTCTCGAGTCTGCTGACTTCAGATATCAAATAAGAGGAGACAGAGGAAGTCCCAGGACGGGGCAACAAATAGCCAAAACCGCAGCATCTCACCTCCATGAGAAGATTATGCAAACCCTGGGGGAAGGTGATGGATTCTTCTCCTTACCTGCCGTGAGAGGACCAGATGCTGGAGAAAGATTCTGCATGTCACTTGCCGTAAAATATGAGCGCTCGCTTCACCAGCTCAGAAAGTTCTTGAGCTCTCGAGTTTCAAGAACTTCTCATAGACTTAGTAAAATGGGGGGAGGTGACCGAAGGACATTATTGGGTCTTTGTACAAATGCCAGACTCTTCCCTTTGATAACAGCTCTTCACTGGGCTCTCTTTAACAGCAAGTGCACACGTCCATGCGTTCTTTAGAGCGGCAACCAATGAAAGTAATGATGATCAAAGAGCCGAAGAGCTGGAGAGAACTTGAACATACATGTTATTCATGGTGCTTAAATTATGGGTCAAATTTAAAACTGGAATGTTTTATTTTGGGCCATTTCAAGGTCAGAACAGCTAACAGACCAACAGAACGACGCAGGGTGCAGAAAAATTAATGCAACATTTGGAACACAATTTCTTATTTAAAATAAACAATTAAAAGAACAATAAATGAATACATTAAATGGCCCATAATCTACATTTGCCTTGAATTATTCCTTTAATCTGTACATGTGACATTTGTGAGGTTTTATGTGCCAAAAATTGTTCTGATGAGCTGGCCCAGGGCTAAACTGAGACATGTAAATGAGTTGGTTTCCAAGCTGTGAAAAGAAAACAGGCTGTTTTTGTAGTTTAGTTCCAATATATAGACTGTATCTGGTTGGGAAGAACTGTTATGTTTAGAAACTGCGACAGTATGTTGCCCGAACACTGATTAGGCTTATTTTCATACCATGAAAATGTAGTTATTTTATTTTGAATTCATTTTATTTTATACAAGACTTAGACTAATGGTGTTTACTAAAACTGTCTAAAAACTCTGCTGTAAAATTTGCATCCAAAGTTTCAGGTAAAAGATTGCAAATTCCAAACTTCTCCTTTTGTATCCCCTTTTCTCTTGTCAAGATGAGTTTTCACACACCATTATCCATTATCATTGCTGCGTGCCATTAGCTAATGCATAGTTTATTTAGCAAAAGGGGCATTAGGGCCGTATTGAAGGGGAAAGGGGGAGAGTTAAGACTGATTTGATGGTGCCGGTGGAGGTGGCGGCACAGTGTGGTGAGTTATGGACATCCAGCCGAGAGGAGTCTCTTCATTAGGGTGCTGATTAAAATTGATGGGAGCCCGAGGAGTCTGGGCTGGGCTGGGCTCCCCGGAGCATAGCTCTCATTCTCAGCTCATTTATTTGGGAGTTTGTGTTGATCAATAAAAGGTGCCCGCTGCTCGACATGAGGTCTGGCTGGGAGGGAGAGAAAGAAAAAGAGAGAAAGAGAGAGATGAGGATGGAGAGAAAAAATGAAGAGATAGGTGCAAAGTCTTCTGCCTCATAAGTAAACGGAAAGATGGGGCTAGACATAAGCTGAAAAAAACGTGCTAAGGATGGTTATTTACCAGTAGTAGTTTCATTATTGCAGAGAGCAGCCAGGCGGTGAAATTCTAAATACACCATTGACTGCTTTTCACTGTGAATTTACTTTTCACTTTACCAGTGAGAGCATGATTCACTTCAACAAAAGTCAGTTTTACATCATGAAACATAAACAGAATTAATGGCATGATGTGTTTGAATGAATATCAATAAAAAAAGAGGAAAACTGTTTCAGATCAGGACTGGACAAAGAAGGATATACTGGGTAAAGTTTGCCTGCATGGACTTATTTGTTTTCCTTTATCCTTTAAGAATGCTTTCAGTAACAAGCCAAGCAGATTAATTTTTAAATTGAATACACACTGTTCAGCAATACCATTTAAAACACTGATAGGTTGAATAAAAAACATGAATTATCTCATTACAATGGCACCTGTTGAGGGCTGAAAAATTAGGCAGCAGGTGAACAGACAGCTCTTGAAGTGTTTGTAGGATGTTTATGAGCAAAAGAGAGGATCTGAGGGTCTTTGGCAAGGGCCAGATTGTGATGCCTAGAGTTAGAAGGTCTTTAAAACAGCAGATCTTGTGTTTCCAATATGCACTAGTTAGTACCTACTAAAAGTGGTCTAAGGATAGTCAACCAGTGAGCTGTCTAGCGTAATGGTGCCCAAGGAGTGAAGGCTAACCTGACAGGTTCAGTCTTGTAGAAGAGCACTGAAAATACTGAAAAAAATACAGAAAATATTAATGCTGGCTATGACAGAAGATACGATGCATCACAGCTTGATATGCTTGATGTCCGTATAGCCGCAGGCTGGTCAGAATGCCCATGCCAATCCTAGTCCACCACCGAAAGCACATACATGTGAGTATCAGAACTGGATGATGGAAAATGGTGGACTGGTGGTGCTCTCAGGAGAATGATGCACCCTGCCATACTGCAAAAACTGTTCAGGAGTTCAGGGAGTTGACTTGGCCTGCAAATACCACTCATTACCACTCATTCTGTTTATTTAGTCCAATTTTTATGTTGCAAAATTCAATCTGTATATTTACCTGTATTTAACAGTATTTGACTTTTGTTTATGTTGATCATGCTTTCCCCAGGTTCTGGTAAAGTCAACAGTACATTTACAGTGAATAGGAGTGAATAGGGTATTCATAGTCTTACGACATTACGACTTTTGCAAGATGGCTGTTTGAAATTCTGCGGCATTTGGAGGCTAAGTCAACACCTTGAACTATTTGTAATGTTCCAGTCGAGGATCTGTGGGATGTGCTGAACAAACTGGTCAAGTCCACAGAGGTCCCATCTCGTTACTTACAGGACTTAAAGGATCTACTGCCAATGTCTTGGACCCAGAGGCCACAGCACACCTTCAAAGGTCTTGTGGAGTCGATGCCTTGACAGACCAGAGCTGTTTTGGTGGCACAAGGGGGACCTGCACTATATTAGTTCGTTAAGCTTTTTTTAATGAAAGCAACAGTCCCATATAGAACTATGAGCACATAGAACTACATGAATGTGTCTTTGCTTAGTGAAATTGCTCTTTAAAGAAATAATTTGGGGTTTTACATTGCACCAAAAATGGGGTTGCTTGTTTGTTCTAGATAGAACTACTTTTGCTAAAATTACATCTTCTTGATTTGCATAGTTTTGCCTGTTGGCCCTCAACCCACCACACACATGTGTGTTTTCTCATATGCACATATAGATAGAGTGAATGTAAAAATATTATACTGTTAACTGTTATTCTGTTTTAATGTTTCTTTGTGGAGTTTCATGTTTAGTCACGCTGCCAGATGAACCTTGAATTGTATGGACTTTCTAACTAATCTCTTAATCTTAGTTTTTAGCTTTTTTATAGACTTGTGAAATATTGGACCGGATCTGCTTTGCTTGCAAGGCTAAAGTATACTTAAAATTCGGAAATGTTGCGTTCATAGAAACATAATCCACCATGATGCAGCAGGTTGTAAAAATACCCCCACACACACCATTTTGAGGTATTACCGTTGGACTTGTGCTTAGTTTTGATTGTATTGATCTGAATTATTGCTTTAATTAAAATATGCCAAATGAATTCTCCCCCATCACCTCTCTCTCTCTCTCTCTCTCTCTCTCTCACACACACACACACACACACACACACACACAGGCAGAACACACTTATGTAATTACTGTAGGGAACATGAATTAATTTGGGACATCTGGACAGAGGCCAGTTTGTGGAGCGTGGTTATTGAATCTATGCCCATGTCTATCCAAGGCCTCTTTGTTTGGTGAGGCTGAGATCTGCTCATTATTTTAGGCAGAGCTTCCACTGACTACTAAAAAGAAAGAAAATAAACAACAGATGGGGATGGACAGTGCACGTTTAGAGGAACTACTGTAACAATTTTATTCACACATGACACACACCAGGAGAAAAGGGCTCTGTCTTCACAGTAGGTGTCCACGCTTTTGCACAGGCTGTGACCACACTGCCAAAGTTCTGCATTATGGCTCCCAAATGTTATTTAATTGCAGCAAGTGTGAAAAGAAGTGATGACAGTATACTGTGTACAATATGCCATTCATTGGATTCAGCCATTAAACGATGGATTTTGATTGGATATTGAGAAATAGAAAACAAATCCTTTACTCTGACATAATCCTTTCAGTTAAATTTTACAATAACATTCTTATTGGACAGGCAAATGTACCCACAAATATCTTCTCCCTGTGATAAATTGAGAATGAATTAAGAAATCATCTGATGGTATGTATGCATGCTAATCTGTCTTGCTGAATGTATTTTTGCCTGTTAAGAATGTAAAACAACTCATCACTCAAATTCACCCATTATATCCACAATAAGGGGTTATTTGAGTAATACCATAGAAGAACCACTTTTTGTTCGCTAAAAACTAAATATATTTAAAAAAAGAAATTGTGTGAAGAAACTTTAAGATACATAATGTAAAAGTTCTTTACCAATTTAAGAGCTTTTAACTTTTTAAAACCTTAAAATGATTCTTTAAAGAAGCTTCCACTGAAAGGCCTTTTAAGTACATGTGCTCTTCCCATCTTAAATTTAAGGGGTTGTAAGTGAATGTCTAGACGCTCTTAATAATGGTTACTAAATCGTTCTTGGCATAGTTTTTTTTTTTTTTTGAGAAATGTATACTTGGAATAAAACTATTCCATCATTTAGAGGTTTATTAAACCTTAGAAAATGAATTTTTGAGTACCAAAAGTGGCTCTTTTTCCAAAGAACATAACTTTCTCTAGCACTGTAATTTTTTAAGTGTACATGCTTTTATTCTTAATAAAGGTTCCTGGATGAATCTTGGCTTGGGTGCACAGTTCTCAGGAACATCTGTAATCAGTATAGAACCTTTACATTATGTGTATCCTCTTTAAACCTTAAAATTGTTATTCATCCTAACAAGTGGCATTTTAAACATGATTCTTTTAAGAACCATCTATTGAAATGTTCTTCAGGGAAACGAAACCGGTTCCTCCGTGGCATCACTCTGAAGAACCTGCCACCCTCGTTTAAAGGAGTGCTTTTGTGCTTGGCGAATCTGACATGGAAATGTTGACTGCACTTGTTACAAAGAGGGGGTGCCTGCTGTTCATAAAATTAATTTGCTCATCCGTTGACTTCAGCATCACCTTTTCTCTCTTCGACTTTGACTTCTGAACCTATGTGATCTTAAAAAAAAAAAAGCACAGGCGAAGGGAGTGAGATGGAGACGAGAGGCCTCAGATCACAAACGCTGATGAGTTGCTATTGCGCAGATATTTGGATGGGACTTTTTTACTCTCTCTCTCTTAAGCGCATCCTCCAAACTCAGACAAATATATCCAGAAGCTATCAGTGGAAAATCGCTCTGAGCCGCTATAATAAATAATGGTTATCACAGCACGCAGGAAGCTTGTGTCAATCAGACATAAGGGTACGGAGAAGAAGAAGTGAAATAAACATGAAACACTGAGAGAACTCAAAAGTGAGTTATATAAAGCTCTCTCCTTGAAGCCTGGCATCGTACCTCTTTACCCCCAGCGTGTCTGTTCTATAATGGCACAAAGCATGGGATGGGAAAGGATGCTGTCTTTTTCATCTCCCTGCCTTTTGTTAACATGTAGAAAGAGAGAGTGAAGGAGGAGGAAGAGGAAGAAGAAGAAGAAGAGAAAGGGGGAGGGAAGGGGTGCTGGGTATTGGACCCGGTCCCCGTACACCCAATTAAAGGAATCTTCTGCTCAAAGCCCCAGCCTGGCAACATGTGTTCTGACATTTGTCTTCCTGAGTGTTGTGATTTACCCTACCGTGGAGCTAAAGGCTAAATTAGCAGCCCGCCCAGCTTCAGAGACTGTTCGCTAATATCTGATGGGCTGGGTTTGTCAGGAGCCATTGAGCCGGCAATAGCAGCTCCCCAGCCTCTACATATCCCAATACCTCAGACGGCCAGACGGAAACTCCACACAGGAGAACGTACAGATTCTTACCCACCGAACCTGGTTTTTTTTTTCATGCATCTGCAATGGTATCTTAACAATAATGTTTACTATAATAGAGACACAATCTTAAAACTAAATGTAAAAAAGGGCAATAGGAGCGACAATGAAAAGAACTATTGTTGGTTGCTTAGAGGATCTTTCAATTATTATTTTTTTTTATTTTATTTTATTTTTTTGAAGATATTTCAGTATAAACAGTATAAATTAATGAATCTGATGTTTTCCACTAGAACCAATCATCCAAGCTAAGAACCAATTAGGAGTCTTTATCTTTTCCACTGTTGTTAGGATGTCTGTAAGAGGTTCAGGTCCTAGATCAGTCCAAATTAGGTCTAAGACAGTCAAGGGCATCACTGGACCAAATTTACTAGGACACAGTGGTCAAAACGGAGTGAGCAGGTGCTGGACATGGCCGTATGCATGTATTTAACAGCACGGATTTACAGTCAACTACAGAATTAGAGGCACCCTGTGTGCAATACAGCTGAAGTGAATATATTAAATAAATAAACCACTCATGCACTGAGTGATATTTCAGGCTTAAACAAACGGCTGCATATTTTTATTTTTACACTGCGTTTTGGGACAAAGAGAAAAAGTTTTCTTTAGTGGCACATAAACAAAACATGAGTTTCAAAAATATTGGCACTTTCATTATTAATATTTGGTGAAGCCTCCCCTGGTGAGAATAACAGAGCTGAACCACATTCTGTAATGCTTAACAAGGTTGGAGTACACATGTTTTTGGCTCTTTGCTTGCAGGCTGCCCTCTTCTGTACACATCACAGGTTTTCAGTGGGACTGAGTTGGACAAAACTTTGCAAAACCTTGATTTTGTGTTCCTGGAACCATTATGGTGTGTATTTTGATGTGTGTTTGATGTTTGGGATTATAATCTTGCTGAAAGGCCATGTTTCGTCTTTCTGGCAGAGGCAGACAGATTGTGGACTATAATCCCCTGGTATTTAGTGGAACCCATTAAGTCATTGATTTTATATGTCCCTGGACAACAAGTCGTCCAATACAGCCACAAAGCGTCAATGTTCTGCCTCCAAATTTGACAATATCAGGTTCTTTGTATACAGTCAGTTTCTTTACTCAAATGTGACATTTGTGTAGAAAACCTGAAAGTTACATTTTTGTCTTATCTGAGCACATCACACAGTTCCATTTGTCGCTGCAGAGACATTTTGCCTTTGCCATTTCCAGTGAAAATGTCTCTGTGTTTTAGGAATTGATCTTAATAAAGGCATCTTTAGGGAATCTCTGGTGAAGGAAGTGGCATCTGACAATGGATTTTGAAACTTGAAAACCCCTAGATTTTGCTGTAACTATAATTTGGGTTCCTCTTCATTCCTTTTATCATCCGACTCACTGTACAATTCCTGGAGACTAAGGCTAATGAAAAAAATCAGTGACAATAACTTCTGAAAAGAATCCTTTGCTTCAACTCATGTATGAATGATTTCTGCTAGATAACTACTCTTCCAAACATTTCTGAGGCACATTTGAATCATTATATGTATTGTTATTTTTAGATGATCATTTTGTTTTGAGGAGTGACCAATAATTTGAAAGTTGATTGTACAAATGTTTGTCTGTGTTTAACCACATGTCAGCAGTGCAGCAGCATTAATGCTAATGTTAGAGCACTTGTCATCCACAAAAAATGCATCTAACAAGCATAAACTTATGATGCAAAAACAGAATCATGTAATTGTCAAGTAGTTTTTTGGTTCAAATGAATAAATTCACGTGTTTTTTATTATGAAATTATAAATACAACAGCAAAAAGACATAAAAGACAAAGCTACAAGTCTACAGTGAATAGCACAGTCTCAGTATCCATGTGAGGACTGTGGTACAAAAACTTCTAATTGTGCCTGATTGGAGAACTTTCCCTGGTTAAAGTATTTTGTAAAAAAAAAATGCAGCTTTCTTTCTGTAATGAGACTGTTCTGCCCCTGTGATTGACAAGCAAAGAGGTTGGGTTGCTCCCTCCATAATTCAGAGTGTGCCCCAGTATAACCAGCCATTTAAGAAAACACCCCTGAAGACAATCCAGAATTTATAGACTTCTCATCTCCTTCAGTCAGAATGGATATCAGTATTCAGCTTGGTCTCTATGCGGCATCTCTATATCAGTTATGCCATTTATCCAGACTGCGGTAAATAATAAAATTTTATTGTAGTTCTGCATATCATTACTTTTGCTGGTGATCTGAGGAAAATATCATCACTGAGTCTTATGATGTTTATTTTAAACACATCTCATTTAGAGTCTTACTAATTCACCTTGTTGTCAGATTTTGAGAGATCATTTGCATAATTTCTAAAGCCCTCGCAGATACATGCTGAAAATTATGTGGAGCGAATACAATGATCTGGTGTAATATTTCAGTGTCCGCAGTCTTCGCTGGATTGTGTGGTAGAATTATGCACTTAAGATGCATTTTGTGGCATTACTGCAATTTGGCTAATTATATGGTTATATCCATAATATATATGATGAAATTGTAATCATCCAAAAGCCCCTTTAGCCCACAATTTTGCTACATTTTCCTCCTACTGAATTGAGTTCAGTGTGAATTAATTGCGAAAATATTCTCACATATGGTAATTACCACACACTTGCATGGACAAACACACATACACACACACCCCAGGCCTCGTATTTGCGGCGCGAGGTGCTGTTAGTAGGCCATCCTGTGCACTTTTTGGGCGAGCGTGTGTGTGCTCTTGCAAGGTGAGATGCAGCTAGAGGAGAAGGCAGGCTCGCGGTCAGCAGGGAGCGAGTGGGCCGCCGGGAGAGGCTCTTAACTTCTGTCAGGCACAAATAACCACGCCATTTTTCACCTCCTGATTTTGAGCCCGGCAAGTCTCCCCAGTCATTTGAACTCTACACACATGCCATGATTCAATTTTGACTCTGGACACTTTGAGAGGCACGAGAGGCAACAGATCTGAAAACAACACACCATCATGCAACTGTGCTCGAACTCGGCTCAACCAAGTGAAACATATTGGTCTGTTTTAATTATTCTCTTTTTAGAATTGTACTTCATTCCTTCTGTTTAAATACCATTTTCTCTGGCACTGCCTGACACTGCATAACATATTCATATGACTTTTATTCAATCACCTGTAATCATTTCCAACTCTGTGTGGTGTTATTGTTGATGGCATAAGATTTCTTAAGATAACTGTTAAGATTTTATCAAAGCTTTACATGTTCAGTGCTCTGTGGAGATCTTTGACAGAGATATTTCAGGGCTGCTAGGTGGTGCTGTTTGGTAGCATTGCTTGCTAGTGGACTTTCCCTCTGTTTTATGTGGTTGGTTACTACTGTTGGCCTCACTGGTCCAGTCCACAAATAATATGCAGATACATTTGCTGTTTTTTTATAAAATAATATGAGAGTAGAGATAATCCTGAACAATTTTAGTCAAAGCATAAATCAGCTGTGTACCGGTTGTATGTGTTTGTGTTTGTGTGTTTATGTGAGAGCATATTTGCATACTTAATTTTTCCTGCAGTTGAAAACCAGTCTTTGGACTGTATTCATTCACATTAGTACTGTTACTGCTGTCCTGTATGCTGTTATGTACTATTGTACTTTTAGCTCCTGTGTTTTTTTTTTTTGTGCTGTCCTATACTATCCACACTTACATAGTGTTGCTGTTTCGTTCTCTGTCTTGCATCATGGTTCTGTAGGAGTAAAGCCCTACAATAAAGACCTACTTGAATTGTATGGATGTATGTATTTGATTCCATTATTATACTTGTAATTGGCCTCATAAATATTGGAACAGGTGAAAAAAAGACTTTTGGTGTCTTTGTGGCCCTCATAATGCATTAAAATTACAGGAAAAAAAACATTTTTGTTTGTTTTTAAGAGGAAAAACAATTAAAAAAGGTTTTAAAAAACCACACTGTCTTTATTTTCTGTGTGTGTGTGTGTGTGTGCGTGCGTGCGTGCGTGCGTGCGTGTGTGTGTGTGCATGCTCGTGTGTGTGTGTGTGTGTGCATGCTCGTGTGTGTGTGTGTGTGTGTGTGTGTGTGTGTGTGTGTGTATTGTCAGGTCTCTCTCTGGCATGCTTCACATCAGTCATCACTTTGAACTGCCACAAACGTGTCACTCTATCTCTCAGTTTGATGCCTCTGTCAGATCAGGATCTTACACGCATTCATTCCCTTCTGTATTCACTCTGCATTCTCTCCATCATTACAACCTTCATTTTCTTTCCATGAATGAATAATATAAAGCTCATATGGCAGTTAATGGATTTGTTTTTGTCAAAAAATAAACTACAAGAAGGATCGCCTCTATTTCTTTATGCGTCTTGTTTGCATTGGTAGTGTACAGGCCAGCAGTAACTGTTATTGTAGTGCGCTATGCATTTATCTCAACATCAGTAGCAAATTAGCATGATGCTGGAGTTTGATTCCCTGTCAAGGCACGCAGTCACTACACCAACACAAGCAGGCAGACGCATAACAATACATTCATCTCCCTCTGAACATGAGAGTGACAAGAACAAAGGGTCCTTTCTTGGTGGGGCATCCCAGTTCAGTTAATCAAGCTCATGTAATGTTATTATATTTAAAGTTTTCACTTGTTAACCCTCCAACAGCATTTTTACATTAGCACTCCTTAAAAAGAATTGTGGGAAAAAAGTTATTACCTAAAAGCTTTGTCTGCAAAGGCATTGTCCTTACAAGTCAGTGGGGAGAATAATTTGAGAAGCCAAACAATTTGCAAGGATCACAGCTGCGGAATCCGAACACCTCCCAAACTCCAAACAGACTTTCACCCACCTAAGAGCAAGGTGTTTAAGAGGATTTCCAGAGGAAAGCTTATGTAGTCAAGGACCAGCAAACTCAAGCACCTACAATGCACCAGTCACTTCTGGAAATTTCAGTGGGCCTGTGGTCAGATGAGACCTAATTAGAACCTTTGGCAACAAACACTGGGCGGATCTGGAGTAGACACAAAGATTGTCATACAGAATAGGACCTGCACCCCACAATAATTGGGATGGTGCATCTGTGACATTGTGGGGCTATTTTATTCTTAGGGCACTGGACAACTTACAGGGTATCATGGACTTCATCAAGTGCCAGCAGATATCAAATCAAAACTGGGCCATATGGTCTGTCCAACAGGACAATATTTCAAAACACACCTCCAGATCAATGCAATAACGATTTACTGACCACAGGTTTGAGGGTTTCCTCATAGAAAAACAGCTATTTTCATGCCAGACTATACCACACATGACGAGCAGAGTTTCACTGTGTGTGCATTGCAAACGTACTTCTTGTGTATATACAATAACGTGTATATTGTGTTTTTCTGTCCATCATGTGTCCACACACTTCACAGCTCTACTTTTTGTTGCCGGCCGCAATCAATGTGAAAAGATAAGGATCTTTACTAACACTTTACTCCTCTTTCTCAGAAACATAAACTCACCAGAGACCAAGTTTATGTGGGTTTTGTGGTGTTTTTCATGCTGATTTCAAATCTGTGTTTAGTTTTTCCTGCACACACAGTTTTTGTGATGAAGCTAGTTGTATATTGCATGATGGTATAATTAGTATATAATAATCATATGCTAAACGTTTTTGAAGAAACAGTGACTGACACTGATCATTATATCTATGCCACAGTCTGACTTCACACTGAAAATATTGAAACAGTTACTTAATTGGTGCCTGCAGTTTAATACAAACTGCATGCAAGTAAACTGCAAATTGCAAAAAGTCGGTGTGACTGAAAAAAATTGAAAGCAGATCTGAAATCAGCATTAAATATTGGTTTAGAAAAGTGTGTTGTGGTTTCTGATGATTGCAATTTTTTTGTTGATCTGTGTTATTATTTCTTCAGCATCAAACACACCCCAGGGTCTGCAGATGATGGGACCTATGATTTCCACACTTCCTTAGTACCGGGTCCAGGGGACCCCAAGACCCTGTATGTAAAACAAATGTGAAGGGGGGGCATGGGGGGATCAGTGTGAATATCTTCTGATTTGTGTTCCTCACAGAAAATGAGCCAAGGCCAATGCATCTTACTTTGAAAAATATATTATTTTAATTTTAATATTATTATTAAAAATTATTATCATTATGATTTTTTTCTTACGCTAAAAACGGAAAAGGGTCCCACAGACCCGAAGACCTTAAAAGGGTTAAATATTTTAGTAAAAGATTCTGAACTGCTATGTTTTCAAAGGGAGTCTGCACTAAAGTACTAAATGAAGACATGCCAACCATTGCGGGACGTATAGAGGCATTTTCAGAGGTTCAAAAGCAACTGAACGTGTGACTGACAAGAGATTTCATGGCTAAGTGTGGCTCGTTCCCTGATTAAGTTGATAAAAGGTCTGTAGTTCATTTAAAGTTCTTAATTTGCATTTGGTATCAGTAAAAATGAAGAAGGCCATCATTAGGCTGGAAAAACAAAATAAGCCTATCGGAAAGGATAGGTAAAACTTTGAGTGCCCAAATTAACAATTTGGTACATTCTTAAAAGAGGGAATGCACTGGTGAGCTCAGCAATGGCAAAAGGCCTGGGAGACCACAGAAGACAACCTAAGGGGATGATCACAGAATTCTTTCCTTAGTGAAGAAAAGCCACTTCACAACATCTTGCCAGGTTGAGAGCATTCTTGAGGGGGCAGACATATTATTGTCAAAGTCTACAATCAAGAGACACATTCATGAATGTAAATACAGAGGGTTTACCTCTAAATGCAAACCAATGGTGATGCTGAAGAACACAAAGGCGAAGATAGACTTTCCCAGAAAACGCCTGCCCAGTTCTAGAACAACGTTCTTTGTACAGATGAAACCAAGACCAACTTGATGGGAATGATGGGACGAGAAACATGCCAAGTTTCAAGTATGGAGAAAGAAAAGGATAGCTCATAATTCAAAATCATCTTTCAAACATGGTGGAGGCAGTGTGGCATGGGCATGTAATGATAGGCCACTGGTGTTTATTGATGATGTGACTGCTGACAGAAGTAGGAGGATGAATTCTGACATGTAAAGGCTTATACTCTCTGCTCAGTTTCAGCTGAAAAACAGTTTGTAAAGGATCTCAATCCAACAGAGCAGCTTTTCTATTGTGAAGACAACACTTAAGGCAGAAATAATACAAACGACAACTAAAGGTGGCAGCAGTAAAAGCCTGGCCAAGTATCTCAGTGAAGGAAGGGAGATATTTTGTCAATGGGTTCTATGGGATTTTCATCTTAGTATTAAGACAAAACAAGCATTTTATATTATATTACTTTGTAATGACTTAAATACAAGCTGAAAGTCTATACTTACATCACATCTAGGTTGCCTAATTATGGGCCAGCCCATTAAAATGAATGGAGCCAAAGGTGTGCTATTACTTTTATTGGCGTTTCGCGTTACCGTGGCGACACTACACGCCCACAAAGATGGCCGAAATGCCATAGAGAATGAAAAGGGCTCAACTTTCGGTTCGTCCTGCTCCGACACGCTTTGTCCAAAAGCCACCAAACTTCTTGTGACTCATCGGGCATACGTCCCCAACACACAAATGCGGTCGGTGATGACCTGCACTCGTTTTTTCCTTGTCTTTCACTCATCCCTTTTTCCCCCATTGACTTGCATTCATTTTTCATCCCATTAAAATGAATGCAGTTTCGGGAGAACAGACTCTGTCTCCATACAGTGACCAAACCTCATGAAACTTCATATGACACCTCAGGTCATGCCCCCAATGACATACATGTGAAAACTGAACAATGTGGACAAATGTATTGGGACACACTGTAATGCTAATGCTCATGCAATAGTAATGCTAATGCTATGTTAATGCTAACGCTATATTAATGCTAAAGCTAAGCTAATGCTATGGTAATGTTAATGTAATGTTAATGCTAATGCTAACCCCATGGTAATGCTATGCTAATCTTAATGCTAACATTATGTTAATGCTAACGTTAAGCTAATGCTAATGCTAAATCAATGCTAATGTTAACGCTAATACTAACACTATGCTAATGCTAATACTATGATAATGATATGTTAATGCTAGTGTTATGCTAATGCTAACAGAATGTTAATGTTAATGCTAACACTATGTGAATGCTAATGTTATGCTAATGCTAACACTATGCTAATACTACTGCTAACGCTATGTTAATGCTAACACTATATTAATGCTGACGCTAAGCTAATGCTATGCTAATGATAACGCTATGCTAATGATAACGCTATGCTAATATTAATGCTAACGCTATACTTATGCTAATGCTAAAACTACAATAATGCTATGTAGGAGATGGTTGATCTGGCGTCTGAAGGGTGGCCATGGAGGCAGGCTCATTTAAAATTTCTTCAGGAATTTTCCGTTTTCTAGTTTCAAATCTATTGTTGTGGTATACAGAAAGAAAATAGCAAAAATTGCATCAATGGCCAAATACCAACTGTACTAGTCATATATAGAAACTGTAACTGAATAGATGCTAACAGCAAATCTGCCTAGCAACAAAAAGGAAACAGTTGCTAGCAAACAGCTTACAGCTCATTTGTTAATCCAGGATAGAACAATACTGGTCATGAAATACTCCAAAAGAAACAAATACCATCTAGCTACCAATGAATAATCTGTCTTTCTACAACATGAATGCTCCTGTCAGGAATTATACTAATATAGTTGAGTTAGTATGTGTAGAAATACATTAGCACTACCCTGAAGAAGACCCTGTATTCTGGGTTAATTCCTTAACTTCCCTTGCATATTTGAAGGATTTTCAAATTGTTATACGGTGTAAAGGTAGTTTTTTGTTGGCAGCCCCTAAAGCCTCAATTTGACTTGAGGGAGAGAGTCTACAAATCTGCAGCCTTGAGGCAATGCCATATCCTGATATGTGTGTTTAGATGCATGGAATTTTCATCACATTGGTAAAGACGTTTTCCCATCAACTTAACAACCAGTTGTAATAAGAACCTAACCCCCATTTTTATTTTTACAATTTTTTATTTTTACAACAATTGTGTGAAACTTTCATGAATAAAAATTCTCCAAAACAACAAGCAAGCTATACATCAACTTAGAAGTAAAGAACATTTTGCCCTCTCTTTTAAAAGTGACCATTGTGAAGATTCAGGGAAAGAAATGATATATAACTTCTAACATTAGGTAGCCATGTGAGGCAGTCATCATTTCATACTCTGTGCATGGCCATTAGAAATAATTTCAAGAAACTGCAAACTCTTGAAAAAATAGGTTAGCTATGTAGTGCAAACACTGCTGAGGTAATAGTGTGTCCTGGAAGTGTTCAAGTGCATTATATTTTCAAGTGTTACATATTTAGGGACCAAATGGAACATTCTATATACAACATATAAGACTCAAAGTTCCAGTTTTCTGAAAACAAATCTATACAACTGCACTCCAAGACTAGGCTGACCAAACTGAACCTATGATCATTACGAGAAATCATGCAACTCAGTGGCATTAAATGTAAATATTTAAAATGCAATAAGGATATAAGGTTTACAATACAATAAGAACCTCAACAGCACATTTACTCAGGTGGGCATAGAGTTTGGTATGTATGATACAATGGATTTCTGCTAATGCTCTGCATTGGCCTGAATCCTCCAAGCCAAAACATCAGGAGTTGGTATGATATACATGTGATACAAGGTAGGTTCAACAGTAGAGTTACCATCATTAGCTCTTAAACAAAGATGACATTAACCTACAGGTCAAAACCAGAAAATGCTTTGACTCATGTATCCACTTGATCTGTGTTGATAGCAAAGGCATCAAGATTTGGAGACTTTGGAGACTTTTACTTTTTTTACATTGAGGTATCGAAAAAGGTTCTTTGTGTGATTCCATGGAAAAAACATTTTTGGTTCCCTAAAGAACCATTCAATGGATAGTTCTAGTAAAGAATTATTTTTGCAACTGAACCTTATAGATTTAAAGAACAGGCCGTAGTTTAAAGAACATATGCATATTGTAAGGTTTCTTGGAACAGCCCATAAATTGGCAAAGAAATTTTTATCTCCTGCAAATATGGCTCTTTAAGGGACTAAAGTGAACAGTGAACAGGGGAGAGAGAATTACTGTCAGAAAGCACCGTAACAGACATAATAAAGCAACTACATGAATATCTTCCAATCAAATGGGATGCATGAGGTGGAATGTCAGAGAACGACAGCATCTAAGGATCTCCAGAGAGTGGGAAAGGCCTTAAAAGGCCAAATAAATAAAAAGATCAACACATAGTGATCATCCAACATCCACAGATTTTAGATCATTCTAAAGAGACAGCGAGGAGGTACTCCGAAAGTGTCAAGACGACTTTCTCAAAGGAGACACAAAACGTTCACAAACAATGCCCTCAAGGATGAGCTAAGAGAATGCGTCAGACAGATAGAGGACATGAAGTGCATGGAACAGAGGACGTGCCATGGCAGGAAATGCCCCTCCATGGAATGTGGCAACAGCAGATAGCAGAGGTATCTGACATGAAATTCTTCCAATGGATGTAAAAACTATCAGTGTAGGAGAGCAGAGAAGCACTAATTATTTGACCTAAAAAGTAAACATTCTTTACAGATCAGTGGTTCTCAACTCCAGTCTGGAGGACCACTGCCCCGACTGTTTCATTCATTCCCTGCCTCTGTGCTTTTGTCTAGCCTTTCATATGCAGGACTGCGTGTGTTCAGACAGGGAATGTCTAGAACTGTACAAGACAGTGGTTCCTCAAAACCAGCAGTGTCAACTTCAGTAAGAATCAGTTGAGCTCTGAACACCGTGCTCAGGCCTGCTAACTTTTGTATTCAGCTTAGAGTGAGATTTGTTTTGGAGGTTTATGGTTTGGAGTGAGATTTGTTCTTGTGTTGGGAGGTGCTGGTGGAATCGGCTTCTCTACTGGAACGTGGCTCCATTGTGATTGAATGCTCCAGTGGAACGTGCAACGCAATGATTTGTTGTTGCACGAGTGACTGCTTGGAGGAACACTGGAGAAAGTGAAGACAAAAAGCTGAGGTGAGAAAAGGCATGTGTGGCGTGAGATCTGTGTCAATTACGTGAGTCTCACACTCCGTAAATGTGAGTTGTCAGCCCTGCTAAGATGAAGGGTGGCTCTGGAATCCAGTGGTAGAAGGTCCAGCACAGGAAGATGGCACCCCAGAAAGTTATAAATAGATACTTTCCTAATAACCTTTTGCCTAGTACATGTATATTAGACACAGATCATCCCAGTTACTTGTATACCTGTCAAAAGGAGACAAATATTCAGTATGGGGTTCATAAGTGAGAAAGCAAAATAACAAAACTGAGGTGCTGCCCCCTGGGATTTGCCCTCCTTACAAGGGGACTGTGTAGCCTCCTTTTTCTCACTAATTTACCATGAAACACCTGAACGACTGATATAGCCATGGCTTGAAAAATAGGTTTGAGGTGCAGCAAAGAAGAGTGCTTTAATTTACACTGAATTCTTCTCATATGATGTTCAGCATGAAAACATAAAAGCTCTTGTTTTTTAATAGGATTAGTTATCTTTTATGAAATGACCAAGCACCCATAAAGGCAAATCCTTCAGTAATCATGGCTTAATTTTGGTTCAGTTATTTCAATTTTAAACTAAGCAAAAAAGCTCAGGCGGTTCTTCTGGAAACATATTAAGTCTGACCACAGACTAAAAGTCAATTTCAGTGGATGATTTTTTTATTATCCATTCAATTTCATTTCCATTATCATAAAGAATATAATGATCATAACCAGTAAATACATCTTGTAATAAGTTGAATAAAATATTCTTATTATGATTTCACAATGAGAAATTCTATCACTTGTTGAGACATTATTTCTAGAGTGTAATTGTCAAATTATCGACATCTGTATTGAACTGCAGTATTATTTTCATATTTTCTGCCCAAAGGTAACAACAGCAAGTCAAAAGAGAAAAGTTCAGATCAATAGGGCTGTGTGTTTTGAGCTGTAAACTTTAGCTGAAGGGTGTCCTGTCTGGGGGCCTGCATTGTCCTCTCTTGATTTGAAATATTGTCTTACATAATGAGGGAGAAAAATAGAGCAGCCGTGCACTCCTGCGCCGGTGTCAGCTTAATCAATCATTTTTAAACACAGGCAGGCGTGGAGCGCCTCCCGCCTCCCATCCGCTGCATCCTTCCCCTGCTCCAGTGCAGCACGGCGGCAGCAATTCATCATCACTCAAAAAATTAAAGCAGCGCTGTATCACACTCGTCCTTGCCTCTTCTCCGCTTTAAACACAGTAGTGGGGGGTGAGGGGGTAGGGGTGCTGAGTGGCGGGTGCATGATCAGTGGTGTGAGGAAGAAGGCTGATATCTCTCTTGACAGTCTGCCTTTCTCTTTCTTTTGTTCATTTGCTTTCTGTTGCATTTTGCAGTTCCTTTTTGTCTTTTGTTCTATTTCCTTCTCTCTCTCTCTCTCTCTCTCTCTTTCTCTCTCTCTCTCTATCTCTCTCTCTCTCTCTCTCTATTTCTCTCTCTCTATCTTTCTCTCTCTCTCTCTCTCGCTCTCTCTATATATCTTTCGCTCTCTCTATCTATGCTCTATCTCTTTCTCACTCTCTATCTCTATCTCTTTCTATCTCACTCTATCATTGCTCTCTCTCTTTCTCACTCTCTATCTCTATCTCTCTCTCTCTCTCTCTTTCTCACTCTCTCTATCTTTCTCTCTCTCTCTCTCTCTCTCCCTCCTTCTGTGTTGCGCTCCACTTTCTCCCCTTCCATGCCGTGGCATTGACTGCTAGAGTCAAGGTGATAGGATGGCATTGCTGTAGGTCAAGAGGCAGGAGCAGCACTGGAGAGGAGTGATCGAGTGCAGAAACAGAGGGAATAGGTCTCATCTCAGGGAAGTGAAAGATTCTACCCCAACTTTTCCCCACAGTAACAAAACCCCATCAAGCTTTTTTTTTTAACCAATTGTGCTGTAGGCACTGGGGATTCTCCAGGGTAAAGTTAGAGTGTACCTTTTGTCAGTCCCATTTCAGTTGCTCAAGCAGCAGAAAAAAAACGGTTCTTTCATTATATCAGTCTGAGTGCCATGGAGAGCATCAGCTTGAATGACTGGAGGGAAAACCTTGTATAGGATGGTCAAACCCACAGTTATAGAAGCAGACCCAGACACCTGACACTTTCCAAATATGTCTAGACAAACTCACGTGGGGATGACTTTAAGGGCAGGTCATAAGAAGCAATTATTTATTGAGACGTGTATCATATACATCTCAATTTCCTTGCTAGCTAGTGTGTTTCCTGCTTTAGCTTGTTCCAAAAGGAGACATTAATAGGCTGTTAGGTTACAACTGAGACATATAGCGAGCAATAACGAAGTATCTCTCACACACAAACACACACACACACACACACACACACACACACACACACACACACACACACACACACACACACACAC
>JBBPDC010000129.1:9320138-9342030 GCA_037974485.1 Hemigrammopetersius urotaenia | reverse complement strand
GCGTTGTCCCTTGAAAAGATATAATAAAATATTTACAAAAATGTGAGGGGTGTACTCACTTTTGTGAGATACTGTATGTGCATGTAAGTTTGTGTGTGTATGTGTGTGAGAGAGAGAGAGAAAGATAGTGTTTGTGTGTATATGTGTGTGTGTGTGTGTGTGTGAGAGAGAGAGAGTGTTTGTGTGTATGTGTGTGTACTTTGCTTATTATTAATATCCTTCTGTCAGGGGCTAATGGGGGTCATTAGCTTATTAGACTAACGATCCACCAACACACACACACACACACACACACACACACACACACACACACACACACACACACACACATATATAGTGAATAAGAGCAGACCAACAGCTTAGAATAGAGAAGAGAGTAAGGCAGATAACAGCTTTTTGAGAGTAATAAGCACTTACACCCAATAGAGACACAGAACATTGAACCTGATTTTTTAAGAGTGAATCAGAATCAGTTATTTATTGTCATTGTAGCAGTTGTACAACAAAATGTAAAGGTGCAGTTCTCTTAGTGCAAAAATGTTTCAGTAAAAAAGTACAGATGTGTAAATGTGAAATGTGCTCGTTCTACAATAAAATGGAGTGAGTGAGGAAGTGAAATAAAAAGGAGGGAGAGAAGATGAAGATGTAACATAAAAAGTGTGTAGGGAGGAAAAAAGACACAGAGAAAGCAAGCTATAAGTAAGAGAAGGGAGAAAGAGAGAGAGAGAGAGAGAGAGAGAGAGAGAGAGAGAGAGAGAGAGAGAGAGAGAGAGAGAGAGAGAGAGACTGGTCTGTAATGAGTAAATCCACGCTAAGCCTCTGTTTAAAGGTAATTGTGTTTTTAGGTGTCCAGTAGCACCCTCCTATTCAGAGTCCTTAATTAAAAAACACCTCTGTGAGGTGAGGGCCGAAGTGTTTGGACTGAGCCTGAGGATGTAATCTGTGGGACAATTACCCAGGCTGAAGACAGCAGGATCTGTGAGACAGTTTCTGCTTCTGCAGCTCTTGAAATTACAAAAGCACAAAGATGATGGTGTTAGCTGTGAAGCCACTCTTTACTTTAGCCGGCTGTCACTGCTCTACAAGCTCTTTTAGCACATTAGGGGAATGTATTATACACATGCACAATGCTAAAAACAACATAACAACATGACTTTTCTTTTTATCAGCAAAATATGACACATGGAAAAGCCAAACACGTCATGTAAGATTCAACCAGCACTGTAATGGTGAGGTTACTGCATTTGCATTTACTGCAATGGATTCGTGAATGCTATCCATTATCACAGTTATTTCATTTAACTGTAGTGTTGTGAATGACACTGTATATATCTGCTCAGTAATTAGATATGTGGGAGTGTTTATGTGCTTATTACTGAATGAGTTTCCAAAAAAAGGAGTAATGTGTATGTATGTGTGTGTGACTGTGTGTGTGTGTGTGTGTGTGTGAAGGTGTGAGACAGGCTACACAGTAGAGGTGGGCAATATCACTATATGAGATCGTGAAGATGATCTATGTACTGACGATCTGCCAAAGCAGAGAGAATGTAGTATCATCTATATAAACCACTCTATCTATCTGTTGTGGTTCTATGCTATTTTTTTTTCCTCAACCAAATCTCACTCTTTGCTAGTCTGCTTAAAGCCTGTCTTATAGTTCTCATCCCCCACCACATCGTTTCATTCAGAGTGTAGAGGGAACTCTTATAGTTTAAGAATTGCACTAGTTGGCATTTTTATAGTTTATCATGTAACATTTTTGCTCTCGTTGATATGTCATTCTGAAATAACATCAAGTATTTTTTTTTTGCTTTAAATAAACATATTTGTGACCTTATCTGGCAAAATGAGTCACAGTGACCCACAGTGATACCATTTTGGTATCATTGAAAAGATGAGAAAACAAGTTTTAAAATGATAAAAAAAAAATGTTTTTTTTTTTAACAATCCATAGCATTCAAAGAGATGCACCCAGTATTCAGCAACAACATTTTACTACAGGCCAAGAACTCATTGACCAACTTGATTCAGTCTTGCTGGCCAGCAGAAAAGCGCAAATTGAGGACGTCCACTCAGTTTAAGCTTTAGCTATTTTACGTTATTTTGACAATGACATTATACCAAACCGCAATCACACAACTCAACACACTTCACTCTAAACAGCTTCGATGATGTTGACCCAAAATACAAATGTTAAACCCAATCTTTGTGAGGAGATATATTCTAAAAAAAAATGCTAGCATTAGGCTACACAGAACCCTGCTACTCTGTCGAGGGGTGGGCAGACACATGGCTGTAAAGACAGGGCTTCCTATTGGCAACTGAAAAGGTTTCGTGTACATGATTTAAGCATTTTGATAGGTTTAAAAAGATCAGGGATTGAGGTTTTAACACCATACTTGGACAGCTGAGATCGTGACATTTCAGAGGACAGGCAAAAACAGCACCTATTTTGGACATTCGTTTGTAAGACTTGAGAGCTACAACTCAGACTAAATAGCCATTTAAGTACATTTTCGCAATTATTTCTATGATGAAACTTTGAGAGCTTCATTTTGACGACCTTTTCTTTCATATATATTTCATTTATATTTATATTTTTGATGTTTTTCAACATAATCAGCCCGTATCTCAATAAATAGAACGCTAACTTCCGACTCATTACGGCAGATTGGGTTACATATTGGCTGTTCTTTAGGACTATATTTTTATGAACGAAAATAGTTTGGTTGTATAGAATAGTAAAAAGTTACAAATCAATATAAATACAGTGATAAAATTAAAATCATGATTTGACTGTAAAAAAATCATGATATGATATCTTGGCCATGTCGCCCACCCCTACTACACAGTTATAATAATGAAAACCAAGAGGTAAGACTTGTTCTGTCATTACCAAGCAAAACAAAAATACAAGAAAGAATGAAAGAAAGAAAGAAAGAATCAGAATCAGAATCAGAATCAGAAAACTTTATTTATCCCGGAGAAAATTGTTCAAAAAGAAAGAAATAAAAGAAAGAAAGAAAGAAGCAAAAAAGAAAGAAAGAAAGAAAGAAAGAAAGAGGGAAGACAACTTTACAAGCATATCATCATATGTCTGAAAAAAGTACAACAAAATCTAAGAAAAGGTTAATATACGTTTTAATTGTACTTTATTTGCAGTAGATTTCACATTCAGATTTACCTCTCATCCATACAGTACAATATAACAAACAACTCCCAACAACACACACCCCAAATGCAGCAAAGGCACCAACACTTCATACTTTGTCTATCATTTTTTACCGCACTAATGCTATTTTAACTATGATTTCTTTCTGACTTGATTAGAGGCTCTCTTGAGTGCAACAGAGTTCCCAAGCAGCGTTGCAACTGCTGTCATCTCGCTAGGCAAGGCCTGATCTGTAATTGTTTTCTCCCCTGAAATAAAATGGAGAAAAAGAAGAATGTGCTCAGCATGTCAGACTTGATTTCTTATTGTGAAAATGAGATAGTTGCTGATCCTGGTATGAAAGAGAACCCTTGATGTCTTGCTGTGGTTTGATCTCGGATTTTATTTGGCCAGAGGCCATCATCAGTGTGCACATAGTGTCAACAAGGCGTGAAGAAGAAGCAAGCGAGAACCAGCTGACTGAGGACCAGGTTGGTTGATTATCAGTTGTGGAACTGCAGAGGTAGACGAGCTATAAAACAGGAATTAATTTTGCATTCATTTGAAGCCGATCTTTTGCATGTTAAGGAAAAGAAGCATTACACAGTTCAGTAGCATAAGTATGGAAATGTTCACAATGATAAGAAAGGAACCTTTACAGCAAGCATGCCAAACAGGCCTGGGGAAAAATGCACTTTCATTTATACAGGGGTCACTAGAGGTCACCCCATTTCCAGTGCCCTAACAGTCCATGTGACAGACCATGTGGCAAGCAGTGAGTCTCTAATCTTTGACTTCGAAGTGAAATCTGAACCTAGCGTGTCTTTAACCTCAGTCTGTCTTTTAGCCGTCTGGGTCTATCTGGTGTATATGGATTAACCTTGTCTGTCAATGAATTGCTTCTTTTCTTACAATAGTGTGAACTGGGACATCAAAAATTTGGAACACACTCCACACCCTTTAAGTCAAATAACTTGACTTAAAGCTGTGCAGCATTTTGGCTCCTATTGCTGTCACAGTGTTCAGTCTCATTACCAGTATTAAACAGAATCAGAAAACTTTACTGATGCCCCCAAAAATGCTATGACTGTGAAAAGGCACAGAGACACAGAAACCAGACCAATGTTAAAGATAAAGTTTAAATAAATCTATTGTAGAAAAACTCAGAATGAAAATACACTATGCTATAGACACAATGGTACAGACCAGCTGTTAGGGAGAATTTGACTCCTTGCTGCAAGGTTTCTGTGTTAACAGTGATTTTACAGGTAACTGCATGTTTCTCTGAAGTGTGTTGCTTCAAACTAAGCAGGGGGATGACTGACCATGCCAAAGTCCACGTGCACTGCTGAGGAGGGGGCGGGGCTCAGGCGGGGCGCGCGCCACTGGAACCCCGCCCCCACAGCAGTGCACGTGGACTTTGGCAGAGCCATGACGATGAGTTCTGGAGAAAGAGCAAAGAGTGACACTGCAGGCGAAACACTTTCACTCCTGCCTGCTGCACGAACCTCACTTGCCAGCGATGTGTGCGCTTGGTCGAGAAAAAACATGAGGCTGGAAAGGTTTTGATCAGCTGCTGCTGTCCGTGAAAACCCAGACCAACTTAATCTACTGAGGGAGACATGGCTGAGATGGCCATCCAAGTCTCAGCCCTGGACAACTTGTGTGTTTGTTTTTTATGTGCTTCCCTTAGATGATAGTGGTTCAGTTCAGATACCAAAATGTCACCAAAAAACGTCTGTTTAGTCTAGAGATGGTCATCCACCAACTCTCACAGTCTTTGAAAAGTTGCATGTTTTTTAATGTTCCTTGGATGATGATGATACTTGTAAATACTTGTTTTTACTAAAGTGTACTTAATACTAAAGTGTATGTAAAGTGTACATTTCATAATAATATCAATCTGAAATATCCAGGCCAACTCTCATCAATAGGTCTAATAATTATTCATACTAATAGTCAAACAGATTTAGGCAGGTAGCTACAGCTCTTTAAAGACTAGTGTTGGAAATAAGGTTAAAAATTGATAAGGATGATGATGGTATTGGTGGTGGTGGTGTTTGATGTTGGTGCTCACTAATGCATTGCATATGGAACCGTCTGTAAATGTTATTTCTTACTATGGTTGAGGCTGCCGTCTAAGCATGAACCTCCTCATAATTTCAGAAAGGCTGAAGTGAGCGTGAGGTTCATAAAATAGTGACGAGAAACTGCCTGCGCTAGGAAGATTGTAGCTACCTAAAAATTCATCTCACCTTATGATTATTGTGCTATTTTCTTGCGCTACGCGCGTTCCTTATGGCGCATCTGCAGCGCCAGACCCTGCGAACGTGTGGAGGTATAACAGAGGGGACATGAAAGAGGCGCTGCTCAGTGCGAGAGGGCTCCTCCACCGCTCACATCCATTCATCGACTATTGACAACCTCTCCCTTCCTCACTTGTGTCTGACTGGAGCTCTCTCTAGCGCTGCCAGTGGACAATCAGCCCCCACACACCCATCTCTGGCTCCACTCGCCTTTTTCTCAACATTTCTTTTAGTTCGCCTGTAAATTTACGCGGCCGGGCGAAGTCTTCAATAGCTCGAAAAAAAAATAATTAATTAAAATCTCGTCGCGACACCTCGCGATCCACCAAGAAGAAGACAGAAGAGCAGGGAACGGTGAGAAGAAGAAGAAGAAGAAGAAGAAGGAGAAGAAGAAGAAGAAAAATAATAAAAAATAAAAAATCCGAGATACAACATGGAGTCCCCTCCAGATCCAACAAGCGACCCGGGCAACAGCGCCTCAGAGTCGGCTACCCCGGTCAGGGAACCCCCGGTAAGCCTGGAGACCCTCCGCAAAGCTGAGCACCAAGCCCCGGTCAGGAGACAGAGCTGCTCCAGCACCAACAGAGGTAAGAGGCCACTGAGTTCAGGGGGGCTATTGATTCGCTTCCACACTGATGCATCCAAACTTCAAAGTCGAGCCGTGCCGTGGCGAGATCCACTCAGATCACGCTACTGCGCTCCAAACGGATATTTAACGCCTTTTTAAATTGTATCTGGTTCAAACGGGAGAGCCCACTCCTCGCTGCCTTTCCATTTAGCTGTGTTTGAACGTGTCCGCGCGTAAAAGTGCACTTAGGGCTGCGGAGCACCGTGGCTGCCCGTGACAGCGCTGACAGCACCGGGCGCACCGAAGCGAGCCCCTCGCCACGGCGCGACCGGACCACCTTGCTCAGGAGAGTGGCGACCACTCTTAAAGGCCATCGCTTTGACTGGTTTTCTCCAGTCGCAACTTCACCCAGCAGCTTTAACGGCCACTTTTGAGTCGCTAATGCAAATTTCCTGATTTTCACGTGTTCAAACAGAGTTCTACGTACCCTCGCGCGTGTGTGTGGGGCTGTGTGTTTTCCACGTTAGCTGTCAGTGAGCATTGCGTGTCTGTGCACGCTCTCTCTCTCGTGTGGAGACGTCAGGCAGGCAGACTGGTGGGCTCGGACGGAGCGAGTGTGTCACTTGATTATAACCCGTTATAAACGGGCCCTGACCGTGGTGGTCGTGGTCATGGTGGGCTCCGATTGAGCACAGCATTATGAGGAGCCGTGTGTGTTTTACAGTAGAGACAGTAAGAGGCTGGTTAAGCCACTCCCCCCTCTTCTCTCTCTATCTATCTGTCTCGGCTGCCTCCATTCAGCTCGGCTCATCCAAGTTCGGGCGGAAAAATGGATCTGCTCGGTTTGCACGGGTTTGATGAGGAGGCAGCTAAAAAGTGAAGGAAAGTGAAAGTTTGGGGGTCCGTAGGGGGTCGGTATAGGTCGGTCCCGAGTCGACCGGGTCCGTGTTACGCCGGCCGGAGGGTAAATATAGCTGCTGATATGGGGAAGGCGGAATGTAAGCTGGTTATGTAACAAGTTTTGCCATAAACAGAGGAGAGAGAGAGAGAGAGAGAGAGAGAGAGAGAGAGAGAGAGAGAGAGAATCCAGCTCGAGAAGTTTTTCCAAACATTGAACGCACTTCTTTTGTGCCACCTCGTCCACATTTAAGCCCCTTCTGTCACCACATTTTACACCTTTCACACATTTACCCTGCGAGTCCTAAAAGAGAACCTTGTCTCTGCCGGTGGCTGGGTAGTTTCCGAGCGCTATCTGGTTATGTAATAGCAGGGCTGAAGCAGAAGCAGGTTTATAAGAGAGTCTCGTCCCGTCTAAACTCGGTTTTAGGTTGATTTGAGTCGGCGTTGTTTTTATGTCTCTAATGAAAAAGTCCGGGACACTCCTAACCCGCTGACCCATATTCATCCCCACCCTTTACTGCGAGGGACTAAAGTGCATCTGGAAGGGAAAGGCAGGAAAAAGAACGCCTTAGCTCTGTTATGTAACCCCTGTGAATGGGCGAGAGACCCAGACACAGAGAAGGAGAGAGAGAAACAAAAACGTTAAATTCGGAAAGGCCCTGTTTCACATTCCTCCAAGCTTTCCTAGACCTGAGCAACAACTTCAACCAGACTGAGGCACATACAGGTGCTCAGATCAAAAAAGAGACAAGAAGTCGAAAAGACAGATAATGAAGAGGCCTTTCGCAATTTTCACAAGTCAGTCCAGGGGAAATTATTACTATTAATCCAGGGAAAACTATCAGCATTATTCTATTCACTCTTTACTTTTATAACATTATCTCAAACTGCATCAACTTTAAATTATGACAGCAGGCAGTGTATCACATTACTGTAACAGTGATCCAGTGTGTTACAGGCAAAACAAGTTCTCAGAGTTATTCCTGAATGTGCCTGTGGTTCAGTAGCTCTATAGAAACCCCCCCCCCCCCCCATGCATCTTTAACCTAGTTACTTTAATCAAGATACATACATTTCTAATATATGTAAACAATGTCATAATAACTCCTGAATGACACAAATTAGTTATAGATAGAAGGTCCATAGCTCTTGCATGTCTTTTTTCCCCTGTATTTTTCTCTTTTAATAATTATGCATCAAGAAATTGTTTTGCTCCTGTTTGTCATTATTGCCATATTGTGCATATTTTATACCTCTACCATAGTAACTTTTTAAAAAGTTTTAGGGATTTCTCAAATACTTGTTTAAAGAAGCTTTGATGGTTATACTGTAAGGAAACAAAGTTGTGATAGCAGTTCAAACGTAAGCAAAGTGTTCAGGAACTTTTAAAATCTCAGACGTTGTTTGAATAGTGTTTTCTACATCTGTGCTTTTGTGTCTCGCTGTTATCTGTGCCTTTAGTGTTCTTGGTAAAACTTACAATACGTATATTCGTTTGTAATTCGTTGTAAGTAATGTGATGAGCTGAGGAATGAGATCTTTTATATGCAGTATTGATTTATATTTTGACATTTACGATAAGATCACACAAAAAAGCCCAGCAATTAGACAGCAGGCTTAGATTTTCTTTCAAATATGTGAAGAATTCCCTAATTACAGTGCACGCGTCCGACACCGCTCCGAAAAGGGAATCCACAGAAACAAGTACTGGGCCCCAAATTCTCACTTGTTATCTCTGGATAGGATCCATTCAGGAAATGAAACAAACCTCCCATTAAATATTATTATTATTATTATTATTATTATTATTATTATTATTATTATTATTATTATTATTATTTTTATTTATTTATTTATTTATTTATTTATTTATTTATTTATTTTTTACATTACATTTACATTTACATTATTATAAAAGTTCAGAGGGGCCAAAAGGATCCTTATCTGGATGCCTGTACTCAGAGAAAAGAACACCTGGCTTGTTTTTAACCCAGAGCAGCCATGCTTGTGAAGTATTAAAGGCTTATTTCAGCAGAGGCTCTTGTAAGATATCAGAGGGTGCGAAGCAGCAGGGTTGTGGCTTGTGAAGTCATTAGCGAGAACTTATCGCTGTCATAGCTCAGCATCCCCCAGCTCTGGAGCAGGAAGTTTGGAAAGAATCAATATTAATGGTATGATTAATGATCGCGAATTCTCTGTGTACGGCTGTGGATGTAATGAAGGTCATGATCCTCTTCCATTTCAAATGTTGTAACAGGCTCATTTCATCGCTGATCTGAGATCAGATACATAGTACTTTTTCTAAAGGCCCGGTTAGAGGATGGGTAGAAATGGCTGGATCAATAATTGGCCATTTCCATTTAGAGCCGTCTGCTTAGCCTTGTTGTTGTAATGATAATTATGTTACATCACTGCTTTTTCCCCCTTCAGATAATGAGGTTATACAGGTTGTACGCATTCTACAGCATGACGCCCAGTAGTTAGGGCGAGGACTAGGTGACTGCCCAGGCATGCAGAGTGAAGGAAATTGTGGACGTGGTGTACTTTTGTCATCACAGATGTTTTAGACTGCAATAATACAGGCATAAACATGGATGATGGATTGAAATAAATATTGATTCCAACCTACTTCATGCATCCTCATTATGGTAGTAGTCAGGTTCTAATGTCAGCTTCATTATTATCATTAATTGCAACCTTTTCCAGAGAACCAGAGACAAATGTTTTAATTCTGTAGGATTAAAACTGCAGCTCATCCACATGCACCTTTCTCAGAGAGTTTGTGTGTTAATGCTGCTAACACAGTGTCTGTGACGCAGCCCTAAAGCCCAGATTGAATCTGAGCTTTGCCATGTTCCATGAAGGAATGCAGTTCGCAGCATTTCCAGGGGGAACAATTGAATTATGGGGGTCATTTTGCGTTCATTACAAAGTTAGATACTGATAGGTCAGATGATCACATGCTCATGTAGCGAGTTGGGTAGTTTTGTAGAGCTTTCCTGTGTTTTGAAGCCTGGTGTTTTGCTTGGCCAGTATGGAAGGAGATGGGAAAAGCTGTTGGGAATCGGGACAAATATCATATGTTATATATGTTTTAAAAATATGTTTGTCTTCTTTAAAAAATGGTGAAGAGCAAAATGCATAAATGCTAGGCCTCAGTCGGGACGTCCCGTGATATAGTATGTTGCTTAGCACTAGGAGAGAGGAAGAATCCCCACTGGTGAGGCTCACCTGTGCACTGCTCAACACTTTTATCTAATATGTAGTCTTAGCATAGTCTTAGTCAGGTCCATATCAAGACTTGGGCATTGGTTGTTCTGACTTGTGCATATCCACTTTGAAAAGGGAGAATATGCCTATTTTTCCTGTGAGTGGAATACAGTGGCACCACTGTGGGGTCTGCCATCTGTGAAGGCCTAGGCTATAATTACTTATTAGTTGGCATGTCAGACAACAATATTTTGCTCCCTCTTTCGCAGTGTTACTGTGCCATGGTGAAATCTGTCACCTGGTGGTGTGCTGATTGACTCTTCCTAGCAGGGGAGATAGAGAACCAAGCTGTGCCCTCTGATATGAACCCTGCAATTAGCCCAGTAGATGTTATCCTGTAACACCGGTGCTTTAATATAAACTGTCTAAGTTGCTCCAGTAGCATAATATAAACCTCCGCATTACTGCACATTTTATAAGCAGCTCCATGCTTGATCCTGGCCAGATGCCACGGTGTAGCTATGTACACATAAAAACACCAGACACCTCTTAACATTTTTGTTGGCTGGTCGTTGATGTTCTGTAGAAAGAAACCCAAAGTGTTACGTGCTCCAGTGTCTGGCTGCTTAAAGTGGACTCTCACCACCGTAGCCAGTGCTATTTTACCCGAAGCGCTGTGGGCAGGAGTGGCGGCGCCTGTTTACCCAGCGCTGACAGAAGACGGATGGGGCGCAAGGGAGCGGAGGTCTCTAAACAAGGTTTCTGCACAAAAGCCTTCCTAAAGCCTGGAGCTGGCACGCAGCTCATGCTGGTCTATCTGACAGCCCTGTCTCGGAAGCCGGTGACATTCTCAAATACCTGAGATTAGGTTTTACCGGTGTGCCTGAGCAGGGTGTGATAGAAGTCACCCTTTCGGGCTGATCTAGGAGCAGCTTGTCTGCCTTGTGTCCTAGTTGTTTACATTATTAGAGGTCTCACACACCTGGTTTTAGATCAGAGTGAATGGGAACAATGCTGCATAAAGCTGAGCAATACCCTCAGCCCAGCCAGCCAGGTATGGCCTGATGTATCAAGATGAAAATACTGTACCCGATACTTCATTTTAAGTGAACAAATATTTGATTTTTAAAAAAAAATATGATTATTTATTAGATATAGTAATAAAGCATGTAATTATTGAGTAACATTGTAAGCCCACATAACAAGCATGCTTTCTGTTTCAATTGATCTGTGTAGCTGGTATTACTGTGACTGAAGGGAGCAAGTTGTGACAGAAGATAGCAGTGTCTGCAAATTCTGTAAAGCATATTAAGTCATTTTGTGTGCATTCTAAAAGTCTTCATTGTTTTCTCAGTAGAGAAGAGTAGATTCGGATTTTGTGATATTGATTTGAAAGTGTTTGACCTACGCTGGTCAGGAACTGTCAAGGTGTCAGAGCAGATCAAAAAGATTCCTGGGCCCTTTAACATGAAATCGTTACAAGAGCACAACTCAAAGTCTACTTGAGAACGTCTAGTCACCTGTTATGCAACCTTTAAACCTCAGACTTTTGTGGTACAGATGTCTCCATAAGATTGCACACTTATTCCCTTTCCCATGCAGCTAGCTCAGCAGTGCACAAAGTAATCTATTCGTCTGCTAAATATGTTTTGTAGACACTATATTTTAATCATATTTATTGTCTTGCAGCCTATGAAGTGCTGCACGGTGAAGAAAGAGCACATGACGATATATAGATGACGCATTTGCATTATGTTGATTTAGGCCTGCCCTCGGACCCTGACTGCTTTTGTCAGAGTTCATGGCCCAAAATGTCCCTGACATTTTTAGGTTCACTTCATTCATACACTTTTTTTTTTTACAGCTTATGCTGTACTCTCCTGTCTCTTGCAACTTGAGCTATGAATCGCTGGCGAGAGATATTCCTGTATTTATGTCTCAGTTCTACTCGTTCTCACAGTAAAGATGCGTTTATACCTACCATTGCTCATGTTTCCAGCCCGTATCTGTGGTGTAGTGCCAGAAAGAGAATTTGCAGCAAGGTATGCTCCCACAAGAAAGTTTGAGAAATACTTCTACACACCCTGGATTTGCCATATAACTGCACAAGCGAAATGTTCAGAAAAGTGGGTCTGGAGAAGTTGTTTCGCTACTAACTCTTTGGTGTCTGCAAGTGTCAAGCATTTAAAATGTCTCAAACTTTATCTTTTATGCTAAATTGGGAATAAAGTTAAGCAGAAGCACGACATACGTCCTATATTTCCTAGATCATTGAGCAGTATGTGATTACTGCTATGGCGTCCAGATTAGGCAAAGTGTAGCCTCTTTGAACTATATTTGAAAGTTGCACCCTGCTGGGACTGCTTATTTTGGAGTGCAAGCCACCAGTGGCGCAACTGGGGCTGGCATTCGGGCCCCTCAGCTGGTGACAGGCACCAGATTTTGATGCGAGCTCTCCAGCGACAGGGCACCTCTCAGATCTGTGTCCCATTTACAGAAGTTAATATCTGAGATAGACAGTTTAAATAGTAATGAATGAATGTATTCCGCATGCATTATGGGAGGACTTTAAAAGAGTCTAATTTTACTGTTGTACATCCTCTGCGACCCAGCTAGGCCCATGGCGTAATGGAAGGCACAGCGCTGAGGAGCACGGCTGCGAAATAGGCCTCTCCTCAGGGGTCTCGAGGGAAGAGGTAGGTGATGAGTTTGGTGAAGAGATCACTCGATGGAATTTCCAGGCCCAGACACTTAACAGCCCGTGCAGGCAGGTAACGTTCAGCTCTGTAGCCGAGTGCTGGATGTTACATTAAAACCAACAGTTTGTCTCGCTCAGAAGCTTGAGCGCACCGTGCTTGCAGTAAGCTGAAGCGCAGAGGCACGGAAATCAAATTCATCCCGCTATCAGTGACAGATTTGCTTTGGGTGTGCATTTCAAGTGCTTTTAACGTTGAGTGAAATCTGATCTCTTCATTTATGGGAGTTGTCTAACAAGCGACACACTAAAGCTAGAATTACTTGCTCGCGTTTCCTAAACATTGCGTGGCTTGCACATGTGCTTCATTTAAAAACGGCAAGAGGTAATGGCGTAAAACAATCTGCGGCATTTGAACAGCCCTCCCCCGGAGTCCCTCAAACACTGTTATTCTCCTCAATGACTTCAGAATGAATAGTTTCGGCAGAGGCAGGACCGTTCGCCCCGCATTTCTGATGAATGTGTGCTCAGAAAATGAAAAGTTAAGCAGAAAGTGTCAATGCCACTTGCTGGTTTAATACACCATGTGGGCGTGGTGGCGGAAAAGCAAGCTCAGTTTTAAACTGAACCAACCCTGGCTCCATATTGTTCCTTTTGCAGCTTAAAGCTGAGAATTTCACGGATAAATTTGGCCTCAGAGCACTTTTATGCGGAGCTACATGCAGAACACAGAGTCCTCCTGAAAGTAATGGTTTGTTTCTGTCAGCCAGAGGTTGTGTAATGTTGTCTGCTTTTCATCTTAAAATGTAAAATGTGCTTTTACAAGGTATGTTCACCATGCTCATAAAAGCAAGTTTGGAAACACAGAAGGGACATGAAAATCTAGGCCATTTCCTGGACTTGACTTGAAGTTTTCTCCGTCTCTGGAGACCTGTTGCATTTCTCCTGTGTGTGTGTCACTCTTTCTATATGGAGATATGATCTCAGTCATGCCGCCTGATTTATAATTTATGTATTTACTCTTTTTCAGATGTTTGTGTCCGTTGGATTACTGTTTAGAGAAAACATCCGCTCTTCTTGCATCTAATTAAGTCCTCGGCCTGTGTGTGTAAATCAGATGCGTTCCGTGCATATCATTACCATTTATTCTGGTGGTTAAGTAATAAAGTGCTTTGACCTGTGTTAATGCGTGCTTTGGCTGTGTTAAGTAGGTGCTTGTCTCTTCTCTCATTAAATTCACTTCAGTCCCCTTAACAAATAAATGTTTGAGGTGATAACGAAGATAAGTCAATTAATTTTATTTTTCATTTGATCATTCATATTTGATTATCAAGCAAGACATAATCTCATAAATGATATGAAAGAAGAGACGCAGATCTTGTCCCTTCAGGTATAGAACAGCAGACTCTTAATTGAATTAGTTTCACGACCAGGCACGGCGTATTCTTCAAACGCCCATGGTGACTTCGCTCTTCAGATTACAATCAGCTGCTATTTTGAGTCTTTGATTAAAATCTTCTGAGCTTGGACACGTTTCTTTCCTCTACGAAGGTTTAACCAAACTAATTATTAATATAGAGGCCCTTTCTCAAGCGTTTTCACCAATTACAGTGGTGTAGTGGACCGCAGTGGTTAAACAATACCCATAAGTATTAATCATGTTGAATCGCACTCGATGGGAATCCATTAGTTCATTCTTATTTAAATATCTTGCGCTCCTTGCAAGGGGATTTCGGGAGGAGGGGGTGGTTGTCCTAGGACTTTGTATCCTTGTTGACCTTCAGTGCGATTCTGTGAAGCAACGAAAGAGCAATTCCTTATTAGCAGTATTACTGGTACAGTTACGTTGTCCCTTATTACTACACCGTGTGAAATAATATTTTAGAAAGTATTACGTTTATTATAGTCCATATTCACTTGTTGTTTTTGCATTTTTAACTGTTAAATGCACAGTCATATCAGAATCATGTTGGTATCAACCGATAATAAAAAAAGATGGTCTGTGGTCAGATGTGAGCAGTATTGCAAATCAACATTTAATGACGTGGTTGTTGTAGTTTTTAAGACCAGGGCAGCAGATATGTTCATGAATCAAATACTGCCACCAGCCCTATATCCCTAAAGCGATGCAGCACTGCTTCTAACATAGAGTTAATTTAACTTTCTGTAAAAAATATAAACGATAATATGTCTGCAGCACCATTATTTTTTCATGTAAAACTGCTTTGATTAAGCAAAAAATGTCAGTGTGGGGGTTTTTGTATAACAGTAATCAAGGATAAAGCCGAGGATAAAGCAGATTGGGGCTAGACCCTCTTTCTCTTGATAGCTTGTACAACTCAATTAGAAAAATTACATTTTGGTTCGTCATAAAATGTGATAACCCCTCTAGGCGGCAAGCAAACAGAAACAAATACGCTTTGCGTTGACATAATGGTGACTCAAGGGAGTCTGATCTAATAACCTAATGACAAAACAGAGCTATAATGTAATACTACACGAAACAACTCAAGCTATTTTTTATTTTATTTTTTATTTAATTCACCAGGCAAAGTGGAAGTCGCTGTTTATTGATGGCCCTTTATTGCTTCTAACCAGCTTCACCAACCCCAAACCCCCCACCAAGTGATATGTTAGTCACTGAAACTGAAATTTCTCTTTTGTCTAATGGACAGTTAATGGCTGCATATGTGGATGGATAAGAATGGGATGAAAATGACATAGTGATATAGGCCTCTAATCCTCTGTCGGAAGATCGATCCAGAGCATTGGCAGTGATGGAGAGGAAGACCCCCACTGCCATGTTTGCCACACCAATCATGTCCAGATTTCTAGGCAAAAAAAGTTTATCTCCCTTATCGATCAGTGTTTTACCACTTTATTTTCATAATGTGGTGGCCGCGATGCAATTATTAACCCCATGTCAGGTTATTAAAACCCTATTTTTACTTGACAGACAGAAATAGACACGCAGAAATAGGAAGATGGAAGTTAATGTGCGTGGGTTTAGAAGATGAAGTCATTACTTCAAGAGGGGCTTGAAATGGTCATAAAATGGTACATATTCTGAAGCTGTACTTTCTTTCAATATATTATACAAAAAACAAAGAAAAATAAAATGTATACTTTATATATTGAGATCATTTTAGATAATCCCTTTAAAAATACTGCAGCTTCCGAAACGCAGTGTCAGCTTATGTGGGTTTTATTTAGCCTTGATCTGTACAAGTACATGAAATTTGAATAGACTTGATAGGAATCAACTCGGGGGCAACGGTGAATTTGTCTATCAAACGACTGTCTGTGGCTCAGTGCTTGTTAATGAATCTTGTTAACTTATGCAGTCCTGCAGTTTCCTGACTCTTATTTTATTGAGTGCCATTCTGGATCAGTTTCAGTGATAAACCTGAATTTGGTAAAGACATTTTCAACGATGTGCTTTATGGCACGAGGCAGAGCACTTTGATTTTTACCAAACACCCAGGTAGCATAATGGCCCTCCACTAACAAGGTGAATAAGTGGAAGTAGACTTTTCCCATTCACATGGTTATAATTATACCTCCAGTCCAGAGTGCAGGAGCGTTTTAGAGAAGGCGGGGGCTCTGAAATTACGATGTGCCAGGCCATTCACTGGGCACATCTGTCATTCGTATCAACAGGAGTACATTTGCAGAGCACGGCTTTCTAACTTCACGCCGCATGACAGTGATTGACCGGTCCGGACCGTGGCTGAAAGTTTGTCTAAAGCTCCTTTAAAGCGTGCACAGAGGTCCTTACTACGACAGTCCTTACCATTAATTGATAGAGAGAATACTCATTATCATTTCAATTTGCATTTAGAGGGAATGGGTGTTTGGGAGGCTCATTAATTGCCGGCTGGATCAGAAGCTCTGTTGTGGGCTTCTTTCTTACCTGGCTAGATGCCACTGGATCTTCTCAAAGAGCCACTTCATCTCTGTCAGGGCCAGGTGGAAATTTGCTGCACAGTTCTAATTGGACAAAGTGCCTTTCAAACTCGCAGCCATCACTCAAAGATCAGATTAACAGGGCCAGTGAGGTGTCAACACGATCTCTCTCTCTTTCTCTCTCTCTCTCTCTCTCTCTCTCTCCCTCCCTCCCTCCCTCTCAGTCTTCCTCTATCTCTCTCTCTGCCTCCTAGTGGCCTAAGGCCTGATGATAATCACTATATGCCTTTGACTTTGCACAGTTGTGAGAAAAAAAAAGCCCTTTCGCATCTTGCCAATAGAAAATATATTAATACTTAATGAAGACAGTCGAAGTACTCTGTAAACCCTGAGATATCCACACATTCCTTCTAACGAGTAAATACTTTGAGGGGCACTCATTACTGACACAGGTGTTCAACTGCACACACACAGCTTGTTTAAGGATTGCCAGAAGAATGGGACGCACTGGGGCAGCTATGTGAGGTGTCCCCACAGCTCTGGTCTGTGGAACTCTGGAATTGAATTCTCTGAGGTGATGGAGCTCCATTCAGCAAGTGTAGGATGAGCTGGAGTCATCCAGTGTCCCAACCATCCATCCCAACTTATGTGGGTGAATGTGATCAAAACCTCATACCAAAGTTCCAACATCTAGTGTACAGCCTTCCTAGAAGAGTGGAGTCTATAGCAATTTTGAATACTGAAAACATTAATATCACTTTTTTCACACCTATAGGAGTGTGATGTTGGTGTAACACTGCACATAATTTCATATTCTCCTCTCTTTCTTCGGGTAAGTAAATAGAATTTACGGAGCATTATCTAGGACTGATTAAGCAGTTTTTGCGCTGCTGCAACTTGGCACAATCAGATATACTGCTCAGTGACTGCACTAACAAGGGAAATATTGATTTACATAATTACAAACTTTAATGTTGTCAAAGCAAAACCATTTGGGCTTGTTTTGTGGCCCAGTCGTGAACACGGACTAACACACAGCCGTTACAAAATTAATCAGACAAGGCCTGACATGAAAAAAACCCAAATATGTCAGTTGGCCCAAGTTTGCAAGCTGCTCAAGCTTTGATGCTGATTGAATGAGGCTGTCACTTTTACCATGAGTTCCAGTTACATGTTTTGCAAGTTTAGACCACAGGACCAGCTTGGCAAGAAAGCCACACCACACTAAATAAATAACTGACAAATAAACACAGTTGGACATAAAAGCTGCAGTGTTGGTCAGCAAAACCGAAGCATGTACTTTCGTATAGTCGGTTAGGTCCATGTGGGAGAGCGTGGACAGGATTATACTGATAGTGGTGTCCTGACTCAGACTGATAACAACAGATAGGGCCCTAAAGGAACTGGACCAAGCATTGAGCCCTGCTGTACTCCCTGCTATAGGTAAGCAGTTCCCCCTGAATGCAAATGCAGGGGCACATTAAAAGATTATTCCCAGGAAGATGTGCCAACATAGCCTCCAGCACTGTACATCTCCTGATTCAAGTGTCAGCTGTACCTGGGAAAAAGCCCACATGCTCAAGTGCAGTCATTTGTGTAACAACAAATATATTGCACATGCACCCTGACACAGTTCTCGCTAAGTGAATCATACTAATAAAAAATACCGTAGTGCTATTTAAGAAAGAAAGCAGTATATTGTTGTTATCAAAAACCCATTATTTGTCCACATTTATTTATTAATTACATCATTTGAAAATGCTAACTGGCCTTACATCATGCAAACATTTCTTCATGTTACATCATGTGAACTGATCTAAAGTTGCGTTACATTATTTGACATCACAGTTCATAGCGTTTTCCTTTCTCTTGTATAATGACCATTTGAGAGGTAAGTGTCCATATATGAGAAGGCAATTACTGCCCTTGTGTCGTTTTTATGGTTAAAGAATGTTTTTTCTTTATTATTATGGCTTATATTGGAAGTAGCTTGTGTAAACTAATTTCTGATATTTAGTGGCCATGCTGGTATGTAAGGTATTCCTCTGTGAAATGTTCTATAAGCAGCTCCACTCAGCCACTCTTATTTTTTCTGCCCTCAAATACCACAACTGGTTTGTTGAAACATCAGAGCAGACCCGAGGTTTGCGGAATGTGGAAATAGTGGAGCTCTGAGGCTCGTGTGTGTGTGTGTGTGTGTGTGTGTGTGTAAGAGATGTATTTGTGTGGGCACCTGAGGTGCCGCGCTGGTTATCTCATGGTGGTGTAATCTTCACAGTTTGACGACACAGCAGCTTGACCCCCCTAAAGGATCCAGTGCGCTCGTGCTGACCCTCATGCTGAGCGCTCTTGGAAAGGTTCCTTGAAAACCTCTCAATTGCCTTTTCACTACAAATAGCTCTTTTCACCCATTGAATGAGTCCACACACATTATGTTGGATTATGGAATGGCACGGCTCTTTCTATGTCAGCCGCAAAAAAAAACAACAACATAATTATGGATATAGAGTGCGATATCCAGTATAACTATTTCAGCTGTCATTTTCAGAACCAACAGCATGATAATTCAGAGAAATTGCAGGTAGAATTAGGGATGTATGATTATATTGATGTAGTTATCATGATACGTTATGTCAATAATCTATTCTGAATAAATTGTGGGTAGTAATAGAATTACTCAAAATCTGTAGAAGTGCATGTAGCACATTCTCACCAGTTATTTTGAAATGTGAAGAACCTCATGAACCTGGTTTGTAACTCACTCACCCACCAACACACCCACCCACCTATACACCCACCAACACACCCCCCCAACACACCCCCCCACCTACACACCCACCAACACACCCACCCACCACCACACCCACCAACACATACACCCAACACACCCACCCACCACCACACCCACCAACACACCCACCAACATATCCCCCTTCCAACAAACCCACCAACACACCCACAAACACACCCACACATACACCCACTCACCCACCAACACACCCACCCATACACCCACTCACCCACCCACCCACTCACCCACCCACAACACCAACCACCCACCCACCCACAACCCCAACCACAACCTCACCCACAACCCCACCCACTCTGTTATTCACGCACTCTCTCACTCATGTTGAGCAGACTGAATATTCTCCACAAGGGGGAAACTATTAGCACTGTTCTTGCTTTTAGTGCTTAATAAAATTGTTGATTGCGTTCGTGACACTGTTATTATTCCCTTTCTGTAAATAGTACTTTTTCTTATCCTGCATTTCATCTTATTTGTAGACCTCAGGATAATGAAATTTTTTAGTGTGTATGTATTGGGATGGTATGTTTTGGCTGTGTTCTGTTGTACAGTAGAGTTGCTGAGCTGCTTGGCGTGTGCGAGGCAGATGGTGGAAGGCTGCTGGATAATAGATCTCAATATTAACTCCGCTGCATGCTGGGCCTGATGGTGGATGGTGCTTGGTGGAGTAAGAGCGAAGCGTTGACCTTCTGTCCTGTCATTTAGCCCCTCACGCCCCCCTGTGCTCAGCTCAAATTACTTTGTTTTACCCAATTAAAGGAGACGGCTGAGCATGGCGAGAGTGGGTATTTTTCGCCTGGGTGACACGCGCCGAGCTCTCACCTGGACTTGCGTGACATTAGTGCTCTGTCATGGGGTGAGATAGGGGAAATGGCAGCTGGACCCCCTCAAAGTACTTCCTAAGATTAATGCTGCAGAGGAATGACACTCTTATTGCTGTCTGGCCCAGACATCCCTGAGACTGAGACATTCGGTACATTGTGAAAGCAACACACTGTGGTATAGCTGGGTAATTATGATATAATGCTGGGCAATAGATCCATATCTGAGGCACACAACAATGTTAATGTTTTGATATACTGATGAATTACCTAATTTGAAAAATAGTTTAAATACATAAAAATTTCATGTCATTTATTAGTCTGTTTTGATCTCCCAACACAGTTTAACACAGTTTACATTTATCGCATTTAGCAGACGCTTTTATCCAAAGGGATTTTCATTCTCTAACTACAGGGGGCAGCTTTAGTGAAGCAACTTGGGGTTAAGGGTCTTGCTCAGGAACCCAGTGGTTGTGTGCTGAAGGTGAAATTTGAACCCATGACCTTTTGGTCCAGAGGTCAAAACACAAAAAGATTAAAAAAACAACAAAGAAAGAAACAAACAACAATAAAAACACTGCTCCGCTAGCAGTACTACTATGGCCTGCTGGGGCCCTGGCCTACAGGTACAAAACCACTGCCTTAGACGTTATGGCATTACCCGTTTTTTAGTATTAGTGTCTAACAGATCGATGCTTAGGTTTATAGCTCACAAGCTCATATCCATGGTTACATTTTATCCCTGAATCAATCATGTGCCTGTTTCTGTGCTGGTAGAAATACTATGTAAAGTTGTGATACATAGAAACTATCCTGATTCTGAAGTTTCTCAATATTGTCCAGCACTGGTTATCACTAAGAACACATATCTCTTAGATTCTACAGAACATTTTACCTTCAGTGAGAATGAAAAGAAGAGTTGCAAAAGGGAAACTGACTGAAGCATTATCTTTTGTCATTTAGCTTATTTCTATTTAGCAAAGTTCTGCTGATTTCAAAGCGTATGGAAGTGATGAGGATGGAATTCGTCTACCTTCGGGAACAGATTTAATTTGAACACGCCAGCTTAAAACCATGTTAGAATATGATTCTCATAATTACAATGGAAGTAATTACTGTGAGTAATATATGTGGCCCATACACTCTTGTTATTTATGGAAATGTATGGGTGTTGTATAAAGCCAACATAACAGTTCTATTTTTAGGACAGTGTTCCTTTGTGCAGACTGAATTGTAAAAGGAATGTGTACACAACTTGCCCTGTTACAGATCAAGGAACAAACATTTTAGCGTATTCTTTTGTCCTCATATCTGGTGACAGGACGGCGGTGCACAAAAACAATACATTGTGTATGTGTGTATTTTGTGTTGAGTGTAGAGAGCGCTTGTGTGTGAGTGTGTGTGTGTGTGTGTGTGTGTGTGTGTGTGTGTGTGTGTGTGTGTGTGTGTGTGTGTACGTGTGTGCGTGTGTGTGTGCGTGTGTGTGTGTGTGTGTGTGTGTGTGTGTGTGTGTGTGTGTGTGTGTG
>JBBPDC010000129.1:9294703-9320038 GCA_037974485.1 Hemigrammopetersius urotaenia | reverse complement strand
TGTGTGTGTGTGTGTGTGTGTGTGTGTGTGTGTGTGTGTGTGTGTGTGTGTGTGTGTGTGTGTGTGTGTACGCGTGTGTGTGTGTGATGGAGATGGTGCTTAACAGTCAGGCGAGCACAGATTATGTGCTTGAAGGGCTGGAGGCCTGTGCCAGCAGTGACAGTTGGGCTGGGAATTGGTGGGGGCCTCAGCCGCGTGGCCCGGATCTGGCTAGAAGGGCCCACCGGGGCCAGGGCCCCTCTTTCTCTCCGTCTCTCAGTCCACCACGACAGCACACTGCGGCCCCGTCCAGATAGGCGGGCTGCCTGGTGGCTCCCGGTGGTCTTCTGGGGCTAAAGCCCCTCGTGTGTGGCTTGATGAAGAGTCAGTGATGGCAGGGGCCTTTTGAAAGGCATTGCATTTCAATTCGTTTGAGGAGGAGGAGTCTTTTACCTCCCTCCAGCCTGGGTTTGGCCGGGCTTTCGTCGAGCCGGCCGTCTTTGCAGCGATGCCCACACACTCCGTCCTGCCAAGGGGCTCCAACGTCTGTCATTTGTTTCACTTTCAACTAAAAGTTGATGGTTTACCAATAAAGGCCTTGGGTATCTGTTTGATGGGGCCTGCGAGGCATATGGGGAAAGCATTGTAACAACCGCACTCTATTCCTCCTGCTGCTAAACCAAGATGGCAGCGAGCGAGGAGACAGTTGTAGCAAATTAAATGCCATACGTCAGGCTGATTGAACCATTTGTTGGACGGGGGTGTCGAGACCCCTATCATGTGTGTGTCACTGGTCATTCTGGCAGCAGGGGCATTGTGACAGTGTGTCTGCTCCCCACCCACCTGCAAAGAAATGTCAAAATCTCCCAGCGCGGCACGTCTGGCACGCTGTAAGGATGAAATAGATCTGCATTTAATCTGTCAGGACAAATCCTGGCGCATCTCACGCAGAACATACGCAGGTTGACTGATGTTTACTGATGCACAGTTTTGAGCCGAGCATGATGAAATGCATGTCCTCCTGTGCAGAAAATTGTTGCGTAAGATGAAGTGGATGGCTTTGTCTTTCAATCTGTATTCCGTCTCTATCTTTGGCAAGGACAAAGAAGTGAAATGAGATAGCCATGAGAGAATGACTTATTTTTACTGGCTTTGCTTCGTTTTGAATATTATTGACATATTTCATGTGGTGTAGCCTAGCGAAAGTGAAACTGTCTTAAGGAGGCATGTTAACGTAAAAGCCTTTGAAAGAGGTAATTAAGGACAAGAGTTGAAGTTTGATCATTGATGCATTTACACTTCTGGTTTTCACCTCAAATTTCAAAGGCATGCCTGTTACAGAATTTCCTAACAAATGAAATATGGCAAAATGACGGTAAAATCTTGCAACATTAAATTACGTTGAAAGTTAAGAATGTTTTGTCCTTCAGTTTTATGGAGGTGCGGGGATTTATCTGGACGGCGCTAATACAGCAATGGAATAGCCAAGCCTGAGGCAGAGCAGCCAACCAGTCAAACCTGACAAATCATACTTCTGCAAGGTTGTGTAAGAATGGGTGCTTTGTAATACACACAAAAAGACTCCAGAAATGTCTCACTTACTCCACGCTGTAAAATTACAATTTCATTCTGTAGACCAGACTCTGTACAAAGACCCCAGCTAAAGTTTTCCAGCATAACAAAAGCAATGTCATGGTTATACCCATGATCGGTTTCAATGGATGTGGACCTAGGAGCTGTGAAAAGTTATGTGATCTCAGCGGTAAAAGCAACCCTCTTGTTAAACAGGCAAATCTACTCTTCTGAGATGAAGTTTCTCTCCCCAGTTGCTGTCTTTGATGTGGATCGTCCACTTACCTGCTCGGCGAGCTACATGTAGAGGTGTTCTTGACCTTCGACCTCCTTCTTTCTTCACACGTGTCAGACGGGGCCTCTGTGGCTGCCTGCGAATCCTGATTGCACCCCCCAACCTCGTTACCCACCAACTTCTCTGTTTCTGGAGACTCCATTAGGAAGTCCAGTGCACGTCCTTGGAAGTCTCCTCTCTCGCTGTCTAACTTCTCCCCCGTCTTACGAGCGTCTCCCGCTCTCCCCCTCTCATTTTTTCCCTCTGCAAAAAGTAGGCCGGAGGTTATTAAGGTGAATTTGATCTAAAACAGCCCATCTGATGCTGCGGAGCACCTTGTCAGACACAAACAATAGATAAAGCTGGAAATATAATGCGAGCTAAGGAACGTTCCGGTATTCCCAGAGAACGCTCCCTTAAGAGAGCGGAACATTTGTCTGCATATATTTGCGAAGCATTCTTCAAGCCGGAGAGAGAGAATGGAGGTCACAATGAAATAAATCTATTTCCACATAGGAGGAAGTTAACTTTAACTCCTCTTTCAGGAAGCTCACCTATTGTTCTTGCAGGACGTAGATCGCTTTTGATGAGTTGCCCGAGCTCCTCACCGGTTCCTCGGAGACCAGCACTTGTCTTTAGTCCCAGTGTTTAGTGTAGATGCTGATTTAGGGTTCACCGCCCAAGGGTCATTGCATAACGCTGCTGCTTCAGGGCCAAACATGAAAAGTATAAAGAAGTAACAGATGTTGATGGTTGCATAATAGCAGAAAGAGGTGGTGAGCACTCAAATGTTGGACAGCGGTGTGATCAAAAGGTTTTAATTTAGGTTGACCCTCCTTGAGTCTAGCTTAGAATATGTGTGTGTATGTGTGTGTGTGTGTGTGTGTGTGTGTGTGTGTGCGGCAGGGTTGCTGATAGGATACAGCTACAGAGTGGTTCACAGGGCCACAGAGATATGCAGAGCGAAGCCGACCCTGCAGCTAAAAATGTTAAACAGGTAGATGTAATCGGCAGCCCGTCGACATCGCCCCAGACTTTGGGAGTGCTTGTAAAAAAGGAGAGCCAAATGACTGCCCACACTCAGGCAAATGAAGTTATAAATATAAAATAACTTAGAGCTGCACATGTAAAGCAGTTAGGAAAGAATTTGATTGAAGTATGGACTTAGCATTTATCGTACAACCATCTCAAGACTAGATCCTGTTTAACCTCCGGTGCTTAGATTCTCAAGTTAGGACTACTTCTGGACCACACGAAATTTTAATTGGAGATTTTCAGTTGAAAGGAAAACGCAGACCTGACTTGCAATGCACTCTGAGTTATTCTCAAAGAGGAAGATATTGTCATAATTCAATAGATAAAATCTAAACAATGTATTCATGTATTTGAAGGGAAATCTTCCATTTAGAGTCAGGCCACCCTTATGTTCAGGGTATTGCAGGGCAAAGCGGTTCCTAATAAAATCAGATTGACCTATTTTAGGATCATCAGCATCACATTTTTACAAGAGAGGATACATGAAGATTCAATGGGAGTTTGAACCACCAATAAAATTTCTGTACTTGGGATGTAGACCACCTGGTTCCTATCACCTCCACTGTAAAGGAATCTATCGGTAAGTTTCTCTTTAATGATCCAGTTCACAACAAAACCGTCTGAATGTTCACATCTCAACCCGTAAAGTATGAAGAATTTCCTGTTAAGTTACCAATACTGCCTTGGTACATTAACACATATTTAAAATTAAAGTGTATTTTTTCCCTGTGAAGTTCCTACTTCAGAGACCGTGAATGTTGCTACATATTTGTCATTATTATGTTATTATGTTACTATTATATTATTGACTCCCACTGGAGCAAAAATGACTACAGCGATTTAATGCAATTTCTTCTGCATGTCTCCATTAAAATGCACTTGGTCAGACTTCAGCCACCTTGCCTGAGCCATTCGCATCCCAAATTAAATTGGTGTGAAATATGACATTTTAATTGGAGCACAATTCCCATTAATGGGACAAATGAGTGTGTGTCTGTGGGGAAAGGTAGGCAGGGAGGGGAGGTGATTTGGAATTGACTATTCTGAATTAAGATTCTGCCTCTTCGTCTGCATTCGTTTGACTGTGTGCCGGCGGCCGAGTCGTTCCGGGAGTCGTTGTTAACGGGCGGCGGTCTCTCTGGAGCTGTGTGCTCACACTGGCTTCATTAAAGGCGATTAAGGAATAGGTCAGTTTTGTCTTCCTGGCTGGTCTGAGCACAGCGCGCCAGATCCCAGGCAACATTTTCATCTTCATCTGGTTCGGGTGTGTGGCTGCGCTTACTCAGTCAGGCAGGAAACAAAAGCTGTCAGCTTTTTTCCCTTTTTTTATGCATTTATGCATGTCTGATTACATGTCGCAATGAGTCAAATCCGTGCATTTTCAGCCGTTTTGGTTTCTGCTTTGTGTGTGTGTGCGTGTGTGTGTTTGTGTGTGTGTGTGCATGTGTGTTCAGGCGTTGTATATTCTGCCCCCTGGGTAATACACTTGTGAGTTAGATTATACGCTACATACATTCATCAGATGCAGTGGCTTTGAGTGAACTATAAATATTCCGCAACTCACTCAGTCCTGATCTGTTTTTTTCAACAAGCAGTTTTTTACAATCAATCACTCATATTGATTATTATCTTGCTTAACTGCTGATGAATTGGGTTACACAGGTCACCATATGGGACGTCGGCTCAGTGCGTGCAGTGTCCAGAGGGAGACTGGACGAACACTAACTGTAAACGTGAAATTAATTTTTCAGGGCAGGTTGGCCACCTGTCTGCTGAGATAGAGAACAGGGCTGGCCATTTGGTAAGGGCAGGGAGAGGGGGTGCCAATGGAGACCAGGTGGGCAGAAATGTTGCCCCATATGTCACCCGATTTGGTCATCAGTTGTATGCTTCCTGTGGACTGGAAGGACAAACATATTGATACTATTTTCTTGTGCAGTGAATCGTCTGCATGTGCGCCGACCAGTATTCTGTGATTTGTGTTACACTGTAAAACTTATTGGAATAAAAATTAAACCAACTTTAAGTTTCGCATTTATTAAATTAAACATAAGTGGAATGCAATATGTGATAATCACAAACTAGATTTTGTTTTCCAGAAAGAGAATGAAGTGAATTATCTGTACAAAGTTGTTGCCAATGCACTCATATGTAACGCATTAAGTATGTTTCTTGCATTACCATTTATACAACCATCCAGTCAACAACAGCCTCCTTCTGCACAGCAACCAATTGCTCACTCACAAATTGGTTGTGCCTCATAAATTTGTTGTGTTTGAAATTTTATTTTTTTTCTCCACGTATCAGTTGTATAGTGTGCTGTTACTAAAACAGACGTCTCTGTTGCTCAAGTTGTCCTGCTATCCATCACGACTGCAATGAATTGTGCCTTACCCAGCTCTCCACAAAGTTTAGCCTTAGTTTCTTCATTCGTCTTTTACACCAGAACAGTCAGCTCAAAACAGGCTGTGTCAGGTTTATTAGACGTTGATTTAGTAGATTTTACTCTTGTTCTTGTTTTAGCATATTGTGGAAACATGGGTTCATTAACTTTAGATATCGTCAAATACAATGATAAATATTGCAATATTGCAAAAAAAACCCCAAAAAACCCCATATGGGACTATTTTCTGTTCTCTACACCACTATATCAGCTATACAGCATGACTTTCCTGTCATGTATGACCGCCGTTCGCCGTGGAGCGGCAGAATCCATGAGCTGTGAACTACCAAAAAGCATTTGGTTCCACTTCTAGCAGTTCTGAGTAAGTTAACAGACGGCATGAACACCTGGACGAGGGAGAGAGACGGAAAGAGAGAGAGAGAGATTGCGAGGAAAGCGTTGTGTGTGTGTGTGGGGGGGGGGGTGCGGAGCGGCGCATGCTGCAGCAGTCTTGGAGAGAATGGTTTCACTCAACCGTCTCTTTGAATCAAGGCGAGAGAGAACAGCTCTTTGCAGTCATTTGTCTTCCTTAATCATACAGCGCTGCGTGTTTTCCGGCGATGGCCCATGATGCGCATTTACTCGCACATCTGTGCGGCAGGAGCTGAGTGAAACATGTCCATCCCTCACCATTAGGAGCAATGAACCAGAGGTGTTCCATCTGAGTGCACCTGTACGTACCCAACCAGAAAGCGAGTTATGAGAGAGAGGGGTGCTTTAAGGACTGATTGCAGAGGAGAGAATCTTCTGGAGGAGGAGGGGAAGGGAAAGGGGCGCCTACTACAGACGGACATGGGGAAAAGTTGCCCCATGGTTGTCAGAGTTTCAGTAAGTTGGAAATTGATGGGGCCCACAGGCAGTATGGCTAATTTTAGTTGAAATCACCTAAGTGGTTTGGCTAATTTATCCCTCCTCTTCGCCCTTACCCCCTGGACACCCCACTCCCTCTGTCCCTCCTTCCCTCCTTTCCTCCTTTCCTCCTATCCCCCCTCCCTTTACCTCTCCTCTCCCCTATTCTCTTTGCTTCTCTTCTGTTTTGTTCTCCTCTCTTCTCTGGACTCTTCACTGCTCTATCAGATCATTCCATTCCAAATCATTCATAGGTTGCTTTAAGGGTTAAAGATAATAAGTACTGCAGAACGCAGAGTAGTTGCCTGTAAATTAGGAAATGGGTAGAGCAGAGAGATGAAGAGCAACGGGAGAAGAATGCAACAGGGCCGTTACCTGTGTTAGCTCTGCGAGCCCCTTCGCACTCATTCACACACTCTTTCTCCACAGCGCTCCTCCTCTCACTGATGAGCCCCTCAACACCAACCTAATACAGGCTTAGCAAATAGGAATTTCAATTGGAACTGCAAATTGGCGTGACAGTGAGAGGTCAGTGTAGATTAGTGGAATATTTCTCTAATCTGTAATTAAAATCCCATTACTCCCTGTGTTGTTGCTTGTAGGTGTCTTCAAAAAGAAAAAGGCCTTCAGAATTCAAATGGAGAGATAAGAGAGAAAGGCCAGGCAATCCTCACGAGGTTAGACACGGCTACTTTCCGGCTAATTAGCGTTTTTTTTTTTTGACAACATCAGGAACATGTAATGCTGCCCTATGACTGGGCTTGAATAGCGCTGCAACCTTGAAGATTATCCTTCTCGTTCTTTTCATTTTCCAAAGGTTGAAACACTGATTCCTCTTCTTTCGAGCCTTCTCTTTTTGCTCTGCTTCCTCTGCATTTGTCCTTCCTATTATTCAGCAGAGCTGGGTGTGATGATGTAATCATTTTTTTCCCTTGTTTATTCACAGTTTGAGCAATAACGCAAGATCAAGATTGTGCGCAAGCGGGTCAGCTTGTCAGCGTATTTAAATTCAACACTTGTAGTGCTAATAAGCTAGCAGGGCTTGGGAGCTTGCGAGCATAGCTGACTTCTAAAGCAGACTGCTTGTGGTTTTTTTTTTTTTGTAGGATTTGTATTATCATCTTTAGTGCCACCTAATTGAATTTCAAGCTCTTATCTGGTTTGCTGAGTTTGCCGTACTAAAGAAATGGCCAAACAAAAGAATGTTATTGTATCTGTTCTCGGGACTGATTCCTGCACCACAGGTGAATGGAGCTGTGTGACTAAATTCACTCCCTGGTAGAAAGAGAGCTGTTGCTAAATATCAGTATTAATATCTGGCTGAACATTCCTATTGGTTCTCTGCAAGAGAGAGCCGAGGGGAGCTGATAGCGAGGTCGTTCTGCACTAGATGAAGCCTGTGAACTCTTCCATTTGAAATGAGTTGGAGACAGAGGACGGAGTGTCTCCAATTCCCCTCTCAACATTTGTATCACATTGATAAAAATCATTATGACAGTCTGCGGTTCCCCGTGCCCGTCTGTTAAGTGCCTCTGCTGCTTCCCCATGCTCAACCTCAGCTCACAGAGCTGAGGAAAATGATATCTTTGCAGTGTTGTGCCGAAGCCAACTGCTCTTGGCAGTGCGGAGTGCATGGCTCTGTGTGTGCCAAGCACCTGGTCAAACTGAAGACAATGAGCAGCTTATGGATGCTGTCCATCCCCAGACATCATTTTTAGCCATGATATTGAGTAAAATGGTCAAGTTCTGAGGGAATCCTTACGGGGAAGACTTGAAAGACTAAATAAAAGTCAACATTTTTTTTTCCTCCTGCAGATCTTTAAGTATTGCTAAGCCTTCCCTGCTTCTCTTCCCCAGACGCTGAAAAGGATTTGAATACTAAGTAATCTTCCTCAGCCATTTTTGTCTTTCATAATTAACTCGTCATTGTTTTCGGCTTGCGCGTCTTTTTTTATGCCTCTCAGCCCAAAAAAGTGTTCATTTTCTTGCCATGGACATTTACTCCAGAATGGATCCTAGGTTCTGGATGATTAAACAATGCTCTCTGTCTTCTCAGGGTGGGGGACTCTGACCGGAGACTGCTTCAAGTAGAAACGAACTGAATTTCTCCTCTAGTGCTTCAATGAGAATGGCTTAATAAAGCAATAAAAGACGTGAGGCTGTGCAATTTAAGATGTTACTACTTGACCACTGTTACAGAATGGCATGAAACCTCCTGGTTAAATCACTATGACACATAGCTTTAAGTGGCCTTGCTTTTATATAGTGACAAAATACATGATGATAGAATACACCAATGTTAAAGAAATCAATGTATCAGTATTAAATCAGTTGGTAAGCAACACAACTGTCTAAAACTGTTCTATGAACTGTTTACTGGTGTGTAATAATTTTGAATGTTAATATATAGTTGTGTGTATTGATAGTCATTTTTGTGAAACCCTCAGAAACCCACTTAATCGACAGCTACCAGAACGTTTGTCATGAAAAAGTGAAAAACAGGGAATAAACATCATATGGGGAACATGCCGAGACCAAGCTATAGCAATAAACCAGTGTAAAGATTATATTACATCCCTTTATGCGTTTAAATATAGTCCATCCTTTCTCCCTCTCTCATTAGATCATTATTGTTTTTGTTCTTCACTAATTTCCTTTCCATTAATGCCACTGTGTTAAGTATCTTCATGCTGCTTCAACTCAGGATTTGTCCTTGAAGCACTTGTCCAAGCATGTAGCACTTGATATTCTTGATAAAGTGCTATTGTTGTACGGTACGAGCGTTTTCTCAATAAATACTTTTCCTTTCGCAAATGAAGTTGTTCTACAGCCTGTTTTATTTTTTTCTTCTTTTTCTCTCTTTTCTTGTTAGACGCCCCAGCAGACGTGTGCCTGGCTGCTTTCAGAATGTGATCCGTGTTTTTATCCTGACACGGAAGTGTGACAATGAAGTCAGAGCAGGGATCATTTGATGGCTTCTTTTCTTTTATGCAGCTGATGCGATTCCTTTTACACAAAGAGAGTTGAGCGAGTGGAGCTGGGGAGCCACCCTGGTGATGAACTAATAATGGCTTGTGCAGATGGGGTTTGCTGGAATGGAGCTGTCTGCTGACTGCAGCGCGCATGTGTGTAGACACGCAGCGGTGGAGAGTGCAGAGTGTCAAAGCAGCTCCCTCGCCGAACGCACTAGCGGGGCGTGCGTGCCGCCTGGCAGTCGGGTTGGCAGTCTGCGCTTTTTCCGAGTCAACCTGGGCTGGAGTTAGTCCAGGGTTAATTATAGTCGAGCACCCGAGTCTAGTGTCACCCATACTGTGCAGGGAGTCTGTCATTCTGCCATGTCCTGTAATGACAAAGGCAAGAAGAAAGACATGCTCCTCTTTGGCCTAAGTTTCTGCACGCCCTCTGCTTAACATAGGCAACATCTCTGCTAAAATGTCTCCCAATGACATGGCTTTTTTGGGGTGGGGGGGTGGGGTGGTTGTGCTATGCTTTAGCTCTGAAGCGCTGGGGCACATTTTGCAGCTGCCTAAAAACTCACGACTTTTTCAAAGTCACCTCTTCTTAAAAAAAAAAGTTAAAAATATATTTCTGTAACAAGTTTTATCTCTGTGGTTCAGGTATTCATTTTTCTATCACATATAATCAGTTGCTTTTCTTATACACAGCGGGACTCGCGCTGTCTACTCATGCCGGCATTCTCTGTCCTAGAAAAAACAGAACACTTTGCGTTTCTAAAAAGTTTTGTTCTCACCGTCCAGTTATTTTTACGGTGGCCCATTTCCGCCATTGTTGTGGCATTATTTTGACCTTACGCAGAGCAATTTCCCCCAAGTCAAATTAGCTTTTGCCATTCGCAGAAACACAGTAATGTAATGGCTTGACGGTTTTTGCTTCTGAACCATGGAAGAAATGGAAGGCTGTGCCATTGGGGTTAATAATATTCCTCCTCTTCAACAAGTACCGAGGGATATGGGGTGTCCTTGAAAACGACAGCACCTCACTTTTAGCCCTGCACCTCCGAGCGCTGGCTGCACAGGCTCCTGGGTAAAGGCAGCTCGCTCTCTCACTCCACTCTCTCTTTCCCTCACTTTCTCTCGCTCTTCTTTCACCCTGTCTTGTCCTGCTGTCCCTCCCTCCTCACCCCGTATCTCTATTTGCTGTGTCGGCCAATCGTTGTGACCAAAATGCCAGTGTCAGTATATGGATTGTCCCTATTGAACATTTTATCTACAGTGTGTTATGGAATTGCGTATTGGAAATAGTGTTTTTTTTCTCAGGCTCTAATGAGATATAAAATTATCATCAGGGGCGAGAAGCGTCATAGGCATATTAAGTAGCATGGATCAATACTTGCTCATCAGATTTTCCAACAGAAAGCATGCAGAAGCGTGAGAACTTAGCTCAGGCTTCATGCAAGTCAATGAACACCTGGAGCTGATCTCCCAGAGGTGGCTGAACATGGCGAGAGGGAGCTAGAGAGAGAGAGAGAGAGAGATACACGGTGAAAGAGGGTTAGCTGCAGCCCCTGTGCTATTGTTTGATAGGATATAGAGGGAGGTAGTCTCAGAGTGGAGCGCTGCCAGAGGCCCGCTGAGGTTTGCGCCACCTGTTTGTTTTCCTCTTCAGCCGTGTGCGCGGCTCTTTAAATGCCTGGCTGTGCCTGGCCCCACGGGATCCACGGGTGCGAGATCCGACACAAAAAAGGTGATGGAGGAGTCCTGGGTTGTCGTAGTAACTTGGGGATTATGATTTATTAATCTGCACTCCTTTAAATTCGAAAACCAAAGCATTGTGAGGTTACCCGGCTCGGCCCCCCCGGGGATAATCTTGCTGCGGAGAACAATTGAGAAACGCTGCGTTTTTTGTCTTCTTTAACTGCCGGAAAGTGCTCACTCCATTACTCCTCTGAGTGCAGCTGGGGGACAGGCACAGTAGAGGCGGAACAGTGGGGTGGGGTGCTGTGTGGTGGGGGGGTGTTGGGAGGGGAACGGTAGAGGGAGGCAAGGGGAGAGCAAAAAAGAGGAGAGGGTCACCCGAGACACGGCTGCAAGAAAGTTTGTTATTCCACGGAGAACTTTATTTTTGTACTCCGCTACACTCCGATGCCTCACTTTTCCTCATATTGTTTGAGGGAAGAAACAGCTACTGGACATGAAGGAATGTGTGCAGAAGCTGTGTTTATGAACACTCCTCCACCCATTCCTCCGCCACTGTCCTCATACAGAATACGCAGCTGTGGCAGAACAAGCATCCTGAAGGTTTATGTAACTGCACAGTTTCCCCATTTAGGTACGTTTAGAACTCCTTCCTATTCTCGTTAAATACATTATATAATACACAAACATATATTTAAATTGCATGGTTAATTACATAGTTATATGATAAAATACATTTGATTTACATTCTACTATGATAACACCATTTCTTTTGAGTCTAATATTAAAATCAGTCTATACTTATATCTGATATCCATCCATCCGTCATCTGAACCACTTATCCTTAACCAGGGAGCTGGAGCCTACCCCACTGGTCAAAAGCAGAGAAACACACACCATATCACAGCCAATCTGATTTTTTTGCTTTAAAAACTATTAAGCTTTTCAATTAGAAATTGTTCATTGAAGCTCTTCACTGAATCGTGTTCAGTTTACTCCAACACTCCACTACCCCACAGGGAGTAACACACAGCTAACAGCATGATACTATACAGTATAACTGTGGTTGTTCAAGCTAGATTTGTTACAGGACTAAATGAAACAAAACATAAGATATAAAAACATTTCAGATTTTCATTTAATCTTAAATTTAGCAAATGAACAGTAATTGTGCAATAGAATGTGCAGATGTGTGTTCCCTGATGAGAACATGTACTCAGTTTCAAAATCAACAAATCATGTCATTTAACTTTGGGTGCCCAAAACATTGCAAATGACTTCAATATTCAGTATAATGATGATTTCGCAGCTGCTCTGAACGTGGTTCAGTCAATCATTAAAACACAAAACAAGAAAATGAAGAACTTTACACTTGTTTGCGTGACCAATATCAAAAGTCTATGATTTCTCCTTTTCAGTTTAGATCACTGGGTTGAGGAACTTCGTGAGCTGGAGCTTTGTCTTTGAATCACATCCGCACATACCTAAACATCAAGCACCTGATGTACTCGATAAGTGCACAATCTGCTCCCACACAAGCAGAAATCCACAGCTATCAACATGACATCACACAGTGTGACTATATGATATTTCAAGCTAAAGTCGTTACGGGATTGGATCGAATTCAACCCACCCACACTCTCCCTCCGTATCCTATTCAGCATTCTCTGCTGATTTTGGCATCATATCAATGCCTGGTATCAGATCAGTGCCATCTAACGTGTCTGCATCTTTGAATCAGCATGTCTGTCTTTTAGAGAAGAAATGATAAAAACGTGGAAAAAATGTATTTTTATTTTCTGTGTTCAACAGTACCTTATCATTAAATTCAAATCATCACTGTCTTATAGTGCTTCCCACGAGTCTGCAATATACTTGTGGTGGTAGCCAGCGGAAAGAGTAGTGTAGTGGAGACATAATGATTGGGATGATGGGGGGATATTCGATAGGTCTTCCTCATCTTCACACTGTATTCTCTAAACTATCCTTTGAATACTCATATATTCTGAGTAAATGCATGACAAAATATTGGTCTCACCTTAGCTGAAGTTAGTGTTTATCTTTTTTTACTGCCATAACCCGAACTAATCTTTTTCATATTTAACCAGGATATGTTTTGAAATGGACGAATTATATGTGCTGAATACACTCTTGCAGCCAATGCAGCATTGTTGCCACGTTCTTACATAGAGTTCAAACCTACTACCAAAATCCCTTTTTGTGGTGGCAGAACCAGCAGGTTTGGGAGGGACAGAGAGAGGGGACTGTCTGTCATTCACTGACTAATCAATCGCAAATGCCGTTGTTTTTTTGGATGGATAATAAAATAAAAATGAAAAAGCTAAAACAGGTTAACACGTATGCTTTCATAGCTGTTAATATACCAGGGTGGCCTGTCCAAGTAAAGTCTACATGCACTGTCTAATAAAATAATATATACCATGATAGAACATCTTCTCTTCTCCATATAAATGTAAATGTGATTCTGAAACCTAGTTAGGTAGTTTGTACCAAATGCCACCATGCTTATTGCCAGAAATGCCCCTGATTTCTTTTATTTTTGCATATGTGTCACATTAAACATTACACACAAACTAATTGTACCTATTAAAGGAAGCAAGTTATCACCAACACCAACACAAATGTAACAGACCCCTTGTTACTCAGTAACTAAATTTAGTTTTGAGGAGACAAGATACGTCTGTCCAAGCTTGATTACTCTCAATTCTTAAACACCACTTAAATAGAAGCTTTCCAGCAATGTGGAGTAGGCTAAAAGCTCTTAACTGGCAAAACTGAATCTTCCCTGGAGTGGCCCTGCTGACTAAAATTCCTCTGAGAACGCAGTGGCACCTCATCTCCTGCAAAATCCTGCAGAGAGTGGCCAGTCATCAGTGCATGATCTGAAGCAAAAGTGTTATTGCAGTATGACAATGGTCTGAAGCACAAGAGCAAGCCCACATCTGAATAGGTTTTGGAGTGGTCTAGTGGATGCCTTATCTTGAACCCCCTCCTGGAACAGGACCTTAAACTAGCAGTACATGTTGAAAAGTCCTTCAATGCTGAATGCGAGCAAAATGGAGCTGAACTGCTCCAAAGCAATGTGAAAGACTGATCTCTGGGTATAGCAAGTGTTTGGTTGCATGTGTTGCTCCTAAAGGTGGCAAAACCAATTATTAAGTTTAAATTACTTCTGTGTTATAAAACCTTCTCCCTTAACAAATAAAAAGATCTTCTAAAAACTGTGATTTGTTTTTCTCATGTTCTCTCTGTCTCATATTACATTTTCTATGAGCATTTGAAACCGTTTAATGTGAAATATCTGCAAAAATAGGAAGAAATCAGTGGGAGGACGCTAGTTTGTCGAGCCTACTTGATAAATGTGAAGTTTCTGCAGACACAGCAGCTCTCTTCAGTGTTGTGGCTACTTCTAGTCAAAGTCATAGTCACCTGAGAGGCTGAGATTAGACTAAAGTTAAAGTGAAGAGTTCGGGTACAATAATGGCCTGAGGTCTCTACTCCTCCACAGCGGAGACGGATTCAGCAGGAGAGGAGCGAGCCTCATGCCAGACAGATCTTTGGCAGGCCTCTCCTGCTTCACTTGGCTGGGTGGCCGCTCGCACCATCACAGCCAACAAGACGGTTAAAAAAGCAACAACATGGAAGTGCGGGCAGAAGAAGCTGTCAGCGTGCCGTAACAACTTTTACCTCCCGTCGTCATGGAAAACGTTTGAGTAATGCTCCAGCACCAGGGTGGACACGGTGCCATTACTTTAATCTGTCATTGCTTTCTTTATTTGGCCAAGTACATCACAGTACACCATAGAAATTCTGCATTTGTAACAGTACATAATAGTGGGATGGGTTGTTTTTTTTTTCCGCAAAGAACGCATTCATTTTTCTTTTCTTTTTTTTGGTGACACATAAAAGGGCTACAGCAGAGGCAGAGCCTTAAACCTCATTTACAAAATCTGTATTCTGTCCTGTAGATGCAGAGAATAGGCTTGGAGGCTTCTTTAGTCCTGTCATCTGTAGGCCAGATCTGAGGAGACATATGTAGTTGATTATGGTGTACCATTTTCCCTTGATAATATGTATGTGTCATTTTGGAAGCATCCTTGTGAGTTGCATAGACAGATTTACCATGAGCGTCATTCATCATTGTGACGCGCTGTGGTTTCCCTTTGCCTGTCAAGGAGCCTATAAAATGTACCCAAAACCACAGGAATATACAGTATATATATATAAGTATATGGAGATGTATGGAAAAAAAATCCCGTAACCCCAAAAATCATGTCATATATCATGTAATGTTTTGAAAGAACATTCAAGGCGAATGTGGATTTTTTTTTTTTGCTTGTATTGTTAAAGATGAAGTACACCGCTGCATAAACCTGCCACATTTCCACTGTTACGTATAGCTCAGGAAATTATTTTGTATTCTTTCCTCTCAATGGGGTAATTTATGCTTCGGCATGGCAACTTTCTGTCACCACTTGTATTACGTGCCGTGATTGATATTCTTCCTCAGTCTTACCGTGGCCTCCAACAAGTGAGTCATGATCGAGATATTGCAGTTTGCCAGACTGTTTGGGCCATTAAGATTATTACATAATTGATATATTTCACCCGCCGGCACAATCTAATGTGATGTGTGTGACTGAGTGTTGCTCTTTTTACAAGCTGCCGGAGATTTACATGAATTTGCCGATTGAAAGAACGTTCCAGAGCACATGTCTGTCCGTGTTCATCACGTCAGTAAAGTTTGAGAGATGGAGGACGGAGAGTAGAAGAGAAAGAAAGAGAGAGAGAGGAAGGGGCCTGGAGACAAATAGGAGAAAAATGGTGTGGTGTATGGGGATCCCAAGTTTGGAAAGGCTGGAAAGAGATCTAAAAATGAAGTAAAAGTACTTTTGCTGCAGTGATAATGGACCTGAATATGAAGTAGAAGAATTAAAGGGCCCATTTCATGGGAAATCATATTTTATGAAAGAATTTAATGTGGCATATAAACACCGTTAAAGTTTCAAATGTGCCAATCCATTCTTAGTACATACAATCCAAATATAGAGATTAAGCTGGAGAAATAGCCTGGTTTGACCGTGTTCATGATGTCACCCAAGCATTTCCATATGTTCAGCTATTCAGCCAACAATGTTCGGACTTGCAGAACACAGACACAACACACTACAGCCAGTTAGAACAGAAGTCATTTACTTATAATTTCCTGATTTCTAAAGGATAAAAGACAACTGTCATGCAAAAAAATGCTGTAGTTCTACAGATGAATGCTGTAAATGAATGTAAGTGAGGAAAATGCAAAAGAACTATGGGACCTTTCATTAAAAAAAGCTTAAGCAAGCAGTCTGTTAATTGAAAAACTGTCTGTAGAAAGAAAGAATGTCTGTAAATGTAAAGTTTTAGTTGGTTTATTGGTTATCTAAGTAACCAAGTGTTCACTTAACTTTAGCTATAATGAGCAACTGTTGTGACTGATTTTCCACAGTATTTAAATGAAATTTAGAATTAGAAAGCAAAAGCCTACTAGATCTACTAGACAACTGGCTACATGTCCTAAGCCTGTTAGTTATGAAAAGTAAAGTTTTTTTTAAATTTATTTATTCAATAGAACATTTTCACTAAAATTGAGTAGCATAAGAGTGAAAATGCATTTCAGCACAGTAACAAGAGTTATAATTCTTTCCATGGGCAGTAACGGATGAACACACACACACACACACACACGCATACACACAAAAGACCTTCAGTCGCAGTAGCAGATGGACATTTGAAGAATGAATTGATACCAGTGTGTGATAAGGCAGCTCCTTCTCAGATCAGCCCTGCCAAGGTGACTTTGGGCTGGAGCCCCCTCTGGAGAGAATGTGGTACGATGCATTGATCAAAGTATAGTGACTTGTACAGATACACCTTGCAGGACCCACAAAGTCTGGTACGTTTGTGTGTATGAATGTTCTTTTGTATGTGTGTGTATTTGTGCGTGCTGCAATATGACGAATGAGATCCAGCCCAAGGTTTGGCCACACAGGGAAATGATCACTCGGTATTGTTGCTACTTTTCTGGCTACTTTTCTGCATAAAACTCCTGAGTATGTGTGTCTCGGTGAGGCAATACTTGGATTTTGCTACCATTTGAAGCTTATTAATGAGTTTGACAAAGTTTGAAAATATTTGTCTGTCCTATCTGTAAAGTTTCCCTGGGATCCGGAGGCTTTTTGCTCCGTGCATTGGCTGTGGAGAAGGGCGTGATTTGCTAGTTAATAAATCATGCAGGATGAGTTTATCATGGAGATACAGAAGCCCCCTCTGGGCTGCGCAGGGTAACACCGCGTTTCTGGGAGCTGCTACAACACATGATGAAATGCTGCTGTCAAATACATCACTTTTATAGCGGCGAACTTTTTAGCTTTATTCCAGTCAATAGTCGGTGTGGAAGACTTGTTTATGAAGTTTATGTATTTGGCGCCTAGCAAACTAAGTAGGAGGCAAACAAGCAGACATTACTGAAAGTGCAGGTAATGCCATGAACGGCGTTCAGAGGCAAAATTTGCTTTGTGCTGCTCTCTGTTTTGTCGGGTTTGATTGTCGTCTGGCGTCGCAAGCTGTTCAGTTGCGAGGCGCTTATTTAAAGCTTAAGATTACGGTAGGTGTTTGGCAGGTTCTTAAAAATACATTTGTCTATATTGTATCAGATCTGAGTATTCACACAGACACAGATTTACAAACTCCGTACCAGAGACACTCATTATTTTGACCTGTTTTAGCTCTTATTGATTTGTTTGTGATGAAAAAGTTGTGAACCTGCTATTAGCAACTGCAATATTTTTACAGCCAGTTTTGCTCCTTTCCTGGATGTACATGGTCTGAGTCGCAGTATTCAGTCCACAGAGTAATTGCTCCTTGAAAGGCACCATTTCGGTCAAGGCTTCAAACTCTTGAGAGTGACTTTGAAGGGAGGAACACCCAATGCACCAGTGCTCCGGCAGCGCCGGCGTGTGTTGGGGAATAGGGAAGGCGGTAATGGGGATCTCAGCTAATGACTTGGGAGAACAAACCTTGGTCTCTTAACATTGGAAGCCTTATTATTTTTAGCTCTGGCCAATGTTAAGCTTATCCCTATTACAGGGACCATTCTTTGTGCTATCAGATGTGGAAATTAAAGCTAAATGACTTAAGGGGATGACTGCCCATACCACAAGTAGGCTAGTCTGCCCTTCAACAGAGCTCAACTTGACATCTCTGTCCATTAAAGTCTTCCTCGTTTCTTTAAGTTGTTCTAACTTGGACGTTTGATTCTTTAGACTTAAATGTGGCTAGAGGTCAGTGAAAGATTCTGTGTTACTGTGAAGTAAATGATTGGCTTTGTCCAGACAGTTACTAATTACTTGTACACCCTTAAAAATTAAGTTGTCAAAAGAATTCTTCTTAGTCGTGCCGGAGAAAAACTGCTCCAAAAATCTTTAGTCAGGAATGCAAAAGGGATTGCGGAGTCTGCCAGCAATTTAGAAGTTAGTGATAAGCCACCGCAAATATGTGATACAATAATAAAGCATGTAAACTGACATTATTGCATAATTTTAACTGATTTCACATTTTTATTTTTAGAACTTTCAGGCACAGCTGTTCCCACAATTGAGGAGACTTCAGGTGCTCCCTCACTCACTCTAGGGTGGATGCTGCTTTGAATATGTAAACCAACAAGCCACGATTTTGTCAGGCAGCTCCTGATTGATGACTTTATCAATAATGCTGAATAATTGTTTCGGCCCTAATTTCTGTGGATGCTTAAACACCAACTCTAAAAGAGACATGCAGGCATGAAGAATCTCTAAAAAAAAAAAAGGAAAACCCTCCATGCAGTAAGTGATACATTTTGCCTTGACTCAGAAGTCTAACCCACGATTTAGGAAACTTAATTTTTTAAGACAATAGGCTCTAAATGTATGTTGTTCACTAAAAAATGTAAATTCTCTCAAATTAAAACTGGGGTTTTACACCTTAACCTCTTTAATTGCAGGACCAAAATGACAAATATAGTTTCATTACACAAATTCATATGGAGTATAAAAAAAGTTTTTGTCCAAATTATTTGTTCAGTCGGGCAGCAACTCTGAGTGCTGGATGAGTCTCGTTGCTCTTAGCAAGTCTGAGCCAAACTTTCCCGACTGTGTAGATGTTTATCTATGTTAGGGAGTGAGTTCACAACCCAATTTAGCCTCGATTCACATCAGTCGACCTTCTTGAATGGACTGTTGTCTTTGTGTGACTACAATAGGCAGTGTGCTGTTGTTTATTTATTGGGATTTTACTTCACAGTGGCAGGCAGGAGCAGAGGATGTCAGCTTGACCGCTTGCTGAATGGACTTCTGAACGTTGGCTGAGTGATAGGGAGAGGTGCTGATTAATGGCTGTCGTGGTGGTGAAGGCGAGCTCCTCTCAGACAGGTCACTGTATGACACAGGAAAGCTCTCTCTCCAGAATCCCTCCTCGTCTAGACGAACGGACGGGAGCTGACAGCACACAGCTCAGCTCCTCCGAGGATCGGCTGGACACAGCCTGACTTATTTATCTGCCCTGTGCGCTGGCTCTGTACACTCCACACTCACATGCACTACTCCTAGGACACACTGAACTTTCTCCCTGCTCTATTCAACAATGCTATTTCAGTCCCGGACTTACCTCAAAACAATGCATCATTTGTTAACCTCAATTTCACACTCATGGCATTGCTTTGAATCCATTTTTTTTGCCACTGAATGGGTTGATTGTACTGATTAGACCTGCTCAAGGCATGGTTCGCTGTCCTGCCCTGAAGTTCAGTTGTGCTCTTTCCTCCCTCTTTCTAGTAATGAGATGAGCATAGTGGGGTAGAAGATAAGCAGAGGAAATCTCAAGATGCTTGCCAGCAGGCTTTGGAATATATTTAGCGAAATGTTTATGATGCCAAAGAGCAGGGCCGGCTTCTCATTAGCTGATAAACCAGTGGCAAGAGTTTGGGGCTGCATTAGTCTTTTGGGTTCCTCTTCAAACGTTTCCCATATTTATACTGTACCCGTCAAGTGGCAGTTGACTGCTCCAGATGCCCCTCATGTGCATTCAAGAGGAGAAAAAAAAGATATAAAAAAAGAAATGAAGCTTGCTTCGTTCAACGCCACCAAATGAATGCAAAAAAAAAAAAAAAGTGTGTGCTAAACTTGAAAAGATCAAACACGCGGGAGGATGTTGAGACGCTGGCCAGTGTTCTGAACTCTGCATAATTCATGCTCTCCGACTTGGGTCCTCCCTAATGAGGGTCTCGTGGCGGCTGTTTTTTGGATGTTCGAAAGAAAGCCCTGGCGGAAAAGCTCGCCGTGACCCGCTCCGCAGACGCAGAAGCCAACCCTCGTCCTGCCGACGCCGTCCTGCTGACGCGGAGATGAAGAGCCACTAGCTGTGACTAGAGGGGGCACTCAAGAACAGATTTTATGAATGCACCTTTAACTGGAATCACTCGATTACTTAGCGGCATGTAATCACAGCCAAACACTGGGTTTGTTCCAACCTATTGCTGTTAATTACACTATATTCTAGTGACTACTCAATTAGGACAGGGTTTCCGGTTGGTGCCGGGTCTGTTGCGGCCCTTTTATGAGCTTTTTTTCCTCACTTTGAAATCACAAAAAAGCAAAACCGATTCTCGGTGAAAAGTCCATGACCTTTTAATTGTATGTGAAAACCGAAACACTGCCGGTGTAACTAATGCACTGGCAGAAACGTCAGAGCATAATTCTTGCTCTTGATACTTTTAGTGCTGTGTCGTCTATTCTCTTGCATCAGGCGAAGGCCTGTCTCAGCGCAACACTGCTGGCTTTGTAATCATCCACTGCAACAAAATACGGATTATCACAGCAGGAGGGGCTGTTTGAGAACGAGAGTCTCCCAACCAAAGCCTGCGCAACCGCAGCAGCTATTAATACCAGAAATCCCCTCTACAGTGTGCATCAGTCTGTTGCTTAACCGTGTAGCCTCTTCATTTCTCTATTACAACCCGGGTAATGGAACGCACTCAGCAAAGGGCTTCAGTAAACCACTGCGAAACTGTAAAGGAGCCTTCAGAGGCTGCTGAACTGTACAAATATGCAATACGCATGCGCATGTGACATAATTCCAATATATCAAAATACTGTCTTATCAAAATATTATTTTTATATTTGTTAACAACCAAATAGCCTTTACTGTGTGTGATAAATGGACCAATAGGAATGGTCCAGAATAGCTAGCATTAAAAGTCTTGTTGCATTAAGAAAGTTTCTTTTTTTCCTGTTCAAAGAACATGTTTATTTGGTTTTGTTATGAGAACAGAGTGGGAAAATTCCATGTTGAAAAGACAAAAGACCTTCAGGATTGTTCCTTAGTAAATCTGCACAAAGGCCCTGGCTTCCATTTATTCAATTTTGTTAAGGTTTACTGAAAATGGGCTAAACCCCCCTTTCCTTTCCACTGCCTCTGCTTTAGCAGTGTATCTGGGGAGCAGTCCTAAGCTGTCCTGTGCCCCTCCATTCAATAAGAGATCAAATAGAGGTGTAGTGCTGCTGACTTTCATAAGCTCTCCCTCAGCGCTGTATAGCTGAGCTCAAACATTTGTGTGAGGACAGAAGCACTACAGTTGCGGCATGCAGGTGATAGCGGTTCTCCACATTAGACACTCCGAAGTGTTTTATTTCTTTATGTGTGCGTGTGTGTGTGCATGCATCTACTTCATGTATTTAACGCTTTGTGAGAGACAAATATTCCCATGAAGGCAGAACAACATGGCAATGTTTGGCTGTTCACTACAGAAGTGGGACGTATGTCTAAATATTGTTATTATGATACATTTTGGTCACATTACGCCACAAGATGTTTATTTGAGCATACCATGGATCTCGAGCACTGACCAAATGCCAATGTTTCATTACAAAGGGAGCAGAATTTGACTCGATTTACAGTTCAGTGCGTTCATAGTTTTTTATAGTATTTTTAAAATGTGGTACCACTCTTTTTTTATGGATCAAGCATCAGTAAATGAAATGATGCACATCTAGTCATGCTCTTTCTATTATTTATACTGATTTTGCCGGTTAATCCATAGCTTTTTGTTCTTCTTAATAAAAGTATTGATCACATCAATGATTCATATTATGTATCCCTAAAAGCTTTTTGGTAAAACCAAAAGAACCAAAAGACATTTTGACTGATGTGGTGGCCGTTAATATTAGGTGTGAGTTAAGGCAAAGCAGTATTTAGTTTCAGTAATGCAGGGGACACTGGAAATATCCTACAAAGACAGGACTGTGTGTGTTGCAGTGTCAGAATGGGAAGCTCAGCGTATCTCTGCCCCTTTCTTTGTGATTCATGCAATAATGACACACATCCTGACACCTTTATTCCCCCTGCTGCAGGTAAGCATCGCTGATTAGAATCTATGAGCGAACTGTGTGAACATTTGAGGCAGAGGATGCCAGAGATTACACTGCCACCCTCTGTTACTCGCACCGCTAGCGCAACTCTCTAAGAAATAGGGAAAGAACGAAAGAAAAGGCTGTGCCGTAAAAAGGGCCCATTTGCATAGCCATGACAACATAAGGAAGGAATGAGAGGGTTTTGGTGTGTTACTAAATAACTCTTAGTGCCCGGAGTAATTACCACCTCCACTGCTGCAGCTAGGCAACACAGCATGCAAAGGTGCAGCGGTCGTCATTTAACTTGATGAAGAAGGCTTTATCCCGCTAAGGCTATTTGTCCTTGTGTTTCTATGGAGCAGTGCTGCCGTGTGGACAGGCCCTCGTGCCCTCCAATCCAAACATGTCAGACGCGCCGTGGTTTTTTCCGCAGGCGCAGCCAACCCTCTGCCACTCGCTGAGCAGCAAACAGCGCAAGCCTAAGCTCACCTTCACTGCTCCAGCCGCCTCACGGCCCCCTACCTGCCCAGCACTGACCCCCTCTGTCTGGAGACCAGGGCTCAGATGTGACCCCTAACCGAGCCCCTCTGGGGCCAGCACAGGCCGGGTCAGAGGAGCCTTTGTTCAGGCCTCAGCAGGCTGTAAAGCGGCTCTGTGGTGAGGCCACATGCTTGGGCTCACCCCTGAGTGCAGCGCAAGCTCTGCTGCCTGCATGCTGGGGGCTGGATGGATAACTCAGACTGTGAGCCGGCCTCTGAAGTGTGCTCCATGGAGCTGGGTCTCTGAACAGAGCCAATGCCAGGCCCACTGCTGCTGCAGGCACTGCTGCTGCTGCGGCAGCTAATGCCACTGTGGCTGCCCAAGCTGTCCCTTCTGCCATTTAACTACGAGCAACTAGCATTGCCTCATTTGACCCCCATAATCTGCGTCCATATTACTCCACTTTTTAAATTAAGACATTATTCAGTAACTGCTATAAATGATTCAGCAACTATGGTCAAGCTAATATGTAAGTTCTAAACTTATGAGTGAGGAATTGAAGTAGGCATAAATGCAGTTTGCAGGTCCACTTAAAATGTTTCCATGATTTTGTAACCACTCTTAATTCTTTATTGTCCTTTTTTGTAGGGTTATAAATGTATTTAATTGATAACATTTAATCATTTAATAATAATTATATGTTGTAATCAAATGCTCTCCTCTTCTAAATTACAGTAAATACAAAATATGAGTCTTAATATCTCTTACTTTATTAATTTTAGTACGTGTGGTTGTATAGACAGCCAGTCCATAATCTGGCTCCTTTAAGATGAAGGGATGAGTAATACACCTGGAGTTTAGTCTCCTGTTTAAGGCAGTTTTCCTTATCTGCCGGTGAGAAGTTGCTGACATCGTCAGATAGACACTGAACCTCTTTGCTATTCTCTTGCTCTACTCGCTGATCCCTTGAGAAGGATCTCACTCCCTCAAGAATCCCCATCTCACTGTCTCTAAACAGAGCTGTATTGAAATCCTGTCAGCCCCTCTCTCTGTCTCTGTAACATTAGCATTTTAGAGTGGACTGCGTATGGAGATACTTGGAGTTCCTCTGCTGAGAGTGCTGCGAGCAGCAGGGCTTTTTAAAGCAAAACGACCATCTCTTTCTCTTGTACTCAAAACTAATGAGTCTCCTTTCATCCGAGATCAATTAAAACAGCATTGTCAACAGGCAGGCAATTTTCGAGTGACAGTTTACAGAAAACACCAAAGGGAGCGCTGTGTCGGACAAATAGGATATTTGCCAAATTTTGTTGTGCTCATTTAACAGCTGTGTTGAGGCGAGACAATGGCAATAGGAAGAAAGTGTTTTGCATGCCTCCTCCCCATTTGTGTGTAATACTGACAGTGGCAGTCAGTGATGTATGACCATTTCCCCCTTCCCCTCTCAGGGATGACAGAGTGGGCGGGGCCTGCATGTTAAGTGACATTTAAATGCTTATGGCCACTGTCAGCCTGACGGTGCCCGCTGACATTCTGTGTTTGATGTTGAGTAATTAAATTAAGGTGGTTGGTGGGCGTTTCGGTTCTATTGGAGGAGATGCTAGACTCCGTGGCCGCCGGCCCCTCTGCAACCCCCTCCCCTCCACCCAGCGCTGCCCACTCGCTGACTCAGTAAATGCTACATTTGCATAATTATCTGTTTAATTGGCGAACCTGAGCCATCATGCCCCTTTATTGTAAGCCTGGGAGTCCACGGCCGACTCTGGCTGCGCACATGCAGCAGGATGAGAGATTACTGTGCCCGCAAATTGCCAGCTCACGTTATTTCGTCTCTCCCTTCTGCTTAACCTGATAATCGGCCGTGTTAATAAACTGTTTCACACACCATCGCCCACTTCAGCCCCTTTCCCTCGTACAAATTTGCTGGATGATTAAAAAGATCAGGTTGAGCACAGATGATTGGATTTATGTCTTCGCTTTAATATCGTGGAGAGCAGCATAGCATCCTCCCTGCACCCTTTCAATTAAAATTGAGAAGATTATTATCAGGAATCCCACTGCTGGAGATGCTAAAGTGCTACTGTTCCCTCTGAGGTGCATCAAGATATAATTGTCTCATGAGTCAGTGGCTGATAAAGCCAAGAAAGAGGAGAAAATGATTTGTACCAGAATAATGGCAACAAATAAGTTTGGTGCACAAAAGCCCTGCGCTCGGGTTTATAAGAAACCAGCAAGGTTACGCTCGGGTGAATGGCCTTGGAAGTGTAACAATGGCTTTTATTGAGCCTTTAAAATGAGCTTGGTGAGGAAGAGCAGAGGGCTTGTTTCAGTATGTACAGATTAGGTAACAGAGCACTGTGTAGAGTGAGAGACTAAAAGAGAGAGAGAGAGAGAGCCAGAGCAAGAGAGAGAGTTGAGACATAGTGTTTATAATGATGAGGGATGTGTCTGTAAAGAATGAGTTGGATATGGAGGAGTCCCATCTGGGCTTAACAGTCCAGTGCAGATAAAATCATATTAGAGACCCCTAGCTGGACCTACACACACACACACACACACACACACACACACACACACACACACACACACACACACACACACACACAC
>JBBPDC010000129.1:9272695-9284447 GCA_037974485.1 Hemigrammopetersius urotaenia | reverse complement strand
AAAACGCCAAAAACATTTATGTACCTTCTTTACTCTGGAGAGGGACACACACACACACACACACACACAAACACACACACACACACACACACACACACACACACACACACATAGATCAAAGCAAGTCTCTTTCAAAATCCATGAATCTTGTACAAAATGATAAATAAACAATTTGGAAAAAAGTCTCTCTATTTCTCTCTCCATCTCTCTTTATGCCCTTTTTTCTCACCCAGTCTAATTAAGTCTCTCACAGACTTTTTCTCCATGCACACACACACACACATTATTTGGCTCTTGCTGATGTTTGTAAGTGTGACAGAACCATTGTAGGGGTCTCAGTGTGAGCCACACACACACACACACACACACACACACACACACACATATACAGTGGTGTGAGTGTGAACCCAGAAATAGGGGTTTGATAGTGAAGCCACAAACACTACATACATAGTATCAGGTTGTATACGCTGAGCTCTCTCTCTTCCCTTTTGCTTTTTCCCCCTTTTTTGTCACTGGGGAATGTGCCACCAATGCACTCCAGTCTGTGAGGAATTCCACTGGGCTGTTTGTGAGTGTGTGTGTGTGTGTGTGTGTGTGTGTGTTGTGATTCTGAGAATGCTAGTGCTTTTAAAAACCAGGAAATTCCATTAGGAGCGCGTGTGGTTTGAAAGGCAGCGCTGGGCCTGGTGTCGCTGTAAAGAGGGTTTGAGTGGCGTACGCTAACACGCTGTAGCACATAAATCAATGGGCACCTGTGGGAATCTGGTGTGAGGCTGGGGACAGAGAAAAGAGGAGAAGACCTCTCAGGTTTAAGGGGTCCATCTCTGTCTAACTGAAGCAGTATTATTCCCTCTGCGACACTGAGAGCCTGCATTGAGTACTGACATGAAGAGGCATCATATCATCATATCAGTGCCGTATAAGTAGACTGACCGGGAGAGTACAGGATTGCTAACAGCTTCAACTGTTCGACAGTGCCACAGCTGAGGAGAGAAACATTTCAAATCCGTGATTACGCACTGTCAACACAGAATACTGAAGTTTTATGGCATTGAGGATTTTTAATAAATACTCTTCCGTGTCACTATATATTCCTGTATATTGGCAACAATGGAGAAGCTTTGTTTACATTGTGTTTGTTGACTGTGGATTCCTGTTTTTATGGTGATAGGTTTTTTTATACTTGCTGTAGTGATCAATACACATACATCCATGTGTCCATTTTTATAGTGTAAACCCGAAATATGCCCCCAAATATGCTCCCAGAACACTTTAATTTCATTTGAATTTCAAGTTAATGCATCACCCTTAAAGAAAACGTAAAGGTAAATAAAAAATCGGAATCAGAAAATTTTATTGCTTTAAAAAAACGTTAGCAGCATTTGCAAGCTAAATCAAATCAAAGACTCTCTCGACCCGCTCTCTACCAGCATGTTTAGACAGGGCACATCTTACTAATACTGAATAAACTGCAGTAACTGTTGAAAATGTGAGGGGTGGGTTAAAACACTAAAATCTGAGGACAAGACACAGAGCAGTCATGCTACATGCTGCAGCAGGCTTCTTCTTCTTTTTGCGGCAGTTGACAACTTTTCAGTGTATTCAGTTCAAGAAAATGCACTGAATCCATGAATGCTGATCTGCGTAAAACTGAGGGGTTACTGTATAGATAGATAGATAGATAGATAGACAGACAGACAGACAGACAGACAGACAGACAGACAGACAGATAGATTCTGTATACAGTACTGTATTGTTATTGGCTCCCTATGTGTCCCTCTATAGTATTTTATAGTATGCTGTTCTGTTGTGTTCTATGTTGCACCTATGGTCCAGGCAAACAATATTTAGTCTCACTCTATACAATATGTATATGGCTTAGATGACAATAAAGCTTACTTACTTACTTACTTGCTTACCAAAACAATAAGTTGACGCACACATTTGTATAATATAAAATAAAAATGAGGTAATGCCATAAACTATGCTGCACTGCTCTTCAGTGCAGTGTGTATGACATGGCCAAAACGTTCCAGCTGTAGCAGCAAGAGCTCTAGCGATCATGCAGCTGCGTCATCTGAGGGACACAGGGCTAGTGTGAGTGGAAAAAGGCAGAACCTCTTTTCAGCCGAAAGTGGTGGTCTTCATCACGCTGTCACTCTTTGTTGTGGTGTGGGAGAATGAAAACATCGCTCTCAGATATGTTATCAGTGGTAATGGCTATTTACTTTTTGACAGCCATCCCACAACCCTCAAATTTATATAGCATGACTTCAAAAAGGGGGAGCTAGGCATGCCTCCTACACCCCCCAGTTTAGCACAAAATCTTGCACCAATACACAGAATGCAGTGAAACAACAGCAGAAAATAAAGACAGAGCTTTTAAAGGACAAAAATTCTCACAATGCCACAGTTACGGATAATTGAATCTGTTGCCTTCTGTAAACCGGTACATTTTATGCAGAGGCAGAACAGCCCGGACAACCGGTTCATTTACATTTTGGGCCCACTACTCAGTCTAATGGGGGCAACGATAACTCGACCCTACAGATATAGATAGTAGTTGCTGTTTGTTGTGTATCTGTGCAGTCAGTGTTGGGCCCTGCATTGTTTATGGCTCCAAACTCAAGACCATCAGATCAGTTTATTCTGCAGCACTGATCCATACAAAATCAATATGTCTAATAAACTGAGCGCTGTGTGAACTCTGTATTAACAGTATCAAGTGACAGGAAGAAGATGCAGCAGTTACTCACTCACAGTTTACATGGGAGTGTTTAAAAGAAACATGGCAATATTAAACAGAGTAGAAACACTGGCACGCAGGTCTGAAAATGTGCAGGTTGTGGATCATTGCCATTTAAATCAATGTCTGCTGGCCACAGTGGCATGGACAGAACTGAAAAAATAATTATATTATATCATACAGATACCGCCAAGTCCATTCAAAATATACCTAAATCGGAATATACCTGGATCTGAATCTTTTGATTGGATCAGGACATCATTAATGTTTATTGATCACATGTTTTACAGTACAAGAGGTGGGAAATATAACAGTATATTAATATGTTTAATTAACTGTTACAATACTGTATCGTATTTTATGGATACTGTGTAATTTTAAAAGAATGAACCATTATAAACAATATTTGGACATCCACTGTTTATACAATTTTCATGCTTGCAGATGTGAAATGGCTGTTTTTCTGGTGAATTCTGCCTATTCCACAAATGTGGGAACACTATATTTCTCACTTTCTATTGTGAAAAGTATCGTGATGCAATATATTTGCCATATTGTCCGCCCTACAGCAGCTTGTATTTTGAGGCTCTGGTCACTGAACTGCCTGGCACACTTCTAAACGAAACGTTGTATTTCAGACTTGAGAGAGAAAATGATATTCTGAAATGAAGCAGTAAAAGTTGCAGCCATGATTACAGCATTTAAGCAAGTGCAGCAAAGATAAGCATAAAGGCATGAGGAACTCTGGGAGTGCATAAAGATAACTATTGCATAAATTGCGTAGAGTATCTATGGGCTTTTCTTTTTCTGCTTGGTGCGTCAATATAAAGAAATGACAGGAAAGATCATCTGCTTTAACTAGCCGGCCGTACCATTTTCCAAGACTAAAGCTTGCTGTGTTCGTTTCACTTTTGTCTTTCATAAACACAGCATGCTGAAGGGTAGGAAAAGTAAAGTCAAAAGTGACCAAACACGCAAATGAAACGGGATATCATATTTAGTGGGCTCCCTTAATTTGGATTAGCCATGTGCAAGCGATTAAAGAGAGTCTGTCGTTTAGAGGGGATGGCAGGAATGCAAATGTCAGTTTGTCTGCTCCACACTGGAAAGTCTGAAATCATTGCTTGCAACTGAGAGAGCTTGGGGCTCAGGCAACTGCTGGGGTGTGTGATATCAGTGGCATAACTAGGATCTTTATAGGCCCTGCTGCAAACCAAATTAATGGCCCCAAAAATTACCCTCAGTGGATTAAAAAATAACAGTGTAACTTTGTTGGTGTAACATGCTATTGTTCAAAGTTTATATAACTGTTATATTAAAAACAAACTAAGTAGTAAGTTTCATTTATGTTAGTATGCTTTCGGTCTGATTAGAGTACTGTGTCATTTTAAAAGAATGAACCATAACATTCTTTTAAAAGAGTTTAATAAAAGTTTAAAATGTCACGGTATGGTTTAAGGATTTTATACAGGTATATATTGAGCCAATTAACTACAAAATTGTTCTCTTCTTTAAATAAACTTTTGAAAACGTTTCTAAATAGCACCAAAAACGTCCACTGTTTTAAGTTTTTACCAAGAGTGTAGAGCAGTACTGAGAAACAATATGTTTATGAACATTATTAACCCTTAGAGGAATATGAGCCGAGCTCTGGCTGGTCTCAGGGGAGTTTGATCACAAATATGTGGTTAGAACGTTAGAGAACATTAGAGTTCATTATTACGATGCAACAATTACCCTCAGGAACTTTCAGCTAACAATGGAATTTTAGAATATTAGTATAGAATTCTAGGATTTTGGGAAAAACTCACTCTCCAGGGCCTGGCACTGCTTTAAAGAGCTCCCTTCTCAAGAGGATCATGTTTTATTGAACTTTATTTGGGGGAGAAAGATGTGATAATGAACTGGATCTATACTCCCGAGTGCGAAGCAGGGCTCCGGTAAACATGTTCCAGCACTGTGTGATAGAGAAGGAAAGGGAGCGAGGTGACGGCACAGTATCTAGTATCATCAGCAAGGTCGGATAAAAGGCACTGCAAGGACCCAATGCTCTAATTCATCCGCCGGAGCCACTGTCCACCTCGCCACACACTCCTGCCCGAGTTTTTAGATTGTGTTAGTGCGAGAAGGTTTGTGTGAGAGGGGGAGAGTGCGGATGAATGTGTGAGCTACAGAAGGAGAGAGGGAGAGGGAGAGAAAGCGTGTGTTTTGTATGTGTGTGTGTGGGCCCGCTCTACACTGTGCTGGGGGCCAAAACACTAGAGATTGCTTTGATCTGGATTCTCGGTGTCTCGTCCAATCACAATCATGTCACCGTCTTCCCCTCGGCACCACGTCCTCACTCATACTGTCGAGATGAGCCATGGCATTCCATTATATTATATCCATTTTATTATACGCTCGCTCAGGAAATGGGCTCCCCATGTTTGTTTTAGGTGGCCCAGGCAAAAGGCCAGGGCCTCCAAGATCGAGGAGTGACAGTAGCTGTTGTGGGTTTCCTTTGGATTTTCACACAGAGACTGTGGTTCTATCTGACGAACTCTAACAGAAAAATAGCCCTCGTCATAATATTTCCCTGTGTGGCTGTCTTTATTTTTGCAACCTCTCATTTTTCTGACTCCTGCTGTCTCAGATCGGAACAACATTCATCTGCTCTATTCTATGAATACTAATGGACAATGGGCTAATGAACAATAATTAGTATTTTAGCTTCACCGTTGAAATCACAAACCTGCTTGTGCATTCATTCAAGTCATAATCATCACTGGCAATAAAAAAAGGGATGTTGTAATTTCTATTGATTATTCATCACTTGCAGTTTATAATTAAGTGGAGCCCCACCTTCCTGCAGACTGTAGTGAATACTGCAGATCAACTTAGATTGATTGACCAGCAATCAAGACAATCATAGCCGAATCATTGGTCATTCAGAAGAGAGAGCTCCATTAGGCTGTGTATTTAGTTAGAAATGTAGAATTTACGATTGCAATAATGTTTTTCCAATGTTGCTGGTGGATACAATAGCCCTAATGCTAGCAAGTTAATGTGATGCTAGCCAATGGCAACACATAACATAGCTCATTCCCGCTACCATTGTTCTTTTTGTTATACAAGTCAATTAGGAACCACAAAAGCACAAATAGAATAAGATACACTTGTTTAATGCTTAGTTTGCTACCTACGGCTTAGTTTGTCTAAGTAGCCTAATTCAGTAGTTTTTATTAGTGTTGTTCTTATTTCTTCATGTTATATTAGTGTACATTTAGTACATTTAAGTATCACAAGGCTGTTTGTTTAAGGTTGGTAATTGTTAGCGTAGCAGAGAAAGAACACATGGGAGGGGTAGTGAGGGTATAGAAACAGGTTTTATGGATACAAAAAATCTGAAATCAATGCTTAATAATAGGACATAATGATGAATTCAGTAAGTTGCACATTAAAACTTGAAATGATTACATGCCATTAGCATAAAGTAAATGCAGAAATGCAGGATTTTTTTAAACTTTCATTTGCTGCTTAGTCACCTCCCCCTCCCAGACCCACAGAGGCTGATTTGCCTATGACTAGCCATTTGGCACTGAAACAAACTGAAAATGTCAGACTTAAACCTGTCAATCCAGAAAGTAAATGTCTTACCCAATTAACAATGCAATTACTTGAAGCTGTGTAACTGTGTTGAATGAAAATGAATGTAGTAACACTACCTACGGTTAATTAATTTGCAAAAAAAACACCCACCCCCCCCCCCCCCCCCACACACACTACCACTTACCAGTTTACAGTTACAGACTGTAGTCCATCTGTTTTTCTGCATCATTTGTTAGCCCACTTTACCCCATTCATCTGATGCTGCACAGTTTGTGTTAGTCATCCTTCAGTCGTTCATCAGTGGTCAGTTTCTGGGCATATTCTTTTATTTTTGTTTGTTGGACTTTCTCTTTCTCTGTCTCTCTCCCTCAGAGAGTATCACCCAGTGCTAATACTGTTTATATACCTTTAATTATCTTAACTAGCATTGTTTAAAATGCTCGAGCATCAAGGAGTGGGGTTGAACTATTTTAACACTGAACTACCTTACAGGACAAAAACACACACACACCAGAATGTGCACTCTTTCAGGCTAGATTTACTACAAGGTTGGATCAAATTCATTCTTTTGTCCCCCGTTCTATCCAATCCAACATTTCCTGCTGATATTGGCCTGATCTAGACATTTTGGAACAGTGCATTTTCTTAACACAGCTTATAAAAAAGCACAACAGAGTGTTTTTTACCCCCCAAGAGGGTAAGGGTGGAAATTGAGGGACAGAGTGGTACCCTAATAAGCATGCAGTCGGCAGAGTGACTAACTGACAGTAAGACAAATTTGTTGATAACACACCCTGACAGTGAGTGATGGAGGACTAAATTGTCTATTCTCATTACCGTCTCAAATTGAAATACAGGTTTTGTCATATCCTGCTGTAGCCATGGCAACCGGGCCCCTATCAGTCCCGGGCTGATACGTATATTGTAAAGGGCAGGAGTGAAAGAACATAGTTACCGTTCCCTCCCTCCATGCGTGGTTAATAGCTCATCATGTGCTTTTAGCTAAACGCTGATCAGGTAGACATATGGAAGAGAAGTGAGTATATTAATGGTGACACCTGGGGTTGAAATTTATAAGCGTTTGACAAGATCAAAGTGAGTAATGAGCGGCAAAGCATTGCTTTATGGACTGCTGAATGCTCAGCTGGAAACTGTCAGACGCTCTCTTAAACCTCTGCTAGGATTTATAAAGAGGGGAATTATGACTATTATTATTATAGAGATCAAATGAAATAAGCCAGTAAGATTAGCACTCTTGTGTACTGTTGATTTGTTATGCTTGTATTTTAAAAGCATCAACCACTTTGTCCTTCCTAACTCTGACAGAAATAAGAGCTGCAGTGCCGGCTAACCTGGTACAATGACTTCACTTAACTGTCATTGATTTCACACACAAGCATTCACTTCTAATAGCATCTTGTTTAACCACAGAAACAGTCATGAGTAGCTCCTTGTTGCTGCTGATTTTAAGAATAACTAAATATTAAGGCTGCAGTTGAAGGGTTTAATCCAGGTCTGAACCGGGTTAAACCTATACAGGCGCATCCGAACCAGAACTGGCAACCCAGCCTACACCAGTGCCTAAGAGGGAGAGGTAAGACCATGAGTGTGTTGTGTTTAGGAGCAGAAGCTGTTTATAAAAGCTGGAGTTCTTGCATCTAATCACAATGTCTATTCCCATGAGCGTACTAGTTACGGCTGCCTCTCTTCAGAGCGCCGCCGCCGCTCTACCTCGCTGCCAGGAGCCGCTGTATTTTTAGGATGTTGTGAAGTTTCCTCCGCTGCATAGGCAATGAGGCGTTCGCCTATGGGGGGATGTCGGGTTTGAAGATGATGTCCTTTGGATTTGATTAATTCAGTATAGAGAGAGAGAGCGTGAGAGAGAGAGGGAGAGAGAGAGAAAGAGAGAGGCAGAGGGAAGAGCTGTCCCCGCCTGAAAATAGAATCCCTGTAAATGACTGTATCACTCTTGTTTTGCCTGACTTGTTCCCTTGCCTCTGTCTTGTAGCCGCTTATCGGCACGTTATGACAGGAGGGTAAATAAATTAATAAGTGGTGAGGGCAAGCAGTGGTGCATCTGGGGGTTGTGTGTCTGTGCGAGTGTGTTTATGCTCATGTGCCTGTTTGCCGTGTGCCTGTGTTTGTGTGTGTGTGTGTGTGTGCAAGTGAAAATATTCTCTTTTCGGATCAGCCAGTTGTTTTCCTCTTAGAATGCTCCTGTTTTATCTTTCGCTCTCTCTCATGCTCCCTCACTTTCTGCCCTTTCCGTGCTTCTATCCTTCTTAAAGGGCACACATTTTTCTTGTGTTTTATTTTTCTTCCCTGAGGTCCACTTATGACATTTGTGTGGGTTTGTGTAGCAAAACCAGTCATTTTTTTGCATGACCATTTCTAAATCTCACTTTATCCCCTATGAAAATAGTTTTAAGTTACAACGAGGGGCAAACAAGTATTGACAGTTTTGTTTTGTTAGTTCAAATACTTCAAGTCTGTATACACTCTCTTTATATGTGCACACAAAATGTCATTTGACATATCCACACTCTACCAAAATATAGGTGCAAGAACAGAAGTAGCAACATGAAGTAGCAACATGGTGGGGTTCCAGACATGCAGGGACAAAATTATTAACCAGCCCTTGGAAAAGGATACAGAGCCTTAGGAAAGCCCTTAAACATTAATGTACAATAATTAGTACAATAGGCTTGATTATATGCAAGTGGAAAAGGGATGGAACCACAACTTATCATCTTTGGACAGGTGTGCCAAGCAAACTTTCTCACAGAATAATGATAAGGAAGGTAAGAAAGAAGCTAGTGGTCACTGCTAATGGAGGAACAGCAGTTACAAAGAAAACACATGCAATGAACTCCAAAATAACTAGGAAACACAAGCATTCAGACAAATCACAACTGTTTTGGAACAAAGACTCTAAATCAACACAACAAAAGAACTCTTTGGCAATAGTTTAGCTCATCATGTTTGGAAAAAGAAAGATTTCGCATGTGATCTCAATATGTATGAGGTACGGAGGAGGGGGAGTCATGGTATGAGTTTGACTTACTGCAAATGGTACCATGGCATTAGACATCAATGAAGAAAACATGAATGTAGTGATGTACATGGAGGTTTTCGACAGGACAACAATCCCAAACATAGAGCCAAAATAACCTGAGTGCTTTAAAAAAGGAGGGTAGCGGTGCTGGCCAATTTCCTGATTGTTCCTCATAGTATTGGGGAATTAAAAATGAGAACAACAAGAACTGACCAAAATTGAACAATAATGCAAAATACATGTTATGTGAGACATTATGTGTGAATATGTAGATATTTTCAATGTAACACTGTTTATTACTTCAGTATGAATGGACAGGCTAAACTATTGGCTTCTAAAAAGTGAACAGTATGAACTGAACCTTTATTTAAAGAATTAAAATGATTATTTAAAGTATTTAAATATTAATTCTTTTTTTCCTTATGGTAAAAACCTTTTGCTCATGCCACTGTCGTGATGCTGTGATTTGTATAAAGCAGCATGATTAGCTTGACACTGCTTACTTGCAGGCCTGTGAAGTGGTGTTGCAGTTGAAACACTGCACCCAGCTCCTTGTTATAAAGTAAAGCTCAGACAAAGCTCATCTTTGTACAGACTTCTCTTGTTAAACTATGAGCACAGCTCTGTGCTGGCAGTCTTATTACTTTGCATTGGTCTTGCTCCTACAAGAGGACCCCACCCAGAGCCCATGTTGTAATCCATTTTAAATTATGAACAAAACCACAGACATGCTGGAAATGATTCTGTGCTGATTCTGGGGGATTGACTGCTGAAACATTTTTCTGTGCGCTAGAATGTGGAAAGTGAAATAAGCTTTTCATGAGATCAGCTCTCTTCCAAAAGTTCATTGTAATGTAATGTCAGTTTTTAGAATTGCAAACAGAAAATGAGGCATGTATCTCTGTTCAATGAAGTTTGTGATTTTCTGTCCTGCAGCCATGCTCTCAGCTATTCAGATGTAAAACACCAATCTGAATACCTGAATAGTAGTGGTGTCTCTGTTGGTATAATGGTATGGCATCCTAATTCTTTTGTCCTTATAATATGCACAAAAGTAATGGGACATCTGACCCCCACGAAAACCAGCCGTAAAAGATGTACAACGCTTCATGAACGAACCCAAAAACACTACAAACTTAAAAGTATTTAATATACTTTTAAAGTTTACATCTGCGCTAAAATATCAAGGTGAAAGCCATCATAGCTTGCATAGTATAGACCCAGCTCCCAACCCAACTTTGTGAATAGATTAACGGCGATATGTTTTATCGCGCTATAAGAGTCTCACATTAACGCAGCATGTTAACACCGATAAAGGCCCACCACTAATATATATATATATATATACAGCATCCAGTTATATATACAGTTAAGTTACAGCATCCAAACTCATTCATAGCACTTGATGGAAGTATTTTTACTTAGCAATTTCATGGTCATTATCAATCATCATTAATAAATAAATAATTAACAAATAAACTGTCCCGACCCTGGATAAAACCAACACAAAAAATCTATGGGTTTTGCCCAGATGCCTAATCATTACAAAAATGGAAATCCTTAAAATGGACAAAGCGTTGAATCTATGACACAGTTTTAAATTTCAGTACATTGTTTTGAACATTTGTTGTTTTTGATATTTCAGTACTGCATCAAAATAATTACACCTTGAATTCAAATGCATTGATGCTTTATAACGTCACTGGGTTTTAGCCACCTGTTCCTGGTTACCTGTCCCTCCTTCACATATTATTTGTGCAAAAAGAATGGAGGAATAGAAAAAACAAGACATTTCACTGCTGGATTTGTTATTCGGCTGTGCTGATCCTGTTTCGGGTGTTAGCCATTGTTCATCATCTTCCGTGAACCATTAAGCTCTTACCGCAACAAAGGCAGCCTGCTCCCCATTTTCTGATTACTTCACCACATTTTTAAAGGCTGCCAATATTACTCTGCATTGCGTGGTTGTGTAGCAAAGCACTTAAAATTCTGCTTCATTTACTGTCTTCAAGTGAGATTAATGACATGAGCAACTCTTACATCAAACTGTGAAAGATGAAAGGGAGTTAAAACAAAAGCCCATTTATTGCTACTTTTATATGCTGCTTTGATACAATGCTAATGAGATCACGTGCGGCATCTTCTTGCTTAAATCTACTCTCATCCTCTAATTATAACACATGCAGATGCACGCTGTAGTTAGATAATATGTAAATATTTCATGGACTTCTGGTGACAGGAGTGTGACAGACAGGCAGTTGTTGGAACTGTTACCATTGTCCAGTGTGTGTGTGTGTGTGTGTGTGTGTGTGTGTGTGTGTGTGTGTGTGTGCGTGTGTGTGTGTGTGTGTGTGTGTGTG
>JBBPDC010000129.1:9241631-9263583 GCA_037974485.1 Hemigrammopetersius urotaenia | reverse complement strand
TGTGTGTGTGTGTGTGTGTGTGTGTGTGTGTGTGTGTGTGTGTGTGTGTGTGTGTGTGTGTGTGTGTGTGTGCCCGCGCATAGGGACTCATCCCCACAGCAGAGAGTGTGTCCCCCAGATAACACTCGCTTGTCCTCTGAAGTAACAGCAGTCAAACAGGGCCAAGTGATTTATTAGAAGGGCAACTACATAGATTGTCCTGAACCTGAACTGTGACATCTTAACCTGTCTCACACACATACACATTTGTTTTTATGCCTTATCAAGGCTTCTGTCTATTGATCTGGGTAGTGCATTTTATTAAACATGTATATATTAGAATAAACCCATGTAAATGTTACATTGTGACATGATACAGGGTGTTTTAGCTTCACCTTTCCAAGACCTGTATTTACATTTACCTCCCTGTTCTTAGTTTAAACAGTCCTTCCTTAAATTACATCAGGCGTGACTGAAGTCCATGCAGTGGCTGGAGTTCAACAAACCCTGCGTTCTTTTAACTGTATTCTTTTGCCTTACGTTTATTTGGATTCACTCCTAGCATTTTTACTCACTTGCTCATCCCTTACTGCTGCAATAAATTATTTAAACCGATTTCTTTGCTGCCTAACTGTACGCACACAGTATATCATATGTTAATCAGTATGCAAATACAAATCAGTTTGCAAAAAACAACCACAATGTTTGTTTATTAATATTAACAAATCAAAACACTCAACAAATGTAAACATTTTTGATTAAATAATGCAAGCCGGTCTTTTATACACCAGGACTTCAGAAGTATCTTTTAATGTATCACAAGTCAAATTAACTCTATGTGTGTCAGTAGAATTGCAAATTGATATTTTGTTTATGACATACTGCCTTATATATAAGCTATGGAGTGTTTGGTCATTTAAGTAAATGACCATGCTGACTTTATTATGTGCATTAATCAGGGAAGCATATACTGCGTGCAGTACTGCTACACACATATTACAGCGGTTTTAGTTGAAATGATGTCAAGCACGCTCCATATCATGATTCAGCAATGCTTGTCTTTAAACTGCACTTGCAGTGTTTTTAAATGCTGAATATGGGAGTGTGCTAAATCCACTGACTCGCTTGTTGAGTGGTGTAACTGTATAAAAATCTGGAGTCTTGAAGCTACAGCTGAAACCGAGTGGGCTTAAGCGCACTTGAGTTTGTTTGTTGAACTGGCACCAACTCAGTCTGTGGTCTCTCTGGCTAATAGAGGCCTGCTTGACTTGGGTCCATGGGTGGACCCGAGAACGCCTTAAAGGAGTTTGTTCCAGACAACACACACACACACACACATAGACAGAAACGCACACACACATACATACTTCCTTTTGTATAGCAGCATCTGGGGGAGTGTCAGAGTCAAAATGTCAGAGTAAGTGTTTGACTCGGTTTAGACCCTTGTAGACATTGTTAATGGAGTGCGCTCTCTACCCTTCACCCTCCAACACTAAAACAACACCAGATGGAGTTGATTCGGTGCTGCACTTTTTTTCTTCCCTGATGCCCCATTCCCTTTTCCGTATGTAGTGGTTGGCTTAAGACCTTTACCCAGTAAGCTACCGCCTGGTAGATTAGGTTTACACAACACTGGGCATCTATAATAATGGTCACAGTACTTTCTTGTTTAAAATGATTATTAGTTATAACCTTGAGACCCGTTTGATGAGCTCTGTGAAATGCTCTGCATCTAAAAAAAAAAAAAAATGTTTTGGAACTCAGTGATACATAGCTGTGGGAAATTATGAAATATTATGTTTTCATCATTTTGCAACTCATCCAGACCATCGGGACACTTAAGCTGTATGGAAAATGCTTAGAGTTTTCCTTGAACGGTGTGTCGCAATCCTGGAAAGCCACAGTCGAGACAGTTGGAAGGTTGCTGTACAGTAGTCTTATAGTAATTCCTTGATCAGTATCTGTAAAAGAAAACAAAACTTTGCATGTAACTTTTATTTCATATTTTGGTAAGCAGTTTAAAAATAAAATAAGTCCAACCTAGTTTTCTTTCACTTTCTCATAGACTATTATCGTTAGTTTGTTACTATTTAATATTGTGAACTTTTTGAAAGTGAAAATTCTGTCATACGTGAACACCACGAAATTCTTCCTCTGCATTTAACCCACTCACCAAGTGAAGCAGCGGGCAGCCAGGAACACAGTTCCTGGGATGCAATGTGTGGGTATGGTTATTGCTCAAGGGCACCTCAGTGGTGCTTAACTGTCTCAGGAGTCAAACCCACGACTTCCTGATCGTAGAACGAACGCCTTTTACACTAGGCCACCAGCTGCCTCAGCTTGCCTGAATCTACTGGCAAAAGTTTCTGAAATGTTTGTAGATGCAGTTTTCAATGCGTGAATAGAGTATGTCCAAGATATTCTGAAACTTTTCAGAATAAAGACTTTCTACTAACTGTTCACAAAGTTGCAAAAAAATTGCATCACTTAAACATTCTTACATTGCCTGGAGACAAAATTATGGTCAGAACACAGCTGCTCAACAATCACTGACACAGGCTTTCCTCAGGATGAAGTAATGGAGCACAGATGCTGTATGGTTTTAGTCAAGGAGTTGAATCTGTATTTGGATAGGCTGTTACTTTATTTGCGATTGGCCTATCCATGCTCTGCCCATTCATTTGCTGGACAAGCTTTTACAGATCACTGGCAAAAACCCCTTCAGTCTAATAAACTCCGGCTTTTTTTCTTTACCATCGGTAAATAACTTTTATAATACATTTAGCTACATTTTAAACACATTTCTAAACTTTAATAATATAGAAAAGTGAGGGCTGTCTTACTGGGTTGAACGAGATGAGATTTGACAGTGTTTTGCAAAGCTTGTCCAACATTGCAACAATTGTTATGTGAAATGTGTTTGAGGGTGGAGCATTAATAGATCAAATGTGAATTCGTACTGCTCAGAATGAGCATCAAAATGTATGCCCGGCTCTTACATAGACATATGAGCCACTGAAATGCGCCTTTAAATGCAGTCTTAGAAAAAAGGAAAAGTGAAGCTTGCGAAAGTGTATGGCTAAAGGGCCTGGTAGCAGTGGCAGCATGGGGAGGAGGGTGCTCGGGGATTGGCAAAGAGAGGAGGGGGGTCAGGAGTGTAAAAATAAGAAGCCCAGCAGGAGCGGAGCGGCAAGGTGACCCCTGCTGCAGTGCTGGGCCGGGCCAGGCGGATCGAAGGCATGGCGAAGGGGCTGCCGGAATCAGGGGCTTGGTCTCTCAGGAATGCTTCAGGAAGATCTGCTGCCATACCTGAGGCAGCCGCTCATTTATCTGGAATGCGGTGCTCCGAACTGCTAACGACCAGCTCAAATTGGACTATTTTTTCCCATTTGTCAGCCAGCCAGCTGCACCGGCTCCGCTGCGCATCTGCGCGGACGGGGGAAGGCGTAGGACAAAGAAAGTTTCACACTCATTTTTCTCACCTCGCTCCCTCACTCGCTTTCTTCCGCTCAATCTCTCTCACTCACTCTCCGACTCTCTCTCAGCATATCCTTGTCGTCTATCAGTCTTGGGGCTGGTGCCCAAGTTGCCTCCAGTCTCAGAGGATGCAGGTGCCTTTGACATCTGACAAAGTCGTTCCTGTGACATTATTTTAGGTCTCTGCACAGTAGTAGTTTACGAAGAGTAGTATCCAACTTGACTGTATTAAACGGTACAGGTGTGTCTTATTGCAGGGTCACTTTACCATCTTATCGTCATAAGGTTGACTCTCCAGAAAACTGCCGGTTTCATTTTTACCTGATCTGAAACTGGGTTTTGGACTGATAACAGAAGGAAATATACTGGCTTGCAAATTAGAAATAAAAGAGACACAAAGTAAGCCGTGTTATAACATTAGTCATTATGTGGTAATATCATGTAATAAATACCATTTTCACTCTTTTCATCACTCATACCAATATTGATCAAGGCTACTTGACAATATTGCCTTTATTATAGAAATGTGTTTAGTATTATATGCCAACTTTTATTCTTTTTAAATATATTTATATCAATATTTTGTAAAATAAAAAAATACAGTCAAAGTTATAGGATTGGTATCAGAGAAAAAGTTGAAAAAGTTGTGGTAAAGAAATTGGTCAAATATTGATTGAAAATATTCATTATAAAGTCACTTCTGGTTTTCGGTTTTCTCCTCATTTTTTTCCCTCTTTGTTCTGTTATTCCAAATAAAGCACTTACGGTAAAATGTGGCACTTATATAACAGCTTCATGTGAGCATATAAACAGCTTTTATTTTTATGTATGCCCTTCACTTGACCAACCTCAGCTGCATAACTTAGGCGCAGTTACCCAGCCAGATATCCGAAATGGGTTATATTTCTTCTTCCTTATTCATAAGAAACAATTTCAGCTGCCCGACTGCTATAAGTCAGACCAACTCAAATATTTACTAACCTGTACTTCCTCAAGAAACACATAATTAATTTGAGCACAGGCCTCTAACGCTTAATTAAGTTAACCTTGCTTCTTCCTTCTCCATAGGCCTCCTGGCCAGATGCTGTGGTCAGACAGGGCGGCTGTTTTTTTTTTCTTCCTTTTTCGGCCTCCGTCTTTTTTTTTTTTTACCTACGTAGAAACCTGCTGCCTCGCTCCCTACAGCCATGTGCTTTTGCAAGGAAATGGCAAATCTTTGACACTAATTCAGTAGATGAAAACAATTTGCTTCCTCTCTCAGAATTTAATTAAGTTTGATTCTGCCTCTCGTAGTATGTTTTGATTCATCTTTTTAAATATTTTTCAGGCTTGTTAGTAGTACTGTGCTTTGTACTGAGACTCCATGACTGTGTGTGTGTGTGTGTGTGTGTGTGTGTGTGTGTGTGTGTGTGTGTGTGTGTGTGGTGGCGTGTCTGCATGTCTGTAGGATTTGTCTTGCACAATTTTACACATCATTTGATGCTTGAAGGTTCATCACACTCCATCTGTAGGAAATGTCCTGCTTTAGCCTCTCTGGTTGTGGACGGGCTAAAAGAGCAGCGGCGGTGGAAGGTATCTGGCGTAATAGTGCTGAAACTGGTGTTTGGTTGTAGAGTAGAGGCATTGTCTTAGCGTATTACTGATGCAGCAGCAAATTGTCAGCGTATATTCAGCTTGTCTCAGTTTGTTTGGATGATGAAACCTTTTTGCAATCGGCCCACGGCTGTGTTCCACTCTTTCATGTGTCCTGTGCCGCTGTACGTTTGGATTTCTTTGAAATCATTGAACAATCTGCGCACTTGAGGTCGACTTTCATTTCCACTCGGTAACAGTTTGAAGCCCCGGCTACATCATTGTGGATGTAGTCGCTGTTCGGCGCAGCTTTCAAAAGCCGTTAATGCAGCGAGGGGCCGCGCCCCCCCCGATGAGAAAGGACGCTTAACGTGGCATTCAACATTTGGCAAGAACGAATGTACCTCTCCTCGGTGTGGTGCGTTTGTTTAAGTTTTTATGGGGCGCCGATGAAGTTGATTAGGCTCCTGTCGCACGGGCGGTGTGTAAATTGTTGTGAGAGTCTGTCTTCCCTCAGGACCCTCCCTGTCGACTGTGCTCCTGTTAATATTCATCATGCATAATGTGCATCTATTGCCCTGGCAGAAAATGGAGGTGGAAAATACCTCCAGATTACAATAATTCCACACAGCTTTTTTATTTTTGTTTATTTTTTTGGGAACGAGGTGATATGCATGCACAAAGACACTCGTGCAAAAAAAAACCAAGCCTTTTTAAAAATGCTTTTGATTTCTTATATGGCGATAGTGCCATTTACGCAGCGTGTAGGACGCTGAATAAAATTCTCCTCCCCCGCTTTCCTCTCTATCTCCCTTCCTCTCTTTTCCTGTCACTCTTCAGTTAACTCTTCAGGCAAAGCTCCTTAAGAAGACTGTGGCCCCTCTTTACATATTGCCACATTGTATTGATTTGAGGTGACAGTTTTCTTAACAAGCACACTGTCATACATTCTCTTTTTGCTAAGTGAGCAACTCAAACCCACCATAGCTCTGTGGTGCAGGGGGGGAAAATCTCTCCCTTCTGTATCTGCTGGTGTAGGGGCTAGTCATACTGACAAGGTGTGAAGAGTCATGATCCTCTATTCTCTTGAGGGCCTGTAGGAGCCTTTTTTTAAATATGGCTTTGAAAGACGGTGTTCTACATTATAATGTGTGCGGCACACGTCAGACAGACAGCACCACTTAGCTGCTTTAGACGTGTTCCCTTTTTCTTATAGTGCGACTCATACTTCGGCAAATTCCCAGAAAAGGCTCAGATTTCGATGTTAAAACTAATAGCCGTGATCTATAATTCCTTGGCTGGAGAAAATAGCTCTTGCAGTGTTGAGATGAAACTTTATACCTAGATTCATGTTCGGACCCCAGCTGGGCCATGTGCTGCCTGTGGATAAAGAGCTAGACCTTGCCAGGGAACAAAGTTTCTGTGTGCAGGGCAGGGAAGGAAGGTCCTAGGTAATTATGTGATGGAGACTGTTGGGCAGTGCAAAGCTGAGATGCTCACTTAGTAGACTCAGCCTCACAAACTTACACAGACTGTATGGTCTCTATTTTGCCCTAATATGAGTTTTCAGTCATGCTCTGATTCACTGTCCACACTGTGTCTGCATTGCTGTGTGTAAAAAGTCTAGTTGTTACTGTGGCATCCTGTATTTCAATTTTTGTCTGACAAGCGTATCATGTAGTTAAATGTGTGTGTTTTTGTTGTGACATATTTGCAGTCTATTTTCCATGTCTCACCAAAAGAACACCATTTGATTGGTCATTTCTTTTGCCAGTCAAATGGCTACTGCTTGTCAGTGCACATGTTTCTTGGCCACGTTGAGTGATCAGCTTCTACCAGCTTCTCTGAAAATAAGCAGAAGTTCAGATGTACTCACTGTATGATGGTGGAGTGCTAGCAGAGCACTGAGCGTTACTTATCATGTATTACTACCATTTCCATATACATGGAGCATGAGTGATAAGCAGGGAGTAGCAATAGGAACAGAAATTTATATCACACTGATTTTTCCTTATCTGAATAATAAAATACCCAATACTACTACTACTACTACTACTACTACTACTACTACTACTACTAATAATAATAATAATAATAGCCTTAATCATTATCATCTTCAACTATAAAAAATAATAAAGAAAAATAATAAATAAAGTACAAATACAAATTTATGAGAAATTACAAAATCCCTTGTTAAGACCGAACCCTTAGCCACACAACTTACTTCATGTCTTTTATTGCACATCTTAATTGGTTTATTTCAAAACATGACTGTGTTTTCATGACCCCATTTTTGGGAGTGGGCTTTACACAAACAAGAAGCATCATTGCTATGTTATGATTAATACCGCATTTAATAGAGAAATGAAATGTGTTTTCCATTCTGTGTCAGCTGTTCTTTCAAAAACTTGTTGCATCCAGAAGTTTTACAAATGGATATAAAAAATGTTGGGAGAACTCTGGACTGTTTTATGATTTCCAGCAGATAAGAAGGCTGCTGGCCAAGGAACAGTAAATATAAAGCCACTTTTATACCATTATGCTTCCCACCATTAACAATGAGGGAAACTGTGCACCATTAATTTGAAATTTAGAGTCACCCAGAGAAACTGCAACAAGAAGAACAGTGTGTAATAGTGTGATCCTGCGTCTCTCCTGCTGTTGGCGAGGTGCTGTGCCCGTGTACTCTGACTCTGACCTTACGTTCTCTAATTCACAATGAAGTATAAACAAGTCCTGTTTATCTGTCTACCTTGGACATTGATTTGTTGACTCGAAATGATCACGCGAATGGAAATGCAGCTGATTTAGCATGCGTGTCCTGCCTCAACGTGTCTCCCCGCGTCCCACTGTGTGTGTAACTGTGTATGAGAGTGTGTCTGCCTGCCTGTGTCTCCCAGCCTGTCCTGTGTTTGTTTGTTGTCACTGAGGTGTGGTGTGACAGGCCGGCCTCAGCTCAACATGTCACTCGGCAAGCACTGTAACAGGAAGTGACACAGTGTGAGAGACGGTGTGACACGCACAAATCACTGCTGATGTGTGATGACAAGATGAAGGCACACCACACACCTGTGTGTGTGTGTGTGTGTGTGTGTAAGAGAGAGAGAAACGGTAGCGCCAGCTTTATGTTTTTAACTCATAATGCTGTACTTATGCATTGTAAGTGTTTGCATGCACAGATCTGATCTAAAGGTATTCAATCAGTTTGCCTGTTTATTCATTACATCACAGTTTGCGTATGTGTTGACCATGCCACTCAGCTTGTCATATGATAAGCTGGGAGAGGTTTAGGAGAGCAAAGGGTAAGGTTAGAAGGTTAGAGCTGTCATTACGTGATGTCAGGGTTACCTAACTAAACATGTGTTTAACTCTCCAGCATGCTTTAAAAACACAGGGCATTAACAGTGGAATGCACAGTTCGATCCTGTTGCATTAAACTAATGCTTATGAAAATAAATGAGGTCAAATGATTTTGTTGATTTCAATATTGTGTTTCTACAGACATGATTTTTCTAGAAATTAACTGGAGAAGATGTGTGTGTGGATGCAAATGTCTGAATCAGTCAGACCAGACATTAAACAGACTTCACTCCCTTATCCACGTGTCCAATAGAGTCCATATGTAAATAGAGCAGATACTTGTTTGAAGGAGTGAACCAATGCGACTGGAACAAAACCTCCAAGGGTTTAGAAGAAGGGTTATTTACACAAGAACACCAGCGAAAATATCTGCCGGTAGGAATGACGAGGTTCAGGAACTTCTGTCAGTAAGAGCCTTCGCTGAATTCGTCTGACAAATTCAAGTAACAGTTGACCAACTTATAAACACACTACAGGACTGTATCATGTCCTGCGTCTTGCATGCACATACCATAGCTGGATATACATGCGGATCCCAAACGTTTAGTAAACATGTAACAAAAGATCCAAGGGTAACGCAAAAACAGCATATAATCCAAAGAGTAAATACGAAGACAAAAGCAAGGCACATTAACTAATGACACTCAAAGACAGTCCATAAAAAACAACTGAGACAGAGGGGTATGTGTACTAATAAAGAGCAGGAGACTAGTATCACAATAACAACAATAAACTCATCATGCTACACAGCCACATAGCAATGGTAAACAATAATGTAGTAAAAAAACAGAGACAGACATTACAGGAGTGCTGGTCAGGTGGCATGTTTTGTTGTTTTCTAAGTAAAAATAGTTGCAGAGCCTCTATGAAGAACCCATTTTGGCACATTTTCATACACAATTCCTGTTTTTCTGCCAAAAAAATTAACAAAACATCTAATTTCAATGGGGGGTGTTTAAACTTTTGCATATGAATGTATAAGCATACAAAAAATAACACACCATCCACTTGCATTGTGGAAACGACCTATAATATGCATGACACATGTAAATGTATATTGGATGGTCTATCCAAAACCTTGTATCTCCAAAATGGGACCTTTTGCAGAGAATAAAAAACTTAACTTCAATTTTATTCCAACACAGTTTTGGGTAATTTCTACTGGTTCAATCACGCATGCCACAAATTGTTCTGGAAATGAAATAAAGTCCATTTTGAACCATTGTGTGTGAAATGGCACAGTCGTATGAGTGTGAGTTTAAGGAACCTTTGCGTAATAAATGAAGGTTCTATAATAATTTGATAGGGTTCTTTAAAAGGATGGTCACGCTCACACATGTGGGTTCTTTAGGGAGCCAAAGGTGGTTCTTTTATGGCACTATGCAAAAAATCCTTCCTGGCACCTTTGTTTGTGTGAGTGTGTGTGTGCATATTAACATGGACGTGCTTGTATAAATGCATTATAAGTCTGGGGGAAAAAAGCAAGTTTTACATATTCTTTATGTGTTTACTGTACACTCCTGTACAACAAGTGAAGCAGAAATTTAATTGTAACTAATTAGCTCCCCAGAGGATTAATTGGATCCGCAATCTTTATTCCCCAGTTTACCTGAGATATGCAAATGATTCTCTAGTGAGGTGAGAGAGACAGAAAAGCAAGTGAGCGAGATAGAGAGAGAGAGAGAGCGGGTAGGGAGAAAGTAAGGGAAGAGGTAATATAAGCTAGGATGAAGTGAAGTTGTCTGTAACAAGCTTAATATCTGTCCTAGCTCTCTCTCTCTGTCTCTCTGTCTCTCTCTCTCTCTCTCTCTCTCTCTTTCTCACTCTCTCTCTTAGTGCCTTCAGCTTTCTCTAGCCTGTCTAATTGAATGTGCAGGCGCTGGTGTTAAGCAGCATTATGCGTCGGCGAGGGCCAGGTCAGACAGAGCCTTTGTTCTTTTTGTGCAATGATACAGCATCAGTGAATCCGGAGTGACGCTGGATGTTAAGGGTAATGATAGGCGCTGTACAGTGCTCGCTGTAGCGAGACTTTTAAAGGGTGGCTGACTCGCTCTCTGAGCAGGAGAGACGCTCCTTTGAGGGAGGCTGCGTTTAAAAAAAGGACAGTTGTTTCTTTTGGATGAGCTCAATGAGCTCACCTGAGATATAAAGAGGCTACCACTCCCCCCAACCACCATCTGTCCACCTTGACTTTGAGAGGCACTAACTTAACTGGGATAGGACCTCCTCTCACTGACATTCCAGTGTTCCAGTTCATCCCTGTTTGTCCTGGATTAGGATTTTGGCCTCTGGGATAGTGTTCATTCTCTCCTTGACAAATTGCAGTGAGGGGGGTGTAGGCGGGGCGGGGGTGAAAGGTTAAAACAACTACACAACAGCCAAAACAGGATATTGGGTCTCAGAGAGTGGGGAGTTTGTTTAGCAGAGAGAAAGGGAGGGGAGAGAGACATAAATAACGAAAGAGAGATGGAGAGCGGTGAGAGAGAGAGAGAGAGAGAGAGAGGGAGAGAGAGAGAGAGAGAGAGACATTCTCTGTGATGACGGGGGGAGGTACACCGGAAATAATCTAGGAATGTCCACTGACGGTCATGTATGTCCTGTTATGTTTCTATGGCAACTTCACGTGTCCCTCACATCGAGCCAAACTTGTAAACTGATTGCGTGTTTAGTGTCAGTTCGCCAGTTTTGTCATTGTTTTTAATAGCACAAGTGATTTAGGATAGGCATGCTCTTTTCCAGCCTTTAGAATAGGATCGCAGCCCATACCTGCTCAGCTGGTTTAAGTTTCATAACCGTGGCTCTTCATTTGAACCCAGACGCAGCATAGGCCCCCGAAAAGTTAAATCTCGTTTATTAGTAGCACTGTGATGCTCGAGCCAGTCTTCTCTTTACACCTTCTTCTGTGGATGTGACCAGAGGAAGGAAACGTAGCGCAGGCAGGCATCTGAACAACCGGCGGGAAACAGTGAGCGAAGGGAAAGAGCTAGTGGAGCGTGTGCGCTCAGGAGATGTTACGTCTCTGGGCTTTTCCACTCATCCAGCCACCGAAACTTTGGACATATTTCTGATCAGACTGGACAGAACAGCAGTTTCCTCTGGATTTCTCCACTGACGTGACCCCCTTTCCCCTTCTGCCTGCTTTATATAAACATATAGCTGGAAAATATTTACCCTCAGCTCACTGGCTTTATTATGAGCCATATAATTAGGAGGCTTTACGCGTCTCACGTCTGTCCACATGTAATTGTTTTAAAACGTGCTCGACTTCATCACGTTTCACAAATAAATGTCAGCGCGGTGGCAAGGCTGGAATGAGTCGTTAAAGAAAACGAGCCCCGACCGGGAATGAATAAGACGGATTCGATAAACTGGGAGAATGTTCGTGTGCAGTGTGTCAGGAAAGAATGCAAGTCATGCAGGTGAAGGCAGAGAATGAGATTAGCCTGTTCTGGTGGAATGTGATAAGAGGCCAAGACCCAAGCGCAGCATTCTCACTACCTTACCACACACCAGTCTACCAGGCCTGGCTCATTATGCTGTATACTGATATTGCACACCAAAAAAATTGAATCAGGGAGAAAAAAGAGAAAAAAAAACTTATGTAAGACTTAGTCATTACGCAAATACATGTCATTTAAGGTAAAAGCCCCCCCCCCCTTCCCCCCCGCCCTTATAAACATATTGATCTCTGAGTAGAAGAATAATTATTAAAACTGTTCTACATGAGAAATTGGGATTTTAATTAAGTCACATCGCTTTTTAGCAGAATCGCTCACCAAAATTAATTACGAGAATACTGTGAATCACAGCTGTGTTTTGCTGTTGACTTTGATGTGGCCTGTTTTTTGTTTTTTTTTGTTTCACTTTCTCTGCACCATATTGATGAAGTTGGACAGCGTACAGTATGTTGCTGCTGTTCTGGGGTGTGTTTTTCCCCCAGCGCTGACCAGCCTTGCCTCATGCATTATGGAGCAACTGTAAAGCTGGTGCTTCCGTTGAGGCACTCGCTGCTTGTGAAGTAAAGGGAAAAATCTAACCTGAATTTGACATTTCCTAATATCCTACACCCAAATTTTTTGTTTCAGGGAGATAGGGATGGTAATTGCTCCACCAGAAGAAAGCCTGCCAATCCTTCTGGGTATTGTGGGTGACTGTAGGGACACGGCGAGATTGGAACGCGGTAATTGCAAAGACAAGAGGGCTGAGAATAAATGGGAAAAAAGAGTTCTTTACTGTCAGCGTGAGGAAGGTCAAAAGTACAAACGTATGACATCCACGCGTGTTACAGCATATTATTCACAACGTCCACATGGGATGTGAATCTTTTCTTAGATATCCAATTGGCCGCTTCCTCTGGTGACATGAAGCGGAGCTGATCCATGCTGAAGGCAGCCCAACTGCGCTTGGGTAACAAGGTGGGGATACAAGATGCATCATGTCAACAGTGCTTGGGCGCTGAATAGAGAAAAGAGGTTATGCTTTCCTTTTCCTCCCGTCCTCCTACCCTTCTCCCCACACAATTCATTATTTAATTATTTGATTAATGTGTTGCTGCTATCGTCACAATACCTACGCATTTCCACCTAAGATGAAAGACAAACAGTCGCAATTTATTCCTCCAGATTAAATATTGATCAGTGGTTCTATACTGAGCGTCAGGTGTCTCTCTGATAAATGAATGTCAAGTAAAGATGCTGAGAGGTGTGCATGAACCCCCGTCACTGTCCTCTGAAGACAACTGCACAGTGACCTTAGCTGGACAGACAAACCATTTAAATAATTTAATCGGAGGACTGTCATCAGTCATCTAGTGCGGTGGACGAGACATTAAAAGTAAAGGATTGGTTTGTGTTTTCATTCTGGACCACATTAAATAGGTTGTTTCCCATCATTTATAAATCATGAATGGCACAGCCTCACTGATGGTGTAGAGAACCTTGTCTTCGCTGTTGGGATGAACCCTTGCATCTCCATTTTTGTCCATTTTGAAGATGCCAGAGTTTCATTACCTACCATTTAAAGTCAATAATGTTTCATCCTTGTCCTATAAAGTTTAGAGATTTTTAGAGATTCTCCAAATATCGACAATATACTCCTCTTCAGATACTACGAGAACAGATTATGCTTGGTGGCATTTTTTAGGTAGGACTTTTAAAGACGTGTATGACAACTGCAAGTATTCTGCTTTGGAAAAGATTTATCAGGGTCTTTGAAGGCTTTAGAACTGATTATGTGGGCTGTGTTTAAGCCCACTGAGGAGCTGCAGAGATGTTTCACAAGACAAAAGCTTTGGCAAAGTTAAGCATGTGCAACCTTTAAACTACTATTTCTTTTAAACAAGGAGTGTTACCACTATTCTAGAAAAATGAAAGCTAATGTTTGTATATCAATATGTCAGTGTTGGGAATTTAGTAAAAGACATTTTGGACCATTTCGATTGTTCAATTCATTATGAAGTGTTTTTTTTTTTTGAGCAATGAATGGGCAACAATTTGTTTCAGTTTTTCTTCTTTTGACAAAAGAAGAAAAACTGAAACAAATTCTTTGCACCCCACACTGCCTTTATGATGGTTATTTTATGTGACAGAAAGTTCAGAAGTGCTACATTTCTCCCTCCTTCCTTATCCGAGAAGCAGCGGAAATAGAATACTTAAAACTTTTGTTTAAATAAATTCAATTTGTATACAGCCTAAATGAGATCCATGCTTTGGCTTTTGGTATCTGCTTTTGGTCCAGTTGGTTGACCTTTAAAGAAAATCTGCACCGTTTTTTTCAATATTAATGCATGAACATAAGTGCTGAAGCCTCATTTTCCCTCGGTGGCTTCTCCCTGGGTCCGCTGTAACTGCACTCTTCCCTATTCCCTCCTCATTAAGGCAGAGTAAGTCCAAGTAAGGAAGGACGGCTGAAATGGACAGGGAGGGTCGAACCTTCCTGTTTGGCAGAGGGGAGCAGACTGCATGTCTTTCCAGCATAACGAACGTGATTTGTCAGTGAAAAATGAAGACTTGTGCCCTGACCCATCTTCTGAACTGAGTTAGGCTATCGCCATGTCTCCCTGTAAGACAGTTAGGGTGCAACTTTAGCAAGGACTGTAAAGCGGAGCGGCAGCACATATGTTTGGAGAAATACGAAAGGTTCCTTGCTGCTGTTTTGTTGTCTGTTCACATTTGGAGCTTTGGCGATGATGGCTGCGATGTAGGAAGGCAAATGAGGCCTACCACATGTGCATACGCACAAACAGAAGAGGGGGAGAGAGAGAGAAAGAGAGAAAGAAAGAAGGGAAAACAAATTGGTGAGGGAAAGACCCGAGAGCTACAGTTACTGACATAAAACAACAAGTTATCAAATCTAATTAAATCCATTCGGCTTGAGGGAACACTGACGCACTTTGCTGCACGTTTCACTATATGCACAGCATACCGCAACATTAAAGAGCCATCACATTATGATAACTAGACTTCAATACTTCATGAGTATCTGAAATATAATAAGCTACAATACAGTTGCTACAGTGAGCTACAATGCAGTTGAGAGAGGTGAGTCCTTGCTAGCACTGTCCCATGAAGGATTATCATGTGTGTTAGTATAAGGCTAAATGAAGTGGTCTACAAAGGCCACTTTGTGACATCAGAAAAGAGTGTCCACAACATTTTGTGGAGAGAATATTGTTGATAATAATAAAGCAAGCTAAATATTGATGTACAGATATGATATTATCTGGTAGACATTTTTTGCTTTGAAAAAATGGTGTCAGTTTGTTATTATATTCCATGCTCTCCATCTCATGATTGAATTTTAACAACTGTTAGATACAGAATGCACTTATGTGGGGTGAATCATGTAGAAACCATTACTAGTTTTAAATACCACCTCCCCACCATTTCAAGGTTACAAAAACAACTCCAGCTCAGCACTGCTCTTCCAGGTCTGCTTGTTTCTGGACTTGCCTTTACTTGTGTTTAGAAAAGTGAATGGCATGTGATTGAGCTGACCAGTCGAAAAACTTTCAACTTTCTGGCACTGAAATACTGCTTGGTCATTTGACATTGAGCATGCTTGGTCATTGTGCCACTGCATGGTACAAATGGAATGTAGAATGTAGGGACAACTGTTATAATAATATACTACACCCCATGCTACTAGCAGGCAGCCTAAATGAAAATGACTGGCCCAGTACACAAAAGTTTGTTTTCTGTCCTGGGGAATTCCTGGGTTGGATATTCATGCATCAAGTATTTGCAAACAGAGGAAGTTAGCTCACATCCATCTTTGTGAAATGTTTATCTCCCTGTCTCAGAGGAGTTTTCTCTTCTCTTCTCTTCTCTTTGCGTCTCTTCTCTTCTCTTCTCTTTTCTAATCTTCACGTATCTTCTTTTCTTTTCTTCTCTTCTCTCCTCTTTCCTTCTCTTCTCTTTGTTTCTCTTCTCTTCTCTTCTTTTTTTGTCTCTTCTCATCTCTTCTTTTCCCTCCTTTCTTTTCTCTTAATATATCTTCCCTTTTCTCTTCTCTCCTCTTTCCTTCTCATCTCTTCTTTTCTCTTCTCATCTCTTCTCATTTCTTCTCTTCTTTTCACTTCTTTCTAAGGTTAAATTTGGAATGTTTATTTAAAAAGTGGATATATATTCACTCTACGCTATGAACCGAGTAAAAGGAGGTGCAGTTACTGTTAACTGTGTGCTCGGGTACGTCATTTGGCAGATGATTCTGACGTGGGTGGTGTGTTTGTATGTGTGTGATTAGTGTTTGCCGCTTGGTTGGCAGTAAACTGCGTTGTACGCCTTAGCCGAGAAAGAGAGAGAGAGAGAGAAAGAAAGAGAAGAAGAAGAAAGAGACAGAAGAGGGGGAAGCATCAATTAGCTTCTCCAGGGGAGAAATAAAAAGCACGGGAAACTAATGAGTGTATTGAGTTTACCCGCTGTTATATAATTTATATGTCTTGTTAAGTCATCCATCAGCTCAGCGGAGCTACAAGTGTGTTCTGCTGTGATGCTGAAACTGCAAGCAGAGAACAGAGGAGCTGGAAACAACAGTGCTGCTTCAAATAAACAAATACTGCCCGAGTTTTTTGTCATTTTTAAATTATTATTCGCAAAAGAAATCTTCATTCATCTGAACTTTTTTGACATTTTGCTTAATGTGCCCGATAATATTATCATCAGATTGATTTGACGTCCACATCTTCTAATATGAATTTAATAACACAGCCAAGGCTGGTACGTCTTTGTCAGTCATCTCTCTGAATTCTTGACAGAGTGCTGACTTTGAACATTTGCCCCCTAATGAGGTAAGATGGCAGCGAATCCTTTGTGTTAGCATTGTTGCTATGAGTCAGCCCGCATTAGAAGGGATCTGATGTGAGTCAAGCCTTTGCCATCTCTTCAGCTCCTTACGAAAACCTCACCCCCTCACTTCCTCTTCCAACAAACAAGTGACGTCTCCCACCGTGTCCCATCTTCTCAGTGTTACCACTCGGATTCAGCAATTTCCCTTTCAGTTTGGAGATAGTGATCAGATTAAACACTCCAGCGCTGGCGTTTGCGAAGAGAGATGCGTCACTGGAAATTTGGCTTGTACTTCACTCAAATGTCTGTCATTCAGAAGGGCTCAGTGAAGGACGGCTAGTGTTGATGTGAGAGAAAGCCAGATGTTTGGATGCTGGGAATGAGAAAGGGAGAAATGGAGGGAGACAAAGAGGGCACAATATTGATGAATGGTTTGATGGATAGGTTGAAGCACAGCTAGAGGGTTATGCAAGGCAATGAACCATACCATCTCATGTTCTTTTGTAAGCCTGTAAGGAGAAGCAGGGTCATAGATGAGTGGAGAGTTGGCGAACGAAGGAGCCATATGTTGAAACGATGCTCTGCATAATGTTCTGTCTGCCATGTTTCTAGGAGATGGTATTCATTTTTATTGAATAATTTATGGGCTGATTTCCTCTCTGGTCCTCAGTGTGTTTATATACTGTGAATACGGAGATATGGCCCGGTTTTGCATGTCTTCATAAAGATGGAGATGTTTATGACCACTTTACATTCTTTCTGCTGTGGCGTTGGGAGGAATCTTGATGCTTTTGCCCACATGAGCAGGTGGATCATCTTCTCTCTAGTTTCACCTCTTCATTTTTTCTAGAACAAACACCTTTGCACAAACCTTGTCTTGATTTTAGTGACAGTTTCTCATGGGTTTAAGAAATTGGATTACAGTCTTGATAAGTATAGGAGCTGAGGAGACTTGCTCTTCTTTCTTTTTTTTTTTTGCATGTTCAGCGTTTTAGCCTCTCAGTTTGACTGACTTTGTTGGGTGGGCAGGTTCCAGCTTCCCTTTTTCTGTATATCTCACTACATCCCTTCTCTCTCTCTCTCTCTCTCTTTGTCTTTCTTTCCATCTGACTGAGAAATGAGCAGTGCTCTTTTTGAGACTTCATCTGCCTCAGCCCTCACTCTAAAACGTCTGCCTGTGAGACTTTATTATTTCCTTATTTATGTACGCCACATTTTTATCCGGAATCGCAATTTAATGAACTCTGTCATTATGGCTTGTAAATTTTTAATTTTCCGCTATGCATCTGCTTCTGAGGATTGCTGGTGGAACTTGTGTCTGGGGATTGTTGGAGACCGTGCTTAACCCCCACTGCCTTCCTCAAAAGCCAGTCGGCCATGACACGCAACCCTACCATCCGCAGTACTGAGCCAACTCCGCTTTGCAAGTGTCGAAAAAACTACTGGTTCATTAGTCATTAGGAATCGTTCCAACCTGAAAACATGTTCCCCAGTTTGATACACCTGATTACTAACATAAAAGGTGTTATTTGCTGAGGTCCACATAACTCATTCATTACCAAATGTGACTATCATAAAGACCTATGTCATGAGAGCCCTCTGAAATCTCCATTCCCAAATGTCTGAAAGAAAATTTGTTTGTCAAGTAGGTTTATCGTAGGTCAATATATATGAATCTCTATGTGAAATACAAGAGTAAGAAGGGTCGAATCACTGGGTGAACTCCTGTAGCAACTACACTAAGCTTCAGTGTCTGTTGGATCCAACAGTGTCCCGTGTGTCTGTTCAGAAATTCTTATGATATGTCCACAAGGACCAAGTGCCATCAGGTTATGAATTAGCCAGGCTATAACTGGAGTCGCTTCCTCTTGCCATCTCCTTCTTGTAGAGCTCAGCCAGGCCTAGGCAGTCCCAGGCCAGTCCAGCTTACCTCTGTAAAGCCTAGGCCATGCTCAGCTCCAGCCTGTCCTCAGTGTACACTCTATCCTCCTGATAAGGTGTGAAGCCTGTCTGCCACTGACTGACAAGCCAGCTCTCACCGTGCTACTGTCTCGCACACGATAAGAGAAAATGTCAGCTTGATTTTGCAAAATGTCATTTATCTCACCTCTCTGGCTGGGTGCTTGTACCAACTGTCCTGGCCTGGGATCAGACTTGCTATTTCTCTAATAATGGTTAAGGTTAAGATATGGGTAGATGGAGGCTAGACACAGATCAGCACAGAAGACCAAGAGCTACTGGCTGAATACACGGGCCATGGCTATTACTACGCGGCTGTGACCCGTTATCAGTCCAAAATTATGTCCAAAATTTTACACAGTAATAGCTCACTGCATTATTAGGCAAGGTTTACAAATTCTAAAGCATGGTTGGCTTATTTGCTGAATGGACTACGAGCATAATCTGATTTAACAGTCATTTATAGATGGCTATATTTCTGTTGCTATGCAGTAAATGAATGTAAGCTCTAGTATTGATTTGCTATGTGACGCATATTTAAATGTATCTTTAAGAGACAGTTGCACCATGCTATGCTCCATTGTGGTTTTTGAGTGGTCTGTTTGAGTCAGTATATGATACATTCAGACGACGCATTCATCTCAACTTGAAAGCGTTTTGCACGGAGAGCCTTGGAGATACTGGGACTCAAACAACATGAGACAAAGGGCCAGTGTTGAGGATGTTACACAAGATCCACAACACACCACACGAGTGTGTGTTCATGATGTTAGCGAAGCGCTCAGATCCAAACACCAATCTGCTTTCTTTTGTCAGCTGCTAGCGTGTGTGGGCTGCAGTAGTTTTCTTTCTTTTTTTTTTTTTTTTTTGCATTTTTTTCCTCCTGGTGAGGGGAGGTGTTGCAGCATTATTGAGAGAGACAATTCTTCTCCAAAGATGAGTGGGTTAACAGGACCCATTAATTGGTTTAGCAGGATTTCGCAGCGACTCCAGTTCCGGCTTAGCTCGCAGGCTGAAAAATGGTTATATTCAGATGTATTCAGCTATTGCTTACCCCCCCCCTTTAGCAAATGATCTCAGTGTGAAGAGAGGCTGTTTAATATTACTTTTAAGCCCGAGGTTTTGATTTGAAGGCCTGGAGATGAAGCAAAGCTGAGTTTGTACTCACGTCATCACTTTTAATGTTGGATTCAAAACCCAAGCTGTCATATATTATTCAATGAGTTTTCTTCTTCTTCTTTTTTTTTTTCCTGAGCACTATGCTAGCACGCTGTACCTCTCTGGCTTCAGCCTCACTTAAAGGAACGCTGCCATTGAATCAGAATCAGGTTTGTTTTTATCTCTTTTCTTATGAGATATTTCGTCTTGAGTCATCGCTGACTCAAAGTGACATTTATGGGACACACTGATGAAGCAGTTCTTCCTGGATGCTTAAGTCAGGCTTACATAGTGACATAGAGAGCCCCCACTTGTTTGTGCGCATATTTTTATTTCTTTTTTGTGCAGGGGCCCAAAGCTGCCTCAATGATCTACAACCCAGACGGATCACAGGCTGAGAGAGGATACGTCTTTAACGCGGAGCTCCCTGGCAGCCCCGCAGGAACCTAGCGAGCGTGTTGTCTCTCGCTCTTAGCCAAATTTATTGCCACTCCATCTCTTATACTCCTAACAAAGGAGCCCGGCCTGAGATTCCTTGCTTATTTGTCAAATCGCCGCACCTGTGAGGGTTCCAGCTCAAGAATAATTTTAGGTTGGAGTGGTCGGCCAGCAATAAATCTTTTCCCTCCTGTTTTTTTCTCCTTTCCTCTCTTATTTTGCAGTTTTTCTGTTTTGGGGGGATGAACAGTGGGGCTGCGAAGGTGCATTCTCTTCTTGTGAAATGTAGTGGTGAAAGCTGTGATAAATTGTGGTCTTTGTTGATACCTTCATTGGGTTATTTATGGCTCATTAATTGAACTGAAAAGGAGAGTTGTTGGCCCAGTGGGGGGCACGTTTGGGGGGGGGGGATTACGCCTCTGCCTCTGCTCTGCTAGAACCCTCAGGGCTCGGAGAGAGAGAGTGGGGGAGAGCTTCTAATTTTCAGATCTACTTCCTGTTTGCAGTAGAAGGAGGGAATACATTCATCAGAGGAGGAGAGAGAGAAAAGAAACGAGGAGGACAACCGTGAGCTGGCCCACCCATCTCCTCCTAACCCTCCTCTCTCTTTCTTTTTTCCCTTTTTAAGCTCCCCACAAACCTGAAAGGCTTTTTTAAATCCGTCAATGTGTATTCATTTGGTTCAAGGAAGGAAATATGCTTTAATCACATTGAGGCAGGAATTATACTGTAGGCACTGTATCCCTCACACAGAAGCATATGCCGACGCAGCTCTAATGGAACAAATCAAGGTGCTTATTTTTGTCTCCCCTTTAATGATCATGGAACATGTTCTAAAATTTCTCCGCTGAATAAAATCAAGCGGCTCGGCACATGCTCGTTTGATTTCTGGTCTCGCAAACTCGAATGTGAGCCGATTGTTAAAAGTTGGCTCAGTCAGCACTAGTGCCCAACTGTATCGGTTGGGAGAACGCAGGCAGTCCTTTTGATATCAGACTGCTTTCAGGCCTGGGAGTCTTGCAAGGAGAAAAGGGGCACTTCAGACACCCACTGTTAATTAACAAGTGGATTAACGATGCTCGTTTCCATGGGCTGAAGTACCTCAAAGCACTTCAAAGGGTGATTGGAGTGCAGCACGAGGTACAGTAATGAGAGGGTGCTTGAGTGCAGAAATGCTCTCTTGGTTTATCTGTTAGGCTTGCTTGTCCTTGACAAGAGCCTCTATGCTACTTGGCTGTGTACTCCCTTGGCTCTTGGCTCCATCCTGCCATAGATGTCAATCAGCCAGCTCTTAGTGCTGCTGTGTCCCTCCCCTCAGCTCTACCTTTCAGTGTGTTCCTGAAATTGAGGTCCTGCAGATTTATCCTTTAAATGAAGTATAATGCTATAAAGCAATTATTTCAATAAAGCAATATTTAATGTTTTATGTTGTTATGAATGCACCCTATGTTTGTCTCCTTAGAAACCTAAACTTTAGAACAGGTGTGGTGAAATGAAGGGGTACAAGAGAGCAGTGGCTTTCCAGCTGTAATATTTTGCCACTGATCATTGCATTTCTTTTTTGTCCTTCAAATTACATTCCTGGAAATGACATGGATGAGAGACCCATTTATGGTCTGTCTTGCCAAATGTTGCCTCTGTTCTCAGTTGTCACGGCTAGGTCAGTGGCCGGTTAGGGCCACTGCTTTTTGGTTCCTGTTTGTATCCTGATTTTGCCCCGTTCT
>JBBPDC010000129.1:9223318-9238067 GCA_037974485.1 Hemigrammopetersius urotaenia | reverse complement strand
TCTCTCTCTCTCTCTCTCTCTCTCTCTCTCTCTCTCTCTCACACACACACACACACACACACACACACACACACACAAATGCACTCAGACGCGTTCTCGTTTCACTTGCATAGGTCTGACAGTAGCCCACACAGTACCTGCAGTTTTTTGCATTTTATTTATATTTTGTTTTTGTTGTTTATTTCTTTTTTATGTATTTTGTTAAACCACACCTCTTCTAGTGAAACTTAATTTTAACTATTTGCTGCTAGTTTAACTGTGATATTCTAATTAGAAGTGATATTAAAAAATAGCATGTTTAAAATGTTAATTGTTAATTTGTTGAATTGGTGATCACACTCAACCACAGTTTAAATAGTTGATCTCTGTTTTTGTATTTCAATTTCTTTAGTTTTCTACTTCCTTTACCTTAAAAGCAGATGACTGTTTCTTCACAGACTGCACCCTTTGTGTTGTAAACGACTTTTCAAATAATTTTAGAGTAATCTGCCATAAGGCATGCAGTTTCAGGTACTATTTGGAATCCTTTTTTTTTTGTTACTGATAGAAAATATGGCTGTTTTTGAGTGACATATTTCTAGGGAAGGGCGCACGTTGCAGGTCTCAGAAGAGCATGGCTGTCACAGTGACGACTTATTGACAGGCTCCTGTGCTGCGATGGTGTCTGCTTGCTCTTTGAATCATGGCTGGCACTCCAGCAAATGTGATCCCCTCTGATGGCCTCCCTCTAAACTCAGCCTGATGTCCCCTAGCTAGAACAGAAGTGACAGCTTACAAATAAACCCATAATTATCACATCTCCAGTCACCACCATGGACTGCATTTGCATAGGCTGCTTCTTTGAAGAGAAGCTAGCCTAATAAACCCACAGGGGCCAGCATACTTTGCTAGGTGCTGGCAGGCCATGCTTCCTGCCACTGTGCCTGGATTAGGGTGACATGATATATTGTCTTCACCCGTATAGTGGCTGATACTCATTTTTACTTTTTAGTCTTTTTTCTTCTGGTGTCCAAGATTTAAAAGTTAGCCGCAGTGAAATGGCTCAGATTGTTTTAAAAGAGCAGGTCACAATCTTAAATAAGTAGTAAATTACCATTTTAGAACTGTGTTCTTTGCCCAGTTTACATTGAAAACTGCAGTTAGCAGTTCTCTTCTGTTGGCCCCTATCATTTTCCTTTATTTCAGGACACACTTTTTAGATAAATACACTTTAAAGGATTCAATTTTTTTTCACAAAAAACAACACATTTGTTCTTTTATGTATTTATCTGTTCAGTTCAGATTGAGCCTACAGAAACTAAATAGTACAGTTTGGCATACAGTAACTCTCCTCGGGAATACATAATACAGTTTAGCTCACAGCAACACTTCCCAGGAACTCCATTAATATTATTAATGACCTAAATTAACCGCTGACATTGAGGTATATTTGTGATATACTGTGGCGTTAAACTGTATCAGTTGCCTAGCACTAGTCTAGTTCTGTAGAGAGGGAAAGAAAGGGATGGGACAGTAGCGGTGATACGAGCTTGTGCTTTTTACAAAAGACTTAACATCCTGGACATAGTGCAGTTCAGTGGTGTGCAGTGCAAGGCGAAGGACAAGATTGCTTTCATTGTGTTTCTACTGTGCATTTCCCCATAGACTAGTCTTGCTCCCCCTATGGCCCCCACAGGATTCATCTTCAACCCGTTATAAGAGAAAAAAGAGAGGAGGGGGACAAAGAGGGGGGTGTGTGATTTTTTTGAGTGCGCAAGATAGAAACACAATACGTGGCTTGTAGAACCTCATCTTTGATTCTACCTTCTACCTGGGAACACAAAAGACTAATCATGGCCATCACAAAGGCCATGTTCCAGCAGGATGGCAAGACACAGCACATAAAGGAGCAGCTCTGCCAAGAGAGCAGGCAGCGTGGGCCCAGTCTGGCTGCAGGATTAGACCTCTCCTCAGCAGCCTCATGCAGAGAGCCGAGGCTCAGGAGATGCAGTAGGACTGGGTGAATTCTGCCTTTCAAAGAACAGCACGGAATGTAAATTGAAGTGGAGCGGTGCTGGACACTCTTTTGTCCTGTGTTGTTACATCACGGCCCTGTCAGAGTGGCACAGAACATACTGAACCCAAGATACACAGTAACATAACAATCATAACTTACATTATTATTAGTAGTAGTAGTAGTATTATCTTCTTTTGTCTACAACTATATAGATTAGAAATGGGCAATATGGTGATGCATTTAATTGTCAAATCATGTCACAGGACAACATCATGCCACTTTTCAGTGATACACTGACCAACTGCATGGTTCATTAGAGAGAGGACATAATTAGTCTTGCTTACTTTGATTTACTGCAATTCAGTTAAAGATGTGCTAAAAGAATTCTTGTTCATAGTTTTGATACTATTTCAGTGACGGATCATGTATTATGAAAAATTTATTAATCTATTATGATGCTACATTTTTGCGTTATCACTCTAGTTGTGTCAGCATTTCCTAGTGAATGGACCCAGAGAAAGTTTCTTTACATTATCAGATGTTAACATCTCTATCACATTTCTCAATGATAGAACGATAGATATAATTAATTCACAATGAATGAAAATTATTTATGTATATTTATCTAAATTTCAAATGTCAAGGCCTTCATATAGATGCTGGCAGATGTATTAATAAAAAGGAAATAGTTCTAAATATCAAGAGACAGAAAAATACTCACTTATTCTCAGCATGCATGTGTGTGTGTATGTGTGTGTTTTCATAGAGGCTCTTTTTCCACTTCTGGGTAATTCCCCTCAGAGTGCGTCCCTGGGACCCTCCCTCAAAAGGTGCCGCTAAAGCTTAGCTCTTTGGTAGCTTCTCTTTAATTAGCTTGACTTCTTTGCATGGCTGCCATGAGAAAATTTGATGGGGTGGAGTGATAGCTCTAGCTCTCTCTCTCTCTCTCTCTCTCTCTCTCTCCCTGCCTCCCTCCCTTCCCCCCTCCACTCTCTCTCCCTCCCCCCTCCCTCTCCCTCTCTCTCTCTCTCTCTCTCTCCCTGCCTCCCTCCCTTCCCCCCTCCCTCTCTCTCCCTCCCCCCTCCCTCTCTCTCTCTCTCTCTCTCTCTCTCCCTCTCTCTTCCCTTCCCCTGTCTGATTCATCTCATCTTCATTTCCCCAGATCCTGTTTTTAAAGTTTTATTTAGGGTGTCATTTATTTAATAAGGGATTATTTATTTAGTGCATCAAATCATTCTGGAATGAATATTTATATATTTGTGGGGGCTTTAAATATTTACATGGTCTCTCTCTCTCTCTCTGCTTCCTCTGGTACCAAGCCACTGTAATGAGTGTTGTTGTTGGATATGCAGAGGAATAACAAGACTGGTTTCAAAGTAAATAATCCTTTGAATATATTTGAACTTAATTGTTTTGAATGCATTATGAGAGTCAGCGCTCTGATCTAAATGTAATTGAAAGTATAATGTGTAGGGGGGGGGGCTGCTTGGCTGGGGTTATGTATCATGTTGTTAAGAATCTGAACTCAGATGAACGGCTCCTATGGTGACTGGTAGGTGGTACCATGATACCTCCGGCTCCTGACCTGACGTTCTCCTTGAGTCCTGCTTGACTAAAATCCATTAATCCTCTTAGCTTCCAGCCTAATGCACTTTTGCCCCTTGTTTTACATGGACTTTGTTGTGTAATAGTGGATTACACGTCGTCTCAGTCCATTAATATAAATGGTGCACTCCGGCTGCCCCGCCAGTCATTATTTTCACATTCCCCTGGACCTAGCCGCTATAAACACTCTCCAGCGGTGAAGAAAACCACCGGTTCAGCGGGTTAGACACAACTCTACCCGCGTGCATCAGTGCCCTGCGCAGCTAAAGGCTTATTACCATTAGCTGCAGGTGCTAGCAAGAAGCGCGGAGGCTGGCAGCGAGGCTGCTCGTGCAGGGCTATGCCTCACCACCAGAACCTCCACTTCATAATGAGGAACTCCTAGCAGGAGCGCAGGGCCAACAGTAGAGCCCTGATTTGTTCTGCATGCTAAATATGGCCTGTAATCTTTATTCCTCTGAGTAGCTTATTAAAAGTGAAAGGAAGATGAAATCCCCCAACGCCTGGGCCATTCCTTTTCCTCCTGTTTATTTGAGGCTCTTTTCCCTCTCTTAATATTGAGGTTATGGTAACCTTAGCGGGTGATAGATGCGGCGAGTGACTGCCGGTAATAATAGCCATGATGGATCCCCTCCTGAACCCTGGAGATGTAATCTAGCAGGATGGGGAAGATAAAGTGGCGTGTGGTTGAAAGATACACACGCAGCGGCAGCACCCGTCCAGTGGAGCTGTTTATCACGGACCAGATAACACCGGGGTGTCCAAATTTATGACGGCTTGCCCTGTCTTTAATTTATCAACACTTAATTCAGCCGCGATCTCCCAAGTGAGTTCGTCTTTATTTGTTGCTTTATGAAGAATGGCTTTTTGGGGGGTAAATACAGCGTCGGGAGTATTTTACAAGGTGTATGTTTGCTTGGGCTTTGTTTGCTTCTCAAAACCAGAGCTCCTTTCCACACTTACTGCTCTGACAGTTATTAAAGCTGTTATCAGATATGAAGCCTGGTTTTCTTTGAAGGAATCAAAACGGATACCTCAAATTATCCGTAGAAGTTTTGTCACAGCATTGCATCTTTTTCCAAACGAATAGGATGCCAATTTCTTAAACACATACAGATCTAAATAAAGTTGTTTGTGATTATATTACAAAATCATCCAGCAGTACAGAAGCCATATATAAAGTTATTACAGTTTTTGTGAGAACATTTATAGCTCCTCAGCTTCTCGTCTCCCAGGGCACATTCCCTCAGGAATATATTTAGTCATACCAAGAAGGAGTCACAGCAAGATGGGAAACTGAACCTAAAACAAACTGATATACACATTCAGTATAAACTGGTATTTTCTAATAGACCTACTTTGTTATATTGTCTTTTTATAAATGGTGATTAATTACAAATGACTAAACTTTTAATTGCCTTATTGTTTACATTCCATATTGGTCTACGAGAGGAAATGTGTAAATGACTGGACGATATGGAAAGAGTATGATATGCAGATATACAATGTGGATGTATAGCTTTTGTGTGTTTTGGTATGTTAGAATAGACTAAAAAGAGCTAGTAGTGCACACAGGACATTCACAAAAAGACATTCACTGAAAAACCCACTACAGTTGCACCGCACTATCCTGGCTTTGTAATGAAATATGCATGCATGCAGTGTACTCAGAAAAGCATGTTATGGAACACTATAGCCACATTGTGTTCTATTTGGAAAACTAATTCACACATTTCAAGAATTTCAAGCAAAATCTATATCTAAGCTATATGTAATTATTCACCATGCAGACAGTTTGGAGAAGTTGTTTCAACATTTTGAACATCGTTCTTTTTTTCATTTTTGGCACACCTCTTCTAGGGTACAGTCTGTCTTTTTCCTGACGTTCAAATTCAGTTCTTTTGGGGCAAAAGGAACAAGTTAAGGATCCATACTTTCATTTCTGGAGCATTTTATTCAGCTGTGTAGCTTCCCTGCACAGTACATTTTGGATTTTACGCGAAAAAACAGATTTCAAGAGTGGACACGGATCATTTCCACAGAAGAAAAACGGTTACTTCTCCATAGCTAACCATTAGCGACATTTGTACCAATTAGTTTCATTGCATTGGTAGGCAAAGAAAATCATCAGCTCACGGTGCACATTCACACCTAATGCACAGCGGTGTGCCACTGATAAGCACACTAATGATGCTCACACCGGCATATAGCTGCTTTCTCCCCCTGCTCGCGAATCCTCCACCCCTTTGCAGCAACAGCCCAGCGCAAGGTGCCACAGTCATTACTCCATTAGCAGGTAATTAATGACGCTCATTTGTGTAACTGTTATTAAGCCCTTTGAAAGATTGTTTGTGTTCAGATGAAATGAAACGCATCCCAGAAGCCATTCATTGTGGCGGGCCGAGATTAAAAGAGCAATAGCGCGCTTTGAAAAATGTTATTTTATCGAGGGTGATTTTTCACCGTAGCCTCTGGGGCGGCGCTGACAGGGAAACACTGCAGTCTTCCTTCATGTTGAGCTCCTTTTTTTAGTCCCGGGTACCTGGGGAGTACACTAAGTGTGATTGATTCATCCCATGACCAGTAAAAGGTGTCAGGCAGGTGAGAATGGATGCGCATGAGTATTGACAGGAAGGGATGGCCGCCTTGTTGTCCTGCTCTCTCTCTCACGCCACGTAAAAAGGGGTCGAGAAAATGAGCGTGTCCTTTAGTGTAACCAAGTGTCAAAGGCAAGGTTGGGCCCATAGGTGTGCTTTTGTTCATGCTTTCATCTCTGTCATAATGAGCCATTATAAAGAGTCATTATGTGCGTATGGTGTTCCATTGTATGAACTGGAGAAGGTACGGTGTGTCTTCATCTTCAACTTTTGCAATAGTTTTTTTAAAACATGTTGTTCTCAGCAGGTCAGTTTTCCTCCTGCTATTTATATCTTTCCTTCTCATTCCATTTACGCCGTGCCTGCGATAATCCAGCCTTTATGAGTTCCTATGTGATATTATCATTTCCCCTCACCCATGTGAATGGGAGTGAATAGGCTGCTTCTCTGATTTTCCTCAAGAGAGGATCATATTGGCTCTTTTCTTCTTTGTAGCCGCGCACTAAAGCGCGAGAGAGAATTTTCAATGGGCTTTCCTCCGTGATACAGAGAGGAAAAACCAGCAGGGATTGGGTGGAGGAATCAAAAGTAGTTTGTGAGCAAACATGGAGGCAGAACTCCTAGTGACAATGCTACACACACACACACACACACATGCATACACACGCGCATATATTCTGCCACTTGAGCATACAGCGACAGGAAAGCATTTTTTGGGGGGGATTTATATTAAGGTTTGGTTATGCTTGCTTATAAAATATTTTTATAAATAATATGAATATATTACAGGAGTAAGACACTGTTGTAAGTCACTCCACATGCATTGACATAGCAGCACAACGTTACGCCTTTATCTGGTTAGAACCCATGCTTCTTAAACTGTTGGTTGCCCACGTTTTCCTTTTTAATCAGGGAGTGTTTGGGATAGCCTGCAGCAGGGATCCCGATAAAAGGATTAGCGGAGCCTCGACTAGTTAAACCACGCTTAGACTGTGCCAAGAAGCTCAAAATATGAGAGGAAGATGGATTTGCAATGCGGTTTTTAACTAGCGCTCATTACGGATACAAAACAGAATGTAGAAGTTTCCACATTTCATGACTCATTTTAATGCTGATTGTACAGTAATTCTGAAATGGAAATGGGGGAAATTTTTTAGGCCGGTGCGAACAGTTAATGCTCTTTCTTATCCGTGTGTTGTCTTATCAGTAGACAGAAGGAGTCCGTGCTAATAAAATATTACAGAGAAGATGTCCTGAGATAATAAATCGGATAGATGTTTTATACAAGCAGAGTGTTTTTTAAGCATTAATTAGAATTTTTATTGCCTTTTATTTTTGTGGTTGGGCTGGAGAAGTCCTTATCCTGCGCTATGCAATTTGTTTGCTATGTCTGTCTTCTCCAGTGCATGTATTTCCATTGTTTTATAACTTCATTACTCATTATGCGTAGTTTTAACCTACAAATTCCAGCAGCATCCCTCATTATGCATGTTTTCCTGTTCTGCATATGTGAGAACATTTTGCTATTTTGTTGGTAACGCCAAATAAAAGACCACAGTTTAATTATGCATCGCTTCACCAACACAGGAACAAGAAAAACAGATTTCTCCTGATGGTCATGGATTTTTCTTCTTGCGCATTTATAAGTGATCCATTTGAACTAAACCAATTTGAAATGTTTGAGAATAAAACCTGCCAGAGAAAAGGCTGGTAAAAGGTCTGTCATGCTTACAGACATTAAAATGACTTCATTAAAGAGGGAAAGCAAAGCATGCTATCAGTGCAGACCCCTGCCTCTCTTCTGGCCAGTAGACCTCCGGCTGGATCGCACAGCCTCTCTGGGAGGAATTGCCTCTTTTGTCATCGCTGCTGGCATTAGCCAGAGATTTGCATATATTTCTGTGGGAAAGCATTAAAGGAATACAAAAAAATGACTAATTCACTATTGAAAGTCTCCCTTTCAAGATTAAAAGGAGCTCCATTAGAAATGTATGACTTCTCATGTAGTTTTTATTTCATTTTCTGTCACTGCTCTCCTTCCTTTTGTGAAAGCCTTTGATTATCCGCCAGGTTGGGAAGGGAAATCAGAAGAGAGGAGGAAAAGACACAGCCGCCGAAGCTTTTGTGTGTACAGTGCAGATGTTGTTCACAACCGCACACGACTGCCGTGTTTATTTTTTTAATGTAATTATTTGTTTTATTATAATATTTTGTATTATTATTTTATATTAATTTCCTAACACTTCCACTCTTCACTAAAGTTTTTTTTTAAATATGTAATGAATGATTCATTTTTGTGTCTTTCAGGCCAAAAACCGTGCAGAAACTATTTAAAATGAAGTATTTCTTTTTTTAAAGATTTGTATAATTGGTTGAAATATAGCCTCAACATTATTTGGCCTCGTCTTACTGATGTACACCTGTGATATGATACCTGGACGGTTATATTCCTCTGCCACACAAACACATGCTGCATTTTAGACCTAAAATTATTAAAATATGTTTTGATTTTCAATAGTAAGCGCTACATTGCCTGACAATTTTTCATATCACACAAATGAGCCCTACCCCTCAATGAATTAAAAGAAGTCTTTAACTGCTCAGGATTACAGTTGTCTATAAATAATGTGAGAGCTGGACCTTGCATTACAATGGGAACTAAGGGATACATAATAGTAATCCTGGTGGACAAAAGTCCAGCACAGTTTAATGTTTAAGGTTTCATTTTCCTGCTCAAATACACCTTTTTCAGCTCTTCAGTTTCCTACTAGGTTTAGGGGAGGTATTTGAACTCTGGTAGACCCTCCAGGTCCTCAGCTGGCCACACAGTGGCTACACAGAGCACACGTGCGTCAGTCTAGCGAGCAGAACGCAGAATCACGCATCTCTGTTCTTCACAAATTCATAACACAGTCAGTACAGTCCAACATCACACCAACAAACACACACACACCTGGAGCAGAGCACGCAGAGGCGCACTCCTCTAGGACCTTGCCCACAATGCTTATCACTCTGACCTGAATTCGTGGATGATGGACAATTTCTCAAGCAGCTGGGGATCAATCCAGACCCACTCCAAATGTGCCCACCTGCCACTTTTACATTAGGATGTCACGCTGTTCAAAGTGGGGCGTTTTTCACTTGTGTTTTTGATTACTGCACAGGCAGAGTTGTACTCCTCACGGGGCCCCAGGAGCCAAATGAAACCTCCCCCCCAAGTGCTATCTCTTCTCCCCAGGACTGTCTAATCTGCACCGGGGAGGTGGACGTGGACATGTGTGTGTGCTGGGGGTGGGTAGCAGGATAGGACATGTGTCTTCACTTCTGACAGTGGCTGCTTGGCAATAACACAAGGCCAGAGATTCATATAGGAGCTCCATGTTGTGTTCAGCCATACACCATAGTTTTGCTTTTGGCACCTGTCTGCTGGTTCTTCAAACCTGGCCTTCTCTGCTGCCTGTGTCTCAGTGCGTGTGAGTGTCTTGTCCGAGGCAGCTGCCCTTGTGTCCAGTTTAATAACCGCCAGTGCTTCAGACTGTCACACTGCAATTTAGGCCTAAAAGTAATGATAACTTTATATACTTTGGCCAGTAGCCTATATTAGTCATTTGGTTCAGTAATAACAATAGCAAGTAATCAACCAAATTACATTGCAGTTTTTTATTATTAATGAAAGGTGATATGGAGAACATTTGTATTATATTAATATTCATATTATATTGTTCATTACTTACACCCATGAGATCTCAGGCATGGCATTGTTGTAGTTCCGTTTCACAAAGTTGTGCTCTATGCATTCTTTCCTCGCTGCTCTTCCTTATCCTCTTTTCATTAAAAAACTTAACCCAGAATCCTTCCTTTCCCAGCAGGTGTCAGTGTAATATTATCAGGCACACATGCAACACTCTCTAAAACAGAACAGGGACACAAATCACACATGCACACACACACATGTAGAGGTCTTTTTACATGCAGTGATCTGGAGACTAGGGTTGAAAATGGCCAAAAGCACAGAGAGGTCATAAGAGATAGGCAGGTCAGGGCTCAACAGGTGCTGAGAGAGTGCATGAAAGGTGTTCACAGAGCAGGTGTGGCGTGCTCAGAGACTGGCTTTTGTGATGCACCTGCACATTTGTACTCTGTGGTTATATCGGAACAAAGACTAGATGTAAATACAAAATGCAAAATCTAAAAAGTGCTTCTCCCAGAGTCAATTGACTGTGCTGTCCTAACAGCCACGCACTTTTGTTTTCAAAGTCATTTATTTATTTTTTTTATTTTAACTGTTGATAGTGACAACTGTCGTTTTGAGTTGATGTTAAATTAGTGTCTATCAAAACACTATATAGTATGCAGAACTGCAGAATAAATGACTTGCCGAAAGTCCAACAACAAAACCTGTAAACCTAAAAGGATCCATTTATTTCTTTTTTGCCTATGTTTACCGTCACTGCAGTAAAATTAAACGAGAAGGGCGTTATTCTTTAAGAGTCTGGGGTCACATTTCAGGGTGTCTGCAATCAAGTGGTAAAGAAGATGCTTATAATATTAACTTGCCCTCTGCAGCCGTTTGCCTGAGCCAGACTCGTAAGCAAGGAAATGACACTTGTCTAGGTTGTTCCTCTGCTGCTGTGTCTGTCCCTCCATTTAACATAGGTCTCAAAGTCAAAGGACGGCCTACGACTTGCCACATATGCTCGCCAAACTGTTGCCTCCTCTTTAGGACCAGAACATAATAATCCAGATTAGCCTGGATAATTATGTTGTCTGGGGCTATTAATTCTGTCAGGTGAGGGAGCAGTAGGGGGAAATAAATAATCCAAGCATGTCTTCTGACACTGGGTCGTAAAAAATGGGCATTCTTCCAAAGGCTGGTTTCAACTCTTTCTAATTGGCCTCATTGTAGATGAAAAATTAAATGGCCGGCCTGGCTATTAATGCTGATGGTTATGGATGGGGTGCCGTTGTACTTAATACAGCAACTCGCTTGTCCCTTTTATTTCCTCCACCGTGCTCTGTCCACCCGTGATGAATGTGCCGGTGGAGGGAAACCGTAGACACACAATGGGGTTTGAGCCTACTGGCAGAGGTCCAGCTTTGAGGGAGTCAGAATGTTAGTGTAATTGCTAGCGTTTGGAGACACTGCCCTGTTGCGCTGGTCTGAAAGCGGTGTTGAGCTTTCCCTCTAGTCAAAGAGGCTGGCACAAGATGAGCACCCATCGAGAGTCCGAAGCTTTGTAGCCTTGCTAGCCTGCTAGCCTAGTGTTGCACATGGAGAAGAGTCTGCCTGAAGGCCCGTGTGCCCTCAAGCATAAACAGAGCAACCTTCATCCTTCTTCAGCGGGCTCTGAGAAGCTCACTCTCAAAGATGAAATCTGATAGTAGAGTAAACAGCCACAGCTGGACTCTACCTGACATTGTATGTTATGTTTAGCTATGATATGAGTTTACAGAAGGGTGGTTTTCTTTTCAGCATAGCAGGTCCTCACTACCAGATAAAGAAAATCTGCAATAGTAAGGGCTTTCAGTTGCTGCGACTGGACAGGCAGTCATCAGGCAGTCTTGGATTGGACACAGGTACTGCCGGAGCATAAAGCCCAATTGTACACTTGCTGCATCATTGATCACATACCTTGCATTTGTCACTGGAACTCTGATTATTAATATATATTTTTTTAACGGAATGGCAAAAAAATTCGCTTTACTAAAGTTCTAAAGGGAATACGATCTCACCCGTTGCCATGGGAACAGAGGGGGATGAAGATGTTACTGCGTTCAGTCGTTGCCAAGACTCGCTGACTTAGTCTTGTGTGTGTATGTGTGTGTGTGGGACTGCATATGAGAAAGAGATTAATATTTTTGGTGTATGGACTCGTCATTCCACTCTTCATATACATGTAGGAGCTGTCTGGCGAAAGGTTAGCGATGGTCTATTAAGAACCTCTCTTAGTATTTTAGCTGAAATACGCTCTGTACCATTCCAATTCCCTGTTTTAGCGTCCCGGCATGATAAGAAAGGTCACTTCATCATTCTAATGTGTAGATATTCCCTTCCCTTGGTTAAACCGCTGGTCATTTCACAGCCTATTAACTGACTTTATAAACAGCGGTGAAGTAGTGACCCGTTTGTATTCAGGGGCAAGACGTCAATAAGTGAGACAATGATACGGGTGGTTTGTGGAGAGCGCTGGAGCTGGCGGCTGTTCTGCTGGTCTTTCTACGGATTGAGAGGAGGCTAATTAGATTGAGAAGGAGGCGTGTTACGAGGTCCTCCACATGAAAGCCTTTCTGTTAGACTGGGGCTGCTGCGTCTGCACCCCAGACACAGCTGATACTGCAGAGAGTGCTTTCATTCTGCTCTCATCACGCCCATTCTAATTGGCTGTCTGATTTCCTTTTCTCTTTCTGTTTCACTACTTGCTCGATATTTCTGTAAATAGTGAGGCTGTTTTATTTTCCTATTTTTCCCTCTTCTCAACTGCTCCTTTTGGGGCTTATTAAATAATCAACAGGATTGTGTACTCTTTAAAAAGAGAGTTTAAATGATAACCTAAGATCAATTATTTATGCTGTCGTAATCCAATATTGATATGATATAGACAATACCTGAGCCTGGCTCAGAGCATTTCTCTTTACAAGCTTTAAAAGCTTCTGCTGCATCTTGTGAAGAGCCACCTGGGGCATTCAGGATAGGTGACTTCTGGCAATAAGGGTAATATTGTCTGTTTATTTCCTAGACGAGAAGGAAAGATCTACCTTCTGTACACTTAGTTGCTCTCAAACACACACAGACACACACACACACACACATACACACACTCTCTCAGACACAAAAACATGTCCAGGCATGTTAACTTGCCCAGACAACATTGCACATGAGCGGCCGGCGCACTGGAAGAATGCACTTATTAAGAGTAGCACCTGCAGGCAGAAGCATTCTGCCCACACAAACCAAAAGACAAAGTAGGCAGAGGAGAGGCCGAGTAGGCTTTGCAGGGAGCCCTAATGTGCTGCTTTTATTCATCCGAGTCAGCCGTCCACTGCACTCATGCCGCGAGGGACAGTGAAGGATTCCGACCACTCAGCCTCATTACAGAGGCCTGTTAATATTTAACACACCCAGATTGAGAAATAATGAGGTAATTGATGGCATCAAAAATGAAAGTGCTTGAACTTTATTGTATTATTTCAATATTTGTAATAGTGTAGCAATTAAGTGCAAGAAATGCACCAAAGTGGTACAACATTCACAACAGAAATACTAGGTTGCTAGTAATTTCCTGATGGGTGGATGGATCCATGCATGGATTGAGAGAATAATTGGTGGATAGATAAATAAATGTGTAGATGGATGGATGGATGGATGGATGGATGGATGAATAGATAGATAGAGAGATAATTAGGTAGACAGACATTATAAAAAGATATTATAAACATTATAAGATGCTTTGTTTTTACAGTAAAGAATATAGTAATATATAATTATTAATAATGATTATTAATAATGAGCTTTGAACAAACAAAAACTACAGATTAACAGAATTTACAGATCTGTAAATTATATAATCACAGTCCCTACTAATGTTTTTCTACAGAGAACACTTTGCTTATATTTGGTTTTCTCCTATAGAATGTAGTCCTATAGAGTATTATATCTGACAGTGTGATGTGGTAGAGTGTTTGACAGTGGCATATAAAGAGTGACCCAGCAGAATGTCACCACTTATCTGCAGTGCAGTTTGTTGAAGGAGGGCCTTTTTATGTTGACGATTTGGGAACAGCCTCAGCTGCTCAAACTGTATTCTTAACAGTTAGAAGGAGGCATGGAACTGACCTAAGATCAGCGTAAAAAAAGACAGCTTCTACCAACACGATTTGAATGCATGTGAGGACTGCTGATAAGACAGCTGTCAGAGAGAGAGAGAGAGGGAGTGAGAGAGCGAGAGAGATTCAGAGAGAAACGGACGGCGTCTCCAGGCTGCGTTGCTTTTCCACTTGTTTGAGAGATACAGACTGGGGCCCTGCTTATCAGTGCTGGTCAAAATATTGAAGGACTTTTTTCCTCCTTTCATTTTTTGTGGCACCTTTACTTGTGTGGGGTTTGCTCATGTGTGGGAAGGACTTTGAACATGTAATGTCTAGTTGGTGTTCTTTCTTCCTATTTTGTTAAGCGTAAAAGATAGTCATGCCTTAGACCTTGTTCATAGCTATTGAATGCGATACTCTATTGTTACCTGTACATTGATAGTGAACAAAACAAAACCTTTAATACAGAATGATATTCTCTTATCTCTGTGGAGTCTTTTACACTGTACAAAATGAGCTAATTATCTGCTCGTGTTCTAACAGCATATGGAGGAACAGCCTTGCAGGTGCCGCTGCTCCATCATATGATTGTTACCCAGAAATTGATAATCATACTGCGAGGGTCTGAGAATAATGGTTTGCCTTACTGCATACACACATACACACACATACACAAACACACATACACACACACACACACACACACACACACACACACACACACACACACACACACACACACACA
>JBBPDC010000129.1:9210737-9222784 GCA_037974485.1 Hemigrammopetersius urotaenia | reverse complement strand
CACACACACATACACACACACACACACACACACATACACACACACACACACACACAGACTCCAATAAATGATTTGTTTGGATGGAACATGAAAAAGCTAGTCCATAGACTGATTGCAAACAGATGCTGGTACACCTGTAGCACTCGTTTTTTTGTCTTCATATTTGTTCTCTGGTTGACTTTGAGGCTACAAATGCAGCAGCAGGAATGGCAGGCTGAAATATACCCTCGTTTCTGGAATCGGCCAAAGAAAAATTCACAGCTGTTTAATGGTGAAATATGAGCTCAGTGTATCTGCACACAGTCTGAACCAGGAGTAAATACAGGATTTAGTGTTGGCTTATGATTGTAGTGCCAAAACCGAATAGAAGAATTTCAGGATTTCACTTGAAAAGCATCATTGAAAAGAAGAAAAACAGATATATGCTCAACCATTTCCTGGACATTCTGTTTGAGTAGGAACTGAGATATCCATATTCTGCACGCACATGCATTCTTTCACAAATTAAAAAAACTGCCTGAGCGTTTCTGTTCAGCCTAATGAATTTTAAAGGCTGCACCATGCTAAAAGCTTGACTTTCATATTTGCCACAATGTCAACATTAGCTTAAATACACAAGAGAAATATGATCATTCTTTTTTTTTTTTTTTTGATCAAATTTTTATTTTATTGTAAGTGTAGAAATATGATCATTCTTATTAATAAAAAATAAAGAATTACATTTGAAGCATATTTAGAATTCTGTAAATTTAATTGAAAACTAAAAACAAATCCCCACCCCTCACCATGTTCTGTAAAGCCTGTCTCAATAGTTGCTGTGAAACAACAGAACACACGCATTGGCTCGTTCACTTGTCTCCTAATGAGAGTTAATGTTGTGTATTGAGCTGTGTATTGAGAGGAGAGGGAAACTGTACTTTACCAGCCCTCTGCGACTGATCCTGAGACTTTATTTCATGTGTACATTAGAAATGACACTACTGCCTATGCCACTGTCAACTAGGGAGAGAGAGAGAGAGAGAGAGAGAGAGAGACAGAGAGAGAGAGAGAGATAAAGAGAGAGAGATAAAGAGGTGGAAAAGAGAGAGAGAGAGAGAGAGAAGGGGGGAGAAGGAAAAGCTAATGGACTGAATCCAGCCAGTGAATTTTCTTGCCCAAAGTGCCAGTCCCCAGTCTAAATAGATGGCCAATTTATAAAATCGTCTGCCTGAACATAAGCATCTTGGGCCACTTTAATTGGTCAATTTCCCACTTGCATTGAGTGCCCGGATTGATTTATTGCCTTTTTTTACGAGGCCGTGGGGACCGGTGGGAACAGCTGTGCCAGACGGCCGACGCATTTGCACTGTTGTTGTGAAAACAAGATGCTGTGCGTGGAGCATTTGGACGGTAGTTCAGAGAAGAGAGGATGATGGGGAGAAAAGAGAGAGAAGGGAAAAGAAGCTGTACGAAGAAACAGGATGAGAAAAGAAAAGAAAGGGAGAGGAAGGAAAAGGAGACCAGAGAGAAGGCGAGGCAGACAGCTGGCGAGTTCAGTGTCTGGTGTTTGGCGGCTCTGGAGAGAGAGAGGATTTATTTCAGCAAACAGAGAGCTGTGAGCTGAACCCCGGCTCTGATGGAGCCCACACTCACCCGGCACACAGAACGCTTGATTGCTGCATTGTCACGATCACACAAGTCTGTGGCTGATTGCAGAGGGGAAAAGAGGGAGAAGAAAATGTATCCCACTTTAGTGTGTTGGCTGTGTGGCTGAGAGGTTGGAGTGCCACGTCTATCAGCGTTTGATGGATTGCTATCAAATGTGATCTCACCCATTTATCATGAGTCCCTCATGAATAATCAGTTTACATTCCAAATATAGAACAATCCTATGCAGCAGGGGAGAAAAAAACACTTTCCTGGAGGAAATGAGAAATGTTAACACTGGCTGGCAACATGCAAAGAGCATGTGCTTGTGCTGTAAACTCTACAACTGAGAACACAGCGCATTCAAACCGACAACGTCATGAAAAATAGCATGCCCGAAAAGCCTTAGGCATAAATGTGCATGCTCTTTGTCACAAGGCCTGGCAGGGAGAATTGTGAGTGTTTTTGTGTTGATGATTTGCTTTCCCATTCAGCAGTGCTTATCTCTTTCCTCTGACACCTCGTTCTCCATGACAGATCTTCCTCATGCAAGATCATGACAGGCGGAGCGACATGGACCCTGAAATATTAGAGGCGCACCTTCTTAAACACACACCCACACACAGGCACACATACACACACATGCACCTGATCCACACACTGCTTTTCTGCTCATTGTGCAGTAAAGGTACAGTTGGGGTGGAATCACTGAAATGTCACAGCATCTTAACGGCTGGGCATTCTTAAAATGTCTGTGCAGTTCTAGGAAAAATGATACAGAAGCTTTCAATTTTATGAAGTTTGGTTAACAATCTTTCACACTTATATGTTTTGAAAATGATTCTTTAAGAACAATTCATTAAAAGGTTATTTATGGAGCCAGACGTTGTTCTTGTAGTGCAGGGGTCCGGATGGAAAGTGGAGAGTTCAGATCCAACTCTAGGCAAGTACCGATTTATTCATGCAGTATTGTATATTGTGCCTCATGTGCATGTCAGCAAGAATACTTTAGAGTTTCTACTGTATGCACCAGCTGATGTATTTTGTCCTTTATGAAGCTTTTGTTCAGTAGAGACAGGCCATAGCTCTCTGTGAAAGAGAGAAGAAAGAGCGAGCTTTCTTTGAAAACCATTTCATGCCACAGATTATGGATGCTGTGTTTCTGCAGGCATTTAAATGTACATCGCGTGTGCTCTTGGTCTTCTCACCAGGCAGGAGAGGGAGACGGGGAGAGAGAGAGAGAGAGAGAACGAAATCTATTTTGCCCAATTCAAGAGATATGGACCAATACTAAGATGAAAGGAATTTTAGATCTCCCTTTCTCCCTTTCACTCTTTTTCTCCTTTACATTCTCTATTCTCTCACTCTCCTTCTTCACATGCATACAGATCAATACTGTGCAGTGAGGATAGTATTTTTTTTTTCCGGAGACAGTAACGTCTTAATACTGTAACCATTTCAATATTTAAAGATCGCGATCATCAGAAGTGCTGTGGGAAAGTTTGAGGTGGGCTTGGAGCAATTACAGTGTGTTACGTGCTCTCCCTTGGGCTATGGCATAGTGCCAGGTCTTTTTTTTCCCTTTCCCCACAGTTTCATCAGTGCTGTACGTCCCTGTCCCAGAATCAATTGTAACTGATCACTTTCTGCAAGCTATGAGCATAATTGCAGTAACTGTCATAATTGTAAGTGTGTCTGTGGGCCCTGTGGAGACAGGCCATCAACGTGTGTGTGTGTGTGTGTGTGTGTGTGTGTGTGTGTGTGTGATTGCATTATGTAATGTGCTCTATGAGTGTCCGCAGGCTGCAGTAAGGCTTTTATTAGAGGAGGGGAAGCAGACCTCATGTCTCTGCGCCCGTCGCCTCTTGTAGTTTTGCACGCACACACACACACACTTCTCTGTCTCCGCCCTCTCTGATAAACATTACCTGACAGCTCTACACACACTCTTGATAAAATAGCATGCATAAGAGAGCACAGAGTAGATTCTCCAATTCCAGGCATTTAAGAATTGACACTCAACCGCAAAACTTTGGGCTTGTCTTCACCCAGAGATGTGTTTCCTCAGACCTGGACACACCTGGAGTATGCATCTTTATATAATGCACATGCCATATGTTGCCTATGTCTTACTTTGGACAACGTCAGGCGTGATCTGAGACTGAAAAGCAGCCGGAAATACAAAAAAAATACAAAACCCGAGGAGCTACAGCCCTCAGGTACAGCCCTCAGTCAGGTACTGTTTAGCTATTGTTAGTACCCTAAATGCCATATTTAGGAATCAAATGGAATAGCTGTATCTTGTGTCCCTGAAGATCAACTGAGGTGAGATCGTGTTAAGTTCATAACAGTGTGTTTTGTGCTTAATTAATATCACACTCCTTATTTTGTCCACGTGTTCATTTGTTCAAGAAAATCTTTATGGAATCTACTGTATCGAGTCAATTGATCACGACTTCTGTAATCAAACAGCACTAATACACACAAATGTGTTTTTATGGGCACAAGTATGAGATCTTATATGGTTGTACATAAAAATTTGGTCACCCCTGGTCAAAATGAAAATAAGTAAACAGGCTCCACAAAGAACACTTTTCTGTTTTGCTATTTATTTGCGGACTGTAGCGTATTGAAGAAAAACACCTGTGCAAATTAAATTAAAGGACGCCCTGAGGAAAAAATGTGGCACATTTCATTTTTTGTTTTTATTCTTCCCCAATAGGTTTAATTCAGCAAATACACAGGAACTATGCTGTTAAATTTCCAGAAAATGAAACAAATCTTATGTGTTCCCTGTAGAGGATGTACAAATCAGCAGTTTTTTTTTTTATTTGACCATAAATGTTTAAATATTTAACTTTTGATAAAACAGCCAATATCACCTGGTTTTACTGTGTGGGGTAGTAGCGAGTAATTTCATCATAAAATAGCCCACTTTCAGATGCTCACATCGAATGAATTGCTGCATGTAAAAAGCACATTTTAAAGATGTACATTAAATATTTAAGTTTTGTGTCAGTGCTGGCTGATACTGCAAGTTTCAAAATTGCCATTGGTTTCATGCTTGCTCATTGTGTTATTGTTATAAGATTTTTAATAATTGTGAATGATTTCTAGCTGTCTGTTCATCAAGATCAGCTGGTGAATGATAATCTGTATACAATATTTTATAAGAATTTTATTTTAATTTTTCATTGTAGATTAGCCCTGTTTTTTCTGGTTTCCCAGAACAAAGAAATGTTGTCCTGAAAATGTATAAAAACAAACACATAGAGATGCACACACGCCCTTCCTCTTCCTCTTCCTCTCTGCGCTGGTCGCAGTGGAAACAGTGTGTGGCAGTAGGAAGCAGAGATGAAGCAGGGGGTTAAGGTCAGCTGCAGTATGATGTAACCCCACACTGAGGCTTGAATAAAAGCCAGCTTCTCTAAAAGCGCCCTGTGTTTCAACAGCCCTTTTTTCTTTTTTCCCCCCTTAAGAATGACAAAATGCCCACATTGTCCTATGTAGTTCAAACTCAGCTCTATGAGCTTAGCAAGATTATAGGGTTAGTAAACTCTGCTCTCCACTGCACCTTTGATTTGAATGAGTGTGTGTGTCTGTGTGTGTGTATTAGTGTCTGTATTTTTGTGTGTCTGTGCGTGTGTCCATGTGTTTGTGTGTTTGTGTGTGTGTGTGTGTGTGTGTGTGTGTGTGTTCGTGTATGTATGCGTGTGTGTTAGTGTGTGTATGTGTTTGTATGGGTGTGTGTGTGTGTGTGTGTGTGTGTGTGTGTGTGTGTGCGCGTGTCTTCTGACATGCAGCATACTTGTCTGCATTATGACAAACCACCAGGCCTCATCAAGCTGAACCTCTTTCCTCCACTGTAGCATATGGTGCTTATTGGAGACATTCTCTGAGGTATATTGTCCATCATATGTTACAGTCCATTAAATGCTGTCTGTGAAATGCTTTGAGTTTACAGAAAAGTGATATAGCAAAGCTGAAAACTCATCAATATCTTTTTGGACGACAAACTAGAGTTTTGAAAAGTATGAGAATGCACTGTTTAAATAAATCAGTGATAAGCGATATTGATATTAGTGATATTGTGTTCTGAATGTGGCACGCCCTGAATGTGGCACTGTCACAGTGCCTCCAACAATAAAGGTAACATGGTGCTTTTCCTATACAGTGATGTAAAATATACAGAAAGCAACTTTCATCTACTAGAGGGGGAAATTTAAAGGGGACAAAGTTGACATCTTAGAATGCATTACTGATTGACCAACAACAAAACAGTACTTTCAGAGAGAGAGAGAGAGAGAGAGAGAGAGAGAGAGAGAGAGAGAGAGAGAGATCATTCTGATGTCACATGGGTTGAGAAGACTAGCTCAACTGTAAGAGGGAAATCCCTGACTTTTAGAGGGAGTCAAGGTCCTACACACAACTCTTCTCTTCTCTTCTCTTCTCTTCTCTTCTCTTCTCTTCTCTTCTCTCCTCTTATCCTCTCCTCTTGTCTCTCCTCTCTTCTCTTCTCCTCTTTTCTCCCCTCTTTTCTTCTCCTCTCTTCTCTTCTCCTCGCCTCCTTTACTTGTCCCTCTCCTCCAGCACTGCTGATACACACTTGCAAATTAAAGATAAATGTTGTTAATTACTGCATTGCGGAAGGGAAAGGAATAAATTGAGTGTTATGTACTTATTAAAAGGCAAAAGAAGTCATTAAGCTGAGGAGTATTTTGATTTGTGAAGTGCTCCGTGTGAAAAGCGAATCCGTGGAGCATGGAGGGAAAAACCCGAGCTTCAGCCAAGCATGTAATGCCATTCCATTTCACTCTGCTCTGTTGATGAACAGGTGAACAAAAAATAGTAAAAGCATGCCGACGAAGTGGTCTGATTTTGAATGGTGATTAATAGAGTGGTATTAAACAGATCAGCCGACAAAGGTACACCTGTGACACAAATGTCTGCACAGTGCCGGCTCTAATAGACTCAAACCTTTAGCCCATCTGTCTCTGGAGGATGGGGCTGGTGCGTCTCCACATGCTCCACAGGCTTTCTGTTTAAAATGATGCAGTGCACGTGAGATCCTAGAAGCTGCTAGTCGGCTCCCATGGGTGTCTCCTCACCTCGCTCGCCCCTGCTGCTGCTGGCCATCCACAGCTGATAAATCATCCAGCTGCTGTCCTCCCCACACCTCTGTTTGCTTTTTGCAATGGCCAATGGCCAATCGATAGAGACTTACTTTATTTCATTGACCTGCACATAATGCTTACTGTCTCCACTGGGTCTCTCTCTCTCTCTCTCTCTCTCTCTCGCTCTCTCTCTCTCTCTCTCTCTCTCTCTCTCTCTCTCACAGACAGCAGGGCAGGGCTTTGTGTTGCTTATTGTTCAGCCTGGAGGAATTAATGTGCTGTGAAATTAGCATTTTATCGGACTCCAGATACAGTAATAGAGGCAATTAGAGAGCAGGGGAGAGCCTGGTGCTGAGGTAGAGATGAGGCTCCAGACAGAGCTGCTTAGCCTGATAACACCTACAACACTGCTCTGATAACACAGCTGCAGGTGCGGTGCTACTTTAAGGTGCTATCAAATTAGCCATAGTAGGTGAGACGAAGATTATTGTAAAGTCGAGAAAAATCTGCAATATGCAATTTCTATGAAAAATGAAGTGCTATCATCCAATCTGTCACGTTGTAAATGGACAGCAAAAACATTGTTTCTGGAAAACACTCCAAGAAACGCAGGATGTTGAAGGGTAAAGTATTTCTCAGTGGTGTTTCTTTTCCATCTCTCCGTATTTTCTTGGCGTGGGTAGGATCTGGCTTGACTGAACTGTTCTGCGCTCTATTCTCCCCGACTAGCAGACATAAAGCTTTAGCTCTATTGTGCTTTTTGGATTTTTCTCTCCTCCACATTAGAAAGCTGATCTGCAGATTACGGAGCCAGTGGGGAGGGGGTGGAATATCAATACCATCAGATTCTCCATAGCAGATAGGATGTGATGTTTCCTCAAGCTTTCATTTGGAGAAGCTCTATTTGCTCTTCTGAAGATTGTCATTTCTGATAGGAGGATGTCATCTCAGTTCTTGGGGTTGATATTATCCTTCCCGGTTCAGGTTTGGATGTGTACAGTATTTTCAGCAACTCATCCAGCTCTGCACATGCCACACGGTCTTGCTAACACAGTGTTATTGGACTCTTGAACCCTTGAACTCCTCCTTTTCTTTCTTTTTCTCCAAATTTCTGGTGAATTGTATCCCTTTAGCTTATACGACCTGCAACAGCCCACTCAAATATTGACACAGCTTTGTGTTACACCCTATGCGTTCCTGAATAGTTCAGACCTTGAGTGCCGGCTCCAGCGCTCACTTTCTTTCTGTTTATTGGCCCTAAAGAGGCCAGAGAGGACCACAGTGAAAGAATCACTTGGTCTTAAGCCCAGGCCTGTCTTTTTTACATGCCTGTGTTTAGACCTCCATAGACTATACCGCCTTCACTGTATAAGGTAAAGAGTAAACCGGTGGAGTTTGTACTGATGATGCCTCTCCATATTAGGGCTTTGAGGGTTGAAGAGGCTCCCGGTAGTGGGGGTGATTGGCCCAGAAGTGCTTCTGGACCTTTGAGAGGCCTGGCACTTGCTGACTAGCCTGTGTCCGGTCCTCTTAGCTCCCCAGAGGACAGAGAGGGCATGTGAAGGCTGCACACAGTCTGTTAACGGGAGTCTGTGTCTCACTTAGACAGATGGGCTTCTCTTACTTTGGCTTTCTGTTTCTGTGGAAGGCCAAGCTACACTGTGAGCTCCAGTCTAGAGCTTTCAGGGGGCTTATTCACACACAGGGGGCACCAAAGGAGAGCTGTTCTGAGATCAATTTCCACTTTTTGAGGCACATGTTTTAGATCAGCCTAGACAGAAAGCTATAGACCCAGTCCTGTATAGTCACTGTCAACCAAAAGTCTAAAATGACAGCTTTAGAAAAGACATTTCCTTACTTTAAAGTTATTGTAAAAATATTCTATTTCTATATTCTACATTCTAAGCAATGCTGGATCATCAGTTGGTTTGTTTATCGGGAAATATTCATGCAGAGTAAAGGGCAGCTGGGCAGCTGCTTAAATTATGCATATAATTCAACCTGCATGGTTAAATGGAGTTAATATAATAGTAACAATATACTGTATTATACAGTGACCATAAAAAAGTGTTGCATAAAATTCACTTCATAAAATGTGTACTTCGTTTCTACACAAATAAAGTAATTAAACATATACAATTATTGCTAAAGGGAAAATTGTGTTTATATGAAAAGGTGTCATTTTGCTGTTAGAATAAAACCTGTTTTATGTTTTTGAAGTTTTTCATTTTTGAACATTATATAAATTTTCCAGCTGTTGTAGATTCAAGTAGATTCAACAAATCACTGTTTTCTGTGCAGTATGAATGGCTAGATGTGTTCTATTCCAAATTCTCCACTTCTGCTGCTGCCGTCTTTCAGGCTCTGCTCCATAAATGCTGCGTTTACATGCACTTTTCAGAAGGGAGCAATTATTCCTGTATTGTTTATTGTCCTGAGCTGTGCATTTTACAAAGCAGAAATGGAATACATTCATCACAGACAATTCATGATATAGTGCATTTGTATCTTTTTATATTTAATATATTTCTCTTTCTCATGGCTGTTTCCATGCAGTTCTTAGGTAACAGCGCGAGCAGGGTGTGCTCCTTCTCAGTGCCCCCATGCGGGCCCTACATGGGCGTTCTGATGGCTGGGGCTGGGAGATCTAAGGCTTTAATCCCCCTGCCTCTCTCTCCCTCTGCTTTTCTGAGTAAAGACAGCATGACTTCTGCAGCCCTCAGGATCGAGCACAATAAGAACATTATCCTAGCGAGTGCAGCGGGGTGGCAAGACTTACAGATAATGCCCCCTCTGCTCATTTAAAACTCCCTCTCATGCAAAGACCAAAGGGGTGGCTGAGGACAGCGACGATGAGCTCTGACCAAGAGGAAGTTATACGAGCAGATACTCGACCGCTGCCCTATTTACCACACATTTGCGCTGCATGTCCTGCCTAGAGTGGGATTTGGTTCTCCAGCACATGTTTGGTGGTCTCTCTTAGGTTTTATGGAACTATAACCGACACAGTCAGCTGAGGGCTTTATCAGTAGTTATTAGTGGTGTAACAATGCACAGGCTCAAAGTGTTTTTGGGGGTCAAGTTTTAATTCAGTATTTTATGTGTTGATCTAGAATTCTAAATGGAATAGTTTGTTTCAGATAAAGCTTTTAACTAGAGGCATTTCACTGTGGCCAAATTCAACCAAATTCAAAATAAAAGCCATGTCATTTGAGGGTGAGTACCTACACCCTCTCCCCCTGCCTGCCCACTTTACATTTACAAAATACACCTACACACCTACACCTACACCTATTTCCCTAGTTTCAATCATTGACAGTGATTGCATCAAAACACAGCAAATGAGAGACCTGTTGGAAGAGACTAAGAGGCCATATCACTGATAGTTTCAAGATTTCACTCCACTGTTTCCTTTTTTAATATTTTCTTTTTTATATTTTTGCTTTTTGATCTCTGTATGAGACACCCTTATAAACAGAAGCACATTATTTCTTAATTGAGTCACACGTCTTGTCTGAGGACTACTGCATGCATGCCAGTGAGTAAAAGCAACAGTCTGATTACATTGGGGTCATACTTGCTTGGATTCCCGTTGCCATTTGGATGTTTACCTCTATAAATAGTGCCATGGCAATGGACAACAGCCAATAAGGCCAGTGGAATATGAGCCATCATTATCAGCCTATCCCTACTGTTGTATAAGAATACTGTTTCTTTTCTATCTGTTCAGGGTCAGCCGAAACTGCAACCCCGAGCTGCTGTGTGAGGCACTTCTAAAAGGCACCAGTTAGAGGAGTTCTCATAGCTGACAGAGTTATGCAACCCTTCCGTTGTGGTTTAGAGGAGTTTTTCAGGCAACCCCCTGCACTCAGCACGATTAAGGCTGCCAAGATGAACTGAGCTCTTTCTTTGCTTTGTATTAGTACGCCGCACTGAGGCCAAGCGTTTGAGGGGTGTTCTGTAGACATACAGCAGGGGAGCAGCCGGTGCCGAGGTCAGATCTGCTCTTAGGCTAAAGGTTCGAGAGTGAAGGGTGCCTGTGGCTCCACATATCGTTTGAGTTAACGACAGCAGAGCGAACAGCCCGTTTACATTCTCCTCAGCAGGGAATCAAGCCGGCGGAAAATCCATCTAAATGACTTGTCAGATGTAAAGCAGATGTGTTGAAATTAAGAAAATCATGTTAGCGGGTGTTTTGTGATTTTGCTCTGCTCTCTCGGAGGATGAAGGGATTAGAGCGCACCAAGAGAGCGACCCAGGTGTTACCTCCAGGTTTCAATGCCTACTAAAAGCTCCAGCTCAAAGTCAAAGCCCAGGCATTGCACACCACTGCACATCCATGACACATTATCACAACCTATACAGTATACATTCAAACACATCATCCCTGCTATTACACAACTTTATAGAACAGTAAAACAGTGTAAAATTCAACATAATAAGATATATTAGAGCATTTCTATTGGTCCATTCTTCATGACTTTTTCACTCAATATTCAAGACTAATGCTTTGAAATTATGTCCTAAAAATGATTAATTAATTGTCATGTCAATGTTTTGATATGACCCTGACAATATGAGACTTTTCCACAACCTTCTCCACAATTTAATGATATCAAAACTAGTTAGGGCCCAATATCTCAATGCTACTTTCCTGGGAGAGTGAGAGCTACAATTTGAACTGCTGCTATCGTGGTGCCATTGGACAGCTCAGCTCACTTATGTCACTTAATACAGACACCTGACTAGCATCACACTGGGTGAGAGTACCCTGCCCACCCACATAAAAGTCTGGAAAACAGAAAGGATGTGGCATCACCTGAGACTAAACTCTAGAGAGTGGTGATTTTTTTTTTCTGGTAAGTCAGGTCAAGTAGGCTCATTGTCATTTCAACCATACACACACATTACACAGTGGAATGAGATAATGTGCCTCCAGGACAAAGGTACAGCACAAGATCTTATGAAGTGACATAGCTCTTTTATAGTAATACAGTTCTATTATTATAATGTCAGTGTTGCATTACTCAGAAAGTGTAGAGTAACTTATGAGCCTAATCCTTCACAGGCAAACAGTTTTACTTTAATCTATCTAAACAATGATTCAGTCACTCTCTTATTCTTGACTGGAGAAGCATTAATGCAATATTTTCTGCCATGCTGTCAATAGAGCAAGTCTGTCTTTATCAGAAAATAACAGGAAAACTCATCTTTGACAGTGTGGATGAAAAGGATGAAAATGTTCTGTATAAATCCATCTCCCGCAGTAGGCCAGCCCAGAGTGGGAGTGGAGCAGGGCCAGGCCAA
>JBBPDC010000129.1:9192832-9203287 GCA_037974485.1 Hemigrammopetersius urotaenia | reverse complement strand
GAGAGAGAGGGAGAGAGGGAGGGAAAGAGAGAGAGAGAGAGAGAGAGAGAGCAGATGCTCCAACCATGAAATGACAGCCATTAACTAATCAACTGCAGTTTATGTAATTGTTGAACATCTTTTGAAGCAAATCATGTACATGGATTATTAACTGAATAAAAGCAAACCTCTTTCTCTCTCTCTCTCTCTCTCTCTCTCTCTCTCTCTCTCTCTCTCTCTCTGCCTCCTCTCGATCGCTGTCTCTCTTTTTCTCATGCATGTGTGTTGCTCTGCAATCATCCATCTGCAAATTATTGGAGTCATCCTTCACTGCAGTACTGAGAGCTTCAATGAGCTTATGACATCTCTCTGTTAGCCTCATGAGACGCCATGCTTTTGTGTTTCTTTCCTTTTTTTCTGTGGCAAGCTCGCATTTTTACCAAAGCACATTTCTCATGTATGTAATAATTAAAAAAGGATTAAAACATTGAAATGAAAGGGATTCAAATATCAGCGTCGGATTGAAGAGCAGCGTGGTTGAATAGAATTCTTAATGGATAGTCCTTGATGTTGATTTCGTTTTTTTAGGGGATGGTTTAGTGTTGGTCTTTTGTTTTTTGTTTACCATGAGATCATTGTTTATTTTGCCCTCTCTAAACATAAACTCACAGAGAATCCAAAAACAGAACAGAGACGAACAAATGAACAAGTAGAAAAAATGAGCACAGTGAAGCATGTGCAGGAGAGGCTCCGTCTCGTTAGTTGCACTTGGAGCGATGTAACATTAATACCGGTTAATTAACAGTGCTGCCACGCTTGTCGGTAGGTTCTGATAGAGCAGAGGCATTGGATGGATATGAGTGTTGAAATGGGAGTTTTTCTTTAGGAAGCATTCAGACTATCTGATGTCAGAAGACATTAGATCAGTTCCTGCTTAAAGCCTTTAGTGGTCATCAGGGAGGATTAGCCGAAGCAGTGTGGAGCGCTCCGATTCCCCAAACGCACTGCAGCTCGACTAGCTTGCTCTGTTGGCTCCACGACCAGAATACAAACATGTTCATCTGTGTGCTACAAATCTACTGCTCGCAAGGTTCAAGCCCGAGAACTGCATTAAGCCGTACAGTGTTTACATTTGCATTTAAACAAATGCACGAACGGACATGCGCACCTCATCGCTCTCATGAGAGACGGAAGGCCTCAGTTCATTTAAAGCTGCACACGGGGACCAGTGGATAATAACTGGTTCTTATGTTGTGCCATGAATCTTATTTATTGAGCATAAAGTGCTTTTTCAAACCACCAGTTTATAGTCTCCATTTAAGTCTCATATATTTTATGTGTAGCTGGCACCTGGTATTCCCCTCGGTGTCATTTAAAAAGAAGCACTTCAGGACAGTGCAGCCCAGTCACTGTGAGCATATCTGATGATGTAGTGCTTCTGTACTCAGCTCATTTCAAACATTGGCCTGCGGGCCTCTTCGGGTCTCTGCTGCTGCTGGTCTCTCACTCTTAAATGAGCGGTCCCTCTTTTTTTTAACCCCCTCCCCCCCCGTTCTATTCGAGCTATTTTGCTGAGTGCATTTTGGAGAGTGGGCTGTGCTGACATCACTCACATCCAGTCCAAGATGGCAGGAAAAGACACACAGTGAGACTGGTTGTCCCCTGCTGTGGCTTCACACACACTGTACCACAGTTTGCCAATGCCCTTACAAGTGTGGCACTGCATGCATTTGTGTGTGGTGATGTTGGCATTGTCTTCTCCTGAGAGTGGGAGAACTGTTGGGAGTACAATTCTAATCCTGCACTTAAAGAGACGACATATTTGGATAGAGAATGTGAAAGAGGGTGAGAAATATGCGAATCTTAAAAACACACAACCACACGTACACTACCATACACACTGCTATACCAGTATCAGCACTATTTTAGTGTCTGCAGAGATTCACTCAAATTTAGCAATAGTCGTAGTAGCAACTAAACAGTAAAATCTCTGTGAATACATGTGCTTGTGCTTCAGAAACAGAAACATCATCTAATACTAACTACTACTACTACTACTACTGATACTACTCATGGTACTACTACTACTAGTAATAATAATAATTTGAAAAAATAGCAGCAGCAGTTTTTATGCCAAACTAAAAGAACATACGAATATATGCACAGTTCAGTAAAAGTGGTAGTTATAAGTCTTCTTGAGTTTGGCTACAAGCTTAATTAATCTTGTGGGAAATTGCAAATTTTGCTGTCCAGTTCCATGGTCTCTGTAGCGAGAGCTAAAATTTGACAGTGTTTATTCTGAGGACTGAGGCTTTTTATACATGAAACAACAGGTTGCTTCTTGTAGGCATGATGATACCCAGCTGCCTCACTGAGTATGTTCAACCAGCACAGCTCAACAGCTTTTTCTATAACGATTAAAGGTGTTCTAGACATAGTGAACACTGCACAACATGTTTAAAAGTTCAGATAAGTTCACGTTTGGTACTACCAGCTGGTCTTATGTTCTGATGAATGGTACAATATAATTAAATTAAAAAGACACACATGAACACACACCCACACACACACACACACACATACATACACTATAGTAGTGAGCTAAGAGACAAATTACTATATATATTGTAATCTGTCAGTTTCTGACCTCAGGACTGCTCTCAGCTCACTTCTATAGTCTGACTATGTAGTGGGATTAAAGTGTATGTAGTACTGCTAGCTCAGCCTCCAGGGGGCTTCCTGGGTAAGGAGCTGAAGTCCTGGCTTTACTCCTCCTGCAATGGCTCTATTTCCAGGGCTCTACCCTGTTTCTGGTGCCACCCCTCTCCACTTTACACAGGTGGTTGTAACATGGAACCATGGTCTGTTTCTTACATTTTTTTAACCCCAGCACTGCTCCACTGACCTTCTTCGCCTTAATCCACTGATGTGACTTTAATAGACTATATGGGGTGAGGGGGGTCTAAGTGCAAAGGGAGGAGGATGTACAGGGGAGCAAGAAAGTGAAAGAGTGGGATAGAGTGATGACAGGAAAGGCAGGGAGAGATTGGGAGAGAAAGAGAGAGAGAGTGTTATTTCCTGTTAGTGCTGCATTTCGGGCAGCAAATGAATTTGATGCCGTTACATAACCGTAATCATCATCCCCTATAATCACATCAGCGGCTTTGTGAGGCACCCAAAATAGAGGGATTGTGGAGTGGACACAGGAGGGGAGGGCTGAACTACAGGAGAGGTGACCAGGGACGATGACACAAGCCTTAAAGAACGCCCTGGGTAAAGGAGTCATAACACTAACATTATTAAACCCCAAGTTTTAAACAACCCTGGCTAAACCAGCCTTCCAGCCTTGTCTGATCTATACTCTTAAACATGATTATGTGAGTCCCACTAAAAACTATGAGAAAAAATGCAGAAATGTATTCAAATCAGTGATAACATATTATTATTGAAGAGAAAATTATATCTTAAAATCTCTCTTCACATTCTTTACAATCCTATAGCCTGTATACATGTGTTCTGAAAGGGGGTGGAGACCCTAAGTCATTGTGACACAGTCACTCTGTACTCTGTGAGTTTCAAGTTAATGTCAGCTGTAATTCAAATGCATTTACACCAAAACCATACAGAAATTCCAGCCCAGTGAAGTACATGTTTAGTGTGGTTCAGGTTGGGTATTTCCTAGAGGCTCACTAGTTCAAGAGTGAAGCCACAGGGGTCTGTCATCACCTATAGGGCACAGAGTGTAGCAGTCACTCATATTAAAGCTCCTCTCCACTCAAAATTCTACCAAGCTTAATCACTCACTGGTCACTGTTAAGCTCATATGAAAGAAACCAAAGATCAGGGAGAGAAGCCAGTATCTGGGCAGCTGAAGACTAGCATCAGGAGCTGATGGTCTGATTGCACTTTTGGAGGGAGCATCAGTGCCCCTTAAAGTTGTATTATATGTAAGTATTATCTTGCAGTGATTTAATTAATAATAATTATGTTTTAGAGTTCCCGGGTCAAAAGCCCTTTAGAAATTGTTTTGAGTATACGTTGTTGTTTATTGAATTCTTCCTTTCTTACTTTCTGGGAAAAGAGGGGCCGGGAGACACGAGAAAAAAAGAGAAAGAGAAACGAGAAACATGAGAGAAGGGGGGAGGCAGACAGACAGGAAGAGAGACCGAGCAGGAGAGAGACAGAAAGACAGGAAGAAAAACAGAAAGAGAAGCAGACAAGAGAACAAGAAAGGGAAAAAGAGTAGGAGGGACAGTAAAGGGAATTGTGTGAGAGAGGGGGTGAAAAAAAGATGGAGAGAGCGAGGGGAAATGAAAGAGCGAGAGAGATAGAGGTGAGAGAGACATACAAATGACAGAGAGGGAGTGAAGGAGGAGGAGGAGAGAGAGAGTGAGAGAGAGAGAGAGCAAGAGAGAGAGATATAGACAGATGACAGAGAGGGGGATGGACAGGGAAAGGGAGAGAGAATAATACTGATAAGCCCTGTCCTTTTTCCATGTCACACATCTCTGATGTGCAGCACTGTGGTCAGGACACATGCTGTAGAGGCAGCCTTGGGTCAGTCACCCTCATATGTAGTTCCCCTCCTGCAGTGCATTTGCTTAAACACTCTATCAACCTCTGCAGTGTTACACTCTCGCTTCTTGCTTACCAGCACAGTAGTCAGAGAGGAGTGTACGCTGAGGCTTCAGCAGTGCCGTCAGCTTGTAACAGCAAACCAGCCCTACAAAGAGAAGCTTTACACCCCTCATTAGTCTCTGTTTGAATTAAGTTAGTGAGCCTTCATTGCCAGGTATTGGCTCGAGTCGCCATGGTGGAGGGGAGAGAAATACGACAGGCCAAAATAAAAAAAAACACTGATGTATCGAGTTAGCTCATACTTAGCGGGAGAGCGAAGAGGGAAGCAGTGATGCGTGAAGTTGTATTATCAAATACAGATTTCCTGGCAAGCTCCAGAGACTCTTTCTGCTGCCGGCTCGTGCCAACTGGCAGTCTGCAATCTGGTGACTGAGACAGGCGCGATGCTGATGGGCTGTCAGCTGGTCAGTCGAAGCTCTAGGGAGAGAAGAAAGTCATTCCAGACGCCATCTTTTGGGTTCACTCAGTTATTCCCCAACGCTGGGTTATTGGCTTTTGAGAATGTTCTCTGGAAGTGCTGCTTTGTGTCACTACGAGGAATTGCTTGTCTTTTTTTTTTTCTTGAGTGCCATTGGGGTGCCCCTAAAGAAGCCCTTTCAAAAGCTCTTACTTTGCGCGTGTATGTCTCTGTCTTTTTCTTGCTGAGAAACAACAAACGCACCACAAAACACTTTCCGTGTTCTGTCTCCAATGAACGTAGAAAAAAAAAATGACAGCGTCATGGAAAAGGCAAGCGATTCCTGCGTGCGCTTGCAGGTAAAGCTTGGCTTTCGTGAGGAGTGTCTCGCGCTTGTGACTCAGAGCAAAAACAGATGTGTGTTTGACAGGTCTAGAGAGAGGGAGAGGGAAAGCCAGCCTGTGCAGCTTTTAGCGTCTGGTGAGAAAACACAACGGTTTGACAAATTTGCAAGGCCCGGGCACTCGGCTCGCATCCTCACGCCGCTCTCCATGTACGTCTTTCTCGCACTTCTTCGGCTGTTTATCGTTTTCGAGAGGGGCGAGGGGGGTGGGTGTGCAGCGCACGCCGCTTTCCCCTCGGGCGGAAAGCTGTCAGTGCCCTGGGGGATGCTGGGGCCCATGCACTGAGGCGCAGCAGCTGAGGCCCGGACTGACAGGAATGGCTCCCTGCATCCAGAAGCACGCACGGGCACACTGCCGCTCAGACCAGACAGGGTTTGTTCCCTTCCTGCCACTTTACATCCACTGCTTCTGCCTTTAATTAGAATCACTTGTCATGTCTCGTATATCACCTGGGCCTGGCCATGGCAGCTGTCAGCTAAAGAAATGTGATAGTTATTCATTGCCTCTGTAAGGCACACAACAGCAAGGTCGTAGGACAGAATGCACCTTGAGATAACTGGGTGAGAAGAGTGTGAGAGTGAAAGAGCACTCACATGTGTGGTTGTGTGTGGTTGTGTGTGAATGGTCGTGTGTGTTTGTAGGAGAGAGAGGGAGAGGTACAACTTGATGCACAGACATTGGCACTGGGACATAATTTTTTGTGTGGTCCATTTCATCCCCACCACTCCTTGCAAGTCTTCAGTTAAATGGACACAATAATAAATACAATACATCCTACTACACTGTGAGGGAGAGTGCCACATGCAACAGGCTTACTCAGGCAAATCGATATCACAACGTGGGACGTGTGCCACTCTAAAGTCCCAACAAAAATTTTGTGTCGATTCAATCTTTAAGCCAGTCTTCACATCATGCCTGTGATTAAATCACTGTAGCACACGGTAGCTTTAAACTTTTATTAAACGGCCCAGTATATAATACACACGATGTACACTAGAAGAAATGTAAACAATTCTCTCACCAAGAAATGTAGGTTATTTAGGGTGTTATCATCGGCAAGCGACCCTTTGACTGCTGGAGGAGGACAAACATATACTGCAGTCATTACATGAACTTTTTTACCTTTTGTCATATAATAAAATACATGCTAAAACAGGCGTATTAAAAGTAGTTTTTGCTCACCGTCTATCACCATAACAACTAGCACGTCCTTTTTCCCACACTAGGTCCGTGTCTCAGACGTCTCCCCACTCACCTACACAGAAATTACAATGACTCAAACATAGCAAACATGTCTAACAAATAGCCAACTTTTAGTTCCACTACTGTACATTCACACAATCCCTTACTGGACAAACTACACTACATAACTGCAGAAACCAGAATTTTATATGTCACAGATTTCATGGTGCACTGTTCAGCTTCAAACTGGGTTTACTACTGTTTAAGGCAGCTCTGACTAATTCTCACACGTTTGTAGAACATTCAAGAGATATAGACTTTTTTATCATAGTTTTACAATGAATTTAGTACAAGTTAAGTTTTTAATATCCGAAACTTGTAGTCAGGTTGAAAGCAAACAGTACTGGAATGTAATTATAACTGTCCAGTGGTTCCTATTGTTTGTGTGCTTTAAGTCAGTGGGGTTTCTTTTCTGTCTCTGTTCTGTTTTATTCTACAGACTCTGGTTATAATAATAGTTTGTGGTGATCGTCTGTATGCTTCAGATAATAGCTTGAAACCATGCTGGAGTATTCTTGTAAGTTGTAGAGTGTTGCAGTTTTAATTGTACGCAGTTAGTGAGATCTCATAGCATTTGTGTCTATTGGATGTATAAACTGGAGCCATTTAGGCATTAAGTTTCTTCTGGCCTCTGATGCGTGAGGCTGACATGGGATACTGTGCCAACATAACGTGCACATGATGGATTCACTGACCCCTGACTTCTTCTCTTATCTCCAGTCTCCATGTATATTTAACATCCCACATGGACTCTCAGCTAGTCTCTCATACACACACACACACACACACACACACGTTTATGAAAAAAGTCTCTGCTGGGTGGTGTTGTTGCTGTTTATATTGTCCCCGTCACTTGCAGTTCTCTCTTCTGTGCTGATCTGTCCCTCTCTCTGTTGGACATTGTCTTTCCCCCCAAGCAGTTATCTTACTACTCATCCTCTCCTCTCCTCACCTCTCCTCTCCCATCACTCTGTATTTCTCTCTCTCTCTCGTTCTCTCTCTCTCTCTCACTTTCTCTCTCTCACTTTCTCTCCCTCCCACTCTCTCTCTCTCTCTCTCTTTCGGTTCCCCCCACCCCTCTTTCTCGCTGATCATGGATTGATTTTGGCCACTGTCCCCACACTGCATCTCCCCCAGCCACTTTCCTTATATTAGCACCGGAGGCCACACTGAGCAGCAGGCAGATACGCATTGGCTGCCATGGTCTGTGAAAAACGAGCTTTGGAAAGGCAATAAATTGCATCCAATTTAGAGATGAAGGCAGAAATAAATTTCTCTTTTACAAAGACTGAAGAAAGAGAGGAGAGTAGAAGGGTGGGGAAAAATGAGGCCTCCTGATAATTTCATCCCCACCTTTTATTTTTCCACCTTTCAAAATATTCTTTTTGAATGCGTGCAATAATTATGCTCCCCTGTTCAGTTTTTTTATCCATTGATTGATTTATTTGTTTATTTTTCCGGTGAAAATAATCACTTCTGCTGACATTTTTTGCGTCTCAACCGGATAATGTGCTCTGAGTCAGAGGCAGTATTTAGATGAGATAAATTAATCAGACATGATTCTTTTGGGGTTTTTTTTTCTCCCCCATTTCCTCCCTTGTCGTACCTCCTTATTGCATTATACCAAATGAACCATCCAAGAGACTTAAGCTCTTGCGCTGCAGAGCTGCTGAAGAAGCGATAAACCAGCCTGTGTGTGAGGTGCTTTCTGGAGTGATTAGAGGAACTGTCTGCTAATGACCTCCTGAACGTTCTTCTTCTCTCCCAACCGCCTATTTTCAAAATGCTTCCAGAAACGCCTGAACACTCTCTGTGGCACATGCGTGAGTATCTTTTGAAGTCGTGAAACAAACCACCAAAACACTTCAAATTGAAGTGGTGTGCATCCTAACAAACGCATGAACGGAAACGAAAAGGCTTCTGTTCTTCCAACACTATGGTCAAAAAAGAAAGAAAGAAAGAAAAAAGCCCTCACATGCGTTTCCCGGGCCTAAAGCTGAAATGTGAAATGATGGTCTGGTGTCTTTGTGCTCAGGTGTTGCGGGCCATAGTTTTCCCATGTATTAGCCGTGCTGGCAAACAACAGACAGTGGTAATCATAAGGGGGAAGCACTCCGGAGAATTGCAGTCTATCTCACTTTTTCTCTCGTTGTGTTTCTTCTCACTTAAAAGGGAAAACGTTTCAATTCCTTCAGTGCGGCATTTCCACGCTCTGACACCCCGACTGTGAGGTGTCGGACTTGGTGAAAAAAGGGAGAAGTTTCCAGTTAGTTTTGTGCCAGAGCGCCGGCAAAATCCTTTGAATCGCATTTTGCTTTCTCTTTTTGCGATTCCGTTCGAACCTTACCTTTACATTCAGTGTTATTATAGTATTAGTTTGCAAGGTTGTGACAAATGCCATCTAGGAGCTGTAGATTTATAGTGGTATGAGATAATGGGGTGTTCCAGCCAACTCTCACTTTGATTTGCAGAATGACTTGTGCATTCCTGTTTCCATATTGAGTTTTTGTATCATGCTCAAAATGTGACTTACAGTTTCCCGAATTAGATAGGTGGCAAATTTGCTCTAAGGAATCCAACGGGGAATAGACATATTATTATGAGTAGTGCGACTGTATTCTTCTGGGAGGTAGGCTGCTATATGAGCGTTCAATTATATGAGCTAATTTATGCCGCTAATAACTAGAGTAAAAACACACCCATCACAGATGCTGTTCAGTGCACAATATGAACCGCATAATGTCACTTTCTCTGATGTTGGACGCTTTCAAGTTTAGCCTTGTTATGCTTGCTGGCCTTGCTGCTTTATTTATATATACAGCTATTGGTTTAATGCATATTCTTAATGATGAGACCTGTCTAACCTTAAAAAAACCCATATCAAAGATGAAACAATTTGTCTTCCTTTTCAAGGATGAACATGTTTTGTCACCACAGTGGATTTAGATCAGATGGACTTGGTGTCATGTGACTTGACTCCTTGTATCAATCCTTTTGCAGAGTCATTGTGCAACCAACAGTCCTCCACCCCAGCACAAATCGACAAATTAAAACAGCCTCCCGTTGGATTTCAGAGAGGTCAAGTAGGAAATAGCAAGCGCAGTTGCGTTACATTAGCCTGCTTATTAATTTTGCCACATGACTGTCTAATATCAGCTCATTTTATTGTCATTGAGAGAAATGAAGCTCTATAGGTGAGACTGCTATTGCTGCTGGAAGGCTAGGCCTTATAAAAGACAAATGAAAATCATGTCATTCATTTCTTGAAAATGTTATGTAACATTGGTATGTACATTAGCAAAACAATCAAAGTGAGCTAATCAGTGAACATCTCTGTGGATGCACACGCTCTATTTTAGGCCACACTCAAGCCGAGGTTAGATCAACAAGAAATATGCATTTATAAACATGACAAAATACCCCAAGGCCCCCACATTATGATTGTCTGAATGTCTAGCAAGCACTATAAGTAGTTGAAATACAAGTAAGATTCCACATAAGGACAAGAAACCAAGCGTTTATCACATACCAAAAATTTTATTCCAGCTGCTAAGAATTTGGACAGTTTACTGTAATTTCCCCTCATCCTGTAGATGAGGTGTGAGTGTGAGACAGTAGACAGTAGCACAAACACACAGAGTCCTGTAGGCTTTACCGCCACCAGGGTCAAAGACAGCAGTGTTTTAATGCTTCAGAAGAGATGAATCACTGTCAGGTCAGGAGAGTGTGTGTGTGTGTGTGTGTGTGTGTGTGTGTGTGTGTGTGTGTGTGTGTGTGTGTGTGTGTGTGTGTGTG
>JBBPDC010000129.1:9149130-9192732 GCA_037974485.1 Hemigrammopetersius urotaenia | reverse complement strand
GTGTGTGTGTGTGTGTGTGTGTGTGTGTGTGTGTGTGTGTGTGTGTGTGTGTGTGTGTGTGTGTGTGTGTGTAGATACAACTTCGTACTGTGCCTTTTCAATGGAGTTACGCGTTTGACTTGTGTGACAAAGAATCTGCTCTGTTCTCTTCTTGTGCAAAATAAGTTGAAACAGTTGATTAGACCAGTAAAAACACATAGGCCTACATATTCTTTTTATTTTAAAAATTAGAGTGTCTCTCCTACGGTTGTTGGTGTCTGTAACATTCATGTCTAATTACAGTGGCACCTGTCAAGATGTGGGATATATTAATCAGCAAATGAATAGTCAGTTTTGGAAGGCAAGGCAGTAGATGCACTGTGATGCTCTGGGTAACGTTCTGCTGGGAAATTAGGATTCTTGGCATTCATGTGGGCATTACTTTGATGCATACCACCTTTTTAATCATTGTTAAAGATTCAAGTTAAGTATGCGCCATCATGTTTGCAGTATTTCATGCCAGTGGCTGTGTCCTCTTTCAGTAGGATAAACATTTTTCAGGATTGGTTTGAGGAATATGACTCAAAGTGTGGCTTCTACATTCCCCTGATTTCAAATCGGAAGGTCTGTGGGATGTGCAGGTCAGACTAATCCAGTCCATAGAGGTCCCTTATAGGACCTTATACCATTCCTTCTTGTGCAGTTCACATCTCGATGGGTTTAAGCTGTTTTGGCCGACGGGGCCAAAATGTCACGGCTGATCAGTGGACATTTTTGTTAAAGGCTGAGAAACAAAGACAGCCTATTTAATTCTAAGGGAGGTTGGAATACAGCCATGTAAAAATGATTTAATCGAATCAGAATCAGAATCCGGAAACTTTATTGATGCTTATGCTATGACTATATATAAGCACAGAGACAAAAACAACATCAAACCTAGTAAAAAAAAAAAGAGTCAAAATAAAGTGCAAAAATACTCAGAAAAGCAGAGAGGAGGAAGTTCAACCACAACACTGTGGAGTGGGTGATCAGAATTGTCCATGATGGACTGAAATCTTGTGTTTTTGGTGCATAAAATCACGCAAACTTTAATTATTTAGTAAAAAAAAAAAGGTGGGATATGGGCACTTTAGGTTTGTAGCTATGAGTGTGGGTTTAACCAGCTGGTGTTTCTGTATTCTAAGCAAAGTCTGTCAGTTTGAAGCACCTCAGCTAATGAATAAATCAGATATAACTGCGTGTTGAAGTATCTGTACCATCTCCAGAATGGTCCTGTCCCACCTCACTGTCTGAACATGGGGGACTGGTGGGTGGGAAAATCTTCTTCTCACATTGTTGGTCACGTTGCCTTTGAGTGACCAAAGCTGCAGGGCAAGTCAGGATTCTCTTTTTCCACATTACTTGACCTGACTGCACATCCGCCTCCCCCCTGTTATCCCACTAACCCCCTATGCTGGACCCTCTTTTCTCCCCCTACCGTCAGCCCTGTAAATTATGTAAGCACAGAAAGCAGTAGTGTAAGAGGGAGATGGGATGCCTTCACATCTAGGCATTTCTCCACCCTGCTCCTTCCATAATGATGCATTTTTAACCGGAGTCTGCACCACATGTTTGACTAGACACAGGCAGCTCATGCATGCATGCAAAACTGCAGCAGTGTTCCTCCCAGGGGTGAACGAGTTCAGACGGTTGCCTCTCCATATACTGAACGCAGGCTGCAGCTATAAAGCACTCTATTTTACCTCAGGCGATGCTGAGTTTATGGAAGCACACATTAAGCGCTTTCACCCTTTGACAGTCGTTCTGATGTTTTTCACGTGGTTCTTCCGACAAAGATTCATTTGCTTGTGGACAGGAAATATGTTTGAAGTGGTGCTAATTTTAGCCTTCAACTTACTGTCACTCACAGAATGTTTTGCATCTCGTACACCTTAGATCAGTCAGAAATAAAGACACATGGTGGTCACATCTGGCTTTTGAGTCCTTTTCGGAAGAAGCAACCTGAGAATGTACCATTGCCTCCTTTCACGTGAGATCTTCAGTGTCTGCTAACAAAGGTCACTGACACGCAGACATTCTCAGAGATATAATACCAGTTTTGTGGCAGATACATGTATACAGTGGCTTTAATATGGTGCTCATACAGTGCAGCTTCACTGGTTTCCACCAGCTAGTAGGAAGATGCAAACCTAAATAAACATCAATAGTAATGATGATAATAATTTAGGTCTTACAAATGTTTAAAATAATAAACAAGACTGCATAGGATTTACTCAATATATTGTATGTTGTTATAGTCATGTTATAGTTTGCCTTTTGTATGCATCTCTCAAAAGGCTGCAACATGCAAATTAACCCTCCAACCATCCTGTGTGGTATCACAGGTACATTGCAATATTTAATGATAAATCTAGCATTTTGTGTGGCTTTGGGAATTTACAAAGATTTTATTATTCAGAGTACCTCATATAATATGGTAATAACATTTCAGGCCAGACACGATGACAAATACTTCTAGATTCTAAATAGATCACTCAGTGTGTATTTATCATTTAATAATGTCTTGTTATCCTCAAAAACTGTAATAAATAATAAATATTGATTAAAACACATAAGATTTCAGGCCCTAATTTACAATTTATAAATAAACTCCAAATATATTTCAAATTTAATGTAAATGAAAAAAAATATGTATTGGTTATTTTATGGTTCTAAAATAAATAAAAATACTTTGTGTGTGTGTGTGTGTGTGTGTGTGTGTGTGTGTGAGTGTCTGTGTACAGAGTCTGGCTCATGTGTTGAACTGGCCCTCTGTTGTCTCTGCAGCATAAAGCAAACACTGTACTCCTTTCCTCTGTCTCAGAGAGCCACCACGCAGTGTGTGCCCCCCGTTCACTGACGGGAAATCGATGTCATCTCTTCACGGCACGCTGATTCCGTCTGGCTCCTGTGGAATAATTAAAGAGCCCCTTGCCCCTCACCACCATCATGATGACTAATGCACTTTATGGAATGCAGCTCTTACATAAATCGATAGCTTTTTTTGAATTTATTAATTTATTTCTTTTCTGGAGCAGTAAGACTGCAGTTTTCCTTCTGGCGCTTGTGGGTCAGTGTGTCACTGTGCCGTGTCAACGATGTTGATCCATTCCGACAGGACCCCCCAGCACCCCCCACCCCCTCCACCTCCACTACTGCACAAGAAGGAGAAAAACACACACATCCCCCACAGTGGGCTGGAAGATACCATATTAGTCAGAGAGGGGTGAGGGCACATCATTCCAGCTTTATTACATCAGATGATCAAACGGATGCCATTGCAGCTCAGAAGACTGCAGGGAAGGCCACCCATCTGGCCCCTTTTCATAGGCCCAAAACAAAGTCATCACTGAGCAAGAAGCTGAATATAAAATCTGGTATATTTAAAGATGGTGTTTTAGAATAAAGTAGTGTCATTGAATAAAATGAAAACAACAGATTACGACTGTGGGCTTTGTTTATTTTAATGAGGGAGGATTTTTTACAATATGTTAGTATTTTTGTAAATGCATTCTGTGCATTGCAGCCATTTTAAGTGTAAAGAATGATATTGGGAACATTGTGAAGCTTTTATGAAAGGCAAAATGATAAAATGCATCAATAATGAATAGTTTAATTTAGTCATAATTATGAACAAAACAATTAAGAGTCTGGAGATAAGACCAATAACAAAGCACAGTTTACACCAATTACGATAATAAAACAATTCTCTCTCACACACACACACACACACATACACACACTCACACTCTATTCAGCCTAGAGAAAAAGAGACTGTGATGGACTGATATCCTCCAGGCCTTGGCAAGCATTAGGTAAAGGCCTGCAAGGTTAGGAAGCATCAAATCAATGCAGTGTAATGTGAATTGACTGCTGACTTTGATCATCAGCCTTGGGAGTGCTTTAGCATTGAATGCTGTCACACTGACTGAGTTACACAAATATTCAGCAGGCTAGGCAGAGTGGGGGGGGGGCTGCAAATACTCAGCCCATGGATTTAAACAGACATGTTTAGCAAATAAGCAGTTAGTCTGAAATGCATTACTACAACTCATCATGACAGAACAGGCAATAATTTTACTCCCATCAATCTCATCTCTTCATTCAGCACCAACACTTTCAGCTGTAATTGCCAGGTCACACTGGCAGGAACAGGTCAAATAGAAAAACTTCAGTCAACACTTTAAACCCTTAACCATTGAGAGCTTCACATGGAGTGACCCTACCTACCCTACCTGCTCCAGGACCTCTAAAACCTTCATTTTGTCAGCAAAAGCTCATTTATCCATTTCAAGTGAGCTTGATTGAAATGCTGTGTTTGTAAATGACAATGGCTTTGTGTAAGATCAGAACGCGGCGAACAACATGACATAATTTCACACAGAACTGCAGGTACAGTGCGAAAGCTTTGCTCACTGATTCATGCACTTCACACGGAATCTGTGACTGGTTGTTGCAAAAAAAGGCAGGGCATCATTCAAGGGTAGATGACTTGGGAGCTCTCAGCTCTCAGCCAAATGAAACCACAGCCAGTATGCAAAGTTGTGAGCTTGCGAAGGTGGTTTTGACTTTGTGCAATTCTCATGAGCTTCATTTCTCTGAAAGCGTAAAGTGGCCTTAAAGGTTTCCTCACTGCCGGGAGATTGCTGGTTTAAATCCTCACCCTTCCAGAAGAACAAACGACCCGTGAATACTCTTCCCACTAGTGTGTTCTTTCATTGCTAGGGTGTACAACCAATAGGATAAACTCAACATAATATTAAATTGCTGTAGACACATTCTTTTGCCAAAATACAGTTACTTTTTTATTGGATTATTACAACCTTTGTTTTTTATCAGTACATGTCACTTAATTTGGAATGTTGCACCACAACACTTCTGTTGTAACGGACTTATATCATATAAATAATATGATACCCGACACATACCTTTATAATGTCTTCAAAGACCACCATTTTGCCAGTGTGCAGTATGGTAGTTGTACCCAGGACCATCCCCCAGGCGGCCACGCACTCTTTTCTCAAGAGATGCAGCTCTTACGCAACCACATCCGTGGCAGCTGTTGTTTTGAAGGGATTAAGTGTTCTGTGTTCTCACATAATTTTGTTATTCTGTCATTTATTTTGTCCAAGTTGTTTCTTCTTTATCAATGGTAATTGATAGACCACACACACACACACACACACACACACACACACACACACACACACACACACACACACACACACACACACACACATCTTGTTAAGACATGTGGAAGCACATAAGTGTTATAGCTAATTATGTTGTTTCTTTTAGAACATTGTAACTCTACTCCAATCAGCAATAACATCAAATTAAACCACCTCCGTAATATTGTCAGTGCCTCCATCTCTCCAAAACAGCTCTGACCTTTCAAAGCATGGACCTCTAAAGAGTGCAGTGGTATCTGACACCAAGTTGTTAGCAGGACTAGTTTGTCCAAGTTGTTAGCAGGACTAGTTTGTCCAGCACATCCTACAGATGGTCAGTTAGAATGAGAGCTAGGGAATGTAGAGCCCAAGTCAACATCTTAAACTCTTTTCATGGTTTCCAATCCTTTCCTGAACAAAGTTTTAGCATGGCTTGGCACATTGTGTTGCTGAAGGAGGCCACTGCCTTTGGGAGTATTGTAGCCATGTAGGAGTGCCCTTGATCTATAACAGTGAATATGAAGGTAGTACATTGTAAAGTGCTGGTTAGTGCTAATACCGAAGGTTTCCCAGCAGAACATTGCCCAGAGCATCACACTGTCTCTGCTTGCTTGCTATCATCCCATAGTGCCATGTCCTCCCCAGGTAAGCATCTCACATGCACTCAGTTGTCCACATGAGGTAAAGGAAACTGATTAATTCCACCAGGCCACCCTCTGCAGCTACACAGAACCGCAAGAACAAAGCCAACCACTGTTTGTCCTGACACTTGTCTATTATAGGCAGCTTCAACACTTTTTCTGCAGTTGGTGGTGAAGTAGTTCTTCTGTTAGATCAAGCCAGACAGGATAGTCAACACTCCTATGTGCATCAGTGAGCCTTGACCATCCCCAGTTCATGCTGTCATTCCTTGGAACACTCTTGGTAGGTACTAACCATTATACATTGGGAACACTCAAAAGAGCTGCTGTTTTGGAGATGCTCTGACCCAGTCATCTAGCCATCACTATTTGGCCTATATCTAAGTCACTCAGATCTTGCACTTGGTCTGGTTTTACTGCTTCCAATACATGAAAACACACTTCGCTTGCTGCCTTTGTATTTGCTTCACTTGCCATTGGTTATAAAGTTATAGCTGATTAGTGTGTATGTGGAAACACTTGCATTCAAATTTAAGAACATTTTTTCTTCTGTAAAATTAATGCAGTCTTTTGTTCTGAAAGAATTTCTGAACCTAGCCCTATATCTGAACCTAATTTTTTCATGGGTTAATCAAGGTGCAGGCCTGACACAAACAGAGTGGTTGCTCTCTTGTATTCCTAAGCTTTGGATATGGAGAGCAAAGCATGGAGGGAGACAGATTAAGCTTTAGTGAAGCAAAAAATGCTGCTTGGCAAGACACTAACAAAGGAAATGGAAAAATGCTGTGATGTAGGCGAGCAGACACTGGGATAAGGAGGTGTTGTGTATGTGGCCAGAGCCTTTTTAGAACCCCAAACCCAAACGGCTCTCGTCACCAGCTCGGTTGAAAGAACCGTGGGACAAGCCAAAAGGTAGTGCTGCTGCTAGGTGCATCTCCTAACAAGCTGACTGTTCAAAGGCTTTTTGGTGCTCTGGAGAACATGAAAGGCAGTGTTTAAAAATTTAAAAGCCCGATCTGTTCCAGTGCTATAGAGCGGCAGAGGGAAGCAGATTTCCACGTCGCCATAATTCCCCCGTTGCTTGCTTTGTAAATTAATTAAGATGTTTATGACAGCTGCTTGCACCTAATGGAATGCTTATAGACTTTTGTCATTAATAATTACTGCGCTGCAAGGCTACTACTCTTATGCATTGCAGTAGTGGGGTGGGAGTGACCTGCAACTGTGCCCTGTGCATAACCCTGTGTACAGTTGGTCACCAGGTTTTGGAAAATGTCTGCATCAGCAGATTCTTTGGATCATAGAAATGTCTGTGTACATGCTGCAAATGACGACGTTTAACGACATCTAATTACATTTGATGTGAAATTTGCTGAGTCAGAATCAAGAGGTGCCACTAATTGACCCGTAATCGACATTACATATAAAACAGAAGACACATGTAGTATTTTTAGATAATAAAATGGCTATGTCTGGCTTGCAGCTTCTCGTTCTTGTCACCCCCATTAAATAGAAAAATCTGAAATATGTTCTTGATTATTTCTATCATAGTCCTGCAGTGCCAGTTTCCAATGGAAATGAGACCTGTGTTTGGGAAGATCCGTTCTTTACTGCTTAGTTTACACATTGGTAATTTAGTCATGCATTGAGGCATGTTGCATGGACCCCTCTACTTAGGCCATCACTAAGGTCCTGTGTCTCAGATGAGAGCTTAACCATTTGTCATACTAGGCCTACATTTGATCTAGGGTGTAATGGAGAAGACACTTTATGCTATTTTTTCTTCTTTTTTTTTTTACCTTGCTGCCAGTCATTCCTGAAACACATCTGATGCAGCACACAGAGGCCGCTAATATGCTAGCTCATGTTCTCTTGCTAAGCTGTCCTTGCCAAGGGCATGTTATATTCAGAAACCTTCCGGTCTCTTTTTAGTTTAAGCCCAAAGAGGAAGCATGAGAGGAAGTTTGTGAGTGTATATTGGGTCTATTTTGTAAAGCAGCACTGCTTCCTGTTAGCATGCTAAGTTCCTTGTTTTCTTCTGCATTGCTATTTTTTTTTTGGGTAGAGACAATTGAACTCTTTCTGACCCCAACCGCCCAGGGCAGTGAGGCAGCTGCTGCAACTGCCATTTCTATTGCTTCGCAATAGTTTAGCGTCATTCAGATAAAATAACCCAGCCAGTATGAATGAAGCGAGTGTTGTATCGCATGGTAGACATGGTCTCATAAGACTCAGAGATTAGGCATTCTCTCTTGATTTAGACATTATAAAATAGCCTTTTATTTACACAAGACTACTGCTTTTACTAGTAGTGGTTTACCACAGTGATGCTGTCTTTCTCGTCTTTGTGTGAATAAAGCCTGTGGGAATAACAACATAAGCAACATGATTTGAGCACTTTTGGTGATGGGGCGTATTTTTAGAGCAGGGATTGAATTGCTCTGCTTATCAGCTAGAGTGAGGAGAAGGAAAGAGCTAGTCTCAGAGGCAGCTCGTTCAGACGGAAAGGCCCAAAGGCTTGAGTTACTTCAGAGTCAATGGGACAGATGAATAAATAAACATCTTCACTTCACTAATTGTGTTACTCATTTTATCATGGTGCTCAGTATTTCCTCTATAGCCAATGAGAGAGTCTTAATGTGAGGGGCAGTGTAAAGTGCTTCTTCATATATTGTATGTATTATATCTTACTGACCTCAACTAAGTGATAGGACATATAGTCAGATATATATAGTCATAGCAAATGTTTAAACATGTTTTGTTGATCTCCAAAGTGCACACCCTCTACAGAGGATGTACTTCTGCATATTGCAACACACAGTGACTGTCTATTTACTAAATTCAACCTATTGGGGAAAAACTATAATGTGGCCAGTGCAAAAGTTTTTTTTTGTTCAATATACTAAAGTCAGCAAATAAATAGATTTTTTAAGGAAAATTACATATTTTAGTTTGTTGTCTGTAGAGGATATGTACTTAATTTTACTTAGAAAATCAACAAAACATGTCACTTCAAACGTTTCCATATGTTAGGACTGTCAGTGCTGGTTGTAACACTAATAATAGTAATAGTAATCTCCAGCATGGTGCAGCTGTTTAAGCAACAAGTATAGGATAGGTCTCACTCTACCCTCATGTATCAAACAACCTATAGAAAATGTAACAATTACAAAGATATACTACACATAGCTTTTTAAAAATGTGGAAGTTTTTACTGGGAAGTAATATTTAAAGAATTATACAATCCCAAAATGTCACTGAATACATTTATTTTAAGCCAATTAAATAAGTTTAATTCATAAATCATGTCAGCTCAAGATATTTGCTTGATCAGTTCAGCTCCACCTTGCTTGCTGATCTTTTTCTGATAGGTGAATCATCGCAGGATGTTTTTGCTTTAAGCGTGTGTCTGTGAGCTGAAATCCACTGATGAACCCCACTCTCTAATAGGAGTACCTTTGATCTTGACTGTGCACAGTGAGAGTATGCCCAGCCTTCAGGTTTTAATTATGGAAAACATGAAAAATAGATGGTGGGCTAAGTGCCAGGCATGCCTGCATGACTGCAGTTGTGCAGCAACTAGCTGCTCTTTTCTGCTTCTGCCACTGCTGTACTGGCAGACATGCTGCATTGTTCCAGATAAAGATGCCAAAAAGGGTTCTTTGGGCAGAACCACTTCTACTTCCAATAGCCACTTCTACTTCCAATGGTTCTTTAAATAACTATTACGTAAGTCTAAAGAACCGTTTTAGAGTTCCGAGAACCTCCACATAATGTAAAAGTGTTTTCCCTACATACCAGGCAAGAACATTTTAAGTCTGTTTTTAAGACAATTTCCAAAGTCCATGATATTAATAAGATCATTGACTGGAATTCCACTTGTGAAGCACTTATTACCTAAGAGTGTCATTGGGACAGTTAACTTCTTCAGCTGGCACTTAGCATTCACCAGCATACACCAAGTTTTTACACTGAAGTCCATCCAGAGCAGCACCTGTACCTTCAGTCTAGGCATCTCTTCCTCTGGGCAGTGCTAGCTCTTTTCCTAGGCATATACACTTTACTTTACCCACATACCCACACTCTTCAGCCCAGACAGAGTCCGACAGGGATTATGAAGGATGTTTAATTCATCTGTGCTCAACCTGCTTGCTTAACATTCTGTCTGCTCTGCCACGCTAAGGTGTCAGAGGGAGAGAAAGTGAGAGTGAGTGAGAGAGAGAGAGTGAGAGTGAGAGTGTGAAAGAGAGATAGAGAAAGAAGGAGGGGGCCAAAGTAAAAGAGAATTAGATGAAGAGCTAACAGGTCAAATGAGGCACTGGTATGAGGGCAAGCTGGAAATGGTGGTAGACTTGCATTTCAAGATGTGGTCTGCTTTTGGAAAGCACCACGGCCCACTCCTGCTCTCAGGATGCCGTTAGATGTGATAGATTTCATGCAGACAGTGGAGGAGAGATGAAAGCATAGATGTCTAGTGGCTTCGCAGCAGTCCATGAGGCTGCGTTCAGATTTCGTAGCAAAGACCGGCAGAGGCTTTCCTGTGCCGTGTTTGCAACCATGACATTTTGAAATGAATAAAAAAAGTACGTAAGTAGCAAGGAGGGGGGGGGGATTTCTCACTGTCTTTGTGACTCATAAAGGCCACTCTGAGAATTTACGTCCAGCACTCGGTAAACACCCAATACTCACACCGCGCTGCTGTACATGTTCTGAGGAAGTACCTACAACCACGTGGCGTATTATTGTGGTTTTCTGCAGTACAGTTTTGCTGACAAACATTGTTTGCACTCTAAACCACAGATGAGTGAAATCGAGAAGGGGGCTAGGGGTACACATGCCTTCCTACGTCTGTTAAACAGTAGGCAGGCTTTTTGTGGCCATTGCTGTAATTTCCAAACACTAAAACAGAGTGAAGCCAATGACATTTACATGAATCTCTGCCAAACAAGTGAACAGCACATAGTTTCAGAAAGCTAAAGTCATGATGAAGTTCTTCTTTACATTGCTGTTCAGAGAGGATTTTTCAGGATGTTTGCAAGGAACCATGGCTGGATGCTTACTTTATATACTGTCTGTCACAACACTCTCGTCATTTCTCTGGTGTTCTTAAGAAAAGGCTCAGTGCTCTGGAGGAGAGAAAGGAACAACCCATGCTTGTGCATGCTAAACCAGATCAGCCTCAGCTTTAAAACTAGTCTCTTGGTTTACTAAAAGACAAAATAGGATGGATACAGTTAAGTACAAAAGTTTGCACACACACTGGCCAAAAGACATTTTTTCAGACTTTCACCATAATAAAAGCCCATAATAGTTTTAAATAAGAAGGCTGCGTTCGTTTGACCTGTTGTAAAACACATTCATGCACTCAGAAACATGTACCAATATGCACGCTTTTCATCAGACTCTGAATCTTCTGAAAGATCCCACATCCTCCTCCTAATACAGGGCGAAGCTGAGCAGTGTGATTCACCCCAAGGGGAATGACTTTAGTTTACAGAATAAACAGAAAAATAAATTCATTAAATTTATTAGAGAGTCTCTACTTTACCCATGCCCCACCACCTCGTCCCATGGAGGCAAATTTGGTTTCCTAACAAGGAGTAAACATTCCTGAGTGTTATGTAAGCCTATAATTGAACGTAATTACTGAAATTTGAGAGATAGAAAATAAAAAAAATGAGTAACCTCTCATTTTCAGGAACGTGGCTGAAATAATATCCACACATAATGACTGAGTTATGCGCAAGTGAGGGGTGCTCAAGTCTAGTTGAGGGTGGTCTCGGACGGAGGACTTTATTTGTAGTGGGGCCAAACTGGGTTCAGGTTTCATGTGGAGCTCAGCATGGATCAGGAGCAGATTAGTGTGGGATGGGAACATGTGAGTGTGGGAGAATGGAGAGGCTACTACATGCCTGTCCTGGGAGAGAGTACACGGTCAGTAACTATGTCGTGAGGCTAAACCTATTAAAGTCTAATAGACTCTGCCGACTGTGTAAACTCATGACTGCTTACGATATGCAGTATTTACAGATCGTTCATGAGAAAGACATGGTAACCAGGTGCAGGCGTAATTGTGTTTTTTTCTCTGGACTGTTAAAAATAAAGGTGCCAAAAGGCTTCCCTTGAGTTGTAGAAAGTGTCCATATCAACTCTTTTTTTAAATAGAGTTTGATACGGTATGTTAACATTGGTAAAGTTTTAAGATATGCCAGTCTATGCTCAGTTCAAATGTGAATGTTAAACTGCAAAAACAGCCCATTTTTATTACTCTTTTTTGTGATGTCACAAAAAAACAACACATTTACATATAACCACTTATCCAGCTTTGAATTATAAGGAGTGTTTCAGCCTGCACTGCTTCAAATAAGGATACAGATCAACACAGTTCATTTACATATATCAGTCGTAAATGCAGAGTAACAAAATAGCCCGTTTAATTATAAGGGACAAAGTAAAGGTTAGAAATGTTCATATAAATGTACTATTTGTTTCTGTATATAAAACTATATAAACATTATTAGTGGACCTCTGGGGAAAATACATGGCAAATTTGGGTTAAGGGTCCCTAACTGTTGCAAGCACGAACCTTTATGATGTTTTAAGAACCACCTACCTTTAGGATCTAAACCTACTGAATTCTTTGGATGTCCCAGGCATGAATCATTCATGGGCCTTTATTTAGACGAGTTGCTGATCAGCGGGTGAAATTACTGTAAAGCGTGCTTTGATGTGGCCGCAATAAGGTTCCGACAATGCAGTTTAGGGAACAATAATGTGATTTGTGAGTGCCTACACTGAACGCAATGTATAATCAGCCACATTTCCTATCTTTCCACCTACTTCTTTTACAATCCTTCCACATTTCCCGTGATCCTCCTCCAAGTGCATTTGCATGAGGATGACACATGTATTTTGTGTTTTTCCATGTGCAGCCCATTAACAGTGTGTTTGGGCTTGTAGGCCAGTTCCACATAAAACAGGTTGGAAATATGCATCCAATTTGTGCGTGATACGTCAGACCCAGTGTAAACTCATGACTGCATATAAACAGTTTTTATAGACCTCTTGCAACAAATTCATAATAACCTTGTGCAGGAATAAATATGAATTATCCATATTTCTCTACTGTCAGCTGGCGACCCCATTCTCACATGGCTGCCTCTAACGACTCCTGAGTCAGGGAGTGCGCACTTGCCGGTGCGTTGAGGGACCATTTCTCTGTAATCATCGTTTGTTTAAGCACTCGGCTGAATGGGTTTGTGTTGTGCAGCATCTTAGCCATAACAATAGTGCTTATCGGTCTGCGCTCCCTGCGGTACAATTAAAATTCCATCAGAGTCTCCAATCTGCCTGGCAGCCATGCCTGCTGTTTGTGTGCCCTTCCTGGGCCCACGTCAATCCCCGCAGCTGCCATGTATTATTCAGGAGCTGCCAGGCAGCACTGGGGACTCACCTGGAGCCTCACAGGCCCAGTAAAGTAATGTAGCACTGGGGAAGGAGGTTGCTTTCTGCTGTAGATTCAGTCTATAGAAACATAGTCCCATCAAATGCTGACCTTTCCTGATCTCCATGTCACCTTCCATCAGGGACCGTGTCCTGCCTCATGTTTTCTTTCTCTTTTGTGCCACTCGTGCCAAAACCTCTGCCTGGATTGTGTCTTGTTCTTTTTTTGGTCCATCCTGACACTAAGACAGTGTAATTTCCATGTCCTCTAAAACTAATTTGGATGCAAATCCGCTATTTGCAGTGAACTCTGTGGCTGTGTGGTTGGAGGGAACCTGTGGATCCAGCAGAGTTGGGTTGCTTTTAGTTAAAACCAATTAGAAATGACCAGAAATAACAGCGCCTGGAGATGAAGAAGTCATTTTTCTCTTTAACCTCCCCGGAGAGAAAGGGGCCTCTCCACGGAGTTACTTAAGTGTTTTAGAATATTAGTGGGGGCAGATGATGAGAATCGTTGTGCTTTTTTAATCATTGCATTTTTGCATTTGGAAGTTTATGAAAGTATTATAAGGCTAAGTGTGTCAGTGTAGAATGTTGGAATGACTTTGACTGAAAAAAACTTGGGAAAAGATTCGTCCTTTGCTCTGCTTTTCCTATTATACAATTGATAGCTTCAAATCCTTCATTTTTGTCCTTTCATAGCAAGCATAAAAACTGCAATACATCGTAAAGCAGCACATTAGAAAATGAGACCACGGTCTTGTAGTGTACATTATGTACATTGACCATTCCTAGACATACTTGATGTGATTACTATATTCTAGTGATATCGTTTTTCAAAGTGGTGCATGATTGATTGAACTGGTCTAAAGTGTGAGTATGACGAGGTTGAACTGTCTTGCACTCTGGCAGGGAGTGTAGTCTGGTGGCTGCTTTTATGTATCACTAGATTACACCAAGATCCTCTGTCTGTAATTATCCTGACCTCAGAATCTCACACACTCCATAAAACACTAATGATAGGGGTTTCACCACTGCATCGTGTTCTTTGCTCACCAACAACCTATAACCATCCATTCATTATGCTTATAATGTAAATGTAACATTTTCAAGTCAAGTCAAGTCAAGTAGATTTATATTGTCATTTCTACCATATACACAGTACATAGTAAAAAATGAAACAACGTTCCTCCAGGACCATGGTGCAACACAAGAGCAGAACAGAACAGAACACAAGTGCAAAGCAATACCCCTAAACGAGACAAGGACAAGACAATGTGTAGTGCAAATGACAATGGCTACATTGAGGATAAGTACAGTATTTGACCAGTACTGTAGTTTAGCAGCAGAGATGTGCAAGAATGCAAATGTGCAGGAAAAAGCAGGACATCAATAAAAAAATATGTGCAATTTAAAATGGGAATTGATGTGACTGTGCGGTTTGTAGCAGCATAAAAAACAGAGAATTTTATTAGACTGATATTGACTACTTCTATAGATAGAAGATATACAAAGTTTCCATTCAGAAATAAATATATTAATTGCACTTGCTAAATGTAAACTGAATAAATGTAAAAAAAAAAAAAGATTACCTTCTGTTTTCCTAACAAATAACGTCTGCCATGTTTCTGTCCAGTAATTGTCTTTGTTAGCATTAAAATATAGAAGTTATCATATGTTGAGTTAATAACTTGCAGAGAGTTAAATGTAATACATGGTGTATTTATATCTTTACAAGAACCAACATTATGTTTGACTCAAAGCACAGAAAATGCCCATGGGCTTCTGGCATCTGTGTAGGGAAAAAAATAATAATACATTGTTTCTGACCTGTAAGGCACTGCTGTGCCTAAGAAACCCAAATGCGTTGTATAATTTAGGACTTGTTATAAATGATTTATCAAAAACTATTTTGAAAGGTAGGTAAAGAAAAGCTGCACATTTTTATTTGTGAATTTTAAATACACAAACGATTGTAGTGTACTTATCTAAAAGTGGCCTCCGTAGCTCGTGTTTTATTAATTAGTACCTGTATTGTACTTGTGTACGTTCATATAAGCCTTTTATGCTGGGCTGCTTTGCTTTTCCAAGCAGGAAGAATCTAACAGACAGAAACTACAGGGTCAGTGCTCTTGCCCTGAGAAAATGATACAAAGCCTGGTCATCCACATTAAAGACCTCCTCAGATTAGGAGCTTTTGTTAAATTGGAAAATTGCAGCCAAATCATAATTATAGGCCATTTACATTTGGGTGATCAAAAGCAGCTGGTACATTTGTTTTGTGAACTGTGTGTATATCCTGTATTACTTTGATATCAGAGAATACATTGGAGCAACAAGAGAAGTTACTAATTAGCCACTTGAGTTTACCACTTGTATTTTACTGTGTTAGCTGTTCCACTGCAATGTCCTTGTAGTCAATCCATTAGTTTATGAGGATTGTTTGAATGCGTCATAAGACCAAACTACTTGCCAGTCCAGTCACTGTAAAAGTTTTTTTTTTGATTAACGATGTACATTTGTAAACATTAGCAATGTAAAAGCCGCACGTTAAATAAATCTCACATATTATAAGCTACTAAAGATAATCATTTAATAATTAAAAGCTCATATAAAGAGATTTCTAGATGAGGTTAAAGTAAACTGCAAATCCTGAGTTTAAAATGGTTTGCGGAAACTGACTGCCTTTAGTTTAGGAACTCGTACCATCTGACAATCAATAATTCCCTCAACTGAGCGTAAGCAGTGCATGTTTTGATTGTTATAGGCAGCACTTAAGTGAATGGCACTGCACTGAACTGTTTATTTTGTCGATATTGAGTATTTTATCTTGAAAGGAATAACTCTACTCACCACTGTCTAAACTAAATCAATTCTTATGATTCAATTTTGAGTACAAAAGTGATCACTGCAGTGTCCAGCTAGCACAGGCCTGTGATCTGGAGTAGTGGAATTGGTGATCAGACAACACTGTCTTTAACCAGTATTGACTGAGATCAGATAAGTCATCCAAATGTAGGTAACAATCTGACACATAAGGGGAGGTTGGCTGGGGGAAGTCAACACAGAGATGGTAAAAAGTGGATAAAATGGTCAGTATGCCAGTAGCCAACTAGAAAACCCAAACCAAGGAAAATAATCCAGAACAAACTAATGAATTGAAGCTCAATTGAAGTCTTGGTATTTAATTGAGATGGTGTTACTCTGTTATACACATTAGAGAGCAATGATTTAAACCAACAACAGCAGTTTCATTTTTTTATTGCAGCTCACTGGCAAGAGAAATCTTGAAACAAATTCTCCCGTTGCCCATAACAAACTAAACGGAACCGTTCGAAATGCCATGTAGACCATTGGCTTAGGCAGGCCCTTCTTCCGTACAAGCCAAGAACAGAGCTGAGCTCTTGCACTCTCTGCCTACTCCTCTACTTCCACTCGGATTTTACTTTCTTGTTGGTTCTGCACTGACTGTGTCCTTGCACGGCCGAGAGAACCTCCATCCCCCCGTCTCCCCAGACTGAGCAGTGAATGAGAATAAGTGAGGAGCAGCAGTCAATGAATCAAGCGGTCAGATCGGCAGCAGCCTGGAGGGGGAGAGAGGGAGAGGCATGCGTCCCCCTTACCCCCCGCGGGATAGGCCCTCGCATTAGGCACTTCCTCGTCTGTGTGTTTCTGCCACAGGTTAAATGGATCACTCCCATTAGCTCGGTGAGGGGACAGCTCCATTACATGAAGGAGACTGTAACTTTGAATGTCACGGTGTGCCGAACCCCACAGCAGCGTAGCCGCTCCCCCCACAAGGGGAGGTAGCCTGACAATAACCATCCATGATCATCATCTGCTGTCAGCTGCTAAAGAAGCAGAAATTATGACGTACGGCTTGCCTGGCCAACCACAGTGCTGTGAGACGAGTTCCTCCGCTGAAAGAGCCACTCCACTCCCTTGCTCATAAACAGCTGATTGCGAAGCAGTGTGGTTGCTGTGGTATGAAGATTTGGGTAGAGCTTAATGGCAAGGCAAGGCCAGGCAAGTTTATTTGTTAAGCACATTTTCATACACAGAGGTCATGCAACATGATATGCATAGACCAATAAGCATAAAAAGAAAAGGGAGTAATAAACGTAGCCATGAAATTAATAAAGTGGTCAGTGCCGTAGTACTGAAAGTGGTTGTGTATTGCTTCTGCTACAGCTTAACCTTTTAAAGGAAGAGCTACTGACATTTACATACTGACAGAGACACATAGGTGAGGTGCTTCCAGGGGGCCTAGAGTGATGTTTTCCTTAAGAAATCAAACAATGACTCATTGTAAATCAGAATGTGATTGATTTATTGATTGATCAAACAATTCCACTTATTAATTATGTTGGTGGATGATCTGAAATGGCTTTCAGTTCGTGCTTTCAAGTCCTAACCATAGATGTAGCAAAGTTTGCTATGCTGTATCTACCTGGAAACCACAGAAAAGTAAAATCTGATAATTGATAGTTTCCAAACAACTGTAACAATATCAATATATTTTTGAAATTACAGTACAGTACTTGGTGTGTTTAAATGCAACCATTTTTCTATTTTATGAATTCTTCCTCCCAGAAATCAATCTCTGAAGGCCTAGGAGGAACCGAGTGATCCCCTCTGGAGAGTTAAAAATGCTGCAGTATTCCATAAAACTGCAGAGCCTGTATGCAGGCCCACACTCACCAGTGTTTCGTATTAATTGCCAAAAAGTGTACAGTAGTAGCTTGAGATATCCAATTTTTATTAGGTGAGTAATATGCCTACTGTTTTTTCTTGTGTTGGTATTGGTTTTGTTGTGCTGTTACAATGCTGCCATCAACATGAAATGATCCTTGATCCATAAAAAAAAGGTCAGCTCGCTACCCTGTTTGTTTCTTGCTCTCCATCTGTGACTGAGACAGTTTTAAGCGGACTGGAGTGTGTATGGTTAGCCTCATGTCAGAAATAGTAAATGCGAACTTCAAACAGCCAGTGATGTGCTCGGCATAAGCAATACACTGTTGGAGAAAACGCACAGAACAGCATCTAGAATATATTCCACAGAACGTTTCAGTCTGCAGGATGGTATGTATTACCATGTTTGGCTTACAGGAACGTTGTCTTTTGCTTCTGTCCATTCTTCCTACAGACAGATTATTCACTAATTACTGTTTTGGCTAGTCTCGGCTCACACCAGTATATTAGTATGTATGTAGAGTATATCTGTAATAAGCAGAAAGAATACTTTAAAACATAAAAAAGGTCTTTCTGTGTGTGAGGTGTTGCAGTGCTGGAGGTAAAAGATCGGAGATTAAACAAGTCACATTGTACGACACCTGAGTGCGTTTCATACATCTTTTGCAATGGCTGATGCAAAGAGCAGAAATTATCATGAATAACTCTTTACCCTTGAGCTGACTTTCATGAGGCTCGCAATGAACCGTAACAAGCACATTTTTGTATCAGCGTTAATGTTCTCATAACATCTGAGACCAGCCATTCAGGTACATTTACCCCTCACACTGCTATTTCCTTCAGACATTTCTTTCATTACAGTGGCTTTTTAGTGAGCAGGAGTTCAGTGATGAGAGGGATGGGGCGAAGGCAAGATAGGAAAGCAGAGAGAAAAGATACCAAGAAATACAAAAAGGAAAAAAGGAATGACGGGGATGGAAGGAAAGAAGAAGGGAAGCAAGATAGTAAAGAAAGAAAGAAGACTGTTAAACTTACATTTAAGGGGCTCTCTGACTGCTAGTATCTCTATTGTAACACATGTTGTAAGCCAGAAAACATGCAATCGTGAATACCAAAAAAGAGAAAGAAAGAAAAAGAACCTGAAAGAAAACAATGCACAAATGAAACATGGCTGTTAAACTGCTGCTCTTGTCGTTGCGGATCATCAGAATGTACAGCAACGCTGCTGCAATACCGTAAAGAAAAGAAAATAATAAATCCTAGCGTTCTTCTTTGAAGCCACGTGTGTGAGCTCTCCCATCTGTCAAGGATGAGTTCACCTCCAAACTGACCCCTTCACCCTCTCCTCCAGCGGAGCAGACATAACCTGGCAGGCATCAGCAGTGTCAGGGCCCAGACCCAACCACCTCCAGCTCCAACCTCCACACTCCGCTCTGCCATTGGTTCCCTGCCCCCTTCCCCTCACCCCCTCCAATCAGACACTTCTGAATGACACACAGAGGAGGAAGTGGGCTTGGACCCCACCCCTCCCTCGCTCTCCAACAGCAACAGGCCATTTTTCCTGAACAAGCCCCTCGCTCACTTTCTGACAGTAATGATTTCCGAGCAAGTATACTTTTCTTGTGTTAAGATTGGTTTTCATATCTCTAAGTGACATTGACAGAATGGCTGTTGTGCTTTGGGAAGGATCAGAGACAGACAGATGGCTGATAGGGGCAGGGGAATTAGGATGGAGGAGGCTGGGGTGCAGGCGTGCGGCGAGCAAGTGGGAGGACAGGCCATGGATGAGTGATAGAGTGAGCCGAGACAAAACTCGGACTGCACTCCGCAGCCTCGCTACTTTACCATTTACGAAGTTCGAGCGGTGTTTTGATAGCCAAACACAAATGTGTTTCTGTTTCATCTGGTGTGTGCAGGAATGCTTTTATGCATTAGTCACATGCTGATAGCGTGTCAGCCTTATTCACTCCAGTATCGATTCATCTCTGTGGTTCTCTCTTACAAGTGCGCTTTTACGCACACGTCTCTCCACCGCACTGGTCCTGTCTTCTCTTCTCTCTCTAACACTAAAACAAAAGTAATAATGATCAAAATTATAATAATAATGATGATGGTGATGATGATAGTATTGCAAATTAACCTTTGTTATTTATTCTGAATATTACAAATGAACCAAAAACGACAGTCTGAACCAAAAGAGGTGAGGTGTGGCTGTGCAATATAACATGTGCTATGAGCATAAGTTTCTATGGTTATTTTTGTGAATCACATGATCCAGCAAATGTATTCGCTTCGGTCAAATCAAGTAGACTGATCTTTAGTCGTGTTACATGAAAAGTCCCCCAATGTGATTTTTGAATAGGAAGTAAACATTTTTTTTCATGTTATGCATAATTTAATTGTTCACAGTGGTAATGAATTGGTCACAGTGTCAGTTATAGGAGCCAGGCATCTAAAGAGTTCCTCTGAAAGTTAGTCTCAGAAATGTAAATCTGTAATGCCAAACATAGAAGGAAAGGAAAAGATTCACTAGTCATTTTAGATCATGAATACAATGACTATACTTGTGCAACCACTTGGTTTCATATTACTCAAGTCAGCTAGTTTCTCTAAAATTCTCAATTTCCAGAGCACTTTGTTTACATCCCAGTCAATTAATTGTGAAGGTATTTTGGGAAAAAATGAATTAGTTTGAATATATGCAGTGAGTCAGAAGTAAGCAGCCAACCAACAAAAAGCTATCGCACAAGTATTCTCTATAAAAAAAGGAATGAGAAATAGTTTATACAAAAAATATTGTAGGAAATAAATACTTGCATGTGTTGGTGAAGATCATGGGTCTGCCAAAACAGAGGAAATAGCCAAAACAAGAAGGCATGGATAAAATGACTAATTCTTTTTTAATCTTGATGTTATAATTCCACCCCATTATGCCAGGAATCTTCCCTCGATGGTCTAAGGCACACTGGCTTGTAGAATTAGGTTAGCGATGCTCGACACACACCATGCCCAGATCCCCATTCATGTCACTATTAACCCCTGCCTGACGTCATGGTTGGCTAATGGGGGCTAAAGCCGATGCTGACTGCTGTGTGATTTGATTGCAGGCAGGAGTTACAGGAGGATTACTGCCCCATGGCTTTCTTGCGTAATGCCGCAGTTGGACACACTCCTGGCTCTGAGCTTGTGGGGCTGGAGGTAGTGCTCTGGCTCTGGCCTCTGGATAGCAGCTCGGTTGTTGTGTCCTCCCGTCTGTTTGTTTTCTATAAGTGCTCATTTGTTTCCCTCCTCGCTGCTCTTTGACTTTTATCCCCCAACTCCCAAACATGTCTGAGATCACTGTTATCTCTGGCCAGGCCGTCTCCCTTCTCTGTTTTTCAGCAGAATTATTGAATCACATCGGTTCACAATCCCTAGGGTTTCAGACGCAAGCTGTACTGAAATTAGGCATTGCATTCTGCATGACAAGTGAGATCTATTAGTGCACTCTTGCCCCATGGAGCATGAGCGTGTCTGGCCCACATGGGACCCTCGCCACACACACACACACACACACATATATGCTTGTTTTTGTACAATATAATGATATATTGTTACATTTCTCTATATAAGAACTTTAACCTTCTGTAACACCTTTTACTGTCAGGACTAGGCCTATCAGCTTATCATTAATTGTCAAATAAATAGTTAATCCACAAAAGATGTTAACACATTTCAAAATAACAAACATTATCCACTGTTGCTTTATAAGTATGTTAACCAACTTCAGATCAACAAATACTACTGAAGGTATTGTAGCACCAATTTAAAGTTGATGTTGATTTTTTGGGCGTAGTGGAGTCAACATGGTAATGTGACATTTGGAAATTAAACCCATCTCCCAGATGCTTTTTTTTTTTTTAAACCTCCTAATTTGATCTATCAATTTTATTATTATTTTTTTTTTACAACCGGTGTGAACAACCTATAGAAACTATATGCACACGCTCAGGCCCACGCAGGATAGTCAGATGCACCATTCCATAAGAGAACAAACCCATGACTCATTTCTTCTGCACCGTGATGCTATACAGTGCGGTGCTTTGTAAGGTCAAGCTCAGAGGTGCAGATCTAGCTGGTGGGCTTTATCTACTGCCATAAAGAAACACTCACAGGTCTGCCTTGCATTCCACACATGCTCCGCTCCTCATTCTCTTTACACAAAGGTCAGCAGTGACAGTGAGGCAATTGGCTGGTCGGTATTGTGACTGCATGCTGACCTGGTTGACCTTGCCTGGGCACAGCCTGTGGCATCACTGGGCAACTTTGTCACAGTCAACAGCAGCTTTTGGCCTCGGGTCAATGTCAGGACTGAGAGCAGCTACATTCCACAGGGTTGTGTGCTCTGCATTTTTGCGCCTTTATTCATCAGTGCTGTTCAGAATATTGCTTCATTAACAAATAAAAATGCTACAATAAACTTCTTTTTATGTGAATAATGTGAAAGGTATAGTTGTGCATTTATTTAACCACGTATATTTTTTTCTTTTTCAGGTATTTCAGTAACAAAGAAGACACACACTTGTGAGTACTGAATGTTTTATTCAAATATATTTTTTCCAAAGTTAACCTAAAAAAAAAACAAAAAAAAACCATTTTAATGGCTTAAAATTGATAGAAAATACAATCATAGACACAGGTAAAGTATACATATGGTTGCATTTGAACTGAATCTCATAATTCCTGAAACAACTCTGTAGTGGCCTGTTTGAAGGGATTTCTCTTCTTTAAACAAATCATATGACTGTTTTATTCCAGTCCGTTCAGACAGTGCTCTGTTGTCTGTGCTGCTTGCAACTGAAAAACAAGGATGTGGTTTGTATGTGACCTTTGCAAGGGAGGTTAAAAACTCTGAACTGCCTTTCATACACTAGTTCTGAGAGATACACATCAGCACAGAGCAGTGAGAGTATGGAGGATTTGACATGGTGTTCATGTGACCTTTGAAAATTTACAGATTAAGGTTTTTTTATTATCTCCAGTGGTCTCCACCAAAGAGCTGTTGGATCCAATGGACACTAAGCTTAGTACAGCACTGCACTCTAAAAAATAAAGGTGCCAGAGAGGGTTCTTCGGAGTGATGCCTTAGAGGAACGACTTTTGCTTCCGTAAATAATCTTTCAGTGGATGGTTCTTTGAAGGACCATGTTTATAAATGGCACGTCTGCGGATGTGAGTGTGAAGAACCCTTTCAAACCCTTTAGTAGTGTAACCTTTTACCTTTTTCTTACAGCGTCTTTTCCTGTTTTGCATAAGTAAAAGTAGAGTGTTAGTCTTCTTCCTTTCATCCGGTGGCCTACTGCTATCTTAATTAGAGCCCTGATCGGCTCTGCTTAAGCACGAGGAAGCGAAATCAAAGAGCATGTTTCAGGAGAGCCGGTTCAAAGGCGCGGACACAGGCCGGACCACACTATTTAATCTCAGTGAAAGAAATGGTAATGATGCGTGTCACAGAGTGAAAGGGGAGAGAGCGAGTGACTGAAGTACGGTGGAGGCATGCCGGGGCCCAGGTCTCGGGTCAAAGCCATGCTGTTCACTAGAGAGAATTCAAAGGACATGTAATGGTGGGAGGAAAAGGTCTTGTCAGTTACAAGGAGAACAGACATTTTTATAGACCGTAAAGTGCTAATGAGGGTTGGGTTCAGTCTGACACCTTCTAACGGCAGCATCTGTAGGTGGGTGTACGTGTTACTGCTTATGAAAGACACATTTTCTAGTTTGTTTTCTATTTGAGATCTGCTACTACAGTTTACCACAGTGACCTTACAAGTATTATCTAAGAAATTAACCCTTTAAATGCTGTAGCAAAAAGTGGCCATTACTGCCACTTTTCTTTTTGTAATAATATAGTTTTCATTATTGTTGCTGCATTCATGTGATATATTTAAAGAACAACCTAACAAAGCTGACAGTTCATGGATTTTTGTATAACTTACACACCACCTCTGATTTTTATTCACACATAATATCTCTTAGTCATCTGCACTGTGTTCTTAATGTGTGCACACCACAATGCATCCACCAATAAGGGCAGCATGGCATATCTCTGGATGGGTATTCAGAGAAATGGAGTAAAACACAGAAAGCTCCAGTTCCACATGCTGATACATTTTAAAGTGCTGAATATAATGAAACTAGTCTTGCGGCAGATTTTAATGAGATAAGGGGGCAAAACTGCCAGAGATACATTAGGTAAGGTTAATCGGGCAGATTTTACCTTGGCCATAGACATGTGAATGCACTGTGCATTCTTTGCACACACACACACACACACACACACACACACACACACACACACACACACACACACATGCACTGCACACACTCAAACACACTGCACACGCTGCCTTAGCTCGTCTTTCCACTCTTGCCTGAGTGATCAAACCCCTGGAAGCAGGCCGCCAGTCCCTTCATCAATATAAATTACAGGGGCAGCTGTTGGCTGGCAGGCGCCCCCTCTCTCCCCCTCGCTCGACCACCAGCTCAGCCCGTAATAAGGTGAAGTCCTCTCTGGAAGATAATGGATACTTCACTCTTCCCTCTGATGACCCCTGCTATGTCACTTCTGCCTCTATTCCCTGCTTCTCGCTCCCAAACCTTCCCACCCCCACCCAGACCTGTTTAAGGGCAGATTCACAGATGCAGAGAGCCCCCAAGTTCCAGCATATTCAATGGGAGAGTGTGCAATATATAGCAGAAATGTTTAGTTTTTTTTGTTCTGATATTTGTTGACAAGTGAGAATAGACACAATGCACCAGACAAGTAACAGTTATCAGTACAAATTTCAGTGTTCGCAAAAATTATTTATTAAAAAAATGAGTCATTATTTACGAATGACATCTGATTAGTTACTTGTTTCTTTGCAGCCTCTGCAGTTATTATACACTGGTTGTTCTTCATAGGCTCTGTATAAATTCCCTACATCTTACCTTTTTATGGTCTATGCAATTGTTTACTGTTTTAAAAGTACTGAGGATACTCCTGAGCATGCTTGTATAAGATCATGCCAGTATAAAATAATGGTTGAATATTCTTGGTGACTTGAAACTGTGCTCATCTCTTGAGCTAACTTGAGTCAGTTGACCTTGACTTCGCCAAAAACTATTTTCTCAAAACTGCATGCAGTCTAAGAACTCCCATACAGCTCTACAACCACTGCAGTTTACAGTTCAGTCCCATATACAGTTTTTACTTTACATTTGAAGCTGGCAGATATACTGGGCAGTGTGTTCATTTAGCCTTCCACAAGGCCATGCAGTCCATGTTGGCAGCTGGGTCATTTCCTTAGATAAATGGTGCCATTTTAATAACTGCTACAGTTTTGTCTGGACAGGGATCAAGCAGTTCGGAGTTATTTCTGTTGACAGAGTGAGCATGTAAATTACAGCAGCAGTAAGCAATGCTAATTTAAAATGACTCATTTTTATGAGCAGTTATTTATTTACTTAATTACTGACTGAGAAAAGTACAAATGTATAGTCAGCAGATGATTAATTCAGTATTGTTTAGAGATGCACATGCTACTGCAGTAGAGCGAGTCTTTCTAGGTGTTCCTGTGAGAGGAGTTAGTATTGTTGTAACCTGCCAAGGAGATGACAGTACTCAGTGATAAGATGCAGAAGATGAATGTACAAGATAGCCTATTCATTTATCTATCATCTATGTGCATATTTGTGTGTGTGTGGTAGGAGGTGGGGCACAAAAGCTACAGCACTTGTCACCCAAGAACATTTATTTAGTTATTATTTAAAAGCTATTAACCTGAGCATTTGTTTTGTCATTCATTTTAGAATAAACACAAACAGTAGTATAATAATTAGTGATTTTAGTGATTATAGTGTCTTCAGTCTTCAGTTAACGTTCCTCATGGCAGCCCAATATTACCTGTTCTTTCAATACATCCAGTATCCTTTTTGACTAATCAGTCTTTCATTCATGAAATCAAGAGTGTTGGTTATGAACAAATCCACACAATAGCTGGGGATGCCAAGTGAACTTCTGGAAAGACACTAAAGATGTTCAGGCTCATTTTTAGTGCCACGTTATTTCGTTTTATTTGTTATATGGTGTTGTACTGGTATAAACACACGCACTGCTGTTATAAGTGATTTTAAAATGTTTCCTTAAAGTAAAATATATGTATATTTATATTTTTCAATTTCAAAATAACCCCAAGTTTAAAAATGAGACAGTTTGGAAAATGCAAATGTGAAAAATGGAATGATACCATGTCTGTTCATTTCTTTTGTTAATATACTCCCATTCCTGCCTTTAACACATTCCAAAAAAAAGATCGGACTGGGGCAATGTAGAGCTAGTAATGAGGTACAAAATAAGAATTATGTGATTTAAAATAGATGATGTGAACTGTGATTGTCTTTATGGTTCAAAAGCAGTATCTGCAAAGTTAAGGAGCAAAGATGGGCAGAGGATCTCCAGTTTGTCAACAAATGCATGAAAAAACTATTGAAATGTTTAAAACCCACGTTCCTTAAAGAACGGTTAGAAGAGATTTGCATATTTCTCCCTCGACAGTGCATAATATAATTAAACAATTCAAGGAATCTGAAGGAATTTCAGTGCAAGGGCAAGGCTGCAACACTAAACCGAACACCTGTGATCTCTGATCCTTCAGACTGCACTCCATTAAGCACCATCATTCATCAATAGCTGATATAACAACACAGGCAAGGGATTACTTTAGTAAGCCTTTGTCAAGCGCTGCAATATATAGTTACATTAACAAATGCCACTTAAAACTTTAAACTCTTCCCAAAAGCTTCAGTGTCTCTGGGCTTGGATACATCTGGGAAGGTGGAATAGTGTAGACATCAGTATTCCTGAACTTTTTTGGAAGAAATGAATGCCATGGTCCGGACCAAAGATTAAAAAGATGGTTATCAGTAACAAGTCTAGCAGTCAGGGTCTATCATGGGGGTTGTGTCAGTGCCCTTGGCAAAACTAATTTATACTTCAGTGATGGTAGCATTTAAAGTACATTCAGACTTTAGAGCAACATATACTGCCTTCAAGACGCCGAGGCATTTTTCTAGAAGACAATTCAAAACCAGGTTCTGTGCACATTACAAGGGCAAGGTTGCGGAAGAAGAGAGTAGGGTTACTGGACTGGCCTGCCTGCACTCCTGATCTCTCCCCAAAAGAGAATGTGTGGAGAATTCTGAAATGAACGATGCGACAACAATGACTACGCACTGTTGCGTGCCTTTAGATGGGTTTGCATAAAAAATAGGACAAAATAACACCTGCAATGCTTTATCAATTGGTATCCTCAGTACCAAAAGTACCATCTTGTAAGTGTTTCAAATTACATTACAAAGTGGTAAAAGCCTTACCTTCGTGTTACTGGCTTGAAATGCAGGAATTGATTAAATATCAGTAAATTTCCTGGGTTCATACAGCGTGCAGTGAAATAAAAGTCAAAGTAAATTTGAGAGTCACTGCATTTTTTTTTGCATTTTCAGTATTGGTTCAACTTTTTGTGGTTTGGGGATGTATAATACACATCGGACATTTGCATCGGTATAAAGCAAACGTGTGCATGCGTGTGCATGTGCGTATGTGTAGTCCTGAAGATTGTAGTGGTCTGAGAATTTAGCAGGCCTGGTGTCTCTCTCTGCCTCACTGTGTGGAGATGCTGTGTGTGATTGCTGATGTGCGTGTGATGATTTCTGCTTAGCCCACAGATAGCAGCTTCACAGCGTGTCTGTGTACACGTCTGTGTTTCTGTCAGCTGTTCTCAACTCGAAAAGCACACTTGTGGCTAAATTAAACACATAGATGATATCACTCGTGCACCTGGTGTCTAGAAATTCCATTTTCTTTGTTCATAGTTTTTTTTTTCATCTCGCTTTAGATATGTTTTAGTTGTTATTCATATCTTCATAATACAGTAACCCTCCGCTTTACGTTCCAAGAGCACCCACGTAGAGTGAAAAAAATGCTTTGTTGTGTTTTGGTAAAACAAAAAAAAAAAAGCCTATTTTTGTTGTGTAAACCCTAAATATGCCCCCAAAAATCTGCTCCCAATAGACTTTAATTTCATTTAAAATTCAGTCTAGTGAATTACCCTTAAAGGAAATGTAAAGGTAAACCTATATTCACCTCTTTTAATTTAAATTCCCCGCCAAGATATGCAACTTGGAAGGTTGCTGGACAAAAGTATTGGGACACCGTGGCAAGGTGAACGTTTTTCAGGGAATAACCCTCTGATCTACTCAGGTTAAAAATACAAATGAGGGCTCGTTGGAAAGATCTCCTGGAGATCAATCGAACTGTGGAGTTCAAACTATGTCTGAGTGCTTTCACCACGGAGAAATCGCGCTTGGAACACAAGGGCTCAACCCAGGTGTGGAATTCGAAAAAAGTGCTTCCAGGTCGGCTACAGTTTGCCCTGAGTCCCCTTCTGTGAAAACATCCAGAAAAAGTATATTTATTGCCACAGAAAGTAAAAAAACGTGGAGGATATTTGCAGTTTCTGCGTTATTGTGGGGATAAAACTATGAGTTCGGTTCTCAAAACTAATCCTGCAACTCCTGATCTGCGTAAAACTGAGGAATTACTGTATTTACTTTCTATAAAAAAGAAACAAACAAGAAGGCATAGAGCATGAAAGAAAATAATGGCAAATTACATAAATATACTAAACTGCAGAAAAAGAAGCTCGAAAGACATTACATTTCAGGGCTATAAGATGCTATTAGGTTTTTGATTTGTTTTGCCATGCTTAGGGTTATTTTGTTGCTGTTCAAAAAGGTATCTTCAAAACGGTTATTTTAAAGAAGGCGGCAAAGACATTCTTTCTTTAGTTAATGAAAAGTCATTAATCCATAATTGCTTGTAATCCATCATTAAGATGGCATTGAAATGTTACAATTTTGGGGAAACTTATGGCATTTGTCAGACATTAATCAGGAAGATTTTTAAATTTAATCACGTTACAGATGTAACTAATGTAGTGTTAGGAGTCTTTCCCAGGGACTTTTAGTCCTTTTCAAGAGTGACAGTAGTGTTACCCTCTACACTACAGGTTTCCTTCCTGACCCAAAATCTTGGATGGCCAACAAAGCTACAATAGCGAGAGAGTCATCTTGGCACAGGGAGGGATTCTGTCCTATTCCAGATGCAATCAGCATATCCACAGCAATACATCCATGATAAACACACAGTGTCACAGACATGTAAAGTACCAGGCCCTTGTCAGTCACTCAAGCTCTTAGTAACATAGTAAAGCTCATAAAAATGTGTTTTTGATAATCCATGGTGGTACATTTGTGTTGGGGGTTGGATTCGGCATTATTAAAGGTTATTAAAGGGACCAAGAAGTTATGGGCACAGGTCAGGAGTGGGCATCTATTTCAAACCCTTCTACTCTACTTTGACACTGCCATGCCAACTGCAATCCAGAGACCAGAAGAAGTACTGTCATTTCTATTGAACACACACCATGTTTCAGCAAGTATTAAGCACATAATAGGATAATTTAGATAGTATTTTAAAAAGGGAATGTGCTGGAGCTCTTCATCAGAGCAGACAGTACAGATTATTTATCACATACTTGTTAAGACACAGTGTTTATTCAATAGTAATAACAGTGGCCATCTTAACCCTCTGGAGATTGTAAAGCATAGTGGATGACACCTTTGCCCTCTATCCAGGCAATTTATCAAAGTATATTTTTCGACGTGGTCCATTTCTGTTGGTCCATTCATCGTGAAATGTCCACACCCATTTAGGGGGTGTAAATGTTAGGAATTAAGAGGTCTCAATCTTACAGTGGCAGTTTATGGTATTTGTACAATATGTTACGGGTAATACGGGTATTAGGTTTGTCTGTAGCAGAATCTCTGTTAAAAAGCCTTTGGTCTCACTTTCATATCCTTCCTTATGTACAAAGTTGACTGACAATGAACGACAAGCATGCAACACTATAGTGCATTGAAATCAGCTTATATTAATATGATGTCCTAAATTTGTCAGAGGCTTCAGGTTCAATGTGCCGAAGATGAATTGTTTCAGAGTTGTTTGGGTTTTTGTTATTCTGGAGAGAATCGCTCTTCCTAACACATTGTTCTGCTTCTGATGTATAGTTAGTCATGGATGACAAGTATTGGGCAAATGAAGTATTTGCTTGTCCGTGCTGGAAAAGCTTGCCAGAGTGACAGCTGTAGCCGTTTTACAGGAGCTCGTCTGAATCCCACTCGGGACGGTCAGGACCATAGGCAAGGAGAGCATCGATCCAAGGAAGGGCGGTGGGGGGGTTTACACAGTGTGAGAAAATGAGGGAAAATGAGAGAGAAGCGCACTGAGGCTTTATCTGTCTCCATAGTGTGGACAGGCTGGCTCTGGCCTTATTGAGAAGCATGGCCTAACCCCCTACTCACTCATTTGTTTACATCCCCGTTGAGTGCCGCGAGACTTACGCCGAGGCAGCCCTGCTAATCTCCATCAAATGATTAAGACAGCCAACCTCGCTGAAATATTAACAATCTGAAGGCACTCAATAGCCCTAGGGCTATCATTAAACTCGTCCACACTGAATAGAAGAATTACTGTACCATTATGTTCCCTCTCATACAAAACAGCTGTTGTATGTAAAACTACCCACTTATCCAAACCTGCCTCAAAAGAGAGTAGACACATAAATGCTCCCACTTCTCTCTGATAAAACATGTAGTGCAAATTGCTCCCTGCCCACTACTTTTTTCTGCTGTCATAACTTGTTTTTTCATTGATCACCTTACCGAGGTGTGCTGTGGAGTAGACTGCATGTCTTTTTGTGCCCAGCTGTTCTGGAGCAGTAGTGGCCACGCTTTTGTGTATAGGTGGGACAACATGTGTCCATGCAAGCAGAATTTCAGCTGTATCAGTTTACTAATGTTGGAATTAATTTTCAAAGGCAAAAGTGCCCCAGATCAAATTGCATGTTTTGTTGAGGGAAAATCAGTATGCATTCTCCTTAGAGAACACACATCTGCACATTTATGGTACAATTACAGATAATTGAATGCATAAGCCTGTTACATTTTTGATATTTTACACTTTATTCCTAACTTTTTCCTGTAGAAATGTCATTTTTAAGCTCCCTGTAGAGGATATGTTGACTTATTTTTGCTTAACAATACACGTAATTAGAGCAGATTTTCAGACATTTGTATGTGACTGTTCATTGGTCAAGCATCACATTTTCTAATCTAAAATAGTCCTATTGTTTTATTGTGTACATCCAGATATTCTAGATACTAAGTTAATAAAGTATTTTCTTATGCCAAGCATACAGGCCTAAACACTGCAACACATTGTGTATGCAGAGTGTCCAAATCTATCCTTTACGTAGAATTGCATGTTATAACACCAAATAACTTTTTTTAATGAAGATAAATAATGAAAAATAAAAAATAAGAGATAATAACAGGAACACAAACTGCAATGACTTCTTTTTGAGAACTGACTGTCACATTATATAAAATCAAAACATCCCGATCGCCATGCAGAGTATGAAGCGCAGAAGAGACAAGACCCTTCGAGCACACCCACTCCGTCTGTGTTTTTGAAAAGACAAGAACATTTTCCAATGATTACAGTTAATATATGGGCTGTGCCAGTCTCTGTTTAAATACAGTATTTTGTTAAAGGCTTATAGAGAATGTTGTTCTATCTTTCAACAGTTTTTAAAGCATTTGTTCTGAATGCACTTTGTTTATGCACTTCATTCAGAATATTAAAATGCACTTGAATTCACTTGTTTTATGAGAGAAGATACTTAATTGTATAATATTTCAACTATCTTGCTTTTAGGCTATTCATGAGTGGGGCCAAGTAAAATATTTTATTTCAACTTGTATATGTTGTGCACTTTGATGTTATAATGCAGTTCTAAAGAATTCTAATTAGACTGAATCTCCCTGTCTGTGGGCCTACAGTGGTACAGTCCAATACAAGGATGTGGTGATGAAGTGCAGGGTCTATTGTTTGTATTAACTTTTGATGTCTTGGGTTGGGACACATGGGGATTTGTGAGCTCCTGCTGTGGAGGGAGGTGTGTGATCTCATGGGGTTTGGAGGAGATTTTTTTAGCCGAGAGTCAGTTGAGATGTACGTGTTGGAGCAGAAGGGTCAATTAGAAATAGCAGCACTGTCGTTGTGCAGCAAGCATTGTGTTTGCACACCTTAATCCACAATATCATTTCCACGGCCCTCGACACGGAGAGCTTTGTACACAGCATGGGATGCACAACAGCATGAACTGCTGTATTATTAATTTGCATTGTTCTAGTCATAAGTGTAGAAGATGTACATTCAATGAAGTGTAAACGGTTGAGATTGTGTAGAAAAGAGGGCCGTTTTAAATAAGCAGAACATCCCCAGAGTGTCCCCACCGCTGAAGTGATTTCACACACAGCATGCCGCAGAAACTCAAGGTTTTGTTTCTCAAATAACAAGAGACACTCAGAGGGGAGAAGAAAGCACTCCACTCATTTTGACACTCTCCAATTTGAACAATAAATAATTTTTCATCTTTGTCTATTTGTTTGTTCCATGGAAAAGGATATTTTGCTTTTGGCCGCTTTGCTTTAATCCATAATAGGCAGCCATTTTTTATCTGAAATAGGTCAGTATAATCACAGTGGAGAAGGATGAGCCGGCGCAGTAAAAAGGAAATCAATAGAGATATCTATTTGTCGTAAGGCAGGACAGCGTGATTTTTATCCTTTTCTTCTCTTTCCTCGTCCACTTTTTCTTCCATCCACGCACTATGGCAGGTCCTCATTTTTCAGCAGCTTTATTTATTTATTTAAGTTTTTATTCTCTTTTTTGGCCATTTTGTCAAAATTGCAAACAGGCCTTTGTGCACGCACTTTCTTTGCATAAGTCATTTTTAAAAGCGAGGCAGTCACTTTGCAGCCCCAGCTTATGGTGAGAGAAGGTTGAAAGGAGCAGGCTGGGCATGACGGAGGGCCCCTCGGTGGTCTTTGTTGTTGTCCAGCCCGGGCTGGAGGCCCGACGTTGTTTCTGATATGCGGCGGAGGCTCCTGAAGCAGTCGTGCCGGGGCCTCCTCGCTTCTTTGTGACCACTTAATCTGCTTCGCCCCTTCGCCCAGGCGCTTTTGTGTGAGACTTCAGCTTCGTCAGCTCTTCTCCTGTCTGTCTGTCCCTTTGTGTCTCTGCCCGACCTTAAAGGACTTGTTGTGAAGTGCTGTCAGAGTGCCCCAGTCACAGCCCGAGACGCATGCATCACGCATACACGTGGCTGCTAAAATAAGGTGCCCAATCTGCTGGGATAGTTCTCTCTTCTGCTGGTTGTCTCAGGTGACAGTAGAGATAAAATATGTGTAGTGAATGGGGGGGGGTGTAGTTGAGAAGGTGGCTTCTCAACTGGTCATCTCTGAAGTTACATGTATACTGTGATTAGCACTGACTTGGACTACTGTGCAGTACATCACAATGTCTAATAACCATATCAGTAAATAGTACATCTTTTTTGTCAGAAAAAAAGGCTGTAGCTCTATTGTTATCTTTTAAAAAAAAATTGAATTTACAAAGTTAAGTCAAAGTTAAAATATGTCGATTAATAACGAGTACTGATAAATGTAGTGCTGGGAAGGCTGCTTTATCAGTGAGTTTCCTGTGGATGTTGATGAATCATTATATCGGCCATTTTTATTGGCTGCATGATGAATCGGTCTGGCCTTCCTCTGCTGTGGCATTGGAGTGGCTGTTTTGTGTTTGGCCAGGCTGAGGAGTGCTGTGGCCTTGGAGGAGCTGGCACAGGTTATCAGTCACTCTCTGCTTTCCCTGTGTCTCATCACTTTCCTGTCCCGCCTCGCTGTCCGGCAGCCCAGGAGTGCCGCGTGTCAGCATGAGCGGAGAGGGCTTTGATTCATGGATCAGGACAGAGGCGGAGGTCATGAGGCTCCTGCGGATATGAGCGCCACTGACGGCTGCTGACTGCTGACGTTTAAGACGCCGCCGAAGAAACGTCCTTGTGCCATCATTAGAGTGCCTCCGGTGCTCATCTCTGCAGCGCCCGCAGACCTGAGCTCACACACACACACACACAAACACACACGCACACACTCTTTGTAGTGCTAGCTTCACTATGTTTTTGAACCACATTAGTGTAACTAAATATCTCTGCATCTGCAACCTTGAAAAAATTGTTTGAAAGAAACTGCTGCCACAGTGGCAGGATTCTTGTATGTTTTTTATCACAAGGAGGCCAAAACTGGAAAGTGTGTGTACATGGACACACATACACAGTTATTTTATTTAGAATACAATCAGATTTAAGCATTAGAACTTTGTTCAGATTTGTTCAAATACGTTATCTTGCACCTGTGCCAAAACATGCCCACCTTTTCAAAAAAATGCCTTTGTTTTTCAATAAAAAAAATCATACAGTTCTCTTCATGAAGATCTGATTGTCTTCACACTGACAGAAGACTTTAGCATTCAGGACCACAAAGCAAAACATCTATGCATGGTCACATATGCACACAAATCTCCTGTATTTTTGATCTTGGTGCTCCATGGGGTTGATTTTTATGTCTAACTTCAGAGTAACTGATGTAAAAAAAGAAATCATATTGAGCTCATCAGGCAGTCTCTGATGCTCCATTATTATTCCTCATCAAAAAAAGATTCCAGTCTACGATTTAAAACAGCAATAACTATAAAAGTGCAGACAATTATGGGCTGCCTAAATAATGAAGCTGATAATTATCATGCAAAAATTTCTAAATTATTCAAATGTAATACTGTTGAATAAACTATGTAAAAGTCTAATTTTCACAGTGATAATTCTCTGCCCTTCTGATTGTTGCTTTAGGAAAAGCTCCAAAAGCCCTCAAAGGAAACCGAAGAGTTCTGTATCTGTTTGTGCATGACAAAAGGCTGTTAGAGAATGTTGAAAGTGTGTGTGTGTGTGTATGTGTGTGTGTGTGTGTGTGTGTGCATATGCATGCACCTGCATGGGTGTGATTGAGAGTGAAGTTAACCCATTATGCAGTGCAGCAGCATCATTAAGATGTAGCAGATAACAGCCCTGCAGATTTTCATACCTCAGCATTATACACTTCCAACTTCAAACACGCACTGAATATGCAGAGGTCAGTGAGAGAGAGGGAGGGGGGCGGTGGTGGGGGAGAGACCAATAGAAAAAATCTCTCTATATTTATTGCTCTGTCTTTTTGTCTGTCAGTCATGGTCTTTCTCTCTTCTCTGCCCTCTGACTCTATCGTTCTCTCACTCTCTTTTTTCCTCCTCACTCCTATCCTCTCTTTCTATATTTCTTGTTTTCTCTCCTTTCTTCATAAACTACTGGAATATATACAGTCTTCTGTTCATATATATTCATGTAGGAATGTGTGTGTATATATATATATATATATATATATATATATATATATCTTAGACATTTTAAGCTATTTAAAATAATCTAATGCTCTCTCTCTCTGTCTCATGTTTACTCAGTCTTGCTTCTTTCCTCTCTTCCTGTCTTTCCTGTCTCTGTCATTTTCTGTTAATTTCTTCATTAATTAATGGAAGCAATAGACAATACATTCATATATACAAATGTATATATACATATATGCACACACACGCACACACACCCACACACACACACACACACACATGGATGGATATAAGCACCCTCCTATCACTATTTCTCTCTTTCTCTCTCTGCATTATGTGCATTAATGTGCTGGTTGTTGTCTTGGCCGACTCCACCTGTGTAGTTAGCACCATGGTAACCCAGCCGCGTTTCTGATAAAGTGGCAGCCTCCCTAATGATGTGGTGAGCTTGCTGCAAAGATCAAGATCATTCCTCACAACATGGTCATTAAAGAGCTCACCTCAATAATTTCTGCTTGCATAATTCACACAACTTTCTCAGGGTCGTGGGGTGGCTCTGAAGGAAATTCTGTGTAATTAAAGATGCACCGCATGTCAAAAGTAAGGTAATAAAATGTATTACAAAAGGTCAGGTGAATTTGTTCAAAGGAAAAAAATGGCATGTTTTGGGTCTTACTTTTTTGTCTTATTGCATAGTAGACTTTCTGCTCATAACTTCTTGTTTTCTTAGAGTTTGGTCTATCGCTCATTCTTTTGCTCCTGTAGCTGCCGTCATGATTTAATACTTTTATTGTTGATGAAGGGTTGTCCATGTTCTGTTGTGCGATGTTTCACAGTTTCGTACTGGATTACTGTATTAAGGTCGACTCACACAACACGCCCAGCAACTTTATCCTTTAATCCTATGTTTTGGTTTTAAATAACCTTTTTTCACCTAATCTACTCAAATAAAGGGACAGATGTAAAAACAGGTTGGCACATCTGCTTTAGTTGTTGTTTCTCTTTTTCTGTGTAGCACCAGAGAATGAGCTGCAACATCTTGACATTACAATTTTCTACAGCTGCTTTTTTTTTTTTTTTTTATGATTTATTTACATTCATTATTCAGACTCATTTCAACCCGACGAACTCAAGAGAGATGCCATTCACCTCCCTCATTGTTCTTGGTGCTTAATAGAGCCTGTTCAGTATTTTGAAAACAACAGTATACCACATCATTTGCTTATTTATCATTAGGGAGTTAATAACAAGATGAGATGTCAGTGCTTTTAATAATTGGGATGTGAACTGAAGGACATTTCAGTAAGGAGCAAAATATCACTTAAATAGAAAATATCATGCAAAGTACATAAATCAAATCCTTGCATGTTGCAGTTAATAGCAAAATATCACATTTGCATATCCAGTGATATACAGCTGCATATTTTTATCATTTGGAAATGGGAAGTACCCTTGGCATTGTGTTAATATTTTTTTTATATATTTTATGATGAATGGACCTGCAGAACAAAAGAAAAATGCAGTATTTTCAAGCTTTTTACAAATAAATTAAGAAAGTGTTTTACTTCAGTGACTTATTATTCAGTGGGAATGAATCTTGGTTTTTGAATATTTCAATAGATATTATGAAAATATAAAGATATCAAATAGTTTCTATGAACATGAAATGCACAGCCCTCTTGTTCAACAGATACTTTCAATTATTTGGGATCTGCTGTGTTTATGTACAGCTATGTGGTTATGAGAGTGAGCATTTGTGGTGCGAACTCTCAAATCTTTACCTTTTTCATTCAGTTCATGATGTGAGTGCATATGAAGTTGCGCATGTTGAATTGCGTATGTGTCATTTATGCCTCAGCATCCTGGCCTTCACTGGCTTTGCAGGCCTGGGCAAACTTAAAGGTGCTGTGAAAGACTAAAAGTGGGCCATGTGCTAAGGCCTCGGCACGACCTACCTGGCTCAGAGGTTTTTTCGGGGTGGGGTGGGGGGGCAAGGGAGGGGAGAGTTGTGACAAGCCTTTCTCCTCGGTGGAGAACATTACTAATGTGTGCAGGGTGCGGGGGGAAGTGGGGCCGTGATGAATCGCTCCCACACACCCCTGGCATCCTCATAAGTCAACAGTAAAAAAGAGAGGCAGCTACCAGGTACCTCCGACTAGCAACTCTGGAAGAAAGAAAATAAAGAGGGGGGGTATGCTAACCCAGGGCCCGACAAAAGGGCCGAATCGGAGTGCAGAATAGCCTGAAGATCTCCCTCAATCTTCAGAGGAAAAGTGGTCCCTCCGGTGGGCTCTTGTTTTAATAGACAGCGAGTTTTAAAAAAGAAAGTTATTTTCACTCCAAGACAATGGTGATTTTAATAAATGAGTGTAATATGGGCTAGGGGAGGTGGGAGGCCTCTGTGGTCCATTCCATTAAAAAAAAGAAAAAAGACCAAAAAAAAAAACCAGACCTGTGATTTAAAATAAATTAGCCTTGGCAGAGAAAGGCAAGCCATGACAAGTTGTAGATTAGCATATTTTAAAACACTTTTCAATAGCTAAGACAATCAGCCTTTTAGTTCATTACAGCTCTTACCAAGATTATGCATTTAAATCACAGCTTGTTGTTATGAATGCATACAGACTGGATGTACCTTCATATTGTTCGCTTATTCTCTAATCAAGGCCGTTGTAAAACACAAATGTAAATGTTTACATGAACAATAATTAACTTTCAGTGTTTAGATGAATGTTTGCAACTGTGCACAAGTTTTCGCTTTATTTTCTTATTTTCTTCACCTTTGGATTTTCTTATTCTCTTCTCCAACAAGCCAGAAGGTTAACTATTTTAGTTTACCTGTTTCCCTCCTCCTGATATTGTTGTTGGGAGCCCAGGGCGTGCGCAAGTGTACGCAGACCACGAGTGTGTTCCTCTGACGTGGGGTCATCCATCACATGCTCCAGGGGGTCTCCCTGGTATGCTCCTCAATAATGAACTTCATTCGTTAAGTTCTCCTCCTCAAAGGCCACGCTCCCCCGCTGCCCTTTTCAGCCGCCGACGCCTCTCTTAGCGTGAGCCACAGCAGCGCAGTGGAAAAACCCATAATCATGCTTTTCCCTGCCACAGTCACGAGCCTGTGCCACATGAAGGATAAGCACCACCATTACCAATCTCTCATGCCTAGTTATGGCCATAATTATCACACCCAAAATCACCTGCCCTACTTCATATGGGAGAGGAAGGCACAAGGCGGCCCCCTAATAACCCCCCTCCCTCACCTCTGTTCAGGGCTGCAGAGAGGTGGGGGGGAGAGGGAGAGAGAGAGAGAGAGAGAGAGAGATGAGTCCTGGGAGAAGGACTGCAAGTGGGGGATCATTAGAATGGAGGGAGATGCTGAGCTTCCTCAGCCTTTCACACATGCTGCTCTGTCTGCCGCCTTTTCTGTCTCCTCTCCACACCATCTCTCTGGCAAAAGCTTGTGCTCGCGTCCTCCACTACTCCAGGAAAAAAATCTTTATGTGTATTGTGTTGCACTGTAACATTGCATCACCATTGGTTTTAATTGATTTCAAACAGAGAATATAATTATTCTCTATTATATCTGAAAAAGTAGCGCACTGCATTTATATGATACATATATGGTTTTTTTATCTATATATATATAGAGAGAGAGAGAGAGAGCGAGAGAGAGATTTATTGATAGATAATCAGAGAGTTTTACCTGGTAATAAATAACATGCAACAAAGTCAGTCATGTTTTGTGTTTATATAGCTCACCTGGACTGTGAAGGCAATGAAAACATCCAAGCAATCTCTCTCTCTCTCTCTCTCTCTCTCTCCATAATCTCATAAACATATTTGTTTGTCTCTTTTCCTGTATCAGAAAATGTGAAAGTGCCCAAAGACAAAGGAATTGGTTTGACATCATCCACTCTATTAAAACTAACGGAGCGATGACAACAGCAGCAACAACAGCTCCCAAATAGCTGCTTGGGGCCATGTTGTGTTTTCAATTAGAGCGAGCACAAGAGGACTTTAATGCTTATCAAATTGTTTACTGCCAAATGTCTCCATATTATTAATACCTGGAAGGGTCCAAATTTAATTTGGAGTAATCATGCTCTCTTGTGCAGAAGAGGATTGAGATTGTTTAAGCAACACGTCAAACAGAGCACCCTGGCTTGGACCCCTTTTCGCTTTGTCCTCCTCACGTTTGACGGAAAACGTTTGTCTTCCATGTGTAATTCCTGCCCACCAGGCTAGACACTAAGGTTTGAGTTTGGTTGAGCCCTCAAAATTCTCCCCACAGATCAATGAACGTGCTTTCAATGTTCTCTGTCTATTAAATGACCCCCTTCATGAAAGAAGCTTTACTTCTACTATAATAAAAGGTGATGCATGTGGCATCGTTCTGACCAGTCATTTCTTTATAATCATTTGAGTCTTGTTGTAGGTGTTATCTCTCTATAAACATTTTTCCCACCTCTGCTAAAGAAAGCCACTGTTGAGTCATTAGTGTAGGAGAGCAGTCATCTATACATCTTTGTGGGCATCTAATGATATAAGTCGAAGTGTTTGTTTCACCTTAACCGAAACCACACTGGACAGTCTGGTAGCGCAGTCTTCTAACGACGGAGCTTGTTATTTGGGCTCAGACGATGGGCCGATAGCAGTAAGAAATTGCAAAGGAGCTTCAGTCTAGAAACAGTCTGAATATTATGCCTTTGGAATTTAGACCCACCACAGCCTGTCACATTCCAGCCGAGCTCTCTTCACCATATCTAAATCTTCTTCTGCATCCAGCGTTTGAACTGCTGTTGTAATGGTTTGCTTTTTGCTCTAAGAAAAAGAAGCCCAATAGCTTTGTCTATTTATCCTGGAAATAGATATTCCCCTTGTTGTCGGAGTGATTTATTGAAGTCCTCCTCACAGGAAGAAGCTACAGGAAATTACCTGGAATGGCTTTAAATTGGTTTATGATTGTCTCATATGGGTTTGTGCTTTTACGGTTTGATATTGTGCATCTGCTCTCTTTGGCATTTATATTAAAATGATCTGCACTTTTTTCATCGGATAGATTCTGGACTGTTTTAATTCAAACGCATATGAAGATGAAGTAGTGTCTAGTAGGCTGTTGTGTCCCCGTATCCTGATGGATGCTTTAAAAAGGCGCTGGATCAGTGATAGGTTACACATCAAAGAGTATTTTTAATGATCCCCTGTATCTTTATCTGTGTGCCGCTCTCCTCCACATTTCTGCATGGAGCGTGCTGTAGAGTTTAGGAAGAAATACGGAGTGAGTGATTGATACGGAGCGGTTAACATGTTTGTTCTTTCACTGGTTGTGTCTGGCTGTGCTGAGTGCACTGCATAGGAAGAACATCTCGCTCTGAGTGAGGTGGACAGGGAATATTGTACTGATGCAGTCCATTACGATATAAAATACATAGACGAGGGTGCATTAAGAGCAAGTCTCTCTCACACACATTATGGCTTTTTCCCTACCCCTCTCAAAGACTACCTGTGTCTTTCTCTCACTCAGTCCTTTAACCCCTCTCTCTCTCTATCAGTCTGGGTAGACAGAGAGACTGAAAAAGATATATGTATGTATGGATGTGTGTTTATATTATTTCTCTCTGTATCTACCATTTCTCTTCCCATTTCTCTTTCCCTCTCTTTCTTTTCCTTTTCTCTTAGTCTCTCTGTATCCACCTCCCTCACTCTCTCAGACTGTATGTATGTTTCTCCCACCCTCCCACTCTTCTCTCTTTCTCTCTGTATCTACCCTTTTAGCCTATATGTATCTGCTCCTCTCTCTCTATGTCTCTCTCTCAGTCTGTCTCTCTCTCTGTGTCTCTCCCTCTGTCTCCTGTTTTCTCTCTCTGTGGGGCTGTGTTACAGTGGAGGATCAGCTGTGTGTGTGTGTGTGTGCTCAGGCCGTGCGTGGGATGGCTACTGACAGACTGCTAATGAGACCATTATCGGCTGCGGTCCTCTGCTCTCTCCTCCGGGGCTCCGGTGGATGCTCTGCATCTCCTCTCAATTGAATTCCATCCCACAGGGCTTGTTTACAATAAATACATTGGCTCGAATTAATCAGAACAGGAGCTGCAGACACTTTACTGGGGCCGGCATTTATCCACAAAGACAGAGGAGTCAGCCCACCTCTAGCCCACTCTGAACTGGCGAACACACAGGGGTCAGAGGCAGTGGAAATGCTGAATAAAAATTCATACATGTGTGCCTAATGGTGATATCATAGCACATCAGAATTGGTAAAGACAGGGAGATGAGTTTTTACACCCCATCCGTCTTTCACCATTGAATTCTAACAGGAATGTGGTTTAAAAACATCAGCTGTGCACACATCACCACACAAATGCAAATCATTTTAGCAGTCAGGTTTTAAAGCATAGACAGGCTTAAAGGAGAAGTTCGGTATGAAATGAATCTGGGGTGTATTGAAACACGATAAGTATGCACTTTTGTCGAGTAGCACACCTTCATTCGCCCCACGCATTCAACCTCAAGGCTCTACTAGGCTGATTGGGGCATCACTTAGCCAGGGCAGATAAATCGCTATTTTTACACCATTAACAGGCTCAAAGTAGCTCCACACTTCATTTCTAGAATTCTGAGGGCCCTGACATTTAAAATGAGACATTGAGAACTTGGAAAGTTCTTACTTACTTAAAAAGACTCCTTTATGGGTATTACAGATTACTTTTGTCCATTTTAATAGATAACAATAGGTGATACAGAAACCACATAAGCAAGTAGACTTCGGGAACTGAGTTAGTATAATAATGACCACTGCTCTCACCTGTTGTCTCAGTAACGGTGGTCACTGTGCTGCTGAGAACACAACAATGGTTGCGGCAGAGAGAGCAGACATGTTTTAATTTTATAAGCTGGTTTATTATGACACCCATTCTCTAAACCATGTGCATGTGCCAGTAAAGTGTTTCATTACACAGCCATGCTTGAGAAACCTTTTAATTTTCTTTATAATAAGGCTTCTGTTTTCCCATCACCTCTAAGATAATGATCATTTCTACTAGCCTGCTAATGGTGCTTTTAGTGTTAGCATGAAGGGGGCAAATATATGTGCCTTTCACAGTAGCCCTCTAGACTAAATGCAGACATAAGTGTGCAGGAGACTTTCCTTGCTTTGGATGGTACAGTTGGGTGTTCCATCTTTTGGTTTCTACTGACCTTTAAAAAGAGGAGGAGACAGATGACAGATGAATGGGGCAGCTTGTAATGCTCAACATGGAGACTGTATTGACTTACTGGTAATCGTATAAACTGGAAAAGAAATGTCTGTTATGCAAACATGCATAGCAGATGGAACAACCTCAAAAAACATATATTTTTGTTTTTTTTAACCAAATCATTTAATGTTTAATGTTAATGTTTAACCTAACCCTAACTAAACTATTTATGTGTTTTCCTGAATTTACCAATAATTTAATACATTTACTCATATACTGGAGGGAGGGTTCCAGCGCCTAGGAGTAAAATGGCTTTCCATCCTTATAGCAAATTGGACACACCTCCCTTTGTGTCTTTGAATATTATTGGATCTTATTAATGCACCTTACTGTAGGATACAATGTGGTCCGGTTAGTCCACAGAAAGCCTGTCAATATCAGTGAAATACAGTAATGCTGAATCAGTCCATAACACAGACGTGTAATATTTGTGTAATGTGACATCCATGTTTTACGCTGTCCTTTCTGTCAGAGACATCTGTGTACACGAAACAGCAGCTGTGACGGGGAAAGCATGAAGGCGGGCTTAGTGGGCATGTTTATTTGAGTGAGATGGACATTTGCTCGATGTCATACAGCATCCATCAGCAAACCCAGCCTGGTGAATGACATGCTTTCCATTGAAGGGAAATACACCAAAATGGCAGAGACTTCACATTTCAAGATTTCATCGACAGCAGATTTGGTGCAAAGCTACATGCATATGAATTGGCAAGCAAGGTGTGTTTGTTGGTTTGTTTGTTATATCCCCTTTAAAAACAGCACATTATTATGACATGGACGGATAAAGCCAGCCTGGCAGCAGCTGTACTCATTAACACCAGTTCATTCTTGGACTGATTGTGGCAGCCCCTTTCGTTCTTTCACACGCACATACACACACACGCACATACACACACACACACACAGAGAGAGAGAGAGAGAGAGAGAGAGAGAGAGAGAGAGAGAGAGAGAGAGAGAGAGAGAGA
>JBBPDC010000129.1:9121522-9139457 GCA_037974485.1 Hemigrammopetersius urotaenia | reverse complement strand
TGTGTGTGTGTGTGTGTGTGTGTGTGTGTGTGTGTGTGTGTGTGTGTGTGTGTGTGTGTGTGTGTGTGTATGGAAATGGTGGGTGCTGTTTGATTGTTCGCAGGGCTGGGTGGGTTTCTCCCATTTTTGCAGTAATTTCCTGCATCATCTTTCAGGGTATATTAAAGGCCACAGTCATACTGGAGCCTTTGAAGTCTCTGCCTGTCAGGCTGTATTTCAGGCCTGCCAGAATACTCGTTCTCTCAGCACTCTGCTGATAACACATTCGCCACAGGTCCGGCTGCACCTACACACACATACACGCGTGCGCACGCATACCCTCCATGCCACTCTCAAGCATTGAGCAGGGACAAAAGAGATTATTTTCAACCCTGGAATTCAGAGAAGGGAAGGAAATAAAGAGAGGAGTGAGAGAGATTATTTTCATGGAGAGAGAGAGAGAGAGAGAGATTATTTTCATTTAGAGAGAGAGAGAGAGAGGGAGAGAGAGAGAGATTAAGACTTTATAAGGAGTAGCCAGCCAGCAGCTATGCCAGACTAAGAGCAGTGAAAGGATTACTGATTACAGCACTGGCCATCTTCAAAGGGCCTTTGGGAAAGCGACAGCTCTATATTACCAAACCTAATGTTTACCACTGCTTCTGCACACATGTCTTCTTTTCAACTGAACTCCAGTTACTTTTCATCAACATAGAATGTTTGGTATGTGTAGGCAGGGTGAGCCAAACGATTATGTTTATGTAAAGTATATTTTGATGAATTATGAGACAGTTATATCATAATATGGATTTTGTTAGTATACTGACCAACTGCACATTTGCAAAAAGAGCGCCATGTTATCTTTTGTGCAGTGTGATGTGCGAAGCTAGTGTTGCATTGATTCTGTATCGGTATCAATGTTATTACTGGCACTGAAATACAGTATTGATATCGGTAATAGAAAGTACCAGTACAATGATGCAGTTTCTGAAATAAAGGCACGCTACTGTGTGATGTGCCAAGCTATAGATGGGACGTCTGTGGTACAGGTTATTCCCCTTTTGAGAAAAAATGCCTGTGTTCAGACTCGATATACTGACTACAGTTCTTTGTAATCAAGCCTTTACACCAGTATACCGCAAACGAGCGGATGCGCAACACACAAACAGTGTCATACACATTAGCATGAGCCAGTTTGGCTGAATGTTAAGCTCAGAATCTTAAGCTTTTTTTTTTTCAGCAGTCCTCCTGTGCCACTGTGTAGTCAGCTGCATGTTAGTCCAGGGTGTTAAGGCATTTGCATTAACATATGTCACTCTCTTTAGCCTAGGGTTAGCCTTTAGCCTAGCTGTTCCCTCTTATTATGCACAGATGAGAATACGTCAGCTGCTGCTAATAATATGAATCATAATATTTCATAAATGTAAAATGATTGTTCTTGTAGTTTCTTATAGTATTCATTAGATGTTGCCAGATATGGAAAATTCAGGACAGAAAGTAAAAGTTTTGCCTGCCTTCTCTGATTAGCTAAAACCAGCAGCAGAGAAACCCAGGCAGTTGGAACAAACAGTTTTACTTTTTGCAGCTGATTTTTCCAGCTGTGAATGTGGCATGAATAGCCCTTTTTAAAATTTAACTTCAAGAAAAAATTTATTTTATGTGATCGAACTTTATTTTTACAATATAAAGTTTTTATTTGTATATGCTTCAGTGTGAATGTGCCCACCATGGAGTGCCCACCATGCAGAAGAGGCCATGTGTAGACACACACACACACACACACACACACACACACACACACACACACATACACACAGTTGAGTAAATGAGGCTGCCTTGTCCAGTGTGCTCAGTTCAGTCAGGGCTAATGCCCTCAGCTTCACATTAGCTCTGACTGAGCGCGAGTGCACTAGAAGTGCTCACTCTCTTTTTTTTTTTTTTCCACCACTTTCATTCCAGGCATGTTTTTGGCCCGTTCCTTTTTCCCCTCGCCTTTCTCTTTTCCCTCTTTGCTGCTCCCTAGACCTCTGGAGGCCTGTCCACTGGCCTTTTGAAGTTGCATCAAAGTGGAAGGGGGTACGAAAAAGAGAAGTGGGTAAAAAAAGAGAAAAAAAGTATTGATTTTGCGTTTTGTCTGACTCAAATACAGGGGAATAGAGATGCGTGAGGGAGCAGCGGGTGTTGGCTCCCTGTTGCCCACCTCGCCCCTGACTGGTAGCGTTGGGTTCGACTAAAGGACGCTCTTCGTAGCTCCCCTGGGCCCGCCCTGCATGCCCCCTGTGCCTTTGTGCGCCTAATCCCTCTAGTAAATAAAAGCCATTTAGGTGGAAGCTTTGAGTCAAACCTGCTTCTTGGCTCTCTTTTCCCTGAAGATGTCAAATCTCTTATCCTCTCTTACATCAGGCCGGTGTCATCTTCCACCACGCCGTGCACTAGCCTGACCTGCTTTCTCCAGCAGAGAGGCAGAAAGGGCCGCTCAGTACACAACGGTAATCAAATCTGCATGCCCGGCATGCATGAAAAAACAGGGCTGTTCTTGTTTCAGAGAGAGACAGAGGGAGAGCGTGCGCGAGAAAGAGAAAGAGACCCATGAGAGCTAGCTGACATCTGATTGTCTCCCTTACTTCTCCCGCTTCCTTAACCCCGCTGTGACATAAGTGGTGACCTCTGGGTCCTTTCCAAGTCATTCCTGCTGACACATTGATCCTGAACTTGAACCACTCCACGTTAGAAATCATTTAAAGCAGCTGGCCCTGGGCATGATATTGCCTGTGCTGGTATATTGGTACTCCTGTCACACAGTGATATTGATTTTCAATTTTGGCTGTATTTATGGGTCATTCAATACCAATTCACCTCCCAGTTTATGTCACAGATGTTCTTGAAAAAAAAATCATGTGAAAACTTGTTAAATTCATGGACCTTTCACAATCCTACAGCTCTTCTCCAGATTCCTTTTTAGTTATGAATTTTTGAAGTTTGTCCAAAAAGCTTAATTTCATAATTTTTCTTAATTTCAAAAACTGCTGTTTTTTTCACTGAGCTGGGTTGAAATTTGCACAGAAACTCTAAGGATGTTTTAAAACACGTGTAAACTAGTTGTTGTTGTTGTATATTTGGTGAGATAACTGAATTTTAGCTATACTGCCCAGCTCTACTCAGATCAGTCTAGAAAGGCCACAGACAGGAGAACGGCTTGTGCTGCAATTCTGCTGAGCCAACTGGGAAAATTTTTCCCCACATGCGCTAGAGCATCTCACCTTTCAGACACTTTATTTTCATAACAACACAACCCAAAGGTGTTACCGTATCAGCAAATAAAGCAGAGCGATTTAGAACATGCTACGGCTGCCGAAGAATTAAAAGGGCCGGCAGGTATGAAAGGCACGGGGCCTAACAGTGAACACTCTGGAGGCTAATCCGATGGTATGATAACAAATGTGGGACTAAAGGAGAACAGTCTGTCATGTGATTTTTAGACCTGTTTCAAAGGGAGGTGTAAGATGCCGACATCACGAAATGCAAAGTATTACAGAAAGGCCTCTAGCCAGTTTTTTTTTTTTTTTTTTGGGTTGGGGGGGGGGGGGCGAGTGGTTCCTGGAGTGCATGCCTCAGGGGCCATGGAGTGTGCACTTCTCCCCATCCCATGGAGACCGGCTTTAACCCACTCAAGAATGACGAAGGGAGAGGAGTAAAATGTGGGAGTATTCCTCAGAATTTTGATGAGATTAGGGAACGGGCTCAGAGGGAGAGAGAAAGACAGACAGAGGGGAAGAGCAGAACAATAGAAGAAGCCATTCTTGAGTAATTGGCTTGATTACAAAAGGAGAAGAGTTCTGTTGAGATGATTTAGAGAGGGGCTCTTGCTGAGGCCGTCGGGGTGCTACTTGTTTAATTCCGTCCAGCTCTGTTCAAATTCACCCTGATCAAGCACCTGTGCTCACCAGAGCCGAACATAATTAACGCCACGTGAGCCGCACTCCACGGCACTAGGTGGCACTGTGAAAAACACTTCATCCTGTGATTCCTCACTTTCTGATTGCTGCATGGGCTGTATAACTTTGTTTAGTAAACATTTGGTTTGTAGCCTCAATGTTCTGGCAGTTAGCAGTGTGAGATGCGTTGGTGTATTGTTTCGAGGAGGCCGCCTCGCTCAGCCTTAGCGTGAAATTATATCTCAAGGTTACTTTGATTAGTCGTGCTGTGTTCTAAACAAAGCTGCACGGAATGAATTTAATTTCTCGCAACAACAAAGCCAACCATTCTTATCGTTACCAACCCCTGCAACATGCTTTATATGCACATATATTTATTAGAAATTAAGCCATCCTTGTGTTAATGATGAAGATGAAAGGGATGTATTTTATTTATTTATGCATTTATTGCTTCATGGTGAAATCATCAGAGCCCCCTTTTTTCCCAAACAATTAAGTTCTAAAAACACTGCGAGAAGCAGCTAAGTTTTTCTCTCTTTTTTTTTCAGAAAAAGTAGCATATATTATATTTCACAGCATGCGTCGGAATATTCATATCACATTATTATGTAAATGTGATATACATAAATGCATATGAGATGCATACGTCTGTTTAAATCGGTGTCTCATAATAGTACCAATGTGGAGTGATGATTTTGCATGCGGGGAAATGAGACATTCGAGATGACAGGAGTTATCTGCTTAACAGAGCAGTGCACTGGGGGCTTGAGGGAGGGGGGGTGGAGGTATTGCTCTCTCTATATCCACGTGTGGGTGTGTCTCGGTGGGGGAGGACTGTGGAGAGGCCCTTGACCTACGCCAGAGTGGAGCCCGGAGCCCCTACTGTCTAAACAGACAGACTGATTACTGATTAGACGCTCCGTCCCGCCGTGCCGAGCTGTTTGCATGTCGGCATCCATTCCCCCCTACATTCTGATTGAGAGAGAGCCAGAGACGACAGATCTTCAACCGATTGTGTACGTTTCGCTCGTTTTTATCTCCCTCCCTCCCTCCCTCCCTCAGTCTATCCGTCATTCTCTGTCTCTAACATTATCCATTTCTCTCTCTATCTCTCTCTCTCTCTCTCTCTCTCTCTCTATACAGAAGGATAATGTTGAGTGCAACTGGCAATCACCCAGAGCCGCTCTGGAGTACTGGGCTTGTTTTGTTGTTGTTTTGAAGTTTTTTTTGGTTTTTTTTTGTTTTTTTTTCTCCCCTCCTTCTCTTTTCTCTCTATCTCCCTCTTTCTGTTGTTCCCCTGGGCTCTTTCTTTCTGGATGAGAGCTCTCCCTATGCTGAGCACAGGTTCTTGTGTTCTCTCTCTCTGTCTCTCTCTTTCTGAAGCAGTCCATCCTGAACAAGGGCTGTGTCAGCGCTGAAGCCAGCCTGAAGTCCGCTTCTACTTTTTTTCATTCTGTTCCTTACATCATCCATTGTTTCTGTTGTCCTTACGCGCCCCAATACCTGATACCAAAATGATTCTAAACTGCTGCATTCAGAGACTTAATAAAAAAACCTTTCTGAGCTCTCGGCCACTCAACTCCTTAAATTTATAATGTTCGGTCACTGCCATTAATTGTTCAGTAACTTCTACTGATTATTCAGGAATGATATGGAAGAGCTACATACAAGCCATTGAAGGAGTAAAGGGGATACTCCAGTATTCTTCAGCTTTATTTATTATCTGTAGGATACAGTGAATCATCACAGACAATAATTTCTCTTTATCTAAAACAGTACTTATAGCACTGTTGTGGTTGAGGCAGATGGCCCTGCCACTGATGTAGCAGATAGAGATTAGGTTGAAAATGCTTACATTTCTCGTGGAGGCTTATGGGCTGAAAGACGGTGTATAAAACTGTTGTTCTTGTTTTGATGTAACGTGCCACTAAGTGCGGCAGCACTCTTCTCATCTGGATGTTTTTTTTTTTTTCTGGCGGTGGTTTCAGGGGAACATGGTGCTGATGATGGCTGTGTTAATACGCTGTGTGTGTGGAGCTCTGGGAAGCAGCCGAGACATCCTCAGAAGCGGCGTGTGCTCTCAATTACTACGAAAAACCCCAAAACAACACAGAGCGAATCTATAGCCTCGTCTACAGGCTTCAGACAGCGCCCCCCCCATTGGCCCACTCTTCAATCTCTCTTGAAAGCTGCAGACATTGTCGCAATGTGTGCATGAGTGTGAATAATATAGAGCCATGTCTGGGCAAACACAGTGAAACCATTCTTCAGACCATTAAGTGCAGTTTTTAGAAGACTGTGAGCACAGAACATGTATCGGATGGAGATAGACAGACAGATGGACAGACAGACTGACTATCGATCTTCTGAAATTCCTGATTGACCCCTTAAACCTTAAAGTATACATATCCAATTAATTTTAAATATCTGACTCATCTGTAGTATATATAACCCAAACTCATCCATAATAGAAGCCAATGAGCAGGTGTCTATTTGTTATGAGTGTAAGGATACACTCAGTACATGATTCAGTTCATCATATAATAATGATATTAGTAATAATATTCTTAATATTTAGAATGAAATTTATATGAAGAAATAGGATGACTATATTTACAATGTACTAATAGAACTACAGCTGGAAGATTGGTTTATGACATGAATGTTCTGGACAAGTTGTTGATTGACTCTGACTGAACACTATTACACCAGATATCAGAATTAATAGAATGCTTGTTCTCCACGATGCACTGTCACATGTTCACAATGTCACGTTTTTTTTCCATTGCGCTATCATGATTTACGACACATTCCCACAGCTGTCTGTGTCTGTGTAGCTGTCTGTTTTTGTATCTGTCTATCTGTCTGTCTATTTATTTGTCTGCTTAAATCATATAAGATTCTGATTAGTACTGAATTTCAGCACTACCGGTGTGTCTGTAAGCTCTTATCAGAGTTCAGAAATCGGTGGTTTTGGTTCTCCTGCCTGTGCAGCTCAGCAGTACAAACAGCTCGACCACCGCAGGAAGAGAAGCAAAACGTGCTGCTCCGTGCAAATGGGTGACCACATTATCAGAGACGCACAGTAAAGAGCCGAAACACGTGTGCTTTCACACATACACTTTCAACACACACACAGACACGCACACACACACACACACACACACACACACACAAAGGGGCTCAGGGGAAACCGCACCGGGAATTTGCTGCAAAGTGCGTGAGATGCATTGAGAAAAGGATGTGTTCACTTTGTTTACGTGTAGGAGGTGGTTGGCATGTGGTTTTGTGTGTGTGTGTGTGTGCGTGTGTGTGTATGTGTGTCTGTATTTGTGAAGAGGACAGAGAAACAGAGAAAGAGAAGTTAAAGCAGTTGGGCACTGCATATGCATGTGTGGGAGTATTTGTTTGCCTCTCATCTGCTTGCCTACATATATTGTGCTTTTAGCATTTAACATTTTGTAAAAGAGTAAAGCACAGGACCAAAACTGTCTACACACAAAGGACTTTTGTCCTTATTATAGTTCACCACAAACACTACAGTTAGAGATAATTGTGGGTTCATTGCTGTAGATGCTGCAACACTGTTATCTCTGTGTGAAATCAAGAGAATAGCTGAGGAGAATAATAAGTGACAAAGTAGAGCAGGCCTGTTGATTAAACCGAAATAAATATATGTACACGCTAGCAGTCAAAAGTTTGGACATGCCTTCTCATTCAAAGTTTTTTTCTTTGTTTTTATTATTTTCTACGTTGTAGGTTAACAATTCTGAAGCCACGCATGGAATTACGCAGTAAACAAAAACGAGTTAAACAAAGCAGAATAATAAAGGAAATTTTGTAAAAAGATAATGGTGGACTGTTGTTTCTTTTTGCTTAGTTAAAGTGGTTCTTGCCATAATGTGGCGTAGAACCGTAGTGGAAAATTCCACTAATGAACTTTTGACAAAGAACACCTGTTGATTAAATACCATTCCAGGTCGATTCCTCATTAATCTAACTCAAAAAAATGCCAAGAGTGTGCAAAGCTGTCATCAGAGCAATAGATGATGTGTACAACATTAATCTACCATGTGGGCAATAATAAAAACAAAGGAAATTTTAAATGATCCTGTTGCTCTCTCTTACAGCATGAAGCACAGCCTCATGAACATTATATTTATTGTTTACATCGTTTACATCTCATCAACACCTCATAACGTTTTTAAACAGCTGCCCTTTACATCGTGTGCCATACAATCAGTGAATGCATTTTCACAAATTCACAATAGAAATAACCAGAAATTTTGTTACATCAATCTATGTTAACACATTCTTTCCGTCTTCTATAACGTCACATCATGTTTTAGTTTATACAGCTTTATGCATGTGTACAGGTCCTCTTCAGAGAACACACTTCTGCACCCTTTAATGCACAATAACTTTTATTTGCTGAAAGTAACAAAAATCCTTTTACTATTACATATTGAGGGGGTGGAGAGGTTCACTCTTTTCCCACTGCTGCTAACACAATGTCATTGGATAGCTTAACACACTTGGAGGAGAGTGTTGAATGCCAGTTCTGTTACATCAGCTAACAGACTTGGCAGTGGGGGAAAAGAAAGGCCATCCTACCCACCCAGAGCAAGCAAGGCCAGTTGTGCTCTCTTGGGCTCCCAGCAAAAGTCTGCCAGTGATAGAGCCAACAGTTAAACAGCTGTGCTACTTGGCAGCCCCCTGCTTAACTTGTTTTAAAATCATCACCACGTGTCATTTGACCAGGGGTGTTTAAACTTCTCCTTATGACTGTGCGTCTATCTTTTTAATGAGATTTATTTCAGAAAAATACTCTGCAGTCTCGAAAAAGCTGGGCATGGTTTGTTAATGTTCAGTTCAGTCCGTTTTCATTTTTTAGCCTTGACTTGATTAATTGTCAAAGTTGATTTCTTGATTATTAATATAGTTGACATCGTCAGCGCTAATGCTGAGTGGGTGTGTGTCATGTGTCCTGTGTGCTGGTACAGTGAACTCCAGAGAGAGGTCTGAGTGGAGTTGGCATGGTAAACAAAGCAAGGGAGGATGGATGCCCCCTTCTTCAAAGCAGAGGAAAGCGGAGAAGAGAGGAGGAAAAAATGCTGTGGGAGAAGTTAGCACCATAATGGGCCTAGGTGGGCTCAGCAGCCGCCTTTTTGATCTTTGACATATTTCATAGGCATTGATTAGACCGAGCCTTCAGTCTTTGATCTAGAGGGGAAATGTTGTTGCTTGGTTTGGAGGTTTAGGGAGTATTATAATTTATACAAGGGGGATTTGCATGAGTGTGTGTGTGCTTCTGTGCGTATGTTATTTTTTTTTTCTTTTTTACTCTCGTTTCCCAAGCTTGAGCAGTCTTAAAGTAAACAGCGTGTGCTATTGTGTAGCTTTGCGTTATGCTTCTCATTAGCGATCCCTATGGTAATTAGCGGGTATATGGTGGATGGAGCTGCAGAGAGATCCAAATCAGCCGACTCCAGCCTGGGAGATACAGCCAGTTTACTGATCAGTTCCTCGTCCTGCTCAGGATACTAAATTGATATAAAAAAAAAGAGCTCAAGCTCTGGCCTTTTTTTCACCCCGCAAAGTTTAGGACAGAAGTTGATGAAGCCGAATCCTTAAACATTTTCACTATGGAGTCTTTTTTTTTTCCATCTGGCTGATTTGTTGGAATAAGATAAAATGTCCTCCGCAACCCTCTAGAGTTAGTGGTAAAACTCTAAATCATTGGGCTCAGTGAGGCTTTGCTTATAACTGGGCTGCATGCTTGGCTGAGGATGCCTATGTCTGCAAACATTGTCTGGCAGGGTCTTGCAAGGGAAATGCCACTCATTTTATAGGATGATTTTTGGCTGGATGGTTCCTGGAGAACCTAGAAATAAAAAAAAAAAAAACTTTTTTTGCACTGGAATCGCCCTTCTAGTGATATGGTGTCCTGCTGGGGTCTCATACTTGCCTTAAGCTATGTGCTAAGCTTATGCGCTATCATCTCTGACTACAACAAATCCAGGTAACACTCGTGGAAGGAAAAGGGTGCTGTTCGGGGCTGGAGTTTGAGCATAGGGCTTTAGTGTTACACCAATGCAGCACTGAATTCACAAAGAACTGGGATTTATTCTCATAATAATGAAACTTAATGAAACCTTCTTAGGTGTTCTGGCTAAAAGAAGTGATGTATTTACTTAGTTATGTTAACAATTACATTAATGATCTAAAAGAGGATTTTTTGCTTTGTATTCGGATGATGTAGACATTTGATCGTTTTAGCTTTAGTAGTACTTGATAACTTACACAAACATTGTTAAATTATACTTAATTAATTTGTAACTGTGTTGTATCTTATTTGATGGATGATTTGGGTTGTTTTGAAAGTTATCATACATAAACATTTAATTAATGGTGCTTTTATTTCTAGAAATATAGTTTCTATCTGTTCTGTCAATATTGTGTTAAACAATTCTCTTTTGTGCAGTTTTAAAGAATCAGATCAGGCCGTGTCAGCCTGTTTTACCAGATAATACTCGAGAGGCATTTGTTTATTAATTTATAATGCAAACATCCTTGTGATTGTGTGATATTGAATGTTGTGGTAGTGCCTTAACCCTTTAGTTTGCTTTGTAGGAAAATGGCCATTCTTATTTGTTTACTAAATGCAAAGACAGCTGTTGTGCATGTTTAGTACTTTCTTGCAAATAATGTGTATGTCTGCACAGTCTGAAGCGCCATTTGATATCCCAACAAACAGCACACGAACAGATGCAACGGGCTCCAGACTCCTCGAGGAGCTCAGAGACGGGTGGTTTATTTTTACAAACTCCACTAAAACTGCTGTTTGGAGATTAATTTCAGTGCTGAGCTCCCATTGTGGGGGAAACAAATTGAGCTTTATGGAATTAGTGTGCACCGCCACTGCCGCTGCTGGAACTTCAGTCTATTCTTAGTGTATGTGGAGCTGCTGTGTAGAGTATGGTTAGTTGTGGGAGCATTCTTGTTGAGAGCGTTTTTGCCGGCTCGGCCGGTGAGTTGCCGGGATAGGATTAAAGCCTGAAGTGCGGTGTTGATGGCTCTCTGTTTCCCCAATGCCCCGTGTTTGTTGTCTAAATACGGCTGGGACGAGCAGGGCTGTGTGCCTGCTCTCGTCAGGGTTGTAGTGGGGGGCTGTGGGGGGTTCGCTTTGCTCAAGGTCGTTTGGGATGATAGCATGCCATTAATAATTCCCTGCAAATCTACTGCATCTATCTCTATCTCCATCTGCTGTTGCCCTATCTACTGTATCTGTGTCTCCGCATCCCAGAGGAGATGCACACAGCAGCCAAGTATTAGCAGAGAAAGAGCCTGTAAAGACTGGAGATGACACATGCAGTGAGGGAATGCATTACACACACTCATTCACAGCTGCTGAAGAGAGTGTTCTCACACTCCAGTGTGTGTAAGTGTGCGTATGTGCAGTGCCCACTACACCCTTCGCGTGCTTCTTGGTGTGTGTGTGTGGGTGTGTGTGTGTGTGTGTGTGTGTGTGTGTGTGTGTGTGTGGGTGTGGGTGTGTGTGGGTGGGTGTGTGTGTGTGTGTGTGTATTCCGGTATAATAGTGTAGTGGTTTGGAATGTAACATTGAAACCGTGGGTAACTCCCTGCTCCACACACCCACACGTCCACCGCCTCACGGCCCAGCAGCACCACTACAGGGATGCAATTATCACACTCCCCTAAGCCTGCTGCACCCACATGACAAGGTGTTACTAGAGGAACCATCAAAGCCTGATTTTAAATGATGCATTTAATTATGTGAAACGGGAATTTGCATGTGAGCTGTGTGTGTGTGTGTGTGTGTGTGTGTACACGGGCATGTGTGCGTCGTTCCAGAGTTGAACTTGTTGGGAGGCTGTTTGAGGTGAGGCGTGTGGTGACGGGACGTGGCATATCCAGTGGGTGTCCATTTCTTTCCAGGCAAACAAGAAGGAAGGAAGTTCCTGTCAGCTGAGAGATGGTGCGTGTACCTGTGTGCATCAGGGCCGTCGCTATCGATTACAGTAATCTAGTAATTGGCCGTTTCTTTCGAGATAAACAAGGTTGCCTTCAAAAAGAAGCAAAAATTAAAATGTGTGTATTCATCAGGTTTAGTTTAGTTTCTCTTTAAACCGCACAGAAGTAAAGAGAAAAGTAAGAGTAAAGTAAGTTTCAAAACAATTAATTGATGAACCAAAAAGTAATACAGCTGCTTTTTTACAAAAAACTTGTGACCCCAGATGTTAAAAAAATCAATATTATTATCCTAATTATTGCTAATTAGTCAAGAGGGTAAATTTTAATTGATGATTTTTTAATTGTGCCAGAATCTGTTCACAGCAAGATAGTGGCAGACAGCAGCAAGAGATAAACCCCCTCCATGGCTCCTTTCCCTGTGATAGATGTACACAATAGAATGAAGCCTGCTCTCATAAACAGCTTTCTGTCTCTCTCTCTCTCTCTCTCTCTCTCTCTCTCTCTCTGCCTCTGACATTTTCGCTCCCTTTCTCTCTGTCTCCCTCTCGCTCTCTTTCCCTCTCTCCCCTCTCTCTCCCTCCCTCTCTCTCTCTCTCTTCCTAAACCTCTCTCCTACCAGCAACATTTAGCGTTAGCTCTAATGAAATGTGCTGTCTCTGTGGTGTGGAAATACCTCTCGCTGTGACATGACTAAAGCTCAGTAACCACAGTTACAACAAAGCAAATTCAGCGCAGCTCTATCTATAGCAACCAGCTACAGCACATCTAGCTCGCAGGCACTGCTGACTGTATCAGTGGCTGCTGGTGAACTGTAATAGGCCTGATATTCTTGCCCAAACCCCCTTGTCCTAAATGAGTAGGATAATAGCTGCTATGGATGAACAGAAAGCCACGGTGGGATGGTGGATAGTGGTCTGAAGGTCATCATTAGGAATCAGCTTCCCGTTCCTGTTCATTTCCTCCACAGCGACCAATTAGCAATTCCGATCCCTTCGCTTGCACGGACATTAGCCGGGAAACGCGTGTGAATTCTAATGACATGGTTAAATTTTCATATGCGTCAAGAAAGAGAACTGCATATACAAGCTGAGCGTTAGCTTTCAATTAGATGACTGTGGAGGAGATGGGGATGATGAAAGACAAACTTTGCATTCAGACCAGGTCTTCAGCCTTAGATCCTGCTATTTAAAGTCTGAAGCTGTACTGACTGAGCTGGTCACACCACTGGGCACCCTATTCTTTCAGTGGTTATGGTGCCAGGCCATGGGCCAGGAGGGTCATGGGTTCAATCTCATCTGATTCCATTCTGCTGTAACTGCCATGCCCTTGAGAAAGCCATTTAACCTCAATGTCACTGCAGCTAACAAGTGTAAGTCATTCTGAACAAAACAGCTTCCACTATGTGATAATGGCCTTTCAACAGGCTAAAGCACATCATGGCCTAAGGGGGGGTGGGTGTTCGGGGGAGCACATTTTCCTCCCTAAAATGTGTTAAAAGCTTTTGCCCACAATGGCATCAATCAAGCAATGTAATCCTTAGGCTTAGGGACAACAACTTTTTCCAATTTGGAGTACATTTGGTTCGACAACTTTACACAAATCATATTCAATATCATGAGAAGCTGCAGTCATTTGTTTATATGCACTATGTCACTTGGTGTCTCCAAGTTAAAATGCTGTGCCATAGTGTAGCTAAATGAAGCTAGTTGGGCTGGAAACAGAATGAATTTGCACCATGCTAATGTTAACTGGATCTGTCCTAATGAGGATAACCTTTCACACCCATGCAAAACAGTTCTAATATGCACTCTAAATGTCGATAGTGTGAAAAAAGAATTGTGTTGTGTCTTCTCGTTTGGTTGAATTTAGGTGTTGCCTGCCTTCCGAAAAGCTTATTCATTTGTTACAAATGATTACATTTGTAGGCGGAGCATGGACAGATCAATTCAGATACAGCCTGACATGGTTTGATGTTTTTACTTTGAAATTTGTAAGAAACACCAGTGCAGCAAGCTGTGTGCTTCACACATGCAACTGACAGCTCTTCTGCTGCCCTGGCCTCTAAGTATGTGTGAGTATGTGCTTTGGACAGGTCCTGCAGAGAATGAATGGAGACTACCTCAAGCATTAACACTCAGTATGCTGGAAACAGCATTATGTAATCTTGCCTCATCAGGACCTATTGGGCCGAGGCAGAAACACACACACACACACACACACACACACACACACACACACAAACTCACCAGAGCACAAGCTCTGAATGTGTGCCTTCATTAGCTAGGCTAAATATCCCTGCTTTCTGCAATCTCCATCATTTCTGGCCTTCGGGCGCTTGGATAATTACCTGCTCTCATTTCCCCTCCCTCTGGCCAGTGGGGAAGTGTCCTGCGTTGCATTAGTTTGCATGAAATATTTATCGGAGTAGTGCACATTTTCCCGTGCTGTCAGCTTCTTCCCGGCCTTGACGGACAGCTGTCTGGCCTTAATGTTTGGCTGTGAGCAGCACCAGCTGCTAACAGAGAGTTAACGGAGAAGTCGAGCTGGCGAAAGAGTGACGTTTTGCGCTCAGAATACATTTTTTGCCCTCATATTGACAACCCTTTGGACTGCATAATGTACTGCATCCTCATGTGTGGAAGTGATAGCAGGCAGTAGCTTATTGTAGCTAACCTTGCTGGCACACTATTGTGTGTACGTTTGTTATCGCCATATATGAGTATCCGTGTGTTTCTATGACGGAGAAGACTATTCACAGAGTAGATAGGTGCCATGGTCCATGCAGACTGCACCTGCCACACACACACACACACACACACACACACACACACACACACACACACACACACATCTATAGAGAAGCGAACATATTGTCTTAAACAGTCAAATTTAGTCAAATTTGAAAAGGATATTTCAATGTGAAATGTATAACTGTAGTTAAATCATCTTTAACTACACTAAACAATTCAGACTCTGTAACTTCCTCTAAAACTATACATTTCACATAAAACCGCTCTGTAACACAATATTCTGAGGTTCAAACAGACGATTACTCCTTTTACGCCTTTTACTCTTTTAACAACGCGGTTTCTCAGTGCATTTGTTAACATGTAAAGTAATACAATTTGAAAATGTGACTACCATTTTGAGTAAATAAGCATATTAGTAGGAAAATACTGCCACTCCACTCACCTTTTATTGTAATGCTGATGAAGCAAACCCACACTAACAAATGATTGATCTGAATTCTGCGCCAAATGCGTGCACACCCTGGTTCATACTGCATAACAATACCTTCAGTGTTTTCAGATGTCCATCTGATTTTTAGCTAATTCTAGATGGGCAGCAGTGTGTTTTCCTTTATTAAATTTTTTTTGGAGAGCTGTGGCTTTCTCCTGGTAACCCTGCCATGCACACCATTGTTGTTCAGTGTTCACCTGATGGTAAGCTTGTGACAATTAACATTCGAAAATGTGGGTGGCCTTTAGTTGCTTAAGAGTTATCTTTCTTTCCCTTGTGACCTTGTTGTATATTACACAGCTTGCTCTTGGAGTGATTTTTGTCGGCCACTCCTGGGGAGAGTAACTATGGTCTTAAATTTCATCCAATTGTACACAATTAGATTGTAGTTTAGTGGAGTTTAAGCTTTTTACAGTGTTTTGTAATTTTTCCAGTCTGATGAGCAACCACAATACTTATTCCGTTGTTCGTGTCAAGATCAGACTTTGATAGATGACCTAATAAATTCACCCTCAAATTTCTTCTCTAAAAATGTCACTCACTATACGTTAGATGAAATAGAGTTTAGTCCTGAGCCACATGTGTAGCATAGCAAATATCCTCCAGGATCAGTAAGGATATTTGCTGATCCGGATTCACAGTGTTTTCTTTATGGCTGGGCTCTCTTACTGATTTAGTGAAAGAGATTAAGGAATCGATAAGTAGAAATTTTTGTTTTTGTTCCGTTTGATTTACATCATTGTTCTGCGCCCCATTCTCTGATCTGAAACTCCAGTAACTGCTTTACACATGTAGCAAAGAGTGAGTCGTTGTGCATCTACGCAGGGAAAATTCCACCAGAAACACGAATCTTTCATTCTTAATGTTAGTTTAATGTTTAGTCATCATGAGATTGTCACATTGAGTGCGAAATGGATTTAAAGAGCAAATGTGTTTTTTGTCGCACTGATTTTGTGATTTTTATGAAACTCTTGCAAATAACACAAAGAAGAATAAAGGGGATCTTTACATAGAAACAGCAGTAAAGTGATGACTTTCAAAGATGACCTTAAAAAGGTTTAGCACTGGGTCAACTTAAGGTACTAAAATACTGAATGTTACTGTAAAATGCTGCAGTTCTGAATAATATAAATATTGATCATTGTCAAGAATTTTGTGCTAGTTTATCAATACATCCATTGTATGAACTGCTTATCACTAACCAGGGTCATGAGGTGTACTGAAGCTTGTCCTGTCATTATTGAGAAACACCCTGGACAAGTTTCCAGTCCATCACAGGGCAGACACACACATTCATTCACATACTCACACCTAGCAGCAATTTAGCATCTCCAGTTGACCTGATCTGCATGTCTTTGGTCCGTGGGAGGAAACTTGAGTTCCCAGTTTATTCACAGTCCTAGTAACTTAATTCGGCAGCCCTAGGCTTTCAAATCCTGCCTGTTTCTGCTGAAAGCACCCACCCAAAGCTTGCCTGTGCAGTAAAAATGCATGATTTTATTGGGAAACCTCAGCTTCCCAAAGGACATCATACAGGGCATGGATCTAACTCCGCCACTTTCAGAGGAAAGGTTAGAGTGCAAGCTTAGATCACTGCTATCACCTCAACCCAGTCATAAAGGCGCGTTCACCTCCCTCTGCCTTCCCCTTTTCACCTTAATCTTCCACAGATTATTCCGTTCAGCTTCTTCTTTTTAGAGAACTAGCCTGGAATGGCAGGGGGAGCAGTTTACAGTGAATGAAAAATTCCCTTTTAAATGCTTTCCCAGTGAGCGGTTGAGCGGCTGGTTGTTTAATCTGAGTCTCTGGTTGAAGTCAAGATGTAAAGCTCCATATCTTTAAGCCCTTTCAATATCTCTTGTTTCAGACCAGTGGAAAGCAGTAATGATGGGAGATACGGCAATGGTCACTTTAATGTGTACTGAAGCTGCCTGGGCTTTGGAGCCTCTGGTCTTTTAATAGCAGAGGCGCTGTGTGTCTGAGAACACATGCTTTCATACACAGTAGGTTTGATCCTTATGTGAAAAAACATCTTGTTCCACCTGCTTTAAAAAAATCAATGTAGAATTGAAAAATCAGGTGTCGATCCGCTAACATGCTATGATGCACGAACACATACCCTAGTGAACATGTACAGCTGTGTGTGTGTATAAAGTTCATGCCCTTTCACCAGCCATTCCTTCCTAACAGTCCAATGACCCGGTTACACACACACAAACCCAAACGCACACTCTACTGTCCCACGCCAGCCCAGCCTGTGCACCCACCCTCTTTATTTGCTTTTGTCTTGTTTATCTGTCAGCTGGCCACTGTGTTTCTATAAAATCCTTACACAATCAGCGGCAGAGACGCACCAGGCCGTCCAGGGAGATCTCTTAAGCAGGGACATGATCCAATTTGAGAGTAATCGCATGCGGCATGACAGCATGTTCCCAGTACCGTGTGGACAGCAGTCTGAGAAACAACACAGGGAGTGGGAGCTGCTTGAAAGATCATCTGCTGTGTTGTTGTTGTTGTTGTTGTTATTATTATTATTATTATTATAATACATTGTTAGACCAGCATAGTGAAAATCAGATTTTATCATTATCCCAAATAATAGTGTGTCAGAAATTAACTTCTGTAGCAAACTGGAGGCTAATATAACTAACAAGTGATGATAGCATCACATATTTACAATTAATAGGAAGAGAGACCAGGCATATTTTATTTATATCTGTGTGTGTGTGTGTGTGTGTGTGTGTGTGTGTGTGTGTGTGTGTGTGTGTGTGTGTGTGTGTGTGTGT
>JBBPDC010000129.1:9105434-9119586 GCA_037974485.1 Hemigrammopetersius urotaenia | reverse complement strand
TCTCTCTCTCTCTCTCTCTCTCTCTCTCTCTCTCTCTCTCTCTCTCTCTCTCTCTCTCTCTCTTTCTCTCTCTCCATATCTCTCTCTCCATCTCCCCCCCCACCCCCACCCCCACCCCCAGTGCTCCACTGTACCTTAGTGAATCCCATAGTGACGAGGCGTATAGAATTTGTCACGGAGACAGCATAAGCCTTTCATATGCATAGCAGAGATAAGAAGCAGCCATTTTTATCTGGTAGTTGCCCCCACCACCACCCCTTCCTAGCATGCTACCCTTACAACCTCCTCCCAACCATGCTCATGTGTACTGCTGGTAGTGCCTCTAGATCTGGTTCTGGTTAATGATGCAGCCTGGTCTCTCTACATTCGCATATTTTTTTCTTTCTTGCACTCTAACCTGGTAATTATGCCAATTACAGCCAGGCAGTGCTGTTGACAAACACGCCGGGAGATTTGCTACGCAGTCGACACACGAGGAGTCCCCTGCCGTGATCTCCACTGTAATTTAACTATCGAGCAGCAGCTTTGCCACAGCTTTCTTTGAGAAAACTCCCCGAGCTGTGTGTGTGCATGCGTGCGTGTGCGTGCGTGTGTGTGTGTGTGCGTGTGTGTTCCTTACCACGGGTTGCCAGCCATTTGTTTATTCCACCAAACAAGCTGAGCGCAATTTGTATGCTGTGGTTGCAGAATGTAAAGAAATGGGTGTAGCATCACCATGACTGATACATGCATGGTGTTACACACACACACACACACACACACACACACACACACACACACACACACACACACACACACATTTTTACCTTTATGCTCAACAAAATGGGATGTGTGTGTATTTGGTGTGCTTATTTTAAGCATCAATATGAAGGACTTGCCTAGACTTTGAAACTGCAATAGGTACAACATTATGACATCTCTGTTAGTATTTGCTAGTTGTTGCTATGGCAGCAGTGAAGTTGGGAAACTTTGTGAAAAAGAAACTCATCTACATGCCTGCAAGTTTCTAAGCCCTTGGAATGAATGTTATGCTTTTAACATCTTGAAATTTGAATATCAACTGGTTCACCTCCCACAGCTTCTGAGGCACTTTGCTTGTACAGCTGATGGAATATGCTCTAAATGTCCTGTTTCTCTAGACATGTTTTACGCTTTCTTAACTGTAAGGGGTATTTTGTTACCTGACATGGGCTGAGGATTAGGAGTGGCATGTAGAAGGATGTAGGTGCAGATCAGGTGTCTCATAGGAACTAGATCCAGATTAGAGGACACTCGGTGACAGTACATTCTCTTGTATCCTTTAAAGTGTAATAAGCTTTGGGTATGTCAGTGTGTTTACATGTCTTATGGCACAAAAGAGAAGCCTTTTCAAGATATGCCGTATAGAATAGAATAAAATAGGAATTGTTTATACTTTCATAGTTCTAAATTTTAAGGCAGCCAAGTTACTTGCTTTTTTTAAAACACAGTCAACCATTTGCTTGCAGACAGTCATTTTATCATGAAACTTCATCTGATTCCAATTCCAACTCTCAAGTGCATAAATGTATACTTAATGCCACCAAAGTGAGGTCATGGGATTTCAGTCCCACAGTGATATCATGTTTTGCTCTGAGCTCAGATGCTTGTGAAAAGCAGGATTGTGATACAGCAAGCAGTAAATTAGATGTTTGTTGGATTACATTCTGGGACGTTTGGAGATTTTAGAGTAGTACGCTACATTTGAAGGAAATGTCGAGTTCAATTGATCTGTCCCTGCTCTGCCCACAAGTGTGTTCTTTCATAGCTGGTGCAATAACTGTTGCATAACGGTTGCAAGGTTGGACAGGCTTTACAGAACACTGCTTCAGTTTCTCATGAAGCTGAATGGGATTTGTCTGTCTTGTATAGTTTGTCCAGCTTTGCAGCAATTGAAAGAACACATTTGTGGGTGGAGCCTGGGTAGGTTCATTAAGTCATAGTCCTATAAATAGGATTTGCCTTGAAAATGCGACTCACAAGGCCAAATCACCTGAGTTTTGAGGTCTGAGGTGGCCAGGGTTAGGGTGTTTATCCTTACTTAACTATAAGTCTACCTAAGGTTTAATCCCTGTCATGGTATTTTAGGCCCTGGACATGCCTTGATTCTTTCCAGAACCCCTGCCATCACCCCTCTTTCTCTCTCTCTCTCTCTCTCTCTCTCTCTCGCTCTCTCTCTCTCTCTCTCTCCCCCCTCCCCCTTCTCTCTCTGTTGTGTAATCTGTTTATCTTTAGTGTGCAAACAAGGGGGGGCAGTGAGTTTTATAGGCCAGTTGGAGGCTTGTAGGGCATTGCTATGCACTGCAGGGTGTTGATAGAAGTTACTCCTCACAGCTGCTGTGTTTTGCGGTCTCTCTTTCCAGAGCAAAGATTATGGTTGGGTTGGGGAAAGTGGTCTTGGATTGGTGCAAAGGGGAAAGCTCAGAGGGCAATTGACAGCCATGCACAGCCATCCATGTCAGTGTACAAGCATTCTTGGAAAAGACATACAAAAATGAAGTGTATTGGTATCCTAAACTGTAATTGGAATATAATTTTCATATAAAATAGTTTCGTATAATATATATTTTTTGTACCAACTGACCTTACCAAGAGATTGAAGAGACCGGTTGTGCATCAGTTTGCTCCAGAGACACAAATCCTCCAGGTCCTAGCATAAGGTCATTAATATTTCGACTGCTTGCTGACTTTACTCCTCTGCAGTAGCATGTGGTGCACTAGCAGTACACTTGACCTGTAACTGTATTTTTCCATTGCTAATCAATGCTTAGCATAGCTTGCTCTTCAGTGTGGCCTCAGTGGTGCCCTGGCTCCAAGGTCTGTGTGATTTACATAGCTATCAGATGAGCTGTGGCTGCTACAGGATCCATTATCAACCCTCTCAATTACAAAGCACATACTCACATTCATTTCCATTGCCCCCATCCAAGAATACCAGCCCGGCTCTTTAAGGGTGGGCTTACCTAAGCCGTTATGTAACAATATACTGTAAGTTTGTGTGTGTGTGTGTGTGTGTGTGTGTGTGTGTGTGTGTGTGTGTGTGTGTGTGTGTGTGTGTTTGTTTTTTTCACAATTTCTGAGCGTGGCTGTGAGAACGTTAACCCCTTTTGGATCGTTTCGTTACTGTTTTAAGGAAGTGGGTGCAGAATGTGGCTTTAAAGATTGCTTGATGCAGTTTTGTGGGCATTGAAAGAGATTCTTGAGAACAATAAACAGTGGGCTTTTGCAATTTCTCTGTTCATTAGAACACGTCAAATCGAGAAGGTGAATTAAGGTTTAATTAACAGGTGAGACTGTTCTACGATTTCTGGATTTTGGAAGCATTTTCAGGCCATTGTAATTACGAGGAGGGAATGTCAAAACATGGTTTAGATGGTTCGTATGGTTGGGAAAAGACTTCACTCCTAACCAACCATCCTCCTTACCCTTTTGTTCTTTCTTTATTCACTCTTTTTTTTTTTTAAATCTGCCTTTGGTTTCGATAAGGAAAAAAGGCCTGTCAATCAGCCTGACTAATGGAATGTTCGTTTTCTAATTCACTCAAAGAGAGTGAATGGAAAAAGCCTGTGCCACCTTTTTTAACATGCGCGCACGCGCGCCAGCACCGACAGTCAAGCTCCGTTATTTGACAGCTACAGAAGTTAAAAATATCCAGGCTCGCAGCAAATTAGATGTATCATTTGGCTTCTAAAGTGAGAGATGAATGTATGTGTGAATGCGGCTGCCACGCCGTGACACAAGGCCAATATATCAGCCTGCTGTTCGCCTGCCTTCCTCATAAAGCCCAACTGGAATAGTAAACAGACAACGCTATTTGTTAGGGAGGGCATCTTTAGTCTGTGGTGCGCTGAAGCAGCCCGAGCGTCTGGGTGTAGCAACCCCCCCCCCCCGCGCCAACACACACGCGCCGTGCACCTCCCAAACATGAGCCCATTAATCATGGCCTAGGCACAGCACACGCAAGGTTATTACTATCGCTCACAGCCACAAGTTCTTCATGTTACATTTCTATCAGATGATAAATCTGACACCATGGCCCATGTGTGTAGAGGACTTTAGAAGATGCTGTTGCCACAGCTGCAATCTCTCTTCTTGCAGACGTAAACATGGCAGCCAATCTTTATCGGTGTTGTTGTGAATGGTGATTTCCAGTAAGCGATAATTCTGTGAAGAATATAAAACCGCACAATGTTCCATTACCCCAATCTAGTCGTTCTAATGTTGGTAATAATAAAAGCTGTTACCCAACCAAGTGGCTCTTTGCATGTCCTAGTTGTCACACCCTTGCCTCAGACCACACTGAGCTATGAAGTAATCACATATAGACTTCTGTATTAATAAACCACAGTACAACACAAAAAAACAGTAGCAGCAGACCTTGGGCTGTACTTTTGTCCATATTCATCTCTCATTTCATGCAACGTCCTGACACTAGCTGCGCTAGGTAATCAGTCAGGGCTGGGCTAGGGGGTTCTCTGTTACTGTAAGGTAAGTAAAGAGATTTTAATCAAAGGACCTGAGTCCTGACAGAGTGTCCGCTTACCTTTAAATACTCCACTGCATCATTGTTTATTCAGCAGGAGCTAATCACTACCCTGCAAGACTAAGGCCAAGCCTTTTGTGTATCATACTTTATTTAATATAGTTAGAACTAAAATTCACTTGAAAATGTGGTTCATCATTCCCAGAGTTATAGTTTATAATAATGCACTTGTGATAGAAACAGAAAGGCAACTAAGTTCATATCAAAACGGCTGCAAATAGAACAAGCATTAATAAAAGAACAATGAAAAAGCTGAAGTAAATAGGCTTTGAGGTGTTTTTTTTCTGATAACTCTTTGGTGGATAGGAACAGAAAGCTACTTCACCACTTTTCTTAGGTTCTGCTCAAGGAACGTATTGGACGTCAGCAGTAGGTGACCCTAAGGTCCGGGTTATAGTTGATCTGTAGTGTATGAAGTTACAAATCATAGCTGTATAGCTTTAAAAAAAGTACATTTTAGCAGGAACTTTAAAATCGTTAAAGAAGGAAGTGCAGTGCAGAGACTGCAGTGTACGCTTTTCCGCTTTGATGAGATTTCATACAAGCTGTAACCTGTCAGTATACTTTTATAAAAAGTAATTTAATACTTTAACTTTAATTTGATTAACACATGTTAACATGTCTACTTTTTTCCCTTACCATTACCTTTAGGGCACTCTCTGGACCATGCGTTTACAGTTTTTGCCAGTCTGCGCAGTACAGTAATTGCTCCCAGTTGCTAAATGGCCAATTACACAGACTTTACTGGATGGAAGATGATGCCTTAAAAACCCTTAAATGAACGTGTTAGACAGGGCTGGATGTGAAGGGGAGGTTGCTGGTTCTGCGGCCCATATCTGCTCTCTCCCACAGTGAGAGATGCTGCCACATATGTTTCTCTCTCATTAGAGCCAATTAAGGCTCCTAGCGCTCTCCCTATGAACACTCGGAGATGTGTGTGGGAAGGTTTTTTTTTTCCTTTTTTTCCCCACTCTCCCTCTCTTTCTTCTTTCGTTTAATCTCTGCCTCCATTACGCAATGCATTCTCTCCAGTCCCGGACAGCAAAAGGGACGGCAATTGCCGAAACCATCTAAACATCAGAGCGAGCAGTCCATTAAGGGAGTTGCTGGACAAGCTGTTAAAGCAGACACTAGGGCCAGAGAGCATTGATTGTTTAATTAACTTTCAATTAATGGCAGGGAGCGAACAGTGCAGACAACTAGAAAGGCAGTCATGCTCCCTTCATTTTTGCATGTTTGATTTCATCCCCGGAGCGATCGCCTTGCTTTTTCCAGCATGTATCTTAAGCCACCAAAGAAATCTAATCTTTTACGATATGGAAAAGAAGTGGGGGGGGGGGAGCCTATTCCATTTTATGTGCACAGCCCGGCTCTTGGCTTCGCATCTGAATTTTTGGAAAGCAGTGTTCACTCTATATTTGGTTTGCACTGGAGTGGATTAGCAACTCTTTACTGCAAACCCATGGGATTCTGGCAGACATAAAAAAGGGGGAAGTGCTGTTTGCATCCATGCTATCCAAATAAGTGCAGATTTTGAAATCGACTGTAATTTCAGGCACTCTGAAATATGGGGAAAATGTGCGCTTTGATGTACAAATCCACGATTCAGCAAGGATTAGACCCCCAAAGGTTAGGAGTTGCTAATTACAAAAGATCACTATATATCTAACAAGGAAAAGGAGAACCTAAATAAATAAAGTCAGGGGATTAGCTTCTATACTAGGAACAACATATATTAATTGTCATGGCAAAATAACTTGCGAAGGTCTTGACTGCAGAACATGTATGGGAATGAGAGTGCAGTGTGGTTAGGGCCCGGAGCTGTGCTCCATCCTCTGATGTAGGTATATGAAAGAGTGCTGGGATGAAAGGGAAACGTTAGGCTGAAGAGAGAGCTAATGTCGACTGGTAATTAGTGGCGTGTAATACCTGCGGCTCTGTGTCTGACATTTTGCCTTTAAAATACAATTCGCAACAAATCTTCTGTTTTCTTTATTTATTTCAACTACTGGCAAATACTGTCAAAGAAATGTGAACCCTAAAGAGGGTAATTACAAGAGGAACACAATGGAGTAGGCAAAATCACAGGAAAAACACGCTTGATTATACACCTTGTACTGGTTCACGTTAGTATAAACCAATATGCTGCCTGACTGATAAACTTGACTGGTATTAAGCTTAAATGGGTTTATAGCGTTTTGTGAAAATCGTGAAACACAGATATTTATTATTAATTGTTATATAAGTATTCTGGGTGACAGTATTAGGTCCTGGTCCATATTCCACTATTTCTCTCTTGTAAAAGCTAGGAGAGTGCATATAGTTCCTCTTTCGGTCCAAAAGCTCCTCATCTATCGTTCTGTCCTCCGGCACCCCCCCCCCCTTGCCTCCCACATCCCTACTAGTTGGACATGAGACCAATCTGGCCCCTCTTCACATGAACTTAAATTAAACATGTCCGGACTGGGTGGACGGCTGCACTGCCCCAGGACACAGCGTTTCATCTACTAATGAATGTGCCTGGAGGGGTACTGCCCACAGGGGGTCTTGCAAAGGGGTTAAGCTTCAACCCTCATTAGTTGGGGTGGGTTGCCTGCTCTCACATTGAAGAGAGACCTTCTAGAATGGGATACTCTCAGTGTTCCGCCCTAGCCTGATCGCCTCTTGATCTCAGACTTGGATGTCCGCTCCTCAATCTCTGTCTTTCCTGTGTGTGCCTGAAGATAGATAGTTTCGGGGTCCAGCTGCACGGCTGTTCATTTCTAAAGTAATAACACGCCTGTGAGGGTAGTGGCAAGCATAACAATTATAATAAGTGCTCAGTGTTGGACAAAGTGCCATTTTATTGCCATTTTATTTACTTTGACATATGTAGTGGTTCTTTAGCAAGGAGTTTTGGTGTCTGTCCATGAATCACTGATCTGTATTCTGTTCATTTGTGCAAACATCTGAAAAGTGGCAAAAATCCCATGTAAAGTTCCTTAAAGAATGTTTGTAAAGATTTTTTAAAATGTTTTTGTAAATGAAATGCATAAATAAAAAAAACACCCTATAATGTATGACTCTATACCAGTTATACATTGTTAATTGAATCATCCATCCAAGCCATAAACCATTTAGAAATTTTATTATGAGTGAAGCCACCCCATGTCGGCCTCAAAGAGTATTAGCCGTAGGGTGAGCTTGCTGTTAATTTGCCTAGAGCAAATTTCTCCTGGAGTGCTGAGGTGATCCTGTAGGCCCAGAGCCAGTGGCACCGGCTTGCTCATTCAAAGCTGGTCCTGCTTTCTCCGTGCTCTGCAGTGGAAAGTATCGACTGTTTCCCAGTATTAATGAGGCAACAAAGGGAGCGCATAGGGCCATTTCCTGGGATTTGCCGCCAGTCAGCTGACTCTAAGAGCCTTTCCCTCCCCATGGAGCACAGCTCTGTGTCTCTGTATTATTCCACAGGCTTTGGGGGATGTGTTTATGCAATCATTAATCTCACCACTTCTTTTCTCTGGCCGGGATTAGAGATCCCGTGTCTCATTCACCGGCCCGTCACTAAGGTAGCTTCAACCAGAGGTGGCTGCAAACCACATACACACACAAACACAGAGATAGGTTGGTAAGCCTGTATTTGCAAGCACCTCCATAACTTCTACATTACTGTAGCTGAGGAAGGCCACACCTGCACCTGCACCTGCTCCTAACCTTAACCTTTTGGCTCTTTTAGTGGGTTTAGAAAAGCTGCATTTGTTGTGTGTATATAGCATGTGTTCCTCACTAGCAAAGCTTCCTCATTCTATTTGGGCTGCAAATAAATGCACGTAAATGCTCATGCAGATGTCTACATTACACCATAAAAATAGACACATAAAAGAAGACAATCACACACAAAAACACATCATGCAGCACATATCTCCTCGCTGGCCTGCTTTCTGCATTCGTGTAAAGCAAGGGAGGCAAGGGAAGCACGCTTTGCGCCTGGCTGCATAATCCCCCCCATGCTGAATGGAAGCAGGCCAGGGTTCGCAGGGCTGTGAAAACAGTGGTGCAGGAGGGACTACCATGCTGAAAGCAGTCTGTGAACCCTGGTTGACAGCAAAGAGTGCAAGTCCACTTCTCACGCGGCATGGCCTGTGTGATCAAGGAATGTGCTTTGTACACAGTCTGCTTGATCTAAAGAAGAACTCAGCTCTGCTAGTGCTTCTTTTTTTATTTAAAGGGTTTTTTTTTGGTTTAGTCAAACCATTTTTTTTCTTTTGGCATGAAAGCCTTGAGAATGCTTTTGGTGAATAATGATAATGAATTATAGAGAAATACTGTAGTTAAGGCAGATGAACAATATGTTTACTCAGCTGTTAACGTTCTGTCTGGAGACTGTTCACTTAGCCTCTCTCAAAACTATTTGTCATAACAGCAGCCTTGTTTGCTCAAGCGCAGAGCAAATACTTCAATAGCTCTCCATCACTGAGAGCATTTCTTGCACTTACACTACACTTTTTTTTTTCCTGCTGGACATGAAAGCAGTTTATCTCCCCTTTGAATTCCAGTGCGACTTACAACTTCATTCATCTCTCCCCCACTTCCTCAACATTTTTTCTGCTCCGTCTTTTTTTTTCACTCTCTCTACCTGCCAGAGATGACAGGAATCCATAGGTCAGAATACTGTAACTGCAAAAGCGGTTTCATGAGAATAGACGGGAGAACAGATTGGGAGAGAGAGAGAGAGAGAGAGAAGGAAATAAAGAGATGGTGCGAGCGCGATAGTGGCCTCAGCTGAATGCCTGAGAAAGCTCCTGTTTGGAGGTCCCATGACGCAGCGGATCTGTGGAAAGGTTGGGTGCGTCTGGTTACAGCTCTATCGGGGCTATATCAGTGAATGGCAGGATTCAGTATCGCTCGCTAATGTAACAAACCCCATTTGTCTTACCCACACATCTCTGGAAGCACCTCGCTGAAGCCATGAAGCCATTGATGTCATTCATCTGGTCTGTCCTCGGTTGCTCTTTTCCTCCACTGATGAGAACAGAGAGAGAGAGAGAGTGAGAAATGCCTTCTCATGGCTAGAATTACCCACTGTGTTGAGCAACGACAACCTGCTTTACAAACACATATTATTATTCAATCGCTCTGTCTAAGATGTCTTTAAAGGGCACATATCACACTTTTTTTTCTTCGTGAGGTCCACTTCCGACATTTGTGTGAATTCTTGGTTCATGTAACAATGCAGTCATAGTCATTTTTTCATTTTCCAGCCTTTATTTATCTCATAAAATTAAAATATATGTACTGATCTCTGACCTCTGGCCTGTATTGAATCCTTAAAAAGCAGTAACAATTTCTCGATATAAACCGCATGGAATGAAAAGTAAATTATTCTTCTGAAGATAATAAAAATGTAGAATTAGTTTTTCCATGATCTGAGCCCTTTCAGTCCAAACTGTACCACTGCCATGCTCATAAAGCTAACTGATTTATGCAGATTTACACTTTGTGTTCATGCATTACATCATTAATACAATAAAAGTCACCTAGACCTTGTCTGTCTCTTCTCTGCCCACTGCTGTAAGTAAGTGTGACTGCTGGCTTGACCTTGGAACTCAGGACACGAGGGCTTGTTATGCAAACTGATATGATGGTTAGCAGGGTGACACATTCAGTAAAGGCCAGCGCTGCTATTGTGGTTGACAGGCAGGGCCAGCTGGGTCAGGAGTTACTGTTCTCACTCTACTGTACTCTGCAAGACTGGGCCTGCATACACTGGCAGCCAAGCAAATGGCAAATGCCATTTGGGCAGCATGAACAATCTCAGCCAAGGCAGGGCTAATATAGAGTACACACAAATTAGTCTTTCTTGTATTTAGCTATGCTTGGTTCCTATGAATAGCAAAGGAGCGTACATGCTGGGCACAGACGGCCCGGCTGGTGTATCGTGTGTGGATATGCTCACAGAAGAAGCTGAGTAAGGAGGCCAACCAGGTGTGTGCTCAAATTCCCCTGAAATGTGCAGAAAAGCAGTGCCAGTCTTCGGGTAAATGGAATGGTTTATCCAACAGCCGCATCAGCATTTTTACAAGACACACAAATGCCATAAATCTGCATTCAGCATAACCAAAATAGGGACAATAATAATAATAACACTATTTTTATCATTACAATTATCATTAATAACAATAATAATTGTATTAATTATCACAAGAAAGCTCATAGTACAAAGTAGAGTGCAAAAAAAGCACTACATACCAGTTTCTGGCAAGTTTTAGCTGGTTAATGGCTAATGTGAAGAGATCTTTTTTTATTATTATTATTTATTTTTTCAAACAAATATTTAGCAAGTAGCTTCTCTAATATCTGTAGATTGTGTTATCATTAGCTTTGGGTCCTGACTGACCAAGCCATTTATTTTCAGCTGTGGCAAAAACCTCAGTAGTCCAGCAGCAGATGATCACGGTGCTCTTCTGGGCAAATAGGTAACAATTGTATAAACATTGCATGATTGCTATTTTTTAGCGTATTTTCCAGACATCATTTTTCAGAAACGTTTGCCAGTGCAGGATGTGTTTTCCTAGTGAACGCGCTGATAAGTAAAGTATTGTACAGTGGGGTTATGGGGCCCCAGCTGCAGGTCGTTTGTCCGTACCTTTGGCTGGCTCCATTAGCTGCCTCCACTCACACTCACTGCAGTGGAAATGAATGTGCACTGTGGCCATTACTGAGAGTAGAGTTTCCCCCTCGGCTGGGTCAAATCAGGCTCAGGATGGGTGTGTGGAAGGGTTTGGGAATTCACTTGCACACAGACATGCACACGCTCATATACACAGTCGAATATAGTCGTATTACTCTCAGTTGAGGTATTCTCTTTGATCTCCATGCACCATGTGTGTGCTGGCTGTATTCTCTTGACCCATTGACTGAATGCATCAGTGGTGTTTGATGCATCTTTTTTGATTTGCTTTTAGAGGGTGACAGTGTCAAAATAAGCATCACAGAGTTTCTTTCTTGCCTGTATATGCTTATTTCATGGCCTCTGCCGTTCCTAACAGACCATATCACACATATCTGCCACACATTCACCATACCCCCACACCCTTTCTGAACGTAGACAGTACCCTGTGATTCCGCCGTGTTACCGTGCATAAACCCATGCCTCTTTGTGCAGAACTGAGTCCTATAGAGCAGATCATATTCAATAAAGCTGCAACAGCAGCGAAGGCCCTCCCAGAATTGCATACTAATGCAGCAATTACAGGGGTAAAGCATCGGCGCGGCGTGGTGAGAGAGAATTCCCCTGTGCGATGGAACAAGCCGCTTTGTTGTTGTGTAAAGGTTTTCTCAGTGTAATTGTGCAGGCCGTTTTTTTGAAGCTTTCATTATATGTATTCTTTCTCGTGTTTCTTTGTTATCCAGCACGCTGGTTCGGCTCCCCAGCGGGGCCAGAGAGAGACTGATTCACTGTTTAACTAAAGCGATGGAGAGCTCTCAGTCATGGCTTAGAGCTGCTTCAGCTTGAGGTTGAAATGGCTCCACGCAGGTTAAGAAGCTGCTCTTGTTTTGCTCTGCCGTGCGCCTGTCAATTGAAAAGCTCAGAGTAAATGCTTCCTGCTGATCCACTGTAATAGCAGCTTTTACCTCCTGAATCTTAATCGCCACTATTAGAAAAGAAATTGTGCCCCTGGTCTCAGAGTGGCCTCACCCCTTCAAAGCAGTTCGGCCAAAAATCAAATCTACAGTTTTCATCTCTGAATACAGTTCAGTTCAGAATAGTGTTCAGAGGTTTGCTTTCTTAGTGTTTTCTGAAGCAACACATATAACTAACCAGTAATTGCCCCAGGTTATCTTCCAATATATGCCTAAATCATAACACACTTGCCTCAAACTGCATCCATCTGTTCAGTAACTTCAAATAGGCACACTTGTGTGGTTCTTGGCACTGTACAAATTGGCAAAACTGTAGAGTGGTCACTATGTTTTTTATACAGTGTCCGAACCCACATAAGCAAGTCTAACAGACAGCTTGGTTTTAGGCAGGTGAGGGAATTTTCACCTTTTTAAAAGGCTTGTAAGATACTTTAGTCTTGCAATTGCAGTGCTAAACAGGTCTTGGGTGATCACTTTTGTATTAGGGGAAAAATCATGGAAATCTTTTGTCTGAACTACAGCTTTAACCCTGCAAACTCATATGTAGGTCCATATTGCAAAATGTCATCGTCGTAACTACATAACTCTCATATTAGTTTCTAAGCAATCACTGGATTAATACTTTTTTTTATTAATACCTGAAGAGTAAGTTCACAGTTTAATGGGTTAAAGGGCATCATTCTAGCATCCCAGAATACGACCTGTAACAGTGCATCTTCCGCAGCAGTCGATCAAAAAGCACTCCCGTGATGTTTCGGCTTCAGTGAGCTCTATTCTCGGTGAAGTGCAACGTCAAGCCTCGCCACGCATGGCGTCCGTAACCAAAAATAGCCAGGCAACAGAATGTGAGGGAAAAAATGGCAAGCTTGTTTCATTCAGCAAGCTTGTTTGCTTATCTTTCCATGCGATTTTAATTTCATCATCCAGGCAAAATGTGTTTAACAGGAGTTTGTGGAACAAAACGACAGATTTAGATGTTTAAAAAAAAATTGCTTGAAATACATTGGGGCGCTATAGGACTTCTGTTACAACTTCAGCTCGACTTGTCAATCAACTATAAATATTTATGCTGGCATAGTGTTCTCACACATCTTGATTCATGTTTGTAGGAACGGCACAGGAGGGTTGTAGGCATAATGCAAATTTCTCCTGTCTTTCTCTCTCTCTGTCTCTCTGTCTCTCTCCCTCTCACTCCCTCTCCCCATACCCCCCTGCCACCTCCTCTGGGAGTAGTGTGCAGTGACATGGTGAGAGGGGGTGTGCCCTGTGGCGCCGGAGTCCCCAGCTCTAAGGGGAGTGCTTTACCTGTCACTGATCACAGAATGTGTGCGTGAGCTCAGGTGGAGAAGGGCGGAGAACTAAGCACACACAAATACACACACACACATTCTCGATACACACAACTGCTCACTAAACCCTTTTTTTTTGTCTTTCCCTGAAACACACACACACACACACACATACATGTACACACTCACAGGCAGGAAGCTCGTCAGTCTTTGACACAACAGCACATAAATTAGTACCCAGATTACTCTTCCTCTGTGCGCACGCAGAAAAGCAGACATGGGCTGTGTGTGCAGTCGTTTGGGAATAGCTCCATCCGGCTCCTTCGCTCACTGAGTGCCAGCATGCGTTTCAGTGAGCGGCTCAAGTACATCCAGCAAAAGAGAAACGCACACTGCTGTTTTCACAGAAGCAGCTCAAGCTGTGTGTGTCTGTGTGTGCGCGTGTGAGGGGGAGATCTGAAAAATTAATGGCATCACACGCAAACAAACACAGATGCACACATGAGTCCCCTGCTGAAAGCAGCCCAAAGGCAGACGGCCAGACCTGAGCTTCAGCTTTTACGGAGAGACCGTGAAGGAGAATGCTCTCTCTCTGTTTATCTTCTCTCTCTCTCTCTCTCTCTCTCTCTCTCTCTCTCTCTCTCTCTCTCTCTCTCTCTCTCTCTCCCTCTCTCTCTCT
>JBBPDC010000129.1:9086522-9105287 GCA_037974485.1 Hemigrammopetersius urotaenia | reverse complement strand
GTGTGTGTGTGTGTGTGTGTGTGTGTGTGTGTGTGTGTGTGTGTGTGTGTGTGTGTGTGTGTGTGTGTGTGGGTTTGCGGGTTTGCATGTGCGTGCGTATGTGTAGGGGAGTGATGTGATCTCACACAGCTCAAATGAAGTACATGCTGTCAGTTGGGTCTCATGGTAGTAGGCCAACAAGCTACAATCCCCAAACAAATTACACATTTATGCTATTCAGTCTGTGCATGTGTAGCACTGCTGTCCTCTGGCACTGACATTCAAATAACCTTCTCTCTTCTGCTCAAATGGGAATAAAGGAAAAGGAAAAAAATCCTACTCTGTTCTTTTACACTGTAACACGACTGTACTGCCTCAGCCGACAACAATAGGCGGTATATATATCATTATCATTATTATTATTATTATTATTACTATTACTATTATTGTTGTTATTGTTGTTGTTAAAGTAATAAAGATAATAATAAACACGTATTTATTAAAACAGTAACCCCTAAGAGGATTCAAATAACTAAAAACTCCTTAGTCATGGGCGGTTTACAGTTTTTGTAAAACCTTAGATAAATGCAAGCTGACAAAACACACCAGTATTAAATTATTTATTACAAATTAATACAAAATCAAAGTGTTGTTCTTTATCAGTAAACAATGATCAGTCCAGTCCAGTCCAGTAACATAACTTTAATACAGAATTTTGTTCGCGCGCGCGCGTGTGTGTGCATTGAGTATTTCATGATGGCTTCCAGCGTGGCGTATCCAATCAGAATTTTGAAGTATCTGTTTTATAAAGATGTGTGTGCCTTCCAGCTGTATCATCTTTAGACATTTTGATGTTCTGACTGATCTCTAACTCTGATGTAAAATTACTGCAATGTGTAGAATAGGGGTGGTATGCAGTCCTACACGTAATTCCCAGATTAACTGACCCAGTTGTCATAAAAGGGGTACATGTTTAACAAACGACTTCAAGGAGCTGATACGTGCAGTTGATACCTCTGAGCAGTGTGAACGGCAGTGAACCTTTCTTTTCCGAATGGAGTTTGATGAAACTGCCATTTGTGCCTTTTCCGGCTGGAAGGCCCATTGTTAATCTGGCTGTAATGCTTTGCTGGACATAGTTCCAGCGCTGCTGTCCAATCGCTTACATAAGCCTCTGACATGAGCCCGCTGGCTTGCGTCATTTGGTCACTGACAGCTGTCAACGCACACCCACATTAGCAACCGCCCCCACACAAATATACAGAGAAACAGAGAGCGAGACCAGTTGTGAACCATCACCAAATGCTCCTTTGAACGCATCAGTGGCAATCTGCTGTGTCATTATGCTTCCTGTCTCTTAAAAGAAATGAAATATTTATTTCGACATCATCCAAATGAGCGGCCTTGGAGAGTCTTTAGTAATAAACAAGCATTTATCTGTAGATGAATGTGGAACGTGTGTGTGTTTTTAAACCAGCGCCTCTGATTTGGTGCCTCTGACACACTGCCATAATGGGTTAATCTCACGCTGTTGTTAACGCAGTCCACATCTGTCCTCTGCTGTTGGATGTTATTTCTGTCAGATTGTATAAACTGTCCAAGAGCTCGTCGGGATTTGAACACAGTGAAGAAATAGAAGCAGCCATTTGTACAGGTGTGTGTGTGTGTAAGGCAAAGGGGGGGTTGGGATGCACAATAGGTGTACTTTGTTGAACCTTTTCTTTTTCCTTTCTACAAACAAAAATGCTGATACGTGTGCTGAAAATCTGAGCGTTTTTTGTGAACTGCTAAAGAACGCGAGCAAAGCTGTTTAACGTGAAGACAGAAGGCTGTGTGGTGAAACTAGCGACACGGCCCTCCCTCCATTAGCGAGGCAAACCCCTGAATATTTCACACACTTCCAATATATTGTGTCAACATTCCACTTTTGCCTCCCTCCTGAATGACGCTCTTCAGGTACAAATGAGGCGAGAGCGCATTAAAGGAGCTCGGTGGAAAAGCGCTCGGCGAGAGAGTGCCTTTGTGATGCTGATGTCAGCACTAATGCGCTGAAAGCGTGGCGCGGCTGTGACAGGCTAGCGCCGAGCCGTTAGTATGCGTTACGCCGTAATGATCTTTGTCTCTCTTTTTGATGAAGTGTCTTTTTTTTTTCTAACTGACTTTTCACTGTCTTCATTTGTTCTTTTTATAGCAGGAAGCCCGGTCTTGACTAGAGCTGGAAATGTTCTGCTCGTAATTGCTGCGTTTCATGCTCGTGGCCCGGCTCAGACAACCCATCTCTCCGTCGCTGCTTACATTAGGCTATGAAATATGACTTCCGCCGGAATTTATGTGCATGAACGATACGTCGAGCCAATTACAATGGCCTTTTGGTGCACGGGTGACAATTGTATTCCATGGGTGCGAGAAAAGAGCGTCTGCTGCAAAGCCACTGGAGAGGATTTTCTCCCACAGGGCTTGATCTGGGGGCTGCGTGGAGGACAGAGAGAGAAAGAGAGAGAGAGAGAGGGAGAGAAGCAGCCAGACAGAGGTGGGGGAGGGAGGGAGGGAGAAAGAGAGACAGACAGGGCCAGAGAGAATAAGACCAGGATGACACGTCACTCTCTCCTCGGGCCTCTGACTCATTGACCTTGAACTGGGCTTCAGGGAGGCACAACAGAACGGAACACTTTTAACGAACTGCTCACAACCAGACCCTCTCTCTAATGTTGACTGAATACACACCACACCTACGAGAATATGAATGCAATTTGAGCTTGTATAAACGCAGTCTCACAGAACCAGATGTGATTTCGTAACAAGAAAATCCAGTGTCTCGTAATGCTTAAAGCAGGGGACGATGGAGCGCTTATCGACACTGTCTGACGGGGCAATAAACTGAGGCATCTTACCCATGGCTGAAAAGTCCACCCAGTAATCTTCAGTTGGTGTACATGTACATATGTGTCACATTTTATATACACATTATTTGCATACATATGCATGTATATATTTTGTGAACCAATGACAACTAGAACATTGGGGATGTGTGTGTATAGATGTATGTATGTGTGTGCATATATATTAAAGATATACTGTTAAAGATGCTTAAAATATAATATTAAAGCAATTTAACTGGTTTGGAAATATACTGTCAGTGCAATTTGTTGAATGCAAAAGCTCATGTAAAAGTTTACTCAAAATAACTGCCTTTAGTCTCTGCCTTTATCACAAGACCACAGCATCCTTTCCTGTAGCTTTTGGAATTAACTTGTGTCCAAACCCTTCCAGCACCTTTTAAAAGCATGCAAACATGCCTGTCTCATTCACTTGAAGCTCATTTCCCTCCCCAGCTTAATGGGAAACTATGAAGTGACAAAATTCTCAAAAACTTTTAGCTTTTCTTTGAAAATATGGTTTGCTACAATTGTGAAGAATGTTTGGGATCATGATCCCATTGAAGAATGAAAGTTTGTCCAATGATACGTAAACTAGAAGGAATTGCGTGATGCTGAAAACGGTGTGATTTTCTTTTCTCATGATCCCAGACGAAGTGAATGTCAGAGCACTAAAGACAGTCCTGAAACATCTTTAAAACCAATAGTTTGAGCCTTTGTGGTTAAATCAGCCAGTTACATTTCTGTAATAAAAATTTGAAAAAGGAGGTAATCATCTTTTTTACACACACTATTCCCCGTGACATTTTTCATTGTTTTACGAAATGTGTTCCATAGTGAGGATATGTAAAAACCCACATCTTGAAAAGGTATAAAACCAAATGTGTGGGTGTGTGTGTGGGCAGTTGATCTGGTAAAAGAGCAGCTAATCACTGCTGTAAATCTAGGTTCTATGTCTCAGTTGTGGTTGATTCTTTCATATCAGGGACTTAGTCCGAAAATCTCGTTTTCTAGTTGCTAGAATAACTGCCTACTGTAAGACATTGTGTATGTTCACACAGCTTGTTTGTGCGAGTTTCAGCCTTTGTCTCTCTGCTTCTGTGTCTGAAATTTGTAGAATGACAGTGCTTGATATTTCTTTCACTGATTATAGATGAGGAGACAAGCATTCAGAAATAATCAAATCATATTTAAGCAGGTAATGTCATCATTGCATTGATATTGTATTCAACAATTATTATAGATCATTATAGATCAGTTTAAGACAGCCAAAAATGGACAGTTTCCGAAGTTGTTTAGAATGTTCACTCCTTTTGCCAGCTAGCTCAAATCAGCAAAACCCGACCGATGGAACACCGCTAATGCTTAGCGTTGTTCCCACTGATACATACAAGATCAAAATTAATCCAAACAGCAATGCAGCAGCTTTTGTTGTTTGAACTTTGATCAGTCATTTGAAACAGCATCATTTTGCTGGAAGTGTGTTTGTGGGCTCAGACTCAGCTAGCCTGCTGCACTTGCCTGTGTGCGTGCAGACAGCACAGCCTCTGCCACAGTGTGTCCACTAACACTGGGCTTCCTGTCAATACATATTGACTTCTAGAGCCACTGTACTTACTCCACAGGCCTCTCTGTTTGATAATCTCTGTGAGAATTCACCAAAATGCTAGAACCGTCCATTTAGCCACATGTTTGTTCATTCATTTAGAATTATTTTTCAGGAATGCTGAACTAATTATTCAACATATTTATTCATACATATGTAAGTCACTCTTGACTCGACTTTCATCAAATCACTACGTTGCCTTCAGCCAGAGCTGAAAAGAAACATCAATGTGTCAAATCTGAGGCAGCAGAATAGTCAGTAAACAGTAGCTTATCCTCCATGCTGGTGTTTTGACAAACCCAGCTGCAACACCACCCTGAGGACACTCCACTCACACAGTGAGCGATTGGTCCAAATGGGCTACCGTTACCCCACAAAAAGCACTGAAGTGCACTGTGTTAACCCTTCACTGCCAACACTACTCACAGCTCCTCTAGAGACGCAAAAATCTGATCAGACAGACTCAAACGGGTTAAAGATGAATAACATTAATCTACATCTTTAACCACACCATGACTGTTGCTTATCACATACAGTATATATGGATAGGCTAAAGAGAGACAAGTGAAGCTAAGCAACACAAATCTAACGTATTGCGAGAATATAAAGTTATTCTATGTTCAGTTTGTTGTAGGTCACATTTATATGTTGAATATTATTGCATATATTTATAACATTCTGTCATATATTTGAAATCTATCTGGTACACTTTTCATGTTGTCATAGTGTTTATCGCTGCACATTTTCTGCGCTTCTCTCCTTTCTCCTGGTGGAGAGATTTTTAGGTGATCAGTTTCGGTTTAGGCTCTCTCTCTAGACAAAAGAAGCACGGAGCGAGTCCAGGAGCCCGCGGTGTGAGCCAGGCTGGAGACAAAGAGCTTTGTGACCGTTTTCATGTGGAGGCCTGGGGAGAGGGTAGACAGAGAAGGCAGTGTGTTTGCTCCCGGGGCCTCTTCTTACTGTACCCTCCACGCTGGGCACTGAGTCATACCCAGGCTGCTTCCTAGTGCACCATTCTGTTCGCCTCACCCCCCCGCCCTCAACTGATGTGGCATAGAGTCCGCCTGCTCAAAGATGGAGGGCCCTTTGAGCGGTGCCTAGGGAGAAGCATAGAGAGGTGTCCGTGGAGGCAGCAGGATCTGTCGCAGCAGCTCTGGCTTGCAGCATTCACCCCTCAAGCCTGGCATCAATGCCATGGGTGCCAAGCTTGAGGGCTGAAGGCTGCGAGCTGCGGAATAAAGCCGCTGTAGCAGAGCCAGCAGTGTGGAGGTGTTAACCCTAAGGACGTTGCCTGTGTTTCAATCTGTGCTGTGTTCTTACACTCCAAATTCAAAAACATAAAAGTCCTTTTCATGATTTTGTATCACAGACCTTATTTGGCTAATTCATTCAGCTGGGCTTGGGCTAATTAGCAAATGCACCATGTATTTCCTAAGCTAATAAAGGTGTACAAGTCCAGGTACAAGTCCAGGTATGAATATGCAAGTCTTGCCATGATCTTGTATCCCATAGTTGATTTTGCTAATGGATTCGACCTATCTAGTTGGAGCTAATTAGCTAATTCAATTAGCCCACCAGTGTCTGGGGAGTGCGTTAGATTATTTTGAACCTGAACTGTCCATTCAGAACTGTCACTGTGGTTTTGAGGAATAAAGAAAAACATAAAGAACAAGACAAATATTGAATAAAATTGCCAAACTTCACATGCAAGCTGAGGTGGATACATTTTTTCCGGCTGGAAAAAAGACTAATTATGATGGAAGCACATTTAGTGACGTTCACGTTTGCCTGCACCTGCAGTTTTTAGATTTTGCTAGACAGCCTGTCAAAAATGCATCCTTCCACAACACACTTCCCGAGATTGTTCATTTGTATTTTATTTTTGACAAAGTAAAATAAAAAACTAGAATGTGTGGTATTAGTATCAGTTTATTTCTGTCTAAGGCAACCCCCCCCCCCACCCCCCGTAGAAGCCACGGACACTTAAGGGGCAGATCGTGTCACTTGTCTGGAGCAGTGTGCCCCTGGAACCATGTACAAAATACACTCAGACACTGTTTTTTACAACAAAACTCAAAACACTGAAAGCAAATGTGTCATAGAAACATTCAGTTTTGCTGGCAAAGTTCGAGATGCTATTTTTGTTGCTCAGTAACGTATCCTCTTCTCATCTTCTTGAATCCTCCGCAGTAATGGTACGGCGTTAGGAGTCATGCAGGTCAATTGCTGCTGGAATCTTACCAGCATTCAGATGCTGACTTTTCCAACCCTGTAGTATTAAGGTCCTGTGTGGAAGTGCATGCATGTCTGATTTATGTCAATAATCAAGCTAATTGTTGTATGGAATCAGCTCTGCGAATTGATTCCTTTCACTTAGAATTTGAATCATTTTGCTGTGCCCTCTGATGGCTCCTCCCCTGCGGCCATAGACAGCCGTCCACTATTTATTGTAAAGGTTCCTCACACACTCACATCTCCTTTACTAAGATAGTTAAGAGAACCATCCTTTGAAAAGATTCTTCAGGGAATCAAAAGTGGTTCTTCTAAGGCATCTCTCCAAAGAAACCTTTCTGGCTCCTTAGTTGTTAAGAGATTAAACATGGTTGCATCTTCGTCTGGTCACATTCCCAGTGTAAACACACTGCTTAAACTGAAAGTGGCTAGTACTCCGCAGAAGGGTTTGACTTGGGACGCAGCTAATGAGTGGAGCCTGGGAGCTAAAGCCTGGGAGAACTGGGTGTGGGGGTGGTGATGAGGGTGAGGGTGGCTGGTGTAGGGGAGAACTGTGTGTGGGGGGTTGGGGAGGTGGGGTTAGCGTGTGTATAGCATTCCACTGCCACCTGCTGGTAGGAAACTGTCAGTGCACCACCTCTCCTGGACCCCAACCACAGCCAGCCTTAATTACTGCATGCTTCAGTTGTTCTAAGTGCATGTCAGAACAAATTATGTAAGTAATGAGGCTGAAAATGCTAAAGGAATAGGAACACACTGGCGCTCTAATGCTCGTGGCGGGAGAACACGAAAACAAACAATCGAGTGCAGTGCCCACACGGCGAGCCCCCACCACACAGAGACAGAGCACAAAAGAAGGGAGATAATTATACGTTTCTCTTAAAATATTCATTACAGAAGTAGCTCATCATAGAAGGCTTGGGCTAGATAGTCCTATGCTGAAGCGATCTGGCTGCACTGTATCAGTAATCATAGCTGATTACGCACCATAATGACTCCAGCGTGCCATGGCATAAGATGCATTGTCCAGATATTGGAGGGGAGGGGTGGGTGGCTTCTGTCAGAACTTGGCCTGCGCTGGCCTGACTGAAATGACTAATACCATGTTTATGGGCTGGGAGAGCACGCTGACAGGGTTGACCACCTGGTGGTTATGCAGTAGGGATGCAAATTGCAACAGAGGCGACGATATGATACCATCATGATATTTGGGCCAGAGTATGATATTATTGTGATTCTTTATATTTTTTATGATGTTTCTGTGACACATTGCTATTCATTTCTCCCATATATTATTGAAATGTATCTGAAAATAATACATGCTGTCAAATCCAGCTCCAGAATCCAAATCTAGAATCTTCCCATTTCATTCCTTTTCAATTTCTGCTGATCCAATGAGGTTGTGTGTCAATAAAATATAAATAAATGATAAAATATTGATATATTGTAAATAGACAATATACACACATACATCCCCTGGGTATGCCATGAGGCAATGACATTATCCAGATAACACAAAAGAGCCCAGTGGCAGCTGATAAAAATGGGGAAGGGAGGAAAATTTGATGTGAGCAAATGAATTCTGAATGATTACATTCATAAGGTTCACCGAAGTATTATAAAGCTACTGTCTTTGTCTAGAGACAGGCAGGTGGCTGCAGGGAGCTTTGGCTCAGGATCTGAAGAAACTGTGGCAGGAGTGGTTTCTGTCAAGTAGAAATAAAATGCTTAAGCTACATTAAGCAGCCCTTTTTTTGCTCTAATAAAACTGAACGCACAGAATATGCACGATCAGGTGTATTCTACTAGGGTCAGGTGTTTTCTTTGAGGTCTGACTGACAAGCTCTGATTCAATTCTGAAATCATGTACATATACACATAGCCTTCCATTTGATTTTCACACTGTTCACTGTGTGTGTGTGTGTGTGTGTGTGTGTGTGTGTGTGTACATAAATATACATGTATACACACATACAATAACACACAGTACATACTGGCTGTACTGTGTATTACTGTCTCTCATACAAGTCAGCCTCCTGCATTGTCTGTCTGCTTTCTTTCTTGTGCCACTGCAAAGCCTTGTCTTTCTCTGTAGCTGTTAGATTTGCTTGGATTTTACATGCCTTCGAAGGAAACACACAGTCCTTAATCAGCTTGTGTTCCAGTGCATGTAGTCAGGAGGTGCTCCTTGTCAAACACTGGTCCTAAAGGGCCTGGGATCATTTCCAGTGTGGGTATTGTTGTGTTTTTATTCGTTTTACGCTGTTAACTGACACTGCTGTTGCCGTGGTTTGCAGGGGGCTGTGTTCAGAGTTAAGATGGCCTCCTCTGAAAGCTGTGTAGTTTCAGCTTTCAGCACATGGCAGGGAAGAGATGCGTTTGAAGCTCCACGCTGTTTCATGTAGCGACACACAGCCGTGGCGGAGGTGTTGTGCTGTGACTGGTGACAGCGAAAGAAAATCCTGACTGTTTCTTCTCTCATTCTCTTTCTTCTCCGCAGCTCAAATTGAAATTATTCCCTGCAAGATCTGTGGAGACAAATCATCAGGCATCCATTACGGTGTGATAACATGTGAGGGCTGTAAGGTAAGCAAGCAAACAAATATCTGTGTGTGTGTGTGTGTGTGTGTGTGTGTGTGTGTGTGTGTGTGTGTGTGTGTGTGTGTGTGTGTGTGTGAAAGAGAGAAAGAGAACATGAGAAAATACAAATGAAGAGACATTCACTTGAAAAGCACAAAAGTAAAGTATACACATTATTGTTTGGAAATTTGGAATCACTTTTCGTATTATTAAAATTGCTTTATTCAGTAATTATTATATAAAATATATTCTATATTTTATTTATCATATAAACATTTTGTGAACTCCAGTAAATTATAAATTGCCATTGTGTCTTTATAGTAATGTCTTGATATATTATTTGTCTGGTCTGATAAATGGCTTTCTTAGTCATTATAAAGATAGCTATGTTTATCATTCTGAATACATATGACATTTCTGTGCTTCCTACAAATAAATGTAAGTTTAGAGAAGCAGCAACATATTAAAATGATTATATCCATGACAATAACAGCACATGTAAAACTACTGCAGCTCACTGTATCATATGATGTCACTGTGTCATGATGAGCTTGTTGGTAGAGCATTTAGGTCAGGATACAGCACAGCTTTTGTTTCCAGTGTATGTAAACCTTTACATATTGCCATAAACATGTTTTTATTCTCTCCTTTGCAATATAGAAAATGTATTGAATGGAGACACCACTGCATTGCATGATCTTGACTAGTGAATCCATCAGTTTATACATTTCTAATGAATGCATATGTCACAAACTCCAAAAAAGTTAAATCTATCCTAATTTTCAGTGCACAGTGTAAAGAACATCTGAGAAAAATGGAGATACTAGGCTTTATTCTGTGTGTGTTTTTGTGTGTGTGCGCTTGTGCATGCATGCATGAGCTAGGACAAAAAGTATCAAAGGTGTGAACACCAGCAGGTTGATCGTCGTTAAGGAGGCACACTGGGCCCCAAAGAGTTTATCCCACCAGTCTGTGATTATTAGGATTAAGTGACTTCCACAACTTGTTTTCCTTCCACACTCTTTTTTTCTGACTTTAGTTCTGCAGTTACTGTCTCCTTCGCAGATAAAACCATCAAAAGTGCAGTGCTTTGAATTATCGTGCATCGTTAGCTGTTTTGCTGTACTGTTGAGTTTTTTTCCCTTTTCCTTTTTTTGTGTTTGTTTCAAACATGCCATCCACTCAGCAGAGGGAATTATATGCTTATTGTGTATTCTTGTTTGCCACTTGTCACTGGGGCTGGTTGTTAGTATTCTACAGGCGGGCGTTGCAGAGCGTAGCAAAAATGAACAAACGCTGGGGTTCGACTATTTTTGAATGAAAGACAGACTCCCTGTTCAGCATCTCGCTCACTCCCAAAAAAAAACCAACTCTACAAGCCTGAAGAATAAACTGCTGAAATGTGTCTTTAATGATTGCTAATTACTTCAGGCAGAGAGGCATTTAATGATATGTGCGAGCACACCGCTCTGGCCCATAAATCATAGCATTATTAAGGAGTGCCGCTTGTCACCGGCAGTCCTACCCTACTTTCATAATGGCTGCCATTAGAAAGCAACTTGGCAGCTGTCAGCTGTTTTCTTGTAATTAAACAGCCAATGAGCAACTAATTAAGACATATGTGTATCGAGCAGTGGAGTGGGGTATGTTAATGGTGTGCTGGAATCAATTCATTAAGTAAAAGGGATGAGGTATCAGCTCAGTGTGGCTCTGCACTCTCTCTTACTGTCTCTCTGTCTATGTCTCTCTCTCTCTCTCTCTCTCTCTCTCTCTCTCTCTCTCTCTCTCTCTCTCTCTCTCTCTCTCTCTCTCTCTTTCTTTCTCTCGCTCTCTCAGCACCCACTGTTTTTGGACGCTGTTATTCGAATCTAATAGCCGTGCTCAAACTCATCATTATTTACAATCACAGGCATGCAAATAGGGTAGCGCATTAACCAAGCGGCTTTTTTTTACAGCCGCTCAGCTGTGGTACTGAATCGCTTAAAACAGATGCGGTAAGCAGGCATCTCCAGTGACTTCATGTATATGACTCAGGATTTACAGGAGTGATCTCACTCTTGATCTTTTGTGACTTCATCCCTGGTTACGGTAGACTCGTAAAACTAAGGGTTCCTGAACTAAACTGAACTGAACCGCTAAATGTGGAACAGGAAAGAAGTTTAGGTTTGAGGATTGGAAGGATGGAAAATATATCTTTCGTAAAGTATCATTTAAACTGAATAAAAACAGTTTAAGTACTTGCTGCCACAAGAAGTTAGCTCAACCTTAAACATAGGTTTGCAGTATAACTGATAAACAATTGTTTCATGATTCCAGGTTTGGCTGTAAGGTTATAAGAAAAAAATACAAGTTGGTATATCTGGTACCTGAGTAGTCATATGGGGCCAGACATATTTTCATGAAGCAAATGTCTGAAGACATTGTTTTTGGATAAATGTGGGTGAGAAGGTAGACTTATTAGAGTGAGAACAAACCCGAGTGTGAACTTTTTAAACCAGTCAAATGCCTCGTGAGGCCGAATCTCATATGGCAATGATGCACCTGTCAGCATTATTCTGTAGATAATGTGCCAAAGGATGAAATGTAAATGAACATGATAATTAAGCATATAGACGTGTGCGGTGTGTGCCTGATTGTCCACAGGCATGGACGTTGGGAATTTAGGGACAGGTTTTAGAGGGGGCATAAACTTCTTAGCACCACAATACAGCACCACAATGTAACAACCTGCCCTAAACCTTTATTCTCATGATTAAATCTGGCTCACATGTGTAGTACCAGAGTTCACTTTAAACTTTTAAAAGGTTACACTTGCACAACCCATTTGTAGAAAGGGTTCTTTCACTGTGTCTGTGTGTCTGTGTGTCTTTGTGCATGCTTTTCTCTCAATTGGGCAGGTTATATGAGTGTATGGAGACATGCATTATGGAGTTTACAACCTCTCCTTCACTCTCTGCAGGGTTTCTTCAGGAGGAGTCAGCAGAGCAATGCTGCGTACTCGTGCCCGCGCCAGAAGAACTGCCTGATTGACCGTACCAGCCGAAACCGCTGCCAGCACTGCAGGCTGCAGAAGTGTCTGGCCGTGGGCATGTCGCGGGACGGTGAGTATAGGGCAGATGCCCAGCAGGTATAGAAGGGCAGAGACCCACTCTAATAGAGAGATGTAAGGTCATTCCAACAAGCCTTTGCTAACCATATATTAATCTACGCACAGACTGAGGAAGTGGTGCATGAAATACTGCGGGCTATAAATGTGTGCTGTAATGAACTATTTCTCACTTGTAGCTCATTTCTCTAAAACTATGAAATCAAGCAATACTTTATTTGAAGAAAAGATAAAGAAACAGGCTGAAAAAGGCAGAAATGCAGAAATCAACCAATTAAATCATTATATTTAAGTAGGATACAAAAAGACATGAATAACTCTTACAATTCTGTCCTCCATGAAGCCTTTATCCGGATTGTATTTGATGCTTGCAGCATTAAACGCTTAACCTTTTAATGCTGATGCAAAAAGGGGGCTTTTTTGTATTTTAATCTACTCTTCTCATTTAGTAATGCGACTCAAAGTAGTTGTCGCATTTATCTTTATACATAAAGAGCATGATCGAAGAAAGATGAACAAAATTTTTATTTTTTCATAAACTACCATTTTGAGTACATAGACACACAATTAAGATTACACTTCATACTTTAGTCTCCTTTTAGCATTACTCTCAAAGAAATCAGTAATAAGCACTATGCTCTGAATATGTTACAGTACAGCCAGAAGTAAGGGCAGTATCTTGTATTTTTTGTTTATAGTGATTGAAATTTGGATTACAGAGGATGATAAAGGGCTAAACAAAGAAGATGGAACATCTTAGACATCAAACCTTACGCTGATCTGCGATGAACTCTTGGAGTTCTCACAGCTGTATGCGCTAGAACACAAAAAGAAAAACACTCTTTCTCTGGAAAGGTTAAAATAAATGACTATGGAGGAGCATTTTTTTTTAGATTCACACTGTGTCGTTTTGTATTCCATGCTGGCCGCATTTAGAAAGCAAACACTACTTTCCTCCAAGCTGGTGACAAGATCAATGACCAGGCACTCTGTTTCCTGAGTTAGGTCTTGTGTTGGACTTCGGGGCATGACCAACTCTAGGCGGAGAGAGTATGACAGCAAGTAGCTTTTATTAAATGACTGTCATTAGGAAGGCTCATTAAAGCTAACGCAGGTGAGCAGCATTAACGAGAGCACAGGTGAGAGCGTGTGTGAGTGCGCGAGTGTGTATGTGGAGGCCTCCTGCAGGGCCTCTGGCTGGGCTGTGTGACTGTGGCCCGTAACAGGAGGCAGTAATCAGGCCAGGCCATCAGAGTCTGCTGGGCTGCTCTCTCACACACAACCAGGACAGGCAAGGTGACTTCTGACTTCACTTAGACTCACTGGCCCCCGTCTTCCTTCTACTATCTCTTGAAAATATGCACACACACCCACACCTCATTAATTTGTTATTTAGTCTTACAATTGAATTGAACGCATAATAAAAGGCCCCACATTCTGTTGTCCAGTCATGCATAAATCAGCAGCTGAATGCTCCACTTCTTAACTCATTCACCATTCAAATGAACGACAGTGGAACAACCAAAAGAATTATCGTTGAGAATTCGAACACTACGTAATGGCTGACTCATTATATAATACAATATTCTTTCAGCTGGAGTGAATCCAAACAGAGCTAGTGACTTTAGAAGAGAGTTGCACAAAAGCTTTAGAGACAAACAAGGCATTGTTTTTTCTCAAATGTTGTGGCCTCCAATTATTGAAGATATGGAACAATATTTTGCAAGATGTTTTAATTTTATTGTCGCAGAAGCATTCCGAGACCTCTTATGACCATATACAAACCAATTGGTTTGTTTTTTTTGTCCCTACCATCTAAGTGAAAGTGACTATTTTTGTCATCTATTGTTTCTCTATGAACTTCTAGCGGGCCCTGTCCTCCTCATTACAGCCAGGTCCCATTTGCACCATTATCTCTCCTCCACTTTGCCAAAGAACATTAAGCGAAGTTTGTATACTCCAGCACATCAGAAAGGGGTTTTTTTCTCTAGCAATCAAGACATTTATCCAAAAATACCTCATATCTCCAGAATGATCTTTCATGAACAGATGAACAGATGGCCAAAATCATCTTGAATGAACGTTCATGTAAAGAGATTTTGTTTCAGCTCATTTTGGATTTCTGTTGGTGCATTATTTTAGTGTTTACACAGTTTGAAGGTAGCTTTAAATGGTGTAGAAGCCTACATTTCTTTATATTAAAATGATGCTTTGATATTAGAGTGACTACATGAAAAATGCAGTGTGATATGGTTACAAATACACTTATCTTGGACTGTGACTGGTCAGAATGCTTTCAGAATATAGTTTAAAATAATGTAATTGGTAAAAGAGGGTTCATTTGCTTATTGTAGCCTTATATGATCATAAAAAGATATGTGTGCAGGCCCTAGTGTGAACAATACAAGCCCTGCCCTCATAAACACTTAACAATTTAAAAAGCCTAGTCCTGTGGCAGACAGCAGTGGTAGCTGTTCTGCCATCACTAGCTCTTTGCTGTTTACTGGGCTTGTACGTGTTCGCTGTGCCTTGTCTCTTTCGCTCTGGCTCATCCTGGCCGAGCCTGCTGGCCCTGTCTTAATCTGACAGGTAAGACGCAGAGGAAAGTTAATGCTGTAAGGATGTCAAAGTGGGGAAGTATTTTACACCCATTACTCTCCTAATGTACAAGGAGAGAACTCATTCCCGCTGGGCTGACCATGCTGCTACATTAAGCCCCCTGTCTTAAGGCCACATCCCTGAGGCAAATGACTTGTTAACATGTTTGTACTCTAAGCTGAGCGATGAAGAAGCACTATCATTCTCAAAGACACACCAAATTTAGGAACATTGTAGTTTCCCACCCTGGTCCTGGAGTACCCTCTCTCCTGCATGTTTAAATGTATGTATGTTTTTTCAGGGCTTGTTAGTAACCTGCCTAGTAGAAATATGTGTAAAACCAGAAAAATACCTATTTATATAGGGAACACTCACAAAAATGGTGTTAACTGAGGGCACGTTTTTATTTTAACATTATTTTTAGGAAATTTCTGTTAGGCCACAATAGCACAATAGAGTATGTCTTTGTGTTAAGGCATAAACATCTATGGTGTTTTAAAAATATGAAGTGCCAGTTTCCCATTTTACAGGTTTAATGCAGTTCTGTTTAGTTTTGGCTTGGATTTAATTTAGGTTTGAAAAACTAGCTCTGTAATTTACAAAACCAAAAGAGCCAAATGTTTATAGACTCATGTTAATAGACGTTTTAAACACATCTGTTTTGAGAGTCTACAGCTGCACCAGAGCCAGTACTAGGAGTCAGTATCTTGGACGATACACATTTCCTAGAGAAAAGAGAGTGTGACCGCTCATGTTTTCTGCCCTTTCCAGCGGTGAAGTTCGGCCGCATGTCCAAGAAGCAGCGGGACAGCCTGTATGCAGAAGTGCAGAAACACCGGCTCCAGCAGCAACAGAGGGACCACCAGCAGCAGCCCGGTGAGGCTGAGCCACTCACCCCCACCTACGGGCTTTCAGCCAATGGTCTGACCGAGCTGCACGATGAGCTGAGCGGATACATGGATGGACACACGCCGGACGGCAGCAAGCCCGACTCTGGCGTCAGCAGCTTCTACCTGGACATCCAGCCCTCACCCGACCAGTCTGGCCTGGACATCAATGGCATCAAGCCCGAGCCCATCTGCGACTTCACGCCGGGCTCAGGCTTCTTCCCCTACTGCTCCTTCACCAACGGAGAGACTTCCCCCACCGTCTCCATGGCAGAGCTAGGTAAGCACAACTGGGACCATACAGGCAGCGGGCAGGATGCATATGAGGGATGTGCAGTCGGGCTGCAATCATTACTTAGTTAGGCATGCTTAAAAAATGCTTTGATGCACCTCAAGGTGGGAAATACATTATCGTTATGGTAATAAAGTTGTTAGCGATACACATTATGCTTTTCTATACTTCTTGAACCTGACCACCTGTTTCTTTACAAAAAGAACTGGATTGGGTTTTGTACAGAGTAGATATGTGATGCCTTTGTAATCCTTTTAAAAATACAGGACATCAGTTATTGTCAAAATATGGAGCATCATATACAAGAATGTTTTATATCATGTATAAAATGTTTTGTTTTTTTTTATTGTGATATTTTATCTATATAGACCACCCCTAGATGCATTAGAGTGTAGCGATTGGATGTTTTTCTTTTCTTTTATTTAAATGCTTGTTTAAATTTCAGTACTGCATACTGCATAGTGTGTTCAGTGCATTTGTAAAAATATTTCTGAATTGATTCTCTGTGGCATGAAAGAATAGATTTTTGGGCAAAGTGAGAGGAAACTGCAGACGGCATAATGGGTTTGATTAGGGGATTAATCGAACAGTAATGGATAGATTCATTGATCATAGACTTAATGATTAGTCGCAGCCCTAATGTGCAGTAGGGAGTATGTGATTGCTGCTGGGGGATACGTGCTGGGGGTGGAAGATGGGGAAGAACTCAACCGTGGGGCAAATGACACAAAGGTGGCTTAAAATAGCAGGAGGTTGGAGACTCATCTCCGAGACTCATTAAAAGTGCCTCTTTTTTGTAATTAGTTTCCATTAATTAGGGCCAATCAGGATCCAGCAGGGCACGCATCGAGGGAAATCATTTTTTTAGGTTCCCCTCGTGCTCTGGGACTCCTTATAACAGATGTGTTTTCAACATGATTGGATTTTTATACTTTGTGTTTTTTTCTTTGCTCCTTTTGCTCTTTTTTTTTTCTTTTTTATTGAACGCAAATGTGACCTTTGTTTCCAAGGCTTATGCACATATATTCTTTTAACACACATACACAGAAAAAAACACTTCCTTAAAATATTCCACGACTTCAGCATAGGCTTCATTTTGGCGGTAGTAGAGGAAGATGTCAGCAAGCTTCTAAATCAAATTTAAAGACAAAACAGCAATAACACACATCCACACTTAAAAGCAGCCTGTTGTTATATTGCACGGGTAAATCTGTCTCTTAAAGAGAAAATCTCTCCCTCAGTGTCTCTGCAACAATAACATTCTCCCCAGCTAGAAGCAGCCTCTGTCTATTGGCAAATTAGGTAAAAGCACTATGCCTAGGACATAAAGTGTAGAACATCTGTGCTTAAACTCAAGCCCGTGTGAGTATGCGGGTGTGTGTGTGTGTGTGCATGAGTGTTTGACGCTGCAATGCTTGCCCATTGCAGAGCATCTGGCCCAGAACATCTCCAAGTCCCACATGGAGACGTGTCAGTATCTGAGAGAGGAGTTGCAGCAGATGACCTGGCAGGCCTTCCTGCAGGAGGAGATGGAGAACTACCAGAACAAGGTAACCACACACACACACACACACACACACACAACCAGTGTCACCCACATCTCTTCATTCACTGTGTCAGTTTACAGAGGTCACAATCAAGAGCAAGTGTCATGTCTAGCCTAGCACCAATTCATTGTAATAAAGTTATGAGATATGAGATAGAGATATGATTTACTGATATGATTTTGCATCAGAGTATTTCCATTTTAGCTGCATTTATTATAAATGTTGCATAAACCGAGTAGCCAAATCATATCCTCTTTTGAAGGAGCTGCATACAGGAATGAAAGTAACAGTCCAATATCTGATAGGTAGTCTGTCATGTTTGTTTGACAAAGTATGCTTTTTTAGGTTCGCAATGATGCTTCAAGACTGGTGTAGCTAATAAGCAGAGTCCCCAGCAATTAGCACTGGGGTAATTAGTTCAAACCGTGGGTCTAAATTAATGCTAAATCATTGCACACTTGTGAGATAAATATTCTTGAAATAATGCAAAATCTACATTCACTCATAAATTTAATATCGTGTGAAAGACTTTCCTGACATGTGTCTGGCAACAAACAAATATAAATGACATGAAGGAGAGGCACAGATACGCTAAGGAGGAGAATAGAAACTTTTACAGGAATGTTGTATGTCATAGTATGTTCAGAGAAAAATGTCCAGAAACGTCTTTCTAAATGGAAAGTGGTGAAACAGCTCTATATGCTGTTTCCATGACAGGTATCATAGGGAAAATAAAAATGTAGCATTATCTATAGGTTATGGGAAGTCAGGGAAACCACAGGTACACTAGTCTCTTTATAAAAAATGTTTATTAGTAAGGATATTATTAATGTGCATTTTTTACAGTTATCTGCGTGTGGCACTAAACCATTTTAATGATATACAAGTCTTATGATATCCAAACTGGTGCCAAATTATGATTATGTTGTTCCAGACTTGCAGATGAACCTTCTGGCTGCAATGTAGAAGTATATTATTCAAATAGAAACACACGCACACGCACACACACACACACACACACACACACACACACACACACACACACACACACACACACACACA
>JBBPDC010000129.1:9071916-9086422 GCA_037974485.1 Hemigrammopetersius urotaenia | reverse complement strand
ACGCACGCACACACACACACACACACACACACACACACACACACACACACACACACACACACACACACACACAAACAAAAAATCTCAAAATTTACATTTTCATCTGTTTGGAGGAAATGAAAGGGAAGTGTGGAAAACAGTTTATATTTCTAACGCAGCTAATCAGACAAGCTCTGCTTGCCTAGAGCTTGTCTGATTATATAAACTAACATTTCTATCTGGAAAAAACAGTGCATGCACAAAAACATCCCAAACAACTCCGAAAGTAGATTACGTCTGAACTGGCTGCCGGTCATTTACTTAAATGTTGATGTGAATAATTCTGCATGTAACACCTTTCAGCAGACTAAGTGCATTAAGAAAATAACCACATAACCAGATTCCTCTCTTCTGTCCCACTCCAGCCCAGAGAAGTCATGTGGCAGTTGTGCGCCATTAAAATCACAGAGGCCATCCAATATGTGGTGGAGTTCGCCAAGCGCATCGACGGCTTCATGGAACTCTGTCAGAATGATCAGATCGTGCTGCTCAAAGCAGGTACTGAGTCTGTTATATAAATAAAGATTTGCTGGCATGTCAGCAGACATGTTTATCTAGTTAAATCCATGAAAAACATCCAACTGGTTTACAATAATGCACCACCCAAATAAAACCCAAATGAAACACACAAACACACACACGGACCACCAGCAAGCAGGTATTATTTTGGTGCTGGATCATTCTCAGGACAGCAGTGACACTGACGTGTTAGTGGTCATATTAGTGTGTGTGTGAATGTGTGTGTGTGTGTGTGTGTGTGTGTGTTTACTGCACAGAGTGGATCACACACAGTAGTACTGCTGAAGTTTGTAAACACCTTATTTTCATTCGCAAAAATATCTATCTAAATACCTGTGTCCAGAAACTGAGCACTGACCACATGTCCAGAGGACACACAAACTGCAGCATCAGATCACAACTGTAACCAATAACAAGTATCATCTATTTACATTTGTACGGTGGATCAGAAATATCAGTGTTCTAAAAATCCAGCAGCACTGCTGTGTCTCATTCACTCTGTGCACACACACACACGCACACACTAACATGACACTTTCATGTCAGTGTCACTGCCATGTCTAGATTCTAGACATGTGGGCTTAATGTGGCTTGCTGTTGTATCTGGATAGGTGGATCCTCTACATGGAACACCCTTCTATTCTAAAATGTGTTGAGAGAATGTCTCAATATTTAAGTGTTTTCCTTGTAGAAATGTATTCAACAAAGTGTAATTTTGCACACTGTTTGTATATGTATACAGTTACACACATATGTATACGATTTTATTGTATATAATAAAGTGTGTAAAAATTAACAAGTATTTCAAAAATATAGCTTGCAAACCTATGACCTGTGGCATGAGAACATCCAGTTTACCCTGATCTAAGACCTAAAACTTCCATTTTTGATATGATTTATCTATAATAGATGGCCATACGCTAACCTGTGAGGAGAAATATAGCAAATAGGCACTGAAGCAATTAATACATGAAATCCATTTGTATTCTCCAGTTTGAGCTCTCTCCACTCAAAGGATGGGGCAAATTGCTCTCCAATGCACAAACCCTGAAGCTCTGCAGTTCTTTAGTGTGTGCCTGTGTGTTATTTGTGCTAGCTCTGCCAATATTAATAATGACATACTGACAGGGATCCCTCGCCTGATCTGACATTCTAAAGCAGTGGCATCTCCCTAAAGCTCAGTAATGGCTTCCATTACAGCGTGTTTATCCTCTAATCCAGTTCTCAGTGAGCACTCTTCAGCGGAATTACATCTCCCACTCACAGCATCAATACAACAGCCCACCTGAGTCACACACACAGGAATGCAAACACTCAGAGTACACATACACAAAGGAAGACTGCAGTAAGCCCAGAGGCAATCCTGTTGTTATATGGATTTCAATGGATTACAAATTCCCTATTTTAGTGATAGGGAAATGGTTTTTAATTTAACTGGTAAAACAATCAAAACGGCACATTTTAGTGAGACTTATAAATGAAGAGAAAGGAATCTGTGTCTTATTGAAGAACCTCTGCAATTACTGCCAAAACCAAAGTGGAGTGTGAGTCAGAATTTCGTGGCACAAAATCTGCCTATGATGACTCTTTCGGGTCAGAAAGATCTCATGCTGGTGTTTTTTGGCTGTCCCTATAGGCTCTTTGGAGGTGGTGTTTGTCAGAATGTGCCGTGCCTTTGACCCTCAGAATAACACCGTCTATTTCGATGGAAAATATGCTGGACCTGATCTGTTTAAGTCATTAGGTAAGTGGAATATTATCCCCCCCTCCCAACACACACACCTCACCTTTTCAACCTTGATTGTGTTTGCACTGCATTTATGAAGCATTAAATCATCAAAAGCTAATGTAAGTGGCAGGACTTCTGGAGAATTTTAACCTGCTAAACACGAGTGAGTGAGTTAAAAGGCAGTTCTGCCATGTACTTCAGATCTAACGTGGGGCCAAATAGGATTTGGAGTGATGACATAGAAGGTTCTTCAGGGAGTAAAATTTTGTGATGCCATCACTCTAAAGCCCTTTTGGCACCTTAATTTTTTAAGAGTTTATGTTTGCCATTATTCTTTTTGAGATTTTATCTTTTCTTTCCTTGATTTATTCTAAGGCATTGGGCCCAGAACACACTATGTGTGAGGGATTGAGAAAACTGTTTTATTAGCTTAACTGACAAATCAGGCCTATGTTTTGTCCTCATACACACACACACCACGCACACCAGGTTAACTTGTTAGATTTAGCATACTGGAACATAACATGTGGCCATTTTATGTTACATTTTCTCTAAAATACAGAGAAAGTGTGTATTACACTTTGCAGAAAAAAAATAAGATGTGTATTCTCTTTAGAGAAAATCAACAAAACATGTAATTTGACTGGGGTGGGGGTTCAAACCTCTGCAGAGATGTAGAGTATGCCAGCTAGAATATAGAGTAGGCCAGCTTCTTCTAGGTCATAGTCTCGCGTATTTCTTGTGTCTGGAAAAACATAAGCAAGATTGAGTGCCTATGGGAGGAGTTTTATCAAGCCCGCAATCCATACAGCCATAATTCAGGCATTGGATTTCTCTCGTGTAAGCAAATAACATTTATGTTTGAATGCCATGACATTAGTAAAATCCCTCCACTGTAGTTCCTTATGCGCATCCAAAGTCTTTTGAGGCAGAAAGCTGTCCGAATGCCAGAATGAATACAAATGTGAGGAGAGAGTGAGGGAGGAAGAGAGGGAGAGAGCGAGGGAACGAGAAAAGGAAGTGCATGTGTTTATATTAAGGAATCTCAGTGTGTGCACTTGCGTGGGCGTCCTCAGTGATATAGCAACAATCACGTCTTATTCAGGGTAATGCGTGTGGCCCCTTCAACAAGCCAGTCTCTGTCCTCCGTGCTCTAGAGAGAGTAGCAGACTGCAGGCTTTTGCTGTTCGTCTGCCATGAAAATGACTGTGTGTGTGCATGCATGTCTGTGCGAACCCCTCCAGTCACTGATTTTACTAAAAGTCTTGTTAGTGACCCCAGTCAGGGTTGCATAACAGCTCTCATCTGCCAAAACATGATTAGTGTGTGACAGCAAGAATGGAGAATAAAAGCCTTCAGTAATGTGGGTGCTGCTGTTGTGCACTGTGTTGCCATCGAGAGTGTGTGTGTATGTGTTTGTGTGTTGGAGAGTGTATGTTTATACATTTCCTGTGCTAAAGATCAAGAGTGGGCTTGACACCTATGTCTGCATCTCTTCCCCACCTCCCCTAACCCTCAACTCTGGCAGGCTGTGACGACTTGATCAGCTCTGTCTTCGAGTTTGGGAAAAACTTGTGTTCTATGCACCTGTCTGAGGACGAGCTCGCCCTGTTCTCGGCGTTCGTGTTGATGTCTGCAGGTAGGAGCACAGCTAACAGCCGCTACAGAGTTCTAAAGCAGTCAGATTGAACCATTCCCGACTCTACCAGTGTGTGTTCGCACACTCACAAAAACATACACACATATAAATATATACACACCACAGGGATGCTTTTTCCTGTTTTTACCATGTTTCACATTCAGCCTAATCCCAGTTGTCTCTGTATGTGAAGGCTGTCTTATATCAAATTCCCATCCCGCAGCATAACTTAAGGCAGCCCTGTTGAGAGGCCTGCGCTCCACTGTATCAGAAGGAATATAAATTCCGTGCTGTTTTATTGCCTCTGTTTTACACATAGTGGCTTATTTCTTTATTAGCTTGTCAACTGTTTGTCCTTGTGTGTGTATCAGATCGCTCTTGGCTTCAGGAGAAGGTGAAGGTGGAGAAACTGCAGCAGAAGATCCAACTGGCCCTACAGCACGTCCTGCAGAAGAACCACAGAGAGGACGGCATACTCACGAAGGTACACGCTCACGCAGACTGCATTACGAATTAAATAAAACAAGATAACGCATGCTCTTAAAGGTTACACGTCAAATGACGAATGAGTGTAGTAGACATAAGAATAATAGACTCACACATGCTGTGGTCTAACAAATGCAATGCAATATGATGTATGGGTACATCCCATGTGCCTATTCTATACTTTACTGAAGGGCAGCATTTGTAAAGCTACATGACACCTTCAGAAGCCTTTTACAGCAGCTGACATATACCAACATACACATAAATACATCTTCCCGTAACCATCTGTCATCACAAAGCCTGCTTTAGTCAGTTTCAGCCCAGTAAGTGTGATGACAGTTGACGTTTGTTGGAATTAGAATATCTATTTAGGATTATGTCAGTTGTCATTAAACACTTATGTAGGTGTGATGTAGCCTTGCGGATGCTTCCCTGCAGTAAGGAGTTACTGATTGCATTTAGGGTTTTTGACCTGTGGAAAGCAAAAATGCTATTTTCTCTTCTCAGTAGTGAATGAATGAATGTATAGTTGAATCCATTAAAACTTTATAAGATCTGACAGCTTGATGATTAGATAATGTGCATAAAAAGATGGACCATCTGTGCTCCGTAAATGCTTATGAAGAGTTTGAGGATGCCATGAGTGTGTAACCCTTTGTGAGGGTTCAGGTATGTGAGAGGGAGGGAGGGAGGAGCTGGGCCAGTTCTCCAGATACCCTCCGCTTCCTCTCCTCTCCATCTTTACTGAACTGCAGTAACAAACCTGTCTGTGTCACCCTCCCCCCTCTCTGTTTTTCTCCTCCCTTTTCCTCCCCCTGTACCTCTTGCTTTCATTTCCTTCTCCCTCTCTTGCTTTTTTCTCTCTTCCTTTCCTGTTTTCTCTCCCCTCTCTCTTTTTCTTTTCCCCTTGTTTCTCCCCCCTCGCCCCCTCTCTCTTTCTCTCTCCTCTCTCTCTCTCTCTCTCTCTCTCTCTCTGCAGTTGATATGCAAAGTGTCGACACTGCGAGCGCTGTGCAGCAGGCATACAGAGAAGCTGACTGCTTTCAAAGCAATATACCCAGACATTGTGCGTACCCACTTCCCCCCATTATACAAGGAGTTGTTTGGATCGGACTTTGAGCAGTCCATGCCCGTGGACGGCTAGCAGCCCCTTCATCTGGCCCTCCAGGGCAAAAACACCGTGGGGAATGTCGAGCATGAATCTGAGACACTTTACCAGTGCCCTGCGCACGCACGCACACACGCAAGCACACAAACACACACACATGCACACACACATATACGTACACATGCGCAGCGCACACAAACACACACACACACCCACCAGGACAGCTAACCTGCTGCACACACAAGTTTCCCCTTTTTTGTTGTTTTTCCTTTGGGAGGGCAGAAGGCAGAAGCGGCTTTGATTCGGAGGGCTAATGTGTGAGGTTTATCCCCCTCCTTTTTTTGATACAGGTGGGATTTAGGGGGCCCAGGGGAGAGGACGAGAAGAGGAAGACACATGTTTTCTCTCTCTCTTTCTCTCCCTCGCTCTCTCTCTCTCTCTTCTTGGCTCAAGCTAAAGCACTCATGCATACCACATCAGAACAGTCCCAAGACAATTCCTAATGATCAGCCGAAATTGTTTCGACGTGTTTCCAAAAGGTGCAGAACCAATAGTCCAGAGGGCATCTTACTAAACTAAACCATTCAGTTATAAAGCCCAGCAGCTACTTACTGGCAAGTCCAGCACAACCTCTTATTCAGGCCAGTCTAAAAATAAAATTTTACGGATTTCAAACAAGTTAAAGGAAGTTTCTGTTTCCTATTAAACCCCTCAGGTAAAATGCTGGAATACCAAGAGAGGGCAAAACCATCACCTTTGTTGTGAGTGCAGGGACTGTGGCCCATACAGTATGCATGTGCTAGGCCTAGCCAGCTTTCCTCTTATACTGGGAAGGCCTCTGCTCATAAGGCAAACGGGCAGTGAAAAGAAGTTGTAAGAGAGAATGCAGAGAGGAGTGAGAGAAAGAGATGGGGAGAGGGAGAAAGAGAGAGAAAGAGAATGAGAAGAGAGAGCGAGAGAGAGTGCTCAAGAAATGTGGAACAGAGCTGTCGGCATGGGGTGACGTGAAGCGGCACCTTTCTAAGGACAATCGTCAAAAAAAAAAGAAGAAGAAGAAGAAAAACATAAGTAGAATTCTGGTAATTCTAGTTTAAAAAAATGCAATTACTTTTAGCTGTCGAAGACTCCATCCACCATGGTTGCTTAGTGATATCATGTAAGGCCATCTGCTATTAAATCCTTTTCTGGACAGGTGCTTGCAGAGCACACCGCCACAATGCAAGGGTCCATTCCACCTGTTTTCTAATGTGCTACAGGGTATATGGTCATAAGTACTTACTATACAGAAAAAAAGTAATGTTTATAGAATCTATTTTAAATAACATGTATGATATTAGTAGCTAGACTATTCTTAATTGTTGAAATTGATAAGGCACTTTTATTTGCACCTTTCTTTAATTTAAGACTTGTATATTTACCTAGTGATGTGTTGCATGTGCAAAAAGAAATACAAATGAAAACCAGAGTCACGGAGGCTACATGTTGGATGCTCCTACAGCGCTGTGTGTGAGTGGGTCGGGTTTAAGACGGACGCTGGGTAAAGGCTGACAGAGAGGCATAAAGAGTCGGATTGCCGTTTTCGGATTGGTACTGTGTTTCAGCACTTGTGGTCTATGGGAAGTGTAGATGGGGTGGAATCTGATCAGCTTGTCCTCTTTTGGACATTTTGAGATTTTGAACCCTTGTTCTGCTCTGCAATCACTGCCAACACTCTCCCTCCATCCGCAGAACCACATCTTGCTCTGGAGATGCTCTAAAGAGGGTTTGTGTTGAAACAACTCCCACTTTATCTATAAATTGAAAATAGTATTTTTCTACAGGGATAAGTACCTGCTTAACTGCATGTTCAGATGCTTCATTTCGTTTCAGTTTAACTGTCCATTTAAGGACAAATGTAAAGCACATTCTTTAAAATCAACAAAAAGTCAGGCACAGGGTTTGAACATTTTAGAACTTCAGAATCGCTGTACTAGCCAATGGTTCCATCTAGTGGTGGGGAACCCACAGTGTTTTTCAGTATCTAACTAGATTTTAACCCGAGTTACAGTACAGGTTTGCACGGATGAGGGGTGCAAAATGCAAGATACTTGTCCAGTTCTGAGTCATCTTGTTTTTTTCTGGATAGCTATGTAAGAGATTTCTGTACAGCTTTTTATTAAAACAGCCTCTCTGGAAAGACCTTTGCCCAGCAGCTGCAACAGGATCGAAAAAAAGAATTTTTAAAAATTCAAAAAAATAGAGCGAGAGAATGAAATATTCAAAGCCTTGTCTGGTAGTAAAAGTTCTATTTTTGTAATATGTACAGTGCATAAGCTGATGAAAGAGGCAGAGGGAGAGAAAGGAAGTGATTATAGAGCACTTATCCCTGCAATAATTAGAATTGTGGTTTTTTTTTATGTTTTGTTGGGAAACAAGACAATGTTAGTATTACTGCTATTTTTGTTTTTTTCCGAATTCCTACCTGTTGTGTGTTGAGTGAATCTGAACCCTTTGAACGTGCCATAGAGGTTTCTCCTACAAGTCCACGAAAGATGGTGATGTAACATTCCAGTTCAATTATGAGGTGACTATTAAAATATACCACTCTGATAAAACATTCAACCAATAATTACGCCAAACAGCTCTTTTAACTCGGTGACACCAAATCAATACTGTAGTCTATTGAAGACGTTTAGTCTCATTTCATAATGCAAGTCCTATTTTCCTCAGGGAAGAGTTGTCCGTCTAACTCTGTTTGACACAATTGTCATTCGTTTGCATGAGATGATGAAAGAAGGATTATAGTTTTTTTTTTTAATAATTGGGTAATTGCCACTGAGCGGATTTCTCTGGGCTTTACTCTAAATACAAGAATTAATATTTCAGACCCAGTTTAATTTCCGTTCCCCAACCATTAGTGTCCTCCTTCATTACTTCCTACACCTATATTTGAGTGTTCTCGATATGTGTTGTAGCTCCAGTTACGTTACCAGGGTCAACCTGGCATGTTAGCATGATATTATACACTATAGCCTGTAAGCGAATTACCATGAATGACATATTTCACTAGCCATGGTTTGTAATTCAGTGCAATGTATCTGATTGGTGTTGCTGGCCAAATGACTAAAAGAAGTCCTAACTGCATAAGAACATTTGTCAAACTGTGAATGACAATCGGACGGAACTTTTTCTTCAATATTATGAATTGGCAGTGTATAGATTTCAATACAAATGCTCAGGGAGAACGCTGAAATGGAAGTAGTGGGGTAGACCATTTCTGTAGCACAACGTTTGCTCTTGTCGACGTTTGATTTCAGCTATTACATGCACTTCTCTGGTCAGTGTGTCTAAGATAGCTCATCTCATAGAAAAAAAAAAGAAATGGAGAATTGCAGTACAGATGCAGCAAATGAAACGATACTTCCTTACTCGCTTTGTCCATACTTAACACAGCCCTACAAACATTATAAAACCACAAGCTCTTATTTCTCCGTGAAAAAAATCATCTGCATGATTGACATGAAAAATATAAAGTTTGTATACATACAAGTTATTTTGATTTATTAAATAGTGTAATTTAATAGCAGGTCATTAACATTAGGATAATTTTGCCTATTCCAGCAGCACAGTATCCGAGATCGTACACAAACAAATCAACAAACAAAAATCGTTTAAGCAATGAGCTACAGTGTCCGCCTTTTTGGTCCAGTTTACCTTTTATCTGGATGGGGATTGTTCTAATTGTCACTCATATTGTATAAATCTATGTGCCAAATACCTCTTCTACAATTTGCTCTTCTAGCAGATTCTGCCCATGAGCCAGGAATTTGTAGTGCGTTACTAATACGGGTTTCTACAAGGTAGCCACTGCTATGGAGTTCCCTCTGAACAAGCTTTGATACAGAAGACTGTTGTAATTCTTTTTTTAGTCCACTTTATCCATATTGTGTCCAAAAGTCAGTTACAATACCCAGCTGCATCATCAGAAGTGTAATGAAGTTATGTTCTACCGCAGCAAAAATCATTTTTGTCAGTCTAGTTTGTATTAGGTATTAAAAGCAATACAGGCTGTAAAGTAGAACTTTGGACAAATTTATTTTTTCAATCAAAGCAAAGGTACTAAATCATCTCTGGATTTGTGGTATTCACGTGCTGATGTACAGACAATGACTCTTGTTGTTAGTAAAAGATCCAATGGTTCATAAATTGTTTAGTATGTATCCTTAATCTGTGGTTTCCACCCTCTGTGTTGATTCTTGTAAAAAGCAATATGATGCATCTGAGCTTGCGTGTGCATGCGTGAGTGAGTGTGTTTAAGTCCAACCCCAGACAAGGCTTTAATACGGTAGAAAAGGAGCAGCAGGGTCAACTGGTGAAGTATATGGTATATGGATATCTTAGTTTTCCCAGGTTTTATACAGTTTTAGTAGCACTGAGCTCGAACCCATCGATGAGGCTGCACAAGCATGACACAGTGCACCTCACATTTCATTTTATTCATGACTACATTATGCAAATCTGACATCAAAGGGCCTATGCAGTCACAAATAGCACGGACTTGAGTTTACGGTGTACCACCTTGCTAACTCTGTAATCCTCAGCAAAGGAACCTGGACTGCCAAAGCCATTTAATGACATTCGAAAGGTTCTGACAAATGGAATTAATGTGACGTCATGCTTGCGAGGCCATGTTGATTTGAAGGTGAAAGTGTTACTAAGATGACCGTACCGATCATTTTCATTGCATTTTTGAAATATTGTTGTTATTTTTTTTTCGTTTTGCCCCAAAAGCACAGCTGATACAGTTATTAAAGTGAAATATGTTTTAGGATACAGAACAAAAAGACAAAAAAACAAGACAAACAAACAAACAAAAAAAAACTTTAGCCATAATCGAATGTCAAGCAATAATATATATGGTATATTATTCATCTTTGTGCATAGGATTTCGACATCTGCATGTAAATACACTTCTTATTTATCACATTTTGTTCCGTTTTGGTTTTTTTTTTTTCCTAATTCTCTCTCTCTCACTCTCCGATTTTTTTTTTCGTGTGTGTATATTTGACTGGTTCTGTTCCCAGGTGGAGAACTAAGAACTTCATATGGCCTGTAAACTGTACAGCTTAATTTCACTCTCTTTCTCTCTCCCGTCACCTTTCTGCTTTTAATTCACGATATTTAATGTTATTATTGATCACATGTATAAAGGTAACTTTGTAACTTCTGTCTGTATAGGTAAGAAGAAAATACTGCTATTAAGACCTACTCAGTGCAAATATTTATCTGTTTATTGAATACATAATGCTGTACAGTATCTCTGTTTTTAGTAGACTTCTCTCTTTTAGACTTAGTTTGATAGCGGTAGGGTGTGCTGACATTAATTTTGTGTTAAACTGATGTGTGGTGCTAGGTAAGTTACTTTTGTGAACAAAAATTCTTGATTCATAGACTAGGCCACTCGATTAGTCCGCTCATTTCACGAGTATTGATGCATTATTGATATTAGGACTCAATAAATGATAAGGATAATGATAAAGATAAAGATAGTGGTAAAATTATTTTAAATACCCAGCAAGTACCTGTATCAGTGTGCTAGTCTTGGGATGCGCCTCTCGTTTCCTTTTCTCTTTAAGATTAGAAGTAAAAGCACTATCATCTAATTAAGATGCTATTACCCATCGCATTTCTGATTCGTCACGATAAGGATAAGATTGTTCGGCTAAAGAAAAGACAGTATTCCATTGATCTTTTTGATCGTGAGAACCACTGGCTGGAGTTGTTCAATTCTGCAAATACAATGCCTACCGGTACTTTTCTGAGTATCCTTACGCTGGAAAGGATGTTAGAGTATACAGGATTATCTAACGATTGGACATTTAAGCCTCATTTTGGTTTCTTTCCTTTTGATTTAACCTGCACGGCACTATCGGAAGATCAGCTTCACACATTTATTTTTCTGAACTAAAGTCACTGTCATAAGGACTTAGCACACACCCATACACAAACACCGTCACATACGCGCGCACACAAACACACACACACACACACACACTGTGGTTAAGTGTTAAATGTACAAGAAATTGAAGTTGCCAGTTGTAGGTTCATTCTACTAAAACGTCTCATTTTTCTCTCTGTAGCAAGTATGAAGACTGTACTCGCAATAATACACAACAAACTACACTGAGTGCCTCTCAGTGGTCCAGGATGCAGAAATAATTTAGCTGTTGCTATTGTTTTCACCCGTCAACCGTGTACTCAAATGATAACGTATTTGCACATGTAGGTGACTTCTATCTTGTGTTTCCAACTTTATTTTTTTCATGGAGTGTCTTTTGTATGTAACTGATATTTTTCTTGTTTGTTTCGGACTGTGTAAACATTTTCCTGCCTCTCGTAGTGTCCTGTACGTTTCATTTGACAAAGTTTTCTGGCCATGCACAGTCACAGTTTTGGTTTTTTTTCAGTTGTTTTTTTTTGACACCTCCTCCCCCTTCTGCTGAATAGCTGACATTGTTGTACTAGAGATAAGACATACACTCTGGTTTAAATCAGTTAAAGCCTGATTGTAATCATGAATGATGAAGTGTCTTATTGCAGACCCAGGTCTGGATGTTTGTAAAAGAAAAAAAAAGGATAGATATCAGACAATCCACTCTGTGTTTCCCCTTGTTTTACGATGGTTCTGATTTATGTTAATTATTACAAACAAATGACTAATGCATTGTATTTTAAGTATTCATATGTGTATGTAAAATATGCATAATACACATTTGGATTTCTTTCCTGTTGTCTGTTAAATGTGAGCTCCAGGGGAGGGCGCAGGGGTGGGGGTGGGTTTTACTCCACACATTGGCAGCATTAAACTGTAGGGGGGAAAATGCAGAGGCCGGTTTGTGGTTGTCACAAATTTTTACGTCACACGTTTGCTACTGATCTTTAAATGGGGACAGATGATCATGTACCTTTTTATCCAGCTCTTTTGAACTCTCTTTAGGAGGTAGTATCTTCACAATAGTAGTTTTGCTCCTTCTCTTCGTCTGATTCTTAAATATGGAAATAAGTATTTTGATTCATTTTGTAAATACAGCTGTAAAGAAAATAAGAAATTTAATGTTGTCTTTTAAATACTTTTCATTCTAATATGAATGTTGTTATATTGTACTTAGAAACTGTACCTTTAATATTACCTTTATTAAAAGTGCATTGGACACATCGATTTTAGATGTGCTTTATGTGCTGTTATCCCATAATAAAATTTACCGCTTGTAATGGGCTCTTATTTACTGTGTGTCCTACTTCCTTCCAAAATAGAAATAGAAATAAATGTCTACTCCTGAGATCAACCTAATTACACTGACAGATTTGTACAGTTGCAGGTAGAAAGTGTTTTGGGACACTCATGGCCGACTGCAAATGGTGATTTAACGTGTTTAATAAGCTAAGACAGGATGCCCAGTGATGTCCCTATGGGGTCTGATGCTTACTGACTGACTCTCATTGTTGAAATGCAGGTCACTTTTGTACCCTCCCATGGCTACAAACACAAGACCAACAGAAATGGATGAAGGAATGAATGAAAACAGAAATACATTCCTGGAACACCAATAGTCTCATAATGGGTCAAATAACAATACTAACAGAAGTCAAGAGTTTTTTCTGGCTTTAGAATTATCTGGCTGTGTTAGCAGCCTCAATTAGTTACGTTTGTTCCAGGTCAGGATACAGTCATCAAGTCACAGCACGTGAACAATAAGTGCACCGGAACACAGTAAAATATTTTGATGGGTTGATCGTTGTTTTTACAGGTATCACTTTGTAAAGTTGCATTTGTTCACTAATGAAACAGTAGCCAGATCAGAAGCTGTAATGCTAGCACTATTAGCATGTATGATTACTGTACTGTTTAAATAAGGTAACCAGATAAACAATTATTGAATAGTAGTAGTAGCAGCAATACTTATTTTTAAGTATTAATATAATTAGTAGTAATACTAGCAATAGTGTGATACAAGAATTGTGGATTGATGAAGATGGTTGATAAAATCTGCAACAAAAGGCAGACAAGTGAGCTGAATTATTAATTTGCCAACCAAGAGTTTACACATATTTAGAGTATTTACCTAGCTGTTTTAATGTTTAAATTTAATTACCATAATGTCTGTTTAGGGAATTGCTCTGCCTTGGACCACTCTATATCTACAGTAGATATAGAGGACAGCTAAGAAGATCATTGGGGTCTCTCTCCCCTCTGTCACAAATCATCGTGCTGCCTCCCCAAGGACAACTGTGCATTACCCCCACACAGACCCCTCCCACACCCTCTTACCATCTGGCAAAAGGGCCTGTAGCATAAGGGCCTTCAGTGCCAGGATGGGAAACAGTTTCTTCCCCCAGCCCACAAAATTTCTAAATCAGAACTAAAACTGTACTTCACATGCAAGCACACATCAAAATTTAACTACTGTGTTCTCCTAAACACAAATACATAAACACACTAACACTAGGGCAGATGGTCTTCTGGTGGTTGGGGAGTTGTCCTAGCGACTAGAAGGTCATAGGTTTTAATCCCAAACTGCTAAGGGCACCATAGGGGTACCCTCGAGCAAGATACCATCCACACACACTGCTCCCTGGGTGCTGTGTTCCTGGCTGCCCACCACTTCACTTGGTGAATGGATTAAATGCAGAGAACAAAAGTGTGCTGTGCTGTGTTTACAGATGATAAATGGATATTTTATAATAAATCACAATACAATAAATATAGTAGTTGCCATAACAGTGTATTCATTTCCATTAATACCCTTACTGTTTTTGCCAGCTCCCCTTTATGCTGCCCTGTATTTTAAAATCTTGCCTTCAGAGCGTCAACACTTACCACATATAAGTTAGCCACAAATACTTTGTATAACCCAAATTTGAGGTTTACATACTATTACTTTCTGTTCTGTTTACAACATAATAATAATAATAATAATAATAATAATAATAATAATAATAATAATAA
>JBBPDC010000129.1:9001212-9057428 GCA_037974485.1 Hemigrammopetersius urotaenia | reverse complement strand
CCACTGGGAAGAGACCTCGGGGAAGACCTAGAGCACGCTGGAGAGACTATGTCTCTCGGCTGGCCTGGGAACGCCTCTGGATCCCCCTGGAATAGCTGGACAAAGTGGCTGGGGAGAGGGAAGTCTGGGTTTCCCTGCTTAGGCTGTTGCCCCCGCGACCGAAGCGGAAGAAAATGGATGGATGGATAAAATCCTTTTCTAAAACTATTGATGCTAATTGTAATAAGGATATGCTAATTACATTTACCATCAGTTAATTGGATGAAAATGCAAGTGAGTGTTGTTTCTGTCTAGACTTGGTGGGCCTGATAGATATGAGGTTTGACACTATTTGTACTGTCCTCCTTTATGTTTACAGCCTTTCGAGATAATCTGTCATAGATTGCGTTTGATAATGTGCGTAAAACAGGCACATCTTACACAACCCCTTTTTCCAGCAAACATCTTTCTACCCCTCCCTGATAACCCAGCCCTGTACATGATGTTATCAGCACTAATAGACCACTCCTTTAATTCACTAGCTCCAGAAATAACATGTAGAAACAACATTTTCCATTTTATTTCCCTAAACCACACAACCTCTCAGACTTACAATGAGGTTGGTCGGTCAGTCATTTGTTAACATTACTAGGGCAGGGCTGCTGCTTTAGGGGTGTCAGAAACCCATCACAATAGTAGTTAGTGTAGAATGTGCTGTTCATCACTGTCAGATCAGCATCTATCCTCTAGTAACATTCTATATAAAGGAGATGCTGTTGGTGATTTCAGTGACTTCACAGGGATATAATTAAGTTAGAAATTCTCTCATTACCTCATACAAAAAAGCTTTGAGTATCAGCTGACTATTTTTCCTCTCTAACTGTTTCTTCAATTCTCTCTCTCTCTCTCTCTCTCTCTCTCTCTTTCTCTTTCTCTCTCGTACACATGCACATCACAGCAGACAGGAGGGGGTAAAAGAGCAAAGCAGGGTAGTGCTATGACCAGACCAGCACAAAGGAGCCAGCAGTCTGCAACAGTTCCTGGTCAAAATCCAAAGAAAAAGAAGAGAAAAGGGAAAAGGACAAAAAATCTGCAAAAAGTGACGACGTAACATACAGAGAATGTGCAAACGTAAACGAATGGTGAGAAGTAGGATGGGCTGAATGTGGAGGTAGGAACTTGACAGGTGAGAGGGATTGCTGGTTTGACTAATCAGTGAAAGATCTTACCATTTGAGTATGAGCAGCTGTCATAAGTTGGACTTAAGTAGTTTCTTGAAAACTTGCGTAAGTACAACACACCTTAAATGATATTTGAAATTTCTGATTTTTTTAGGCACTTATTGTTTTGAAGGACCTATATGTTCAAGAAAGTGAAATGTACTTGTTACTTTGCTGTTCACTGTTTTAAGGTAGAAGCCTTACCATATTGATGACTATGTTCTTTTTATTTGTAAAGTATTAATAAACAAAATCTCAAAATAATCTTGTAGTTATTTTTATTTTTTAGTAAGAAATGTGTACTTTGTAGTGTTGACTTGCTGACTTCATGTTGCAGTATTTATCTTCAGCACTGACCTGATAGGTGTTAGCTGGCATTTTGAGGGCCTGCCTGATGTGCTCGCATTCTAATGGCCAGATTGGAAACCCATCAGATTAGAGACATCATACATATATATATATATATATATATATTTTTTTTTTTTCTTTTGTGCTTTGCTTCTTGCTTTTTTTTTGCCTTTGTATGGTAATAACATGACCAGACTTTACCTAAACTGTTCTTGCTAATGGTATTGCATGTTAGAGCCACATTTTCAATATTTTTTCTCTGGCAAAAGTTTAACTCGGCACTGAAAATTACAGTTTAGGTCAGAACTGTACCCACCCAATGGTCACTCATAGAAGGGAGTGAAAGAGGTGTGGCAAAATGGTGCTTGGTGCAGTACAATGTGGAGAAGGCAGGACTAGCTCAGCTGGGAGGGAATACGGCTACTGGCAGGGGCCCTGGTATTTAACCACCACACCCATCTCACTTCTCATAGCTGGGACTCTTCTGTGCATCATCGTCAGGCTGCTCACTTAGGTAAGTTTATAACCATAACTACAGAAAGCTACAGGAGTTAAAGAGAGTGTAGAGGAGTGGAAAAAAATGATTTTCGAAACTTGATGCCATTCATTCATGTGCTTGGAAAAATGCAGAAACAGTGCAGTTATTTGTAGAGAACATTTGCTTCCATATCTGCGTGATGGCTAGATGAATGGTTCTTTTGTAAGTTTTTGCTCAGTGGCTGTCAGCAGGCTGTAGAGATAGCAAGTATTATTCCTCACATACCTCAGAGAATTTTCCCCAGCATGCTCCCCCCTCCTCCCATGGGTGTGGCTCTTTTGAGATTAACTTTTATTGGTCACATACACAACCAAATACCCCTGAGTTCTGCTAACGAGGGTCTTTTGTTTGCCTAAGATGTGAATGGATGTCTCTGTCCTAGAGGAGAGTAATCCATCTGCATTTCTTGATTTTTTATTTTTTTATATTTGTTTTGTTTCTATGTTACCAAGGCTGTTGAGGTGGATGACTGAGAGTTTGGTTTAGGGAACAGTGAGCAGGAAGTCTCAAGCCTGGCTGTATCACACATCCCCAAATAAATCACAGCTGGAACTTGTCTCAGTGTAAAAAGATGATAAAGGACATTGTTTTTCTATTTATTTTGTGTGATGATATGCTGTTAACGGACTAAAAGCACCCACAAGTGACTCACCATCGCCCTCTTTATGAAGCCCTAGGATACTATGGTTTGTGGGAAAGGAACATAAGATTGCAGGGCATTTGTCTCCATGAGCTAACATAACCTTTGCCTATTTCAACTCGATTACGTAACTGCCTCTGACTCAGGCAGCATGGGCTTCTTAAAGGCCCCAGCTAGGCCTCACGTCCCAGTGAGCCATTTTAGAGAAGTGAATTGTAAACCTTTAACTGAACTGTGAGGTATGACTGATTAACACGTGCATTAAACTGTGCAATTATCCCTTACAGGAGGTCAAAGATGGCACTGGTGTCTGAATTTCTAGGTCAAATCACATTTAGTTTTGGGGTAAGTATCCTCAAAGAGGATGATTTGTGAGAACTTACATTATGTTGGTAATAGTAATCCAACAATAGTATGCAGAAGTTTGAGCATCCATGGTCAAATGAAAAGTAAAAATAAGTACACATACAAGAACACACTTCTGTGTACTTTAAGGCACAATTTAACATACTGGAGAGAAATGACAACATAAAATATGCACCAAAAGTTATAGCATGTTATGTTATGCTTTATTTTTCCCAATACTTCAGACTTGACTCATAAACATAAATCAAGCACTAAAAATAATAGATAAATGCCATCTCTCTTGAAAATGTGGACTTCTTTTTACTTAGCATATCAACAAGATGTCATTTGACTGCAAGTGTTTAACATTTTACAAAAGATTGTGTGCATGGTATCTTATTAATTATGTCACCCTCCTATCATATATAGTCCAGTGAGCCCAGCTACCCCACTGTGGTTCCCGCACCTGATTTCGACCCTGATAAAGATGCTGCCAGAATAGAGACCGGTATCAAAACAAAAGGTATGAGAAGGTTAAGATGCCCGCAATGAAAAAGCTGCAAACCACTTGAACTCAAGGTTCTTAGGCATACTTGCAATATTGAGCAGCTTAAGTAAAGACCTTCAGTAAAAAAAAAAAGAGATTGTGTGCTTTCAATTCTGAGCAAATGTTGGCCAGAATCAACACTGCCTGTGAGTCATCATCCTGTCTGGAAGCTTTTAGCTCGTGCATGGAAATTTCTGGGTGAGGCTTTTGTGGCTGCAGCCTGCAACCCACTGCCTACATGCTTGTTACTTGTTCCACTCTACCAGCCTACAACTACAGCAGTTTACATTGCATTTACAAAATATCGATTCATTTAACAGTTAAGCAGCCTGATTGTTATTTTTGAGTATGTCAGGAGTTTTAATCAGAATAGTATGAAAATATAAAGTACAATAACATACAATATATAAATACTTTAGGTGTGGATGAACAAACCATCATTCAGATCCTCACCAGACGGACTTATGCCCAAAGACGAGAAATTGCCTTTGCATATGAGCGGAGAGCAAAGAAGGTTAGAATTTTTGGGGGGCGAGGTTCATTGCTAAATGTTTGTTTACAATAAAAAACAATTTTATTGATAATAATGAAGCTAAATCATTATCTTTCTTCCACAGGACATGATTTCTGCCCTGAAGGGCGCACTGTCTGGGTCCCTGGAGACAGTCATTCTGGGACTGATGAAGAGCACTGCCCAATACGATGCCTCCGAGATCAAAGCCGCTATAAAGGTAAGATTGCCCCAACACCAGAACAAGATAGTCATTTTCCAGTTAGTTTGACTGGATTAAAGTGCACACATCAACCCCTCCTTAAATGTGTCTATGCAGGGTTTGGGAACAGATGAGGAAAGCCTGATCGACATCCTCTGCTCTCGAAGCAATGAAGAGTTGCTGGAGATTAAGAAAGTCTACAAAGAATGTAAGCTGGAGAATCTTTAACATAGCTGTGAGAAGTCCTGCTAATAGGTCTCAACTGGTCAAAGATAAGCATTTCTTGATTTTCTCTGCAGTGTTCAAGAAGGACCTGGAGAAGGATGTGGCTGGAGACACCTCTGGAGACTTTGCCAAGCTGCTGCTGGCCCTAGTGGAGGTGATGGAAGATTATTAAAACTTTTCAGTTAAAAATGATTCCAATTTAAAGCTGAAACAAGTGCATTTTGAATTGCAGTAGTTTGTAGTAGTTAAATAGTTAAATTATGACTGTACCAATTTGTCAACAGGCCAAGAGAGCTGATCCAAGCAGTGTTGTTGACTATGAGAAAATTGATGAAGATGCCAGAGTAAGTCATGAAATGTCACTGTAGTTTTGTTTTCATAAAGTGTCATACAGTGTCTTTCTCATTAATAATAAATTACCTCATAGTATGTCTGTGCTTTTTTTAAATATATCTTTTATTAGAAAAAAAATATATATATAAGGGCCCTCATAAGTAAAGAGCTAAAATAATGAGCCCTGTTAAGGAGAAAAAATGCAAAGTCACATGGCCAAAGCAAAAACTATGTATTAAGTCACTATATTCTTTCACAAACAGCCTAAAGCAACTTCTGAATAAGGGCAATGTAATCAGGACAGATCTGCATTCTCTGCCTCTAGCTTTATCGTTAAAGGGAAATGGGGCATAGCATTTTTTACTTTATAGAGTTCACCGGTCCTCCTAGATCTCAACAAGATGCATGAGAACCCAGTTAACCTCTACTGTCCTCCAAACAGGCACTATATGAAGCTGGAGTGAAACGGAAAGGCACTGATGTCAAAACCTGGATCGCCATAATGTCAGAGAGAAGCGTCCCCCATCTGCAGAAAGGTCCTTCATTTATACCAGTTTTATGCATCCGACAGCAGATGCTTAATTGCTTGCATCCTGTTTTTTTAACAATAATGTCCATTTCTCTCTAGTATTTGATAGATACAAGAGCTACAGTCCATATGACATGCAGGAGAGCATCAGGAAGGAGGTGAAAGGAGACCTGGAGAAGTCCTTCCTGACTTTGGGTTAGGCTCTTTCAGTAACTACTGTTCAGACAGCTAGTGTGTACAACCAAAGATATAAAAGTGTCAATTCATCCGTAAATCTGGAGTTGTTTTAAATCATAACTATAAAAAAATGTAGTGTATTGTTGACTTTGTGTGTGTTACTGTAAACGGGTTTTCCCAAACACATTTGTACCTTCAGTGTCTTTTAGGACTTATTTGAAAATATGCCAGAGTAATCATTATGAAAGAATATGGAGCTTTACACTCATTACTAACCTTTCACAGATATTGGGAAATATATTAGACAGAAATATAATTTAGACAGAAATATATTTTTGAAAATGTTTTCTTTTCAAAGAAATACATTTTTAGTTCAAAATATTCTGCCTGAATACTGAAAGTCTCCAAACTGTTTCCTTGCAGTCCAGTGCTTTGAAAACAAACAGCTGTACTTTGCCAACAGACTCAATGACGCCATGAAGGTAAATGCATTGCATTCTTCTTTTTCTTTGAAAAACTTCCACTCATTTTCTTATGAGTTCGAAAGAAAACGTTGAAAAGTTCACCTCTCTGTGATCTAGCTGCTGACATGGCAGAAGATTTTCGGTAAGGTTGCATCAGGCAGCACGGGAGTCTTTAATGTGTCTTTGTGTGTGTGTGTGTGTGTGTATTGTGCGTGCGTGCGTGCATGTTTATTGCGTGTGCGTATGTGTTGCAGAGTAAAGGAGCGAAGGAGAAAGTGGTGACCAGGATCATGATCTCCCGCTGTGAGGTGGACCTTAAAAAGATCAGGTCTGAGTTCAAGGACCAGTTTGGGAAGTCTCTGCACCAGACCATCGCTGTAAGTGTCACTCAAACACACACAGCTTCATTCATTTAAATCTACTTCCATTTCTTTACCAAGTTGACATTTCCAAAAACTCAGAAAAATAATCCGTACATAGATATTTTACAGTGGTCTTCTAATTAAACCTCCAAGCTCTAGTTTTAAATCTAGTCTTCACACTGAAGGATCTGCAGCATGACCGGGAGCACACCAGCGAGTCTGTCTGATCATGTTTTGTGCTATGTCTCGGCAGGAACACACCAAAGGAGACTACCAGACGGCCCTGCTGGGTCTGTGCGGGGGAGATGACTAAAGTGGGCCGGGTCACTCTCTGGCTCCAGCAGCCTCATATGCCGTGAGCCTCAGGGGTGAAGCCCTGGTCTCCAAACTGTCTCTGCAACTGGACAAACAGTATCTTGCAGTGTTCTGTCAAGATATCCTGCAGATCATATCTCACCACGCTATTATGTGCATTTTTTTGTATTTGTGAAGTAATGACATTGTAATGCTCAGATAAGCGATATGCTTATCTAAACTAGCAATGATGCAGAAAGTCGTGAATAAAAGGACAACACTATTAACTTTTCAGTTTCAGTTACACATTTTTCCGTGCTTCTCCGTATTTTTTGATTAGTTTTTATTTACTGCAGTGTTGAATAAGACAGCTGCAGAAAGGTTGCAGTTCCTAAGCTTGTCCAGTAGAGAGCAGTAGAGCCTCATAGAGCTTTGCTTCTAAGCCTCACGATTCAGCCTGCTGCCTGCTTAGGCTTCACATATATCTATGAGGCTTCACTTTGATGTTCAGAGCTGCCTTTTTATTTTTTAATAAACAGTCCGAAAATATTTGATCTCAAATATGATTTGCATATTTTATCCCCTCATTTCGAAAAGAGTAAAAGCAAAAAAAAAAAAGTTAACTCAGATGAAATATTTTCTTGCTGCTTTGGTTTTTGGGCTCATCATGAAATATAAATATGCACTGCTCATATGTAGAGCCAAATAAAGGCTTTGATTAGAGATACTTGCCATCCTTGATTTGTTACTTTAGGAAACCAGGCATCATATTCATTCCAAAACCATTTACATAATAATCGCATAAGGCTTCATCTCCCCACATTATGTGCCAGTGAGCGAAAGTCTATTTGGATGTGAATATCCTTCCCAGACATGTTTTATGGGCGCAATAAAAAGTGTTTTCATGCCGCCTTCCTTTTCAAGCGACGTGGCTTTATTTAGATGTTTTAATCATTAGTGTGTTTTGCTGTGTTTGTTTGGTGCTAATTTTTTAATTAAAAATGTTAATTTAACCTCCAGCTAAGATGATTAGCATAGCAGAAAGGGGCTCCTATACTGGAGCTTTGTGCTGTTTAGTTTGTGGTCTCTGAGGGTGAGAACCGCCAAAGCGTTGACAATGCATTTCTGATAGAGGAGAAGCACAAGCAGCCCCAGCAGGGCCCGTGCTCTCCGTGGGGTAAGTGTGTGTGTGTGTGTGTGTGTGTGTGTGAAGAACTCCAGAGAAAGTAAGTAGACATGGTGAAAATGATTCTAGTCTTTTACTGATGAGGCCTTGTTATTGCCACTGACCTTCAGCACACTAAAGACCCCAGTTAACCTGTACTGCCCTCTACTTAGGCACTATATGAAGCTGGATTGAAACATCTATGTTGTAGTGAGATATTCTTAAATTATAATGCAGGTAAAAATGAATAAATATCGATATCATTCAATTCCTTGACTTGTTATTCTAATACCTGATCAAAATACTGTGAGCACTTCAAAGGTCACATATTGCAGCCACTGTTGAGAGAAAGTGGATTTCCAAATGTACTGAACTTATTCTGTGTGGCTGGAGTAGGAATTCCTTCAAAAGTTTATAAGCCAGCAAATTTATTGTCATTTTGTAATAATATTGATGAGAACATTACCCCTTTGTGCTGTTTTATGTTTATTGCCAATAAAAGATAAAATATAGTGTAACGGAGAGTAAAACAGTATTTTGCAAAAGCAGGGAGTAGATTTACGCCGAGCCACGCTGACAGATTAATCTCTGCATCATAAAGACGAGAGTACCTCCCATATTTTTTCCTTTTTATGTGGATGTACAACATGCTGTTGAGCTCAAGGCCGGCCCACAGGGACCTCCGACAAAACCTGACGGGAACTCTCTCCCAGATTGAAGCCGTGCAATTTGTCATCGCAAACACTGACACTCAATCATTCAGATAGGACCTTAGCCTCATGAATGTCAAACGCAGAATGAGCCCCAGCACTGGCGGGATGCAAAAGCACACACGTGTAGAGAAACGAGTGGCATTTTCAAATGGCAGATGGTCAAAGAAATCATCGCTGGTAATTCCTCTTTAATTTATCATTCTATTTATAGTTTATAATTTTATTTCGGCACACACAGTATTTTAAATAGTACAATAACACTACATAAATAAATTGCACTAATTTATTTATTTTACTACTTTTTCCACTTCTTATTGTAAATTGTACTGTGACAGTAGTATAACAGTATGCAGTGGTAAGTGTCTGTGAGGATTCTCTTCCAGTGGAAGAGAGGAAACTCATGAGAAAAAGGTGTTCACTTTCATGTTCCAGTACAGTAAAGTGTGACTTGAATCACCTCCTACACTCCAACAACCGTGAGCATATAGAGCAGCCAGACTACATCAGTACAGCGGCTTTCCGGGAAGGCTCCTATATTGTATCCCAGACAGGACTGACAGATTCTTTCTCATTTTCTAACTTGGTGTACTCCATCGATGCCTGTGGCAAGCCAAAATCCATGTGTCTGTATAGCATGGTGTGTTTAATTATAGAATAGGTCTCAGTGATAGTGGCACGTGCTTGTGTTTGTTCCAGCCTGCAGCCACGTGGATGTGCTTTGGGAACGAAGAGGCCTATAGGCTTGGCTGGAGGAAGTAACTAGGCTAACTCCTGCAGAATGCTGAGGCTCAGAGGATGCCAGTGCGATTAATATTTTCTTAATTATGATTATTTCATATATTTCTCACTGAGGTCTCTGTGCTGCAGAGTAGTAGGTAGTGTATAACGGCAAATATGCCCCCCCCTCCCCTCTAGGCATTCATATGGGCTCTGGTGAAGGACAGCTCTTCTGAGAGCATCTCTCTCTCCCCCTTTTCTTTCACTTTCTCTCTCTGGCTAAGGCAGAGGGAGCTGTAGCCTTTGGTGTTGTCAGGACCGCTTCCTTTTATGAGGCTCAAACTGAGACAACAGAGGCAGCTCTCATCAAGCTTCCACTCTGTTGCCTTTGTAGGGGCATGATGGGAACAGCATGAAAAACATGATAGAAAGCCCCTGTCTTCTGCTCCTCACACCCTCGCTCCCTCCTGCTCTCTGAGATTACTCATTTTCTACAGATGTGCAGCACATATTACTATATAACTTTCCTTACTCCAAACTACCATTTGTGTCAGTAGAGTTTACTCAACTGTGTTATTTATTTATAACATTTATATACAGCATTTCTGTACATTTTGTTCTACAGATTTTGATTCAGATTTTACTTAGACTTTATATTTCACATTGTTCTTACCTTGTATCTCTGTCTTGCTGTCATTACATCCGCTGGGACCACTAAAGTTTCTGATTCTGAAAAAAATGTAAACTTTAAAAAAAGCTGCATATAATGTGTGTGTGTGTATTTATGGCTTATTTTGCAGATGAGATGTTCCTCAATAAAACATACAATATAAATGTCCAAAAGCTACGTTTCCTACTAAGACGTAGATCAGTAGCTGCTTAAGGCCTGTCTGCTCTGAGGGCACAGCTTATCACCATTCTCCCTCTTTTCCCCTGAGGTCAATCCTGCTCTCATCCACTGTCCAGTTCCTGAACCCCAGAACACTGATGAAACAATAATAAGGACAATAACAGTTTCCTCTGCCTGTATAGCCAGAGGCAGTATTCCTTTCCTTACAAAGTAAGCAAGGATATATTTGTCAAGCTTTCAGACCAAACTGATAAACATGATATCTTTCACTCTCCAGTCAGTAAACTCCACATATGGAACTAAGATGTTAGAAAATGTTGTATTTGTGATATATTTGGGGTTGTTTTTTTACATGGATTTTATTACATTTTCTGTGGAACATAGAAGAGTGAAATATGGTGTCCCACAAGGCTCTGTTTAAGGATCCTTTATGTAGAGTAGTTTATAAACATAACATTGTCTTTTATCCTTATACTGATGTTATACATGTCAGTTCAGTAAGATTCAGTGACACAACTACACACTGCTGTAGGGCCTGATGAAAAATAAGGATGCAGATTTTATCCTTGACCGCATGTCTAAACATATCCAAAATATCAAACAAGATGCTAGAAATGCAAGATATTAGGAAATACTTTAATAGCCACTTGATTAGACTACTGTAATGTGATTAACGTAGTTGGATGTGTTTAATGTAATTGGATGCCCTGCTGTCTCTCCAGGTTGCCCTAATTACGCTTGAATTTTAGTTTTCACTGGTTTCCTGCTAACTTTCACTTTGGCACTGACGTACATCACCAATCAACTGACTGCCGATGACCTGCTGAGCTGATGCAGGCTCAGTGCAACTGTTATATTGGAATTGTGTTAGACTATGGTGTTTTATCTCTTCAGTGTTCACTTAAAATTCTTGTGTAAAGCACTCTTTATTTTATGTATTTGTACCTAAACGAAAAATGTTATTATATTATAATAATATAATCACAATAAAGAATTACAATATAATATAATATAATATAATGCAATATAATGTTAATTATTTAGTCGCTGTAAAACATTATTCATTTATTTTATATTGACCAAAATGAACAGTTCCGGGTACAATGGTTTCACCACAAACATCCTATGAAAACATTAGGATACGGCCCCTTTCAATTATTTCGAAACATCTTTAACAATATATAACAATGACATTTTATGGAAGTACACTGGGCCTGAAACTGCCCTGAATCATTGCCCGACTGACTCTCATTAAACATAAAAATACAAGTGTAATGAATTGTTCAGTTAATTGGAGAATGGGTTATGGGAGGTGTGCATAATTTCTAGTTGCTGGCAGCAGAAAGATGTGCCACAGACGATTGTTAACTTTTCATGCCTCCATCCTTTAAACTGTGGCCACAAACGACTCGCTGGCACCTCCTCTCTTCCGCCTCCTGCCGGCGTGCTTCCAGGCCGGCAGCAGGACCGCGGCATCCGCGAGGATATGGCGAGAGTCATGGCGCAAAGCCAACGGCGCTAATCATGATTGCCCGTGAAGTGGCTCTAATCATCTGTTCCAGGCTGCTGCCACTCTCAGCTTGTTTGTACAAGCTGCTGGCTCCGTGCATAGTGTGTACATACAAGTTATTTGTAATCGTAATATTCTGAGAACTGGTTAAGACAAACATTACGGGAGGTTGCATATTAATGTGGGCATCTCCATGATGAAACATCGTCGTTCACGAGGAGGCCTCGGCACCAGTGATTTAGCACTGGGTTAATGAGAGATGCTTACCCACTGTTGCAGGAGTCGTTCGGTGTCCAGACCACGTTAACACACTAAAATAAAAATGACAAATATTGCCAACACATGCTCATTTGTTTTGCACTTCACTGCTTTAATGCGGTCAATAGCAATGGAATCATTTTTCATATAAATAATATTGTTAGCAGAAACAATAGCTGTTTTTATAGCATATTTCTATACTACCAGCTGCAGACAGCATATTCACATTCTTCATCTTAATTGACAATTAGCACAGAGCAATATATTGTGCTATGAGGTCATTTTTGTAAATAAAAACTGTTGTAACATTTTTTTCAATGTATTCATTTTTTGTATGGAATTTCACTCAGAACAATAAAAACACCATGAATAAAAACCAATGCAGCCCACAATGCAGACATAACACAATAACCTGCATAACCAATTAGACCGTCCACTTTCAGTGTATAAATTGTGAGGGAGTCATGGGGGCCTGTAGTCACCTCATGCGTATGCATGTCTGAATTTTACCATTTGCCATTGAACCGCTAACCTGTGAGTACGGTGGGATTGGCTGAAAGTGTCTTAAATCCACGATTGTCACGCTACCTTAATCCCATCTCCTGAAGGCAGGCCTGTCTCCTGGTGTCCTTGTGAGGCGGTGCACTGGACTGCTTCAGCCATCTATACACACACACACACACACACACACACACACACACACACACACACACACACACACACACACACAACCTTCATGCAAGAGATGGAAATCGGCCTGCCAGCCACTCAAGCATGAACCAAATGTCAACGGCGAGCCAGGCAGAGGGATAGAGGACCTTGTATTAATTAGTACACTGTCAAACCATTCCGTTTGTATCCGTAAGACAAGCAATTCACAATATATCCTTATCACAGGTGATCCCCTCACTTCTTAATGGGATATTATGAATCATAAAGAGCTTAAGGCACTCATGTAGTGTTTTGTGATTGAGATCATGCTCACAAAAAAGGGTCCAAGTGGAAAATGAGTAGTATGTCTGAAATAATGCAAGCCAAATCTAATCTTACTTGATAACACAAATACTATTGTTTTACAACCAAAATAATGCCTATAATGTACACTCTGTTATTGTTGTTGAACCAAAAATGGTAACTTTGCAGGGAACAATAAAATCATTCTTCATGTACATAAATGCAAATGGACAATTTGGACTGTCTGTATTGGCCTGTTTGTAAAAGACACTTGGTGTTTTTAAACTATGTAAATACAAAATGAAAAAAAGGTGCCATGAGAGGTGTGAGTGTGAAGAACCTCTGTAGAGTCTATAGAACCCCCAGATGATTAAGTTCGTTAATTAAAAAAATCTTTGAATTAATTAAAGGTGCTTTATACCTGAAATGGTTCTTAATACATCTCCCTTACAACAAATAGATCTTTAGGGAACAATAATGGTTCTTCAAACAACTGTTTGTGGCACCTCTTTAAAGAGCAGAGTTAACTAGTTTGATAGGTAGCGGATAGGTTATATATTTTAAACTACTGTGACATTATTGTATAAATGACAGTCAAGCGGGCATCTAATCGTATTCTGCACTCTGTCTATCTATAGATCAACCACGATTTGCAAGGTGAAACCCTGTATTAAAGCTCTGTGCAACAAAATTCCTGAGTGAAACGGCTTCCTCTCTCACATCTGCATGTCAGAACGTGAAATGTAAAGGTTGAATCCCAAACTACGCAGCCCTTCAGCTCTGACAGTGCGAATGCAAACTTTTGAAAAAGTATCTGTAAATGCACTTCTTTTTCAGCACTGCCGGTTCTTTTTGGAGGACTTTGAAAGAGGAATGGAGTGGGGAGGGATCCACTGCTGACAACACATTCCCCATGTGACACTTAACCTGTGGAGATTTCCTATTCTCTCTGATCACTCCCTGTTTGGTTCATGTTAATTAACCCTAGGGCGCAGTAGAGAGCTCCACGCTTTGAAGAAGGAAATATCAGAGACGGAAAGAGGTAAGAAGAAAGGAAAAAAGAAAAAAAAATGCAGTTGTGTTTCTTTTTTTCTTTTCTTTTTTTTCTGCCTCGTTTCTTACTCTTAGCTGACACATGGCATGCAGAAGATTTTTCAGGGAAATATTTTGTCACAGTGGATTATAGCGAGGTACTGAGGTGAACAGAGTCATCTGCTATGCCGGGTCACTCTGTCGGCCCAAAATGAGCCTGACCTGCTCTGTTGCTTTCGGCTATGGAAATGAGCGCAAAAAAGGAGAAGATTCTCCGTCTAGCCTACAGCTCTCATGGAAAAAAAGGCAGAGTTTTATCTATTTCTCCTTATTTCTCTACCGCCGGCAGATACGGTCCTCTTTTCTTTTCTTTTCTTTTTTTTTTTAAATATTTTTTATGCTTGCCTGACAAACACAAAGTAAACTTCTTTTGTTCAAAATTGCCACCGTTGGCAAACGAAGCTACATTGCCTGGGTGTGTGAACAGCACCAGTGCAATTATTTTGTTAACCAGTTCACTGCTCCTCCTGCCTGCTTCTGCACCACGGACTGAATATCAAAGCCCATTAAAAGCATTTTCTCATTAGCGAGAGAGGCACCTGTGCACACACTGCGTCCGTTTGCAACGACACCCAGCTTTTTCGCTCTCAGACACATATTTTATGACAGTATTTATTTTAGTACCAACAACCATTCACTACAGGTACCACCTCACGCAGCCACACATAATGACATTTTCCCGCTTCTGAACTACATGTTCGAGAGCATCGCTGCAATATCCGCAGCTCCAACACAGCATTTAGAAGCAGAAAGTGCTCCCCGGCTGCCTGGGATGGGCCTGTAGCTCATAACGAGGGAGAAGCCGAGGCTAATGGGCCATTGAGCAGGAGAGAGGAGCTTCACCTCTAGGTGAAGTGTGGCGGCAGAGCTGATCAAAGCAGTGCCCTGGGACACATCCACACATCCTGAACCAGCACTTTCTCCAAATGGCTACTGGCTGTGCATTCTAGGGTGCCCAGAGAGGACGGATTAAACACATGTTTTCCTTCAGCGCTTCTCAACTGGAAGCTGTCAGAGACTGAATGTACAAAGCCCTAGCCACTTAGATTTGGATAGTCCAGAGCAAACCCACACTGTACAGGGTCCTTATCAACATTACAAAACCTCATGTGTGCAAAAGAGTAACTTTCAACCGAAAGGTGAAACATTTTCTCAAAACTAACATAGATGACTGCAAGAAGATTTTATGCCCAAGTATTTTGGACCATTTCTGCAGTGAAATGTTCACACAATGTCAAGAGCAGCCGCTATTTTAACGAAACACTGATCAAATGTAATACCCAACAAAAGTAACCCCTGCATTCATAACATATATTTCCTCTTTTGAAAAATCTGCCGTGACTACTTCCACATGTTTTTATTATCATGATATCAGATTTGCTGATGCGAAAAAGAGATTCATATTTTATAATCAAAAAAGGCATTTAGGCATTTCCTTCCACAACCAATCTTTGTTATCTATATTGCTTCATAATTAATCAACAGAATCAGCACAAAGGAGAAAATCTACTTTAGAAGAGAGCCAGGGCAAAAGGGGGAAAAAAAGCAGGAGCATCACCAGTTTGGTTTCCTTTTCCCGAAGCAGTATACACAGCTAAACTACTTTATCTGTCAGCACTGCAAATAAAAAACTACAACAGGGATTTAAAAACATGTTAATTAATACTCTTTGTAAATAATAACATGCACCGTAAGATACCCTTAACTCCCACTCAAAGCACATCAGCGCACTCTTTCTCTCACACACACACACAGTAAAAATGTGGTACTCTTTTTCCTCTTTCAACTCTGTGATTTGCATCTCTTGTTGAATCTGTTGTTGTTTACCTGGGGGCTTTTTTTTCAGCAGAAGTATGTGTAACATGTTAAGTCATTGCTAGGTACCCCAGGCCCATCTCTACACTGTAGTGATGTCTGTAGTCTTTCGCATTTACTGCAGCAAAGGCACACTTGACATAAGCATGAAGTGGTTAGTTGCATACTATCATTATATTTGTTCTAAGTGCTCTGTTTATTCTAATGAGATAACCAGCACAGGCAGTTATTTAAACAGGTATGTATTTACTTAATGGTCTAAGAGCGTAGGTTCCTGCTGAACGTTTCTCCCAATGGTCCTTGGCTGATTTTTTTTTATTTAAGCCATTAACAACTTTTACTACCACAGAGTAGAACTACTAAACTAGACAAAGAGGCAAGTACTTTTAAAGTGCTCTTGTGTGTTGATGATTTTATATAACCTATGGCCTTTAGTACAGAACCCTTGAAGAACTATTCTTTTACAGTATATCATATAGATGCCCTTGTTCTTCATAGGTCTTTATAATTGTTGTTTCTGATCATTTTATCAATGCTAATGGCTAATCACAGATGACAAGCAATATGCAAACTTTTGCATACTTTGTGAACCATCGGTAGGAAGATGGAGAGAGAGGGAGAAAGACAGTAAGAGAGAAAGAGGCAGAGAGAGAGACAGGCAGAGACAGTCAGGTGTTAGTGGATGGAGCCTGAGGGAACAGGTCGGTGAGAGAGGGCTGAGTGACTGATGCAGAGAGACAGTCTCCTGATGAAGGCCCTTCATTATAAACATGTTTTAAGGGGAGCACTGCTCAGTGGGTCTGCACGGGGCACAGGCATATCAAAAAGGACTCTTTGATATCTCAGCTTCAACAGTTAGGCCTCTAATGACAGCTAGCATGACAGGTCCCTTTCATTTGATTGTCTGTGCTTTTATTCGGAGCTTTCTCGACAATTAGCATGAATATTTCATCCCTGTGCCGGAAGAGAAGAGGCGCTGCAGAGGGAGAGAAAGGTGCTAGGCTCCACTAAACAGAGACAGCATCTCTCATGTGCTCTTGTAGGTCGAGGAGGGAAAAACAAGTCTTTGCCCACAAATGTTTTGCAAATGTTTGATTCTGCACTACGTCTGGAGATTAATGAAGTCTCGGAGATGCTGATGTAGAACAGCAAATGTTAGGAAATCAACTAAATCTCTTTACTGCCACGGAGAGGTAAAGAGTCAGTAGTCATACAGCAGACAAGGAAAACACAAGAAAATTGGGGCGAACAGAAATGATAGTGTACTCTGAAACAGTTTTAAAACAACATTGTGCTTCACTAATACTTGATCCATTACCAATTACTAATCTTATTCAAGAGTCAGATTTCAGCCAGCCATGACTTACCCACAATCAGTAAGTTCTTCCATCTAATGACGGAGAGTTCAGCAATCGTATAAGTTTATTCCTAGTCACACTAAGCCACATGGATCTAAAATACTTGTCAGTTTTGATTTGTGTAGACTGTACAATGAAAACACCTGAAGAACAGAAGGCTGTGGTGAACACAGAAGAATAAAACATCATCAGCGTGCATCATCCATCTGCGCTACTTGGTAAAATATGAAGGCCGTCAAGGATTCAGACATTGTCGGAATCCTTGGTCACTTGGCTGAGACAATCTTTCAACTATCTTTGAACCTCTCCCACAAGTTTTTACAGTGTGATAAAAGACAATGTTGGACCTGGTTTGGATTACAGCTGCTGTGGCTTTGAATGCCAACACTTTCCTGTAAGTGTGTTAGTACCTGAGTGTATCAAACTAAGAAAATATGTGATTTCCATGGTTTCATCAGCTGGAGTTGTTCAAATTTGAAGGAAACAGTGCTGCTGTAATAAATCTCTTCAGCTCCGACCTTCACAGCAGCTTATTAATTCCACAGACAGACTCTGAGTTTTTGCTAAGGCCTTCAGTCCTTTTAAACTATAAAAATAAATATATGCTTACATTTTATTTCAAAGCACTTTGCGCAGCCTCTTTTTTTGGCTTGAATAGGGCTTACGGAGATTTTCACTCTGGGATCGGCAGGATAAGGAAGCACGCCATTAAGCACAGGGATCAGAAAGAAGGTGGATGTACTCCTAGCCTTTGGCTACTCTGCAGCTCTTCAAAAAAAAAAAACCCTCTCCGTGTACGCAACCCTTACGCTCTTGCTGCTCACTGCTCTCTCTCTTGCTATTTGATTTCTGTCTACTGGCTCAACAATAGGCCTGGCTGTAGAATTTTCCATTTTGGATAATCAATCAAAAGGAGCAGTGCAAAGCCAGCTCTTCACACTCTTCACAGGGGAAAAGGGACGAAGAGAGAGAAGATGAAGGCATGAGGCTTCGGCGTGACGTTTCCATGCACCATCTGCTTGTTTCCCTCGCATGAACTGTCTTCCTGTCTGTCTGACAGCAGTCCTCTCATCCTCTTCACCCCTGGTGCCATCAAAAACATGCTGTCTGCCATGTTTGAGGTAATTATACATAAAAATGAGACCACTTCAGGGAGCGGGCTCGAGCGGCCACGCAGCATGTCGTGGTAATTCCCTGGTCTTGAAGGCCTTTGTGGCGTTCGAAGCGCGTCGTCAACCTTTTGGGCGGTTTTCTGTCAGATTTGACCAAAGGAAGGCTATAGTGAAGGGCTCCCATTATCACATTACTGATGGTCCCTCATGGATAATGGAACAAGGTGTTCATTTTAATGCTAAACAAAAAGACTGGCAGACACGGGCATGATCACTAGCCAGCCTATGGCCCCCATGCTGTAAGACGGTGCATATGCAAAACACGCCCATGCCTTTTGGACTTCAAACCTCTTTCTTATATGGCTTAGAGGCATATGGGACAATTATGTGTCTACATTACTAAAGCCACCACAAAAGAGCAGATCGCTAATGCCATGCACTGACTCGCTTGGTCACTTGCCCACACCTCACTTTCATCTTAGTTTTCTTCAGATGCCATATTCAAATATTAAAATGCAGACTTCATAGACCTGCCCTGCCCTTTAATCACTGTCACACATCAACACATCAGAATGTATGACAAGGGGAATAAGTAAAATTATTATGAATAATTCTGATTTTTTTTTTTACATAGGCTTTATTTGTAAGCAAAAAAAGGAGCTACTCGTATGAATACATTCCACCTCCTGCCGTTAACACTGTTTACTTCCTTTGTTTATTTTTATTTATAGGGACTTTTAATTCAAAACAAACTGCATATATTTTAGTACATTTGTTGAAAAAAGAAACAAAAACAAAAACACCTTGAGGGGGGGCGGTTCAACTGTGTGTGACTAGCACAAAAAATGCTATTTCAAGTCACCTCAGATGCGATGCAGCCTCACTTACCGAGCATCACAGCTACTTTTGAAGAGCGAGTGTTTTTCAGAAGTAAATCTAAACAGTACGATGCTGAATATATATTGGTTAATGTGCTTTAATGACAGGTCTGATTATTATCGAAATGTGCAGTTAGAAAACAGCAGTAATTACCGAGACATGCCAATCATAAGCTCTGCATCAGATCAGCTCAGTGTTGATCCTTCATCCCTCGGTGTGTAAATGTAGGGTTTACTTCAAATGAAATCTCAAGGTTTCTTTTTTCTCAGGTGATTTTTGAAGGCTTTGTATTCATCGTCTTTTTGAAGATTGCTGAGGTACAGCAAAAACAGGTACTGCTTTTCAATCATGGGTGTTTTTACATTCTCCACAGACATTCACAACAAATGCGTACACCCTCGGACTCAAAATTTCTGATGAGGAAGTTTCGCCTTTAATGCCGTAAAAAGCCTTCCGCCACATGCCAGCTGGGAGAACCTGCTCGTTGCTTGCTCTCCGGCTTCTTCACTCTGCCTTCCTTTTAATCGAATATCCCTGAATCTCTTGGCCCAAGATGCCTTTGGTGAAGACCCATTGGGATATAAAGTAGGAAAATGAACGCTCCATCTCATGTGGAACATTCACCAATCAAGCCACACACAACCTTATCAAAGACACATGAAACACAGGAAGGCCTCGCAGCAACAAGTCCCTTGCCGAACTGACAGGCTGATGGCTTTTATCAATGTTGACCACCCTCGTCTTGTTCTCACTGTTGCTGCTGTCGCTGCTGTCACTTATGGGAGCAGAAGTACTCCCAATTCTTTGTGACTCAGGTCATGGAATGTTCCACCGTTGCATCCTGAGAGTATGGGTAAAGGAAAATACTCTGAAGGTGTGTATTTTTTCATAGCAGGAGTGAAAATCCTGAACCTCAGGGGGGTCGGAACCTTTCTTCAGAAACATGCTGACAAACACGCTGCTCCCAGAAGATGTGGTGAGACTTCTGCACTATCAAGGCTGGAAGAAACCCAAAGGTACTTATCTAGGCCATGTGGAAGGGGTTCATCTCACAATATCAGGATTTCAAACACCTTATAAATTGCAACTTAAACAAGAGTCAATTATACATAACAGTAGTGGCTACTAGTAGCTTTACATCCAACACATACTTAAACAGTTTACAAAATGGAGCCTCCCTCTCCCAGCTTAAGCTTCATCCTCTAATCTTTACATTGAGAACTGCCTGCATCCAACGGCAGTGCAGTAAAGAGCAAAAGTACTCCTGCAAGGAGGGTTTTCTCAGGGGAAAATGGAGTGAAGTGAATGACTCCAGGGATTATTACCCTGGCTGAAAGTACGATATCCAACACCTTCTTACCGTCTCCAATTATCATTTTTAATTGAAAGCCAGTTAGGCAGTCTCCTTAAAGATAAAACATTCTTTCATAAGGGCTACACATATTCTTAATTAGTCGATTAAAGAGATGCATTGAGCGGGGTGGTCATTTTTAAGAGAGCTGCAGATAAGGGGAAAAAATTAATGATAGTATTCCCTGAGGGGCAGCTGCTAATTTGCCATCATTAAAGTATAGCTATCTAACACTGGCTCTCACATAACAGCCTCGGCACTCTTGCCTTCTCTTTTAACCCACATTCCTCTCCTTTGCTCCTCAACGTTGCTACTGTATTGTAGGCTGAGGAGGCCTCCTGGTAGCTCACTAATGGATAGCCATTCATAATTCATAGGGCGGCTAGTCCCCAAGTTAATTTCGCCCCGGGCTCTGTTTATTTCTGCTTTGTACTTTTGTTTAAAAGTCAGTTGTTGACAACTCTTGAGCATGTCAAACTATCACCGCTAATAATTGCTTAAGGAGATGGAACTTTTGCAAATGTTGGTTCCAGCACGACAACCCATTCTCCTCACCCTATCTAGAACTGTTTCTGATGAATTTTTGATTCCTCCCCCTCTTGCTCTTAACAGAGATCCGTCTGTAATTCAAAGCAATAGCTGAGAGTGGAATAATAAAAAAGAATAATGTAGCACGCTGCTCAGAACACAGTTCCTTTGAATGTTGCGGTGGGAAATTTTGTCAAGTGTGGCTCTTTTCAGCACCTCTCCTCTTGCTCTCTCTCTCTCTCCTCTCTCTCTGTCTCCCTCTCTCCCTCTGTCTCGCTGTGTTATTGACCAAAGAGATGCAGCCGTAGCGGTTGGAGCTCCTGTGTAAAAGAGGCCTACGGCGCTGTACCTATTTCTGGAGGTCACCGCCGCCTCTCGTGTGAAGGCGACAGGCGCTTGATTAGTCCCAATTAGGCAGCCTGTCACTTTCCCCCGGTGAGCCTGGGACTGCTACAGGCTCCAGGGCTTCAGTCTGAACGCACGGAGGAAACAAAAGAAAGCGAGCGCACTTTTGCGGGGTGGGCTGGGAGAGGAAATGGGAGAGAGGAGGCCTACCACCCTACCCTCAGCCTCAGCAAAGCCTCAGAGAATAGAGCGATTGAGCAGGCAGGGATTAGACTGCACACACAGGCCTGGTAATGAGAAGATGTAGGAGTAAATATATAAGTAGACAGATAGACAGAAAGTTGACATTTTTTGGAAACAGAAACCATTAACCACATGAAAACACACAATGAATGCTGCCTTATAGTCATCTGTGAATAAAGATACAATAACAATTGCATAATAATTGTTCATAAATAAATGCATGTATGAATGAGTGGATAAATAAACAACATAGATATTATGGTCGAACAATATGAACAGCACTGATGGTGTGTGGAAAAGGGAGCAGTCAGTGTGAGTTCAGAAGCAGAGAGGAGGAAAGAGCTGGTTATAGTAAGTGCAGTACGCTTCACAGTAAAAATCCTGTTTAGCTTTGTCATTGCATTGTTTTTTTTATCTGTTTCTACTGCACAAAACACTAAAATCATTTCCTCTGCTCTTTGATAGGTGAGCTTCAATGCTGCTGTCTGCAGGGGAGCAAACAGGAGTTTTTATGAACACCAACACAGCCATTGAATGTCAAAAGCTGTTTGTGTATTACAGTGAGGAGGAGGCAAATATGTAAAGCGAGCAATGTTTGAGAATTTGCAGTGAATAAATAGCATGGAGGGAACGCTGCTCTGGAAAGCAACTGTTTATCGGAGAGAGAGCACATAAGCCTGCACTGCTTTTTATATTTAACAGGAGTGTGACAATTGTAATAATCGGTAAATAAATATAATTCATACGTGGAAATCCTCGATATATATGACACACAGATAATATATACATACATACTATAGGAAAAAATCTTGTTTCCCCATTTCTGCCATTTTTACTATTATTTATTTTTTCTTCATAACATAGCCATGTTATTTCAAAATTTCATGTTAAATTGGCTTATTAGATTTGTCCAACATGACCTACATTTGCTTCTCCTGTGAAGAATGTTTGAGTGTTTTATTCTGTTAACATACATTACATTAATCATTACTATTTTTTGTAGATTTGAATTTTTTAAAATAACATCGGTCGATAAGGAATTAAAAAATTTTACATAACAAACACATTTACCTTTTTTTCAAAATTTGGTCACAAGCTTTGAATTATGAAGCAGTCTTAATATACGAATTCTTAATTATTTCTTTATTTATCTTTATGTATCTTTATTTACAAAATAATTATTTAAATTGCACAGGTCATTTTCTAAATGTATCTGGAAGCTTTTAAATGGTGGCATATATTTTAATCTTGTTGTTTTGATCATGGACATAACAAGAATTCCCACCCTGTCCTGACAGCAGGCCTACAGAGTATAGTAAAAGCAAGCTCCTGCATGAGATTCTGGATTCTGTGTTGGGGTGGGGTGAGCGCAACACCATTCACAGGGTTAATACAACCACAATAATACTGCTAATAATAAAGACATTGTGCTGCATGGACCACAGCACCTTAGACCTGAAGATTAAGCATTAGCAGCAGCTCAGGCTCTTCCTCCTTGTATGACTTTTCTCAGCATACACCTTCTGCTTCAGCCCAGGTTAAGCCTACGTTTAAGAACAGAGACCGCTTTTCTTACATGTCCTGTGCTAATGGGGGTGAACTGCTGTAACCTGTGATCGTCCCTCTTTCTGTGTTGGGCTCAAGCCCCTGTCTGCTCCACCACTATTAATATCCCAGAGCACCAGTCACAGTTAATTCAACATTTACATGCAAACACCCTGCAATCTTTTGTCCTCTGTAATTTATACCATCAATATGGTGTTTAATCCAAAGATGGGAGGGGGCATGGGTTTGCTCCAAACACACTAATTGGCACCATGCTGACTGGTAGGAGGGCTGAGGGAACTGAAGGGAGTGACATGTGTAAAAACTGGACGTTCAGGCCTTACTGCACCCACACAGCTCTGAGGGGAGGAGAGAGCAGATTTGCAGGCTGCAGTGGGTTTACACATGTGGAGAGTAAACTGGTGCAATAAACTCATACTGATAGCACAAAGTCTCTTTCAGATTCTGATATCCCTTCCTCCTCCTTTAACTCTCCCTGTAACTCCTCTTCTGTCTTCTTTCTACCTTCTCCTCCATCTCCTACTGTACCCCTCTGCATGCTCCTCTATCACCTCTTTCTCCTCTATGTGCTCCTCTATCTTCTCTTGTACTTTCTCTATTTCCTCTCCGCATTCTGTTCTACTTGCTCCTCCATCTCCTCTTGTACATCCTCTATCTTCTCTATAGATTCTGTTCTACTTGCTCCTCTGTCTCCTCTTACACCTCCTACATCTCCACACTACATCTTCTTGTGCCTCCTTCTCTATATTACTCCTCTTTACAATCTCCACCCTTATTTCACCTCCTTTTTTAACACCTCCTCTTTCTCTATATTAGCTCCTCTCTACCACATTCTCTCTAACTTATCAACTCTATCACCTTCATCACTGTCTCCTCATCAGTAGCTAGGTCCTCCTGGTTCCTGTCTAGTTTCTAATTTCTCTGCTCTGTTCTTTATCCATTTACTTTCATCTCCCTCTTACCCTCTTCACTCTGAATCCTCCATTACTCCCTCCTTTCTATCTTCTCCTCTTCTTTGCCTCCTTCGTTTTCTTTCCTGTCTTCAACTCCTATCTGCTTTTTCTTCTGTTCCTCCTCTCTCCCTTTCTTGGTCCACATGAGACTTTTCTTCCAAATTAAATCTCCTTTCCTATGTTGAATACCTCCAGGGAAATGGAGGGAAACACATTTCATTTTATTATTCTCCAATAATTTCTTTCTCAGTTGACTTCTTTCTCAGTTGACTGTTAAAGTGGGGTTTTGGCCAATGGCAAAAAAATAGCAGTATCTTTTATCTTCTTTCTTTTTTACTCCACTGACTATTAGGCACTGATTTTGATCAAACATGAGTGAATCCACTATTTCTTACTACACTCAGTCTTTTATAAGAAGAAATGAAAATGCATGTGTTTGAAATATTGTTCCATGGGACATGAAAAATAATGCAACGAGGGCATGTGCCGTACGGACGGATCCCACTAGAGGGAGTTTTCATTTAGCGCTCAGAAAAAAAAATGTTTTTTTCAGGCAGATTTAATATATATAATTAAAAAATAAACGCAACAGCAATATTTCATGTTAAAAAGTAATACAGAAAGTGGTTTACACATCTAGAATATATACACATATATTCCCACATCTTTTGATGAAGTATGTCTCATTACTACAACAAACTCTGAGACTACTCATCAGTTACACACACGCAAAGAAGCCCCACAAGCTTTTCATGTCTTCGCCAAATACTGGCCTAGAGTGCTGTTCTACCTGCCTCACTGTGTGCCAACAGCCGTGTATGTCCCTCAAACATGTGGCATTAGTAAACAACCTGTTTAAGCCTAAAACAAAGTGTGTCCCTGATGACCAAAATTATTTATGAAATTAAACAGAATCCAGCTGTTAGCCATATGGGACTGCAGATCACTTCTCACATCCTCGAAGCTCTTATTTTCTCACTCATTCTCCTAACATCCATTCCTAATAAATACAATACAACAGTCTTTTATGAAACATAATGTGATTAAAACATCTGGCCAAAAGTGTCAATCAACACCTTGCGCACTACACTACACTTCACCATAAACTTCAGTTATCTGTTATGTGCTCATATACCTTGGATCTCATAAGGTTAACTTAACAGGAAGAGGAAAAACATTTTTTTATTTTTTTATTAATGTCATTTTAGATCACTTCCATTGGACTATATAGCACTAAATGTTTGCACTAATCAACAAATAGATTTCATATGACAGCAAAGACATACATGAGAGAATAACAAAGAGTTCACTTAAAAACATGAGACATGAGAAAATGTATTTATAGCTGGAAAATCCAGGACCTTTTCAATACCTGCGAGAACATGATGTTTTACAGCGACAAATTAAAGGAGTCACCAGCTTTGTAGAGTAGTGCCGCACCTAATTGGAACATATGTGCTTCTTTCAAGTGTTGAGTCTGAGCTTCTGGGAGACGAGTGGCTTGTGCAGACTGCTGTCAGTTGAAAGGGGTAAATAATTCAACCTATGGGAGCTGTTCGGACCCTGCCTCGGCCCAAACATCAGAGTGAAAAGCCTGTTTCAGAGCAGCATGTAGCCTCACATGGCTTTTGCCTCTGGTTTCGAGGCAGCTGCAGATGGTGTGCTCACTTTGTCATACAACTTCTATAAAGCTACGGTGGCAAGAAGCAACTTCAGCAATAAAGCAGCTCATTTAAGCTAGGAAAGGCTTTTTTTCAGAGCATCTGACAATGGCTCTGAATTCCTTTGGGGATCTAAATTTAAGTGACGTACCTTACGCAACCTAAGGTACTGTACCAGTACTGTCCAACAATCAAAATTAGTAAATGTAGCCTAAGTGCTAACATACCTTTTCTACAGATGACTCAGCTCTGGTCAACTAGTAGTTTGAGATTTTATCAGGCTGCATTTTTGTATTTACATTGAAATTGATAGAAAATATTAGGGGTGACACAATGACACCTTTTCATGTCCAATAATCATACTGATACTGCAACCTCGAGTATCTACCGATACCGATATCAAATCAATACTGTTTTCCTTCTGTTAAACAACTAAGTAATTGCTAATAATATGCTGTTAATAATACATTTGTCTCGATACACTTTGAATACAAAATGGCTCATTACTTCCTCATTACTAGTGTACTTTGTAAGTTATGAAGTTTCTGTACCCACACAGCTCACAATTTGTCCATTCAGGAACTCTGCTTACATTGCTGAATGGCCAATGGCTCTTTGATAAACATATTATTCACTATTTGGGTTCAAGAGCCTGTGTTTTCATTCCTACATGATGTACAGTGGAGGGAGAAGGGAGCCATTTGAGACACATGCTTGCTGCTCATCTGTGGTACTCATCTCTCTTTACAGCATATTGCTCAAAGTTCAGTTAAGCATTTATGTGACAGTTACAGCTTCATCCAATATTCAGTTGAGTGATACTGGCCTTTACTGGACCGAATAGCGAATATCAGGTTGGCACACCCCTAGTAAATATGAAGTAAAATAATATAATACAGCTTTGCTGAATTTTGTCAAGCGAACATAGCTAGTGAGAAGAAAATGCTATAAACTGTCCTGACACACACACACACATCTTTTAACATCCTCTTATTTGGCAGTTCATCATGCTCTACTCACAAATTCAAGCAACGACTACAACACAAAGCAATACAAAGCTGCATTTCTGTGTCCATAGCAATATGAACCTGGAGAGTAAACAATTTGAACTGCACTGTTATTGGGAGCAAAGTGAGGAAAAGAAAAGATGAATAGGACTTAAAGCCACATCATCCAGACTGTTTATCCACATGCTGTTTGCTGTGTCGATCAGCAGCAGGTGATGATGCAGGGCGAAGTCCCTAGAGAGAGCTAAGGAGAGAGCAACAGAGCACTAACTAATTCATCTTCCCTTTCAGCCTGCACCACAGCTTAAACACACACGTAAACAAGTGCTCTTATTCACACCGAATATCATCAGCAAATGTAACAGCAGGATTATGGAGAACAGACACTGCAATATTCAAACAATAACCAGACCGGAAAAAAGCACTGCGACAAGATTTTATATTTCAGCTTTGACTGCAAACACCACACACACACACACACACACACACACACACAGAGCATATACATTTATGAACCTACACTCTACATACCAACAAAAGGTTCTTTGACTATTAAAGGTGTTGGAACCCCTTTGTGCTGTATGGAACAAACACTGTTTTTTCAGCATAGTGAGGAACTATTTTACCAAGCACTTATGCATTCAATTAGTTCTTTGTGTGATTGTGGTTCTATATAGAACATTTGCCTGTACTACAAAACCCATAAGAACCAGAGATAATGTCTCACAACTGCAGTATCTAAACATTCACTAATACTTTATAAAATATTTTTATTTAATCTGAAAACATTTCCTGTTCATTACATTGTGTGGGAACTTGATGAGGAATAGACCGATTTTATGCAACTGTATTTCTTTACATTAACAACAACAACTACAGCAACATAACAACAATGACAATAACAACAACAACAATAATAATAAACATTTATATACATTTTAAAATGATGTCAGCAACAATATGAAAATTCTTTTTTAAATGTTTATTTTTAGTATAACAGTATTAAATATGATAGGCACGCTAGTCAGAAAAGCCAGAAGAAGACTACTGTCTACAAAAAATAAATATATGTACAGAAATGAATGTTTAAACTTGCTGATTGAATTCAAACTACAAATCTGGATAGTGGCAGCAAACAAACAAGTAAGACAAAATACAATACAATAAAACAAATGTGTCTCCTCTTTAGGAGGAAGCAGGGAGGCTGTGTTAATCCAACCCAAGCATGATTCATGAATCATGGCGTGAAGATGAATATGCAGGGCTTGATAAATTAAATGGTATTTAGCCTTGTGCAAAGTACAGCAATAGATCTGTGAGGCAGACATATGTAACCTGAGGGGCCTACATATTCAAGGCCTTTTGAGTGTCCCACTGCAAGAGGTCAAAACCCTCCATGATCTCTCATAATACAGGGCCAAGCACCAAGCTCTCACCGCCACAAAATAGACCCTCATTCTTCACATTACAGCTCAGTGTCTGTGAGCGGTATTGAACCCCTGGCTCATGTGAATAGGAACAATGCTAACGTGCCGTGTACGGATGTAGTATTCCTGCAGGACGGCACAGAAGTGTGTGTGTGTGTGTGTGTGTGTGGAGGGGGGGTTAGGCAGGGGGTCTCTAAGCTGCTGTCACACCTCGCTTAATTATGATTAATGACGTACCTGGGAACCTGAGTTTACAGTGAGAAGCGCTCGCTAAATATTATCACTGCGGCGGGTGGCTGCCAGGGGGTCTGCTGATGGAGCAGGGAAGGCGGTGCACACTGATAAAACCTGCCTTGGATCCACAATAGGGGCAAAAAAGTACATACTGATTTTGAGGGCTTCTTGGTTCTGTTTGCAGCTTGGATTCTTGCGCATCTGCAAATGTTTTATGTTATTATCAGTAAACACAAATGTAAACGTGTGTCATGAGGCTGCCAATTAAACAGCTGTACTAAAAGCCCTGAAATCATTCCTCATTAATTAATTATGCAAGCAGTGCTGACAAGGCATGCGTTTCTCATTGGGGCGGCATAAATAATGCGAAGGAATACAGGACGTTCAGCAAGCCGTTTTTCAGTCAGTCTGCCCTGTAACAAAGCCAGAGATGGAAGAGTTTGTAATGTCTGCTGTCCAGTAGGGTTCTAAAAGTGGAACTAAGATTTTGGTTCTAATTTTGGTTCCCTGAAGAACCTTTCAGTGGATGCTTTCTCAAAGAACCAGGCTCATAAATGAGACGTGAGTCGAAAGACCCATTTAAAGTTTTAAGAACCCTCACATATGTATGGTTTTGTACTAATTAATGTTTTTGCCCCTAGAACCTTAAATACAGGAAACCTTACTTTCAACAGTTCAAGAAAAATCCCTCCCTCCCTCTCTCTCTCTCACCCACAGGCTAAATTGTTATAAATGCTGTTTATGATCGTGCTATGACAGCTGTGAAGGGCAGGGATGGCAGAGGATGCAGCCGCAGTGTATTTCCTCAATGTCTGAATACGTTATGGCATTGTAAACGACTCTGCTATAATAGAGAGGCTCACTCTCGCTCCTCTCCATGCTGTAGTGGAGGCCTCAGTCTGCGATTCTGCTCATCCAGGATAATATTGACAAACACAAATTTAACAGTGATTTTATGTTCTGTGAAATGGTTCACCTTTTAGCATAGAAATGCAATATAAACGACAAATTATTTTCATTATGCACAAAATTACCCACTGGGTTGTTCTGAATAAAATGACAGCTGGGGTTAACGGCACATTTACAAGTAATTGTCTGAATTTCTAATCAAAAATCTAAACAGACACAACGAGAGCGATGTGACCTGAAAACTGGACTCCGTGTGGCTTTCTTGCTATTTCCTATTTTACACACCCCGTAACATTTATCAAACTGACACGCTGAAAATACGCACAACCTCCTAAGATAGAAATAGCAATCCCAATAGCCTCCTTTCTTCATTAGCAAATACAGAGGGAAAAATGCCCCTGAAAAATAGCAGAGCTGAGATAAACACAGCACTTTAAATGTCAATGAGATTATTATGAGGGGCTTTAGCAGTTTTGATAGTTTTATGGCCCCTATACTGTAAGACTGCCACATTCTATTATAATGTGCCATCCAGGTCCATAGATTTTCTCCTAAGCAGAGCGATGCAACAGGGAGACACCCACTCTGGGTAGACATCCTTGTCCTTCGTCTCTCTTCCTCAGCCATATGCTTTATAGCCAACAATAAAACATTTTAGTGCTAAATAAATTGGGATCGCATTGAAATGCTGCTCCTATATATGTCACCGAAGACCTACAGTTATTTTTTAGCATTGGCGAGCCCATAGTTTATCATAATGTGAGCAGTGCGACTGGCACTGGTACACATCATTGGCTTTTCTTGCTTAGTTAGATCGTGAAGGTCAGAGTTCCCTCAGCTTTTATGGCTGTTTAACTTTGGAGAATTATCACATGTGAGGACGCATGCTGATTTACAGCCCAGAGAGGGGGCGCAGTCAGACAGGCAGAGTTTAAGGGCTGCTGGGCCAAGCAACTGGATAACCATCTAACCTAGTGCAAGTCGGCACATAGTGATATGAGATTAATCAGTTAACCTGTAAAATGCATGACTGTTTTTGCAGCCAACTGACTGGGAAAATCTGATTAGGATATAAATGCATTGAAAGCTTTTTTCTTTCTACAAACACACTGCACATGCACTTGTGGGCCTGGGCTGTAAAAGCTTGCTCCCACATGACAAAGTCTGGGAGGCTATTTAAATCTTGCCTCAATAAAAGCTGAGGCAACTATCGTTGGGAGATGGCAAGGTGACATTCAACTCCCATTTGTTAATTGATATTTTGCTGATTGGGGCAGATTTTCAGCTGATGGCCACAGCCCAGGTCCTGTAGCTTTGGGCCTTTAACTTTGCAGTAGTGTGGCATCGAAGTGAAAATGCAAAATCCTAAATCAGATAGACAGCGCATTCTAAAATAACACAGCAGTAAGCTCTTTAAATTGTAGAAGTTGTAGAAATGTTCAAAGTTTTACATTCTGTATTGTAGAGTTTCTCTTTACAGTGGCGGTGACAGAAATCGGGGTTGTGATGCCTACAGTGCAAATATAGGGGGATCAAATCCTAAAATAAATTTGCCTGTTGGTACTATTTTGTCTTCTGTCCCTTTACCATGCAAGGATTTAAAATAGATAAAAACATCTAGCACAAAATCTTTCCAAATACCATAAAGGAACAGTGTTTTAGACATTAGAGGCGTTTCTGTATCCTTTTCATTTAATACATTTTGGCGATGTAGCTTTTAAAAGCGTTAAAGATGACTGGTTCCCATCACCACCACTGTGAACAACTCTGACTCCATATGTTTCTCTAAAACAGAACATTTCCCATCAAACCACCGTGAATGACTTTACAAGATAACGACTGAATAACACAGACATTCTGAAAAATTCAGTGGAAATTTCCTTTTAACATACTGCTGCTAGACTCGCTTGATGAGATGTTCTTACTTTCTTAACGTATTACTTGATTCTTTATTTATTTACTAGACATCATTTTGGTCTGTGACTTCTTGTGGTAATTCTGTGTTAAGATAGCACCCTGTACTGTGTTAAAGTGGGGAAGTAAAAGATTCATTGTGAATGAACCACATTCTTTACAGGGACCCAAGCCAAACAGAACATGACTTAAGAAAACATTATTTAATTATGGAAATGTTCAATTGATTATGTGCCAGGAAAAGTCTTTTATTAACCTCCCACAGAACTCTCTCTTGTCGGCATAATCAACACAATCTGCATAATTTACATTAGTTACTTAAAAATGCTATGCTCAGTCTGAGCGAAAAAGTAAAGAAGTTTGTTTTTTCATGTTTGTGCCTATTAGCCACAAATTAATTAATCCTCTCTCCCAGAACTAAATTGAGCCACAAGCTATATTAATACATAACAGTTTTCCCAGTATGGAAATGAAGTACATGGGAAAGTGCTATTATTTTCACAAACATCTCCCTATTTATGGCAGCCGTAAACAGCAGTGCTAACGGATGTAGGCGATTCCTTGACCTAAATTGTGACATTTGCCGTCTGATGAATCTATCTGTGGAGAAAGTGAGGCAAAGATGTAGCTTAGAGCTCCTGTTTGCATGATACTGCTTGGACTCAGGGCATGATGCATTGCGCATTGCACACAGCAACCCACACCTAGTCTATTACGGCCACTAGAGGGAGAGCTGCGCTTCAAATGGAGCACTGCAGCTCTCCATGCAGTTCAGTTCAGGCTGCATCACACATTCTGAAATACTCACAAAATTACAGCCAAAAGTCTGGGGGCCTCTTGAGCAGACATTAAACAGACTGAACGTGCACTACACAATGAGGGGGGTCTCTCTGCAGAAAGACTGGAGTAAAACTGCACTTGCAGTTTTACTCCACAGCATCAGCCTCTCTTTTTCTCTCTCTTTTTCAAGCGTCTGCATTTTCTCCCTCTCCATCCATCATGATGTTCTAAAATACTTCATTGCTTTCTTTGGGGATTGTTTGTTTTGTTGTTTGTCAACATGACGGAAGAGCTGTGCTCTTCTATAGCCCTATGTTAAAGAGGCACCCTGAAGAAGAATATACACAAGGTTGCCATGGAGCCCATTCATGTGCAAATGAAGTCATTTAAATATTTTTAAGAGGATCAGTTCAGATTACGCCAAAGTTTGACAGAGATAATTCGATGGCTTGTGTAACGCCTTTGTTCGCCCGGACGATCATTCATGGCACGTCAACCTACCTCAACAACCCACATATTTAATTAAGTTTACTTTGAGAAATGGGGCTTATGAGTGGCTCCGGAATTAGGCCCACTTTGAGTTGCTGGAAAAAAGTAACCTTGGCGGCAAATGAGATCACATTACTAATTCCTTCACTTCCTTCACACTCCATTCTTTAGTTTTAGTTTTACGACATAAGTGGATTAAAATACACACTTGTATTATATATGAACCGTGAAACAGTTTTAAAAGGTTGATGGGGTGTTGTTGTTGATCACAAACAACAGAAAAAGAAAATACATACCAAACCAGACACTTTTCAAATTCTGAGCGTGTTGTAACATGAGAGTTGAACTAACAGTTTTAAACAGTTTCTGCTTAACGTGAAGCCAGTGCCCTCTTCCTGCATTCATATTTATTCTCTGGCTTGCATTATGTATAAACGTACCATGGAGACCCCCTAGTATTTGGGACAAGTAAGGAGCGCTTAAATATTTATGCCTAAGCCTCTTGAGGCCTGCTATTAGTCCTGAGATGTTTTACTTTCGGAGACTGTCACAGCGCTCTAACGGCCATTAACTACAGGGGTGACAGGAACCTCTGGGTCAAACATTTTGAAGCGACAAAAGGCCGTGATAGAATCACTCACTGAGCCCCAAATTACTTCTGTGTCATTGCTGAACAATATTTCCCCCAAAAGCATTCCTCCCTCTGTTAACGCCGTGACCCCTTCCACTGCATATGGAAATGATTGTTTGTATATGGCACTAGGGGATGGAGATGGCGAGGAGTTCATGGACAATGTTGCTGCCAGTATCGGCCCCCGACAGGCCGAGCGCTTCCCTCCCCCTGTTTTGTTGTGCTTTGTGAGAAAAGTTGATAAAAACAGGTTGGGAATGAAGACAGGGAGTTGGGAATGAACATGTTGGGGTGGAGCGTTGAAGCTGCGGAATTCAAATATACAAGACCCCACAGAGAACAGCACACAACATGCACACAACACAAACAGAGGCCGCCTTCTGCGGAATAAAACGACTGAACGTCACAGTGAGACTACACTGGGAAAAAATGCGACTTTGAATTTACGTGACTCAAATTTGTTATAAGGTTGAATAAAATGTGTCACATCAACACAACTGTTGCTCAAAGAATTAACTGAAAGGCAGCATTCATGCTGATACAACACATTTGATTCATGTGCAACTGAATAACACATTCGACTCATGTAAATTCAGGGCATTGTGTTCATCAGCAAGAAAGCTCTTCAGGATGTAATGTAAGAAAACTAGTGAAATATACGTCAACCCTAGAGCAATGAAAATGGAATAATAGCAGGAAAGACCATTTTTAAAAATAAATAAAGGTGAAATAAAAGGATTGAAAAAAAATAGTGTTATGCAGTAAATGCAAGGCTTAACATTGTCTCACTTCTTCCTCCTCACCATTTTCATAGCGTGAGCTTCATGCTGGACTGAAAAGTTTGATGGCAGCAGCTCTGCTATATGGTGCGGGGGAAATAACGTGTGAACGGGACGGGTACAATCAGATGGACGGCAAACGGCCTCCAAAAAGGGGCTAAAGCACAGAAGAAGCAGGGAGGCTTCAAATCCCCTCTCAAGCCTAAGTGGGTGGTCCTTTCACTTGTGGGGTAACCGAGCAGTCGCCAGGCATTTCGGAGGGAGGGCAGTGAAGGCTCGCTCTCTTCAGCCCCATGGCTCACCAAGACGGCCCATACATCCACAGAATGATATTCACGCTACACTGGGTTTATTTAGAGCCCGAGTGCTGGCACTGGACGATCAAATGACAGCCAGAGTGTGAGCCCCCCTGAGGATTAAAATAATTCAAGAGAGAAAGGGAGAATGACTCGAGAAAAGGAGCGATTCAGGAGGAAAGGACTGTTTTCAAGGATTTAGCCCAAACATGAACTAAAAGTACAACAGCAGGCTGCCGAAGAATAACCTGAGATGAATGCGGGATGAATTATCTGAATTTGTAGAAGAAGCTAAGTCCCACTATGTTCAACATAAACCATTTTGATAATATGAATCTAATGATATAACAGTGGGAAGCATTCACACACTACCATCTGCTCCAGCAAAGCAATGCGCTCACTAAAATATTCCTCTCTCTCTGTCAGCTTCTGGAAGCCATGAGAACACTGTATCATGCTTGAGCAACCTAATGTAATGCAGATTTACTACATACTGTCACACTTATCACACCTTGCCATGACAAATAAATGTCTGGTTTTTAAAAAAAGGAAGAAATAAAAAGACTGACAGGCAGGTGGATGCCCGTGTCAGTAACAGCCTTCTCCCCCAGCTTCATACAAGGCACGACAGAGCAGTGAGGAGGAGTGAGTGAACACTTGTCGACAGTGAAGCTCAAATAGGATGAGATTTACTGAAAATATAGGTGGAAAAGGTTCAGCTTTGACATAGACTTGCCAAAGAGTGAAATGTGAAATTCATTTCGCATGCATTCATAAATTCAACGTTCATATTATTAATGACAGTGATTTTTCAAGAAAAAAATGTTATTAGATATTTTCAATAGTTATAAATATAATCTAATTTTGGTTTGCTGCTGTTGTTAACAAAGTGGTAACTTTACAAGTGAAGAATCAAATGTGAACTTTTAATTAAAATCAACATAAGAATATTAATTCCAAGTTATTTAGAATTATTTCCTCTGGTGCATTCATCATGAATTGGTCACAACAAGTAAAGAGCATTTGCTTTTGTTCTGTTTTTTGTCACCAAAGTTACCAAATGGTGTAAAGTAAAAAAAATATTCAAGGTTTTGATGTAATACACAGATGGTCCAAAATCTGAGGATGTAGCAAGCTGCCTGCCAAACCTCACTACCTTTTTAATTTATGCAAGACAAATTACCAAGACCCCTCCAACATCCTACAGCGCCCGAATGAGGAATTATAGGGTGCTAGTGTCTACCAGCAAAGCACATTAGAACTGTTTAAGTTGGCCCCCACAAAGTCACACATTTCAATTATTTCAAAGCAGCCTCCAATTAAAAGCTGCAAACACGCCTTTTGAATGCAAACTAACACAATTAAAAGTGTTTCAGGAGTGTATTAGAGGAATCAGTTCTGAATTAGTCCTCTGAATACACAAGCCCCCCCGGTTTCAATTCCCACTCCTTTCAGGCTGGCCGGCGAAGAGAAGGGAGAGGGCTCTTTTTGAAGTCAGAAGGGGTTTTCTTTCTCTTTCTCCTTCCTTCTTTTTCTAGCTCTCTCCCTCGGAGGAAAAGAAGATTGAGTCAGCCTAATCTGCTACTTGTACATTTGAATGTGTAGTGAGGGGAGATGATCCCAGTTGCCTGATAATAGCCCAGGTGCAGAGACAGTGGCCGTGGCTAACTTGTTCTCAGCGGGGGCCGTATATCATGGAGAGGCAGGCCGCCCTTTGAAGATGCATGCTTGCTTTCAGGAGCCTGATTTGTGGCCGTGGAGGCCACTGCTTTACAGCTGTGCTGGAGCAGAGCAGGGAGAAACTGCCCTCTTAGACCAAAAGCTATGGAGAGGCAACGTTGCTTTCTGGTGCATGCTCAAGAACCCTCCATTAAATCACTGAGTCGACCACACAAATAGAGCAAAAGTTTTAAATGTCAGTTATTTCAAGAAATGGTACAGTAGCAGAGAGCGCAGTAGGGAAATGACATCTCTGCTCATTGGAAATCATTGTCAGCTTATAAAGGGCATTTGGCTGATGCTAAGAGCGACTTACAATCATTAGTTACAAAGACAGCCGCCCCAGAGGAACTGGGGTTTAAGTGTCTTGCTCAAGGACACAATGGTAGAAAGTGGGGTTTGAACCTGCAACTTTGTGGTCATCGGGTTCATAAACAAGTGTTTTACCCACTAGGCTACAACCAACAACTTATGTGATTTTAGCAAGCTCATTTTTAGAAGTAAATGTGTTACTCAAAGCAGTAACTAGTTCTAGTTATCAATCTTAATTATCTATGTGTAATGATATTGGAATATATTCAGCATCAGAGACATCTTTACATTTGATCAAATACTTAAAATCAATGCTTAAAAACATGTTTACTGCACACTGGGCTACTATGCTAGTTGCCTGCCTTTTATTCATTTGATTGAATTTGCAGTACAAAAAAAACATTCTGTACTACTCAGCTAGATGCAAGATATTTACAAAGATCTGCATCAGCATAATTGCTCCATCCCTAATTGTATCACTTAATATTCAGTAACTACTTTGCAACTTATATATATTATATAATTATGAGACTGAAGAACTGAGGTGTGGATGTACACATGGGCCCTGATGGGTAGGAAACACCTTACAAGGAAGGAAAGGGGTAAATTCCCTAAAAACTGTCACTAAGATTCAATTTTTGCTAAAACAAATAGATAAAAATTGAATTATCGAATCTACATTCAAGTGTCTCCCTCTTTTCTAGACTGCAGCATGCTCACTGTTAGAACTGCTGCCTCTGTTTGCATTAACTATTAAGAAGGCCAGGAATAGTAATTCTGTTTGACTTGTTCTTTGACCTTTGAGACAAGACAACAGCCAGCATTCCCTCTCTCACTCCCACGCTGTCCCTCCGCACTGCCACCTAATGAAGTCAAAGAAAAGAAATTAGCAGAGCGTTGCGTGGGCCCCATTGACAGTGTCATTAAGGTGGTCCAGTGCGGGGTTACCCGCACTAACTCGCAGGGTCCCCTGCATTCCTGTGTTTGTTATTGAGATGGTTATTTACACTGGTGGACAGAGGAGCTGGCTGCAGGAGGGGGGCACAGCAGTGTCTTCCTACCGCCGGCTGGATGACAATTAGCTGTGGGGAGCGGCTTGGACAGCCATTCATGCCCAACTGAGTCTAAGAGAGGGAGAGCAGTTTTACTGCCAATGAATTATCACCGTTCTCCTTTCACAGGCCCTCTCCTGCACGTTAGCGGCTTTGTGTGAAAGACACCCCTACTAGCCACTGTGCACCAGGGAACAAGGAGCTGCCTCTTTACGCTGATCTAGAGGTAGAGGAAATCTTGGCTAATTTTTGATGATTCAGTGGCTTTAGGAAAGTAATATGTCTGTCTTCAGGTGTGTACAACAAACAAATAAACAAACAAAACACAACATCAAACAGTGAAGGAATTTAAACAAGGGAGGAGACTGTAACTGTCGCTATGCCGGCTTAGCCTTTGAAGGCAGGATGGATGAAGACCTGTGCAAGCAGGTTATCTGTGCTCTTAAATGAGAGGTGTTGTTGAGCTATAGCCCGAGGCCCTATCTATACTGAAACTGCTGCTAACGCCTGTGTTTAAGTACGAGAACCTAAGCTGAGCAGTGGGTGTTAACTAGTGTGACCTGTAGGCTTGCCATTCAATTAGCTAAACAGGATTAGGCTACATGTTAAATTCGTGTATTCAGTCAAAATTATCAACAACACTGCTACTGTGAGTCAATACTCAGGTTATTAATATTTTCATGAAGCTGGTGAACACTAAGAATAAACTGCTGATGAGGACTGTGATTTTATTCTTTTAATGGTTTATTAAAAGCTGTAAGCTTTTCTGTTTCTCCCTATTTCATCAGTCGGTGCACTTGTTAATTAACTTAATATGACCTACATTCATCGCCATGATCAGAGTGAGGAAACGCTCCTCTGAGAAATTCACATCGTCCGGGAGCGTGTATCACATGTTGTGGTTGACTCCAGGAATACAATTGTTTCTCGCCTGTGTTTATTTACTGCCTCATTAGCATCCACAAGCATAAACACGTTCAGATATAGTTACTAACAAACCGTCCCCTGAGTGTAATGGCTGCTATGAAAAGATCTCTAGAGCTGAACTCGCGCTCATTAAAATCTGTCTAGGTGGCTCGCTCAATTGATTCCTGATTTGTGTTTAATTGTCTTTGTACGATAAAATTCCACTGTGTTTGGGGTTTTATAAAAACCAAACAAACATTAATAAACATAGGATCATTTATGATGCACAGTATTTCATCATAGGCATGCCAATGCCAGTGTAAAAATCATCAAATCAAAATAAAACAAACAAAAAATAAAAGTTAATTACTAAATAAAATAACAGTTAATTACCTTAATATACATTAAAAAGTCAAAGACAAATTCTCCCCCCACCCCCCTTTACATGAGTGATCCCTGTATGGCCTGTAAATTTACAAAGGATTTTCATGTTTGCAGGCCATTTAGATGCTGAATGCCATCAGTGCTTTGAGCACTACACAAGCCACTGATCTGAGAACAGCCATGGACATTCTCTCATTCTGAATTAATTACCTGCTTCATGAGCAAAACTGAATTGCAGTGTGCATCTCCTCAAAAGCGTACTCTTTCTTCCTGAACTGCCCCATGGACGTGCAGATGGTTTCAGTGTGTGTTGCTCTTTCCCGTGGAGGATAATCTCACAGGGGACCCAGGCACACACACATACACACACACACACAAACCTCTACCGCACAGCCTCCATTCGGAGATGCCTCAAAACAGCCATGGGGGAGGCTGGTGACTTAACATAAATTAGACCACCAGGGAATGGTGAGAGCTTGCTCTGAAGAAGGGCAATATTGCGGATGAACGCAAACGTCTGTATCCGGTAAGTTTAGTGAGAGAAAGGGGGACAGACCAGTTCAGTGACTGACAGCACTGAACTGCCCTAATTAGGCTCAGGGCTAAATGTCCTTAAGAAATAAATGTACACTGACTTGTGAAAACACAATCACTCTTAAAAACAATATATCACATTCCAGCATTAAAGCTTACAGACATAACAAATGTGTTTTAAAATTAAACAGAAAACATCTTCTATTGATGACAATGAACACAAATATTGTTTTTAAACATATTTGCAGTTAGTGTAATTCATAACTAAATAACTGATTTCCTCCCCCATATTAATGCTATAAGAAATTATATCATTAATATACATGTGTAGTAAAATCAAATATCAAAGATGGAAAAAGTGATCAGTATTGACTAGTATTATTTCACTCATCTGCTAATACTTTACTGTGTGTGTAACTCTTGAACATAACACAGTTGCAATTCATCCCCATCTGTCATCCAAAGCTCGGATTAATGGCTGACTGTTTGTTATTTTGTTGTTTGTTAATGGCTGGACCTTGGCTGTGTTTGCAGTGGGGACCTGATGAGTGTCAGCGGCTCACTGAAGAGGACACTTCAAGTGTGATTAACTGTGGAGGAACACAGGGAGCACCAGTGGCTGCTAATTAACCCCGCATTGTGATTCCTTAACAAAAGCACAAAAGAACAAAGTCGAATTTAAATGCAAGAGATTATCACAGTAACAAAAGACAAAGTAGTGGATCATGCTCTTGATGGGGAATTTTCACACTGATCGCGACAACATGGGATTAGATCAAAGACTGATCAAGTTACATTAGCGGGACAATGGGGCCTTGTTATTCGACAACAAGAAGGATACATCTGCATGTCACAGAAGCCCATTACAGACAACTGTCAGCTTCCTCTGGATTTAAATACAGTATCCACGAATCTCAAGTCTGCGGAGAAGGCTTCTGAAGGTTGATGGAGGATGTAGGACGTAGAATGTCTTAGCCTTTCACTACACTTCTCCTCTGTTCTGAGGCAACTGAAGGTGATGTCTCATTCCAAACGATAGCAAGACAGCAAAGACTCTCTCCCTTATTGCAAATGGCAACTGCAGCAGCTGGTTCCCTCAAGCGTTCTACGAATAGCAATTACCGTTGAATTCCTACTCCCAATATATCACTGGAGCTCTAGTGGTATTCTAATGCCGCCCTGGCCTTACCCCTTCAACAGGGGCCAGAAAAGAAGGGGGGACAGGGAGACCCCCGGCTGTCATAGCTCACACCTCTCTTCTTCTCCCAACTGGGAGACTCCCTGTTCATTGCTAGCAGAGATGTGGCCCCAGCTGAAGTGGCCCCTGCTGACACTGCTAATCATCAGCAACTCACCTGCCTGCTGGATCTGGCCTTCAGCACTCGCTGCCTTTCTCTCTCACCTCTGTTGACCCAGCGGCCTTTGAAGTACAGCAGAAAGTGTTAGTTTATGAGACAGGAGATAAGATCTCTGGAAAAAAGGGTGATAAATTGGCTTGTTATGGCACCTGTGCTAGGGGAAATAGCAAGGGTATGAAAAAAATCTACAGGGCCTGTTACTGTCTTAACATATGTAACACCTCTGAGTGAAGACCCTTTAGCACCCAAGCAGTGCAGCACCAAATCTGCTAATTACCTTCTTTAAAGAGAGCTGTTTGTGTTTGTTATTAGGTGAAATTCTACAAGGAGGGATGGTGAAAAGTTGCCGAACATCATTCCGCATGCAGCATTGTCCACTGAAACGCAAGCGTTTACTTCAGCAATGTATTTTTTGTGCAAAGCAAAGGACAAGCCAAGACAAAGCACAAGGCTGTTAATCACCCACCAAAATGGCTATGTATTCCTACAGACCATGCCTTGTCACTCTTTTTGCCACAACCCCTGGTTTTACAGTGAAATGCAAGCACATGAGCAAATCGTCCACTTATGTAACAAATGTATTCCACAAGAAATGTGATTAACTTCTTTTATATATGTTAAATACCCAACACCTCCTGCATGTAAACAGAAATGCGACCACTGTAAGATTATTAACGAGTTAACACTTATTCAATGTTTCATACAGGCATTCTAAATTGGACGCCATGGGCTCGTGGCCAAGCGGAGTTGAATGTCATGAAATATGCTTCAGTAAATTAGACAGTTGGAGAAGGAGGGGCAGAATTTAGCCTGGGATTGGTGGAATGGGGGGGGGGGGGGGCGGGGCTGGAACTGTGTTGCAGCTGACAGAACTCGAGTCTGAAGGCTGATGAATGGGAGGAGCAACAGCTCATGCTGGGCCCTGCCTGAACCTGTGTATCACTGAGGGCGCTATGGGGTTCTGCATGTTTCTGCAAGGCAAAGTAGGTCTGGATCACTGTTAGACATTTCAGCACGTGTTATGACAAGTGTTAATTTATGGGGTTTTTAATATTGAACAACAGAAACAACTGTTCCCAGAACACACAAATGAATTCACAACGGAGTCCCTGCACATTTCAAAATATATGTTTATAAAAGCAGCATGAAGGGGCAAGCTAATATGCTTCTAAGCACCCTCGACACACAAACGTGGCAAATTAGGTGTGAAGAGGTGAACTCAAACAAATGTGCTTTAGTGGCTGCTGTTCAGCTGACCTTGTGAACCAGTGCGACAGGACAGCACTTTTGCTCTGAGTTTCAGGTGAAAGCAAAGACCTTTAAAACTAAGATCCCATCTAATGGCTCATGTGATGGCCTTCCTGTGATAATACACATCCTTATCTTGAATAACAATTAGTCCCTTTTCCCTGCCCCTGCTATGCTAAGATACTCCCATTAGCACTAGCAGGCTGTATGAGAATTGGGTAAGAGGCCAGGTGCACCCAAACAGGAAAACGCCTTTCAGTGGAATTTAAAAAGCATACAGAACACTAAATATACATCTAAGATAATTCTCTCCCTGCAATGTATTTCAATGCAGTGCATCAATTGTCATGTATAGCCTGCCATTCTGAGTTGTTTTGAGGTCCCAGAAATGCTGTGGTTAAGGCACACCTGGAGAAACTTTCAAATAGAAAACTGATCTACATGTACAATAACATACAAAACAAATGTTGTTTTGCTGATTTTCTAGATGATACTAAGAAAACACTTTATTACAAGAATCTTAAACAAGGTATTGTTCTTCAAAATGTATTGCACGATGTACATTAAATTGTATATATGCACCATAAACTTAGCACAAAGTACATTTTATGTTTAAATATTTCCCCAATATTTTAAATAATGCTTAATTTAAATAAACAGTAAGTGTGCATTAAATTGTGCAGATGTGTGTTCTCTGTAGAGTGTGTACTTATTTTTACTTAGAAACTCCAAATGTTTAACATAATGGTACTTTGGTATTTAGAATTTGGAAGTTAATGATAGCTACAATAACTGAATTTTTTTATACTGTGATCAGGTTTTTTTGTAAAAGTTGTCTGCATACATTTTAAATTGTCAAATTTGTTTTCTTAACATTGAGTTTAAACGTTCCAGCGCAGCCCCATTTCAGCTTGAGCAGTGGACTTCAGTCTGTAGCATATTCAGTTGATGGCCATGTCTCAGTGGAATATGGCGTACGCCTCCCACTGACATAATTTGTTTCACAGTCACTGCCGAGCAGTGTGAATCAAATGTTGACATTCTAATTTCATGCACACGTGGGTGTTTGGCCCAATCCAGTTCCCTCTTCACCGCAGCCCTCTGGTGCTTTGCCTGTCCACTATTGTCCACTACACCTGCATGTGTCAAGCATAGCAATCTGCATGACCTCCAGCGATAAACTGAGCATACTACATGGAATCTGTAGTATAGATAAACAGTATAGATAAACAGATGCACCCCACAATGGTAGGTGATAGTAACAGCAAGTAACATTTGACCTGCCATCTATTCACCAGGTCAGCATTATGGTATTTGTCTTACACTTACAGTCAGTATACATAGAAAGTCTTATTTTTGATCACAGTTATACATGAAAAAGCTACAGGAATTCAGAACTCTTAAGCGTGATTAGTTTGAAACTGTTATTTATAATTATAATAAGTCACCTATATGCAGATTTCACACTGTCAATGTGCTTTCCAAAGATCCTCAGCTATAACCCCTTCAGAAAATATTGGTTTTTATGTAGTTGTTTTTGTAAAACCAATAGGTGGCTGCATTATAGTGAAAGAAAAATAGCCATCAGCAAAGCACAAACACATCAACTCTTGCCTACCTCCAGGAAGCAGTTTGTCACATTTGCAGAGTAAACTTAATGCAACTTTCGCTTACCACAGATTAATTTTTCTCTCTTCTATAAACAACGCCTTGACAGCACATTATATTGGAGGGAGTATGAAGAGTGTGTGCTGTGCATGGCCTCATTCTATCAAATCTCTCCCTTTTGATACTTAGCCCAGGTAAACTCTAAAAGGGAGAATTCTTCAGCAGTAGTTATATTTTCTTTTAATGCTGTGGCATATTAAGTAATGGACATTAAACAGACTTGTACTCTTTTGGTGTCCTTTAATAGCAGAATGTCTGACCTTTAAGGGATTTCTCCTAATTGATGCTAACATGGCATGAAACAAAAGGGCAGACTCGAAAATAAATGTTACAACCTGCCTCACAGACCAATAGAATCACAGACACAGGACCTCTAATCATTTCCTGCATGTATTATCTGTGTATGATTATAGCATCTACACGCAGTAACCGGAACACACTCAGGGAGAGTCCGTACTCTTGTGGGACAATACACATAACGTCAGCAAAGCATCGAAGTGATCAAAATTTCTCCTCTGTTTCAGTTATGGCTCAATAATAAAAATGTAAATAACCATCCACTGTCCATTTCAGTTCTCTCTACTGGAGGTTAAGTTTCTTACTAATGCTATGGACTGAATGAATTAAGGGAATCATAAATTATGCATGCTAATTACCCTGGGCTTCCACTCTAATGAATTCTTTTAATTAAACTACCACACTGAGGTTTTGCATGGCATGCTCTATATTTTATCCCCTGCCTAAGATGACCTTCTCCTTTGTAGGAAAGGATGTGGAACATGTAACAGAGGGGAGGGAGGGACACAACAGCAGTTCTGTCTTTGATTACACAACACGGTTCATGTCTGTGCTAATGAATGGAGAAAAAGTCCACTGAAAGACAACAGCCCCGCTTTATTAGCTCTACAGCCACAACAATACAGAGCTCTGGATCTTGAGTGTGATGTTGAAAATGCAAAGATAACAGGTTTATTTTTTGTATGATAGCTGTTGTTTGAATGGGCTTGAAAGCAACAGAAGTGGGTGTGGTAGCCCTGCATGTATGGAAATGTTGTGTGGGAGGACTGCTACTCCCACTTTGGCATGCAGCCTTGATTTCCTTTGCTTTTAGATAAGAGTAGTTCTTAAAGAGGCTTAGCTGTTAAAAAAAACAAAACAACAAACATACAAATGAACACATATATAGAACAAAGTCTACTTCATAAATGCAATATAATTATTTTCATCATACTACTAACAAAATTAATAACAATTATTATTGTTGTTATTATTGTCATTATTATTATTATTATTATTGTTGTTGTTGTTGTTGTTGTTATTATTATAAATTACATCTAAAACCTTTTCACAGAGGTAGAATCTCCCTGGATTCCATTTTCTTCTCTTTTAAAAATGGTAAATCCTGTTTTTACAAGCAGTTTTACTGGTTTATGTTTTTCAGATAAATGCTTGCTGTGCAAAGTTTAAGTGAATAAAAGCAATAATTTATATAAAGTCCAAACCTCAAAAAATACCAGTTTACACCCTTTCTTACAGAGGATAAAATGGTAATTTCAGACACCAATAAAATAGAAAACTTTTTTTACTGAGAGTTATTTAGTATTTCCGAGAAAGTGTACAACAGAAAATAAATGAACAAATAAAACAAACCAAAAAACGTTCAGGTCTGTTTTATTAGCGCTATTTCCATTTATATGCTTAAATAAATGTAGTTTCGAGTTGATTTTTTCGAACATTTAATTCCGCTCTTCAGTCTGAGCCGCGAACAGCGACGCAGCAAACAGAATGACAAAAACACAAAACACAAAAACACACACAAAAACAAAAGAACAAAAAAAGGAAAAAAGGGGGAAAACCTTGCTGTGTTGTGCAAACAGAGTCTAAGGGGGAGGGGCTGGATTTAAATTCCAAAGGGGTCTCAGAACTCGTTTCCTAGTAGCCCAGTCAGCTATGTGTTTGGGAGAAATCAGCCTTTTTGTCTCTGTGAAAAAAGGCTAAATCTACATCGGTGGCCCAGTCGAAGTTTGCAATTCTTTGCACTTTCTATTCAGCTGAATGAGGGTGAATGAAGTGGCCAGAGACCCTTTATTTGATCAACTCAATTGCATAAAGTGACGGAATCCTAATGTATTTGCTTAATATCCCGGAGAAGGCTGTTGCTCTCTGTGTGGAGACGCAAACAATACACCTGTTTCCCTTTAGAAATTGAGCAGGATACGCATTAACGCCCCCCTCCCAAAAAAAAAGAAAAGAAAAAATATAAATATGGAAAATGAAAAAATGGGAAAAGAGGAAAGATGGAAAATTATTACATACAAAGTTTTTATAAAAAAATAAATAGACTAAAACGGAAAGAAAGAAAAAGAAATAAGAAAGAAAGAAAGAAAAAAGAGCAGGAAGAATGCAAGGAACTACAATGATAAACAATAAAAACAAATTAATAAAAAAAATACAACATTAAAAATGAAAACAAACCAGAAGACAGAAGAAAAAAACCAAGACAGAAGAAAAAGAAAATGAGGCGGAATGAAAGCGTAAAAGTGAGACAAAATTTAAACAGACTGAGTCGGATTAATTGGATTAATAATCAGACACACACTGCTACTCGCACTGATTTCCGAGGTGAGCATGTGCTGAGACCAGAGTGCAGGTCTGAATGTGGGGTGGTGTGTGGAGGCTGAGTGCAGAGTGCAGGTCTGAAGGTGGGGCGGTGTGTGGAGGCTGAGAGCAGAGTGCAGGTCTGAAGGTGGGAAGGTGTGTGTGTGTGTGTGTGTGGCTGAGAACAGAGTCCAGGTCTGAAGGTGGAGTGGTATGTGGAGGCTGAGGGCAGGGTGCAGGTCTGAAGGTGGGTGGTGTGTGTGAGGCTGAGAACAGAGTCTGAAGGTGGTGTGGTGTGTGTGAAGACTGAGAGTCGGGCGGATGAATGAGAGGCTGTGTGCGCTGTGCCTGCGCCTCTGCTCCTCCATGCATCCTAATCAAGAGCTTCATTCATGTCTGCCTGTATTCCAACAGGCTGGCTGGGAATGAACCCAGAGTGTGTGCGTTTGTGTATGAAAGAGAGAGAAAGAGAGAGAGAGGGGCATGGAGACCCTCATATCAACCTGTCGAAACTCCACCACTGCACCAGCTCACCTGTGCACCACATCAATATGGATAATTACTAAAACTAAAATATTATAAGACTAAAATGTCTGTAAAATAAACAATGCTGTAAAAATACAAATAGACCCAAGAGACACATTAAATGTATGCACAATATTATTATTATTATTATTAATAATAATAATAATAATAATAATAATAATATATGTGGTTTATTTGTCTATGTGAAACTGTCTTCAAGTAAACAGAATGAATTGCACAAAACGAAATGTTTGAAGTTTGCATATTTTTAATGAAAAAATATTCTGATGACCAAGTTTATAATTTAATGCAGACTCGTTTGCACACTTTTTAAAGCACGCATGCTTGCAGCAAAACAACACAAAGTTTCCAAAAAGGCATGCTTTATATCTGACCAAAAAAGAAGAAGTACAAATGTACGGCATTTAATCCACATGGTCACCACGGCTTTAAATTAAATGCTTCACAAAAAAACATCTCCTGCAAAATAGAGATAATCTAAAACATCTAACTAAAAAGTGCATTTTACACAGTTTTATATCACTTATTTGCAATTATTCACATATTTACTTTTACGATTAGCTCCCATTTTTAAAACAAAAAAAAAGTATTTTTCAAGTGTGATGTACGCTGTGGGCCTGTGTGACGGTGGTGTATTTGGTATGCAGACTGAACATGTTATTGTTACTATTTTTTGTCGATGTCGTTATTATAATTTCGTAAATCAGTGCGTCCTCGAGTCGCGCGGCTGCGCGAGATAAATTAACATTACGGGACCCAAACGTGTTAGGAATTTCAGCATGCAAGAGTTCGCCAGACTTGCTCTCTGAACATTTATATTATGAACTGCTTGTGGATTTGAATGTCTATTTAGGCTTCTTCCCAGAGACCAGCCTTATAAAAATTAAAAATACAGCTCCAAGGCTGACAGATGTTGTTGTGCCTTTCTCGGGGCGCCCCAGAGGCCTAGAAGAACAAATTATCGGCGGTGTTTAAAAGTTATCAAGCCTGCCCTAGTCTGTTCTCGAGACTGGGGGAACCAAGAGAATCGGTAAAAGTAATAAACCAGGCCTCGATCCGTGAGCTCAGACGAACAGCCCACCATTTAAAGCAACACACATTAAAACGGGAATAAAACACGTAGGTACACAGAAAAAAATGAACAGCACTGCAACACGGACAGCTCTTGCCTCAGCAAAGTCAGGGGAGTCTTCAAAAAAAATTAACAACAAAAAACAGTCTAACTTTGGAGAAATTGTCCTGTTCGACTCCAGATCTCCTTTTCCCTCCAGTTGTGTTTGAAGTGTCCATTAGGTCAGTGCACGGCCACGGACTGGAGGGCGGCGGGGCTGGTGAGCGCGTCGCTGGGCGCGCCCGGGCTGCTTTGGCTGGCTGCCGCGTGCGGCGACGTGGGGCTGAGGGACTGCGGCGAGTTCGAGAGGAAGGCAGGCAGGTGGTGCGGCAGCGCAGACAGGCCGGCCACAGACGCCGGCGTGGCCTTGATGGGCACGGGGATGGCGGGCAGCGTCTGGCCTCCGTGGCACAGGGACTTGATGGGCACGCCGTACGCGCCGTAGTCGGCGCTAGCCATGGAGATGGGTGCGGCCGAATCCGCCGCCCCTGCGCCATACATGTGCGGCCACGCGCTGCCTAGCTGGCTGTGTAGCGGGTACCCCGCCGACACGGACTGCACGGCCGAGAAGGCCAGGCCACCGGGTACCTTGTACTCGCGCGCGATGATGTTCTCGATGGCGAACGGGTGCTTGAAGGTGGAGGCTGGTGACGCGGCGCCCAGGTTGTAGCCGGTTACGGGCGGCAGGTGCGCTCCCGTGGCCGCCAGTGCGCTCAGCCGCAGTTTGGCGTGCTGCTGCTGCAGGTAGTGCGCCGCCTCCGAGGACTTGGCACTGGCCACTGCCAGATGGTCCGCCATGACCACTTTGAAGCGCTTGCGGCGCCTCAGGAAGCTGCCGTTCTCGAACATGTCCCCGCAGTTTGGGTGCAGCGCCCAGAAGCTGCCTTTACCGGGCTGGTCGGGCCGCCGCGGGATCTTGATGAAGCAGTCGTTGAACGACAGGTTGTGGCGCAGCGAGTTCTGCCAGCGCTGCGTGTTCTCGCGGTAGTACGGGAAGCGGTCCATGATGAACTTGTAGATCTCGCTGAGCGGCAGCATCTTCTCCGGGCAGCTCTGGATGGCCATGGCCGTCAGGGAGATGTACGAGTAGGGCGGCTTCTGGTCGCTGTACGTGTTCCTGCCCGGGCGAGGCATCCTGGAAACCTGTGTTCACTTCGCTTCAGCAGTGCTTTTATTTAGAGTTTTTGTTCGTTTGTTTTCCTTCTCTTTTTTGAGAATCTGAGAATGGAGTCCAGAAAGTTAGCGATTCTGACAAGTCGTAAAGTAAAGCAAAGAGCAAAGAAAGTTGCAATCGGGGACCATCCGCTGCTTGTGGGTGGAAAAGCCAAGTGTTTGGCTGCTATCCGATCCGAGCCAGATAAACTCAGCCTTTTCTTTTCCTTCTTCTTGTTCTTCTTCTGCTGCTCTGATCCTCGCTTCTTCCCAGCACAGAGGAACACGAGCTTCCTCTTCGTCCGCCGCTTCAGTGGATCGAGCACCTCTCTCTTCCCCTCTCGCTCGATTAAGGTGAGCTAAGTAGCTGCCTCCATGTCCTTCCTCTAACCATCTGATAGTTTTTATGGGGTGACATGAGCAGAAAAGACCCCTGCAGAGGCGCTTCATTAATGTGCCACTTCTTTGCCATCACATGACAATCGCCTTGGGAGGAGGAGGAGGACGAGAAGGAGGAGGAGGTAGTGGTTGTGGTGGAGGTGGAGGAAGGAGGGGTGGTGGTGGGGGGTGGGGGGGTGCGCTGGGAGAAAGGCATAATCTGGTTTCATTTACACCTATTTACATGGACACCTTGGGCCAATGGAAATCATTTCCATTTGAAGACGGAGCAGAGGGGGTGAAAAGGCTCGGCAGGCGGAGATGCAGTGCGATGGCACCCGGTAAGAGTGTGTGAAGGTATGCGCTAACCTTTCTGTGGGCTACAAATGGAGCTAGTAAAAAGCCACGGGATGTTTGACATGGAAATTGGCTTTTGGGGTCGCACTGTACATGTCGCAGCTACTATCTCTTTCATTTTTTCTCTTTTGCTGTCATGTCATAGCTCGTGTGACTTTCTTCTGTAGTTTGTTAAAATTAGAAAACAAAACTACAACGACGTAGGCTACAAACTGTGGAAAAGGGCACGTACACGCACGGCAACTTTATCTTACTGTACCTGAGGGAGCCGTGCGCGCCCCTCTACGTTCATTTGTCCCCATAAGAAACGATCACCGCCGCTTAAACCAGTCTGGGGGTCTCATTATCGACCTCCGTTCAGGAGACTGCGAATTTAAAAAGCACACAAGAGAAATACTGCATACACGCGTATTAAAAATAATTTCAGTGTCGAGGTGTGAGAGGGACTCATTGGTTCTGTTTTAAATGCGCAGGCACAGCGCCACGCTATCAGCCGCACCACTCCAGCACACTCTCTACATAAGCAATCAGAAGCCAATATCAACATAAAGGGACAAATAAATACACCGGAAATGATGTCGTGTTATTGACAGTAACTATAAAAACTTATATATATATATATAATAATTATTATTATCATTATTATTATTATTATTATTATTATTATTATTGTTGTTGTTAACACACCAAATATACAAACCATACCAAACCTAGACGCTGCGGTGGACCTTACTGAGCGCCCTGAAAGATAATACGAAAACTATCCAAAAAAAAAAAGAGTCGGTGAAACCAAACTTCATGATGCCACTCAGCCTTTTGTGTTTATGCAAAACAAACTGAAAAAGTACTTCAGAAATGCAAATAAAAGGCTTTTAGGATGGCGTTGTGAAAACTGTATAAAATATCCATAAGTCAATTATATGAATGTGAAAACCAAATGGAAGCCTATTTTGAGCAATGGCCATTCAAGCTTTTTTTCTTCTTCTGATTCTTCTTTTTTTCCAAGACTCACCAAGGGCCACCTTTCCGCTTGGTGGATTTGCAATACGGGAGACCACACACACTCGCGGATTTGCTGATAATTTATGCAAATTTTCCTCCATAAATCCACAATGCGACCCTTCAGCTGCTCTGACGGATTACGAATAGCGGCAGTCACACAAATCCGAGTGACTGGGAGACACACACTGTTTATTCTGCTGTAGGTTTTTGATAGCAGCGATTGTTACAAAGGGGGTTTGTAAACACATACACACAAACACATACAAACTCACACGACATGCACCTCTTTTTTCCAGATAGAGAACGGGCTGGAAGTGTGGAGGAGAAGAGTAGTTCTAGTCTCCTGGTTGCCACACACACACTCCTCAGTGTCAGAAAGTCTCTACGGGCTGGAAGTCAGCAGCTGCACGCTGCGTCTTTAGCTTTTTATAGCACCACTCTTTCTTTTTTCCCTTCCTTACCGAGCACTTCTTTTAACTTGTCATTCCTCTGTTTGTGTATTGACAGAAAAGGGCCAAAGGATTCCGATTTTCCAGCCTTTTTCTTCTTCTCAGCACAACTTTTTTCTCCCTAAGAGTTCTGGCTGTCTATGGAAAGCAACGTCGATCAAACGGAGCCAACAAATCTGACCCCCCTCCACCCCCTTCAATCTCGTGTCACTTTAACCTGCTCTCCTTAAACCATATCCCTTATTTTATTCCAGAGGAGCACGTGCTTCAGTTGGTTTGTTGTTGTGTTTATTTATTTACGTAGGTGTTAACATACAACAAAATACGTAAAGTAATAATACCCAAAAAGAAACAAATAAACACCTTAAAATAAGACTAAAATATACAATAATATGCCTTATAGTGCAACCTATTGGCCAGATGAGAGGAAAATAAACAGAAGAGCCAGAGGAACCAAAGGGATTAAAGACGCCCTGCACCTGATATAAAAAGGTAGTTCACTCAGTATGAGATCTGGTGTTTTGGGGTGAGTGGGGAAAGTGGTCTCCAGCTCGGCCGTACGGGGAAATTCTGCCCCGCGACGTTTCCATAGATCATTATGCTCGCAGTGACACAGTAGCAGGGCGAGGAGGGAGAGACAGAGACCACCCATCAGCGCGCAGCGCGCGCTTTAACAGCAAACCTCTTGCGCAAATAGTGCGTCCTTAACTTAGTGTTTAACCAGCTGAGAGCGGGACCAGCAGGTCGTGTTTGTTCACTGCAGATTTGGTGCTCGTTTTTTTGCTCTCTATAATCTATGGTTATGTTTTTTTGCCAGTAACGGTAGCCTAACCCCCCCCCCCCCACACACACACACCCCCGACGCCCCCCAATCCTCCTTCACTAAAGTACATCAACTGTATAATGTGTGCGTGAGTTTGGTCATTTGTCCGCACCGCACAAAAGCTGCGCAAAAGCCAAATTGCACTGCACTTGTGAACCGGGGCTTCACTCATAAGTATCTTTTCCAATGAAGGGGGCACGGAGAGAGAGAGAGAGAGAGAGAGAGAGAGTCAGACAGAGAGAGAGAGAGAGAGAGAGAGAGAGAGAGAGAGAGAGAGAGAGAGACAAAGGCACTTTCTGAGGCATCTCAAAGTAGAGTAGTGAGGCGTAACATTCCCAGGGCGACGGAGCACAAAAGCCGAGGTCAGGGCTATGAAAAAGAGAATCAAACAGCCACTTTCACACGTCTGCCCTCAACTGCTGCTCCGCTACACAATGGGAAACAAATGTTGTTAAAAGAGGATCGATCCCATTCAGTCTAACGCGGCGCATGATGGGCAAACAATATTGTCAAAAGTGCATCAGCGGTGGGATCCGCACTGCCACCCAGGACCTGTGAGGACCAGACCACGGAGAGAACGAAGAACACCCGAGAAACTCAAATCCGCGAATAACAAGGACAAACATTATTGTTGTTATTATTATTTTTTTATGTATGTATAATAATAACAACAATAATAATAATAATAATAATAATAATAATAATATTAATAGTAATAATAATGAAACTGTGATTCTTTTTTTACCCTAAATGCCAATAGGTAAAGATATTTATAATATTTATAATAGTAATGTTATAATTATTAACATTACAATATTTACACATTGACTACAACAACAACAACAATGATAACAACAACAACAACAACAACAACAACAATAATAATAATAATAATAATAATAATAAACAACAAAAACGATAATAATAATAACTCGATGACACCGAATTGCGCTACAATTTGTGTAACACAAATAAGGTCCGGTCAGGCTGTGAGTTCCTGTTTTTGAAGCGAGTTTTTGAAGTGAGTTTTTCACGGGCCGAGATTCCCGCAGTGCTCTCAATAAACCGAATGTGTGTTTCAGCATTATTCGCCTCCTGTATCTGCAGGCAATGTAGATTTACCAAAGAACTAATGAATAAACAAATTGCAATCGCTGGCGGTGTAATTGACATTGTTAATGCAAACATTTATATACATGTGTAATGAAAACCTGAAGTGGACAGTCTCAGTTTCACAGTCAACACCTGAGAGGCGCGGACAACAGAGCGCGAGGACGGGCGGAGGATGAGGAGGGGGTCTCGGCTGCATTTGCGGGACATACCTTTCTTAGCGAGGCCGAGTATATTTTTAATTAAGTCTGTGGCGATTTCCCCTCCCCCGAGAAGCTTTACCATGCAATTAAATGCACATTTTTTTCTGATATAATGTATGAATATTCAAGAGAATGTCAATTAATCAGCAGATACGGGGCTCTCAAAATAAAGCTTTTTTTTCAGGGGTTCCTATTACTGTTAAACACTAGTTATTATCTTAAGTTTGAATTTTAAGTGTATTCTGATAAGCTTATTGTTGTATTATTTTTTATTATTATTGTTGTATTGTATTTTAAGCTTATTGTAACAAATGACATTACACTTTAAACTGAACAAACCAGTTACATATCGTTTGAGTATAAAATATTAGAATAACTGTTTATAAGCCCTTAAAATAATAGAGCTAATTTATCAAAAGACCCTTCAAGTGATAGAAGAAGCCTGAGGATGGTCATATAGCCGCTGTTAGACGTGGGATGCAGTCCATTTCCCACAAAGGTTATCAAGATAAATACAAGCCCTGGCCGCTACACTGAGATCCATATTAGTATGCATGTAAAATTAATTAGCTGCTTCTTGGTGACATCAAAAGAAGTACCTGGGAGAACAGCGCCTCTAGGGCATGGCCAACATATGCTGGGATTATAGTTAATGGACTAATTACATGAATTAGACATTCATTATACAGCACATCAGGTGTAAAGTATGTCTCAATTGAGCCTGGGTTGGGACGCTGAAGAATCAGAGGGGGGTTACTAAAAGCCAGGTCAACACTCATTTGTCTTAACCACTTTTTCTCGTTAAAAGGTGTAAAGCTACTGTAAAGAAGAGGCATTTTGAGAATGTAAGGGGTGTTTGTCCTGCTGAACCCAAGCCATACATCTTCTTTACAACACATAATATAAACAGAGGTGATTCATATAAAAGTAACCACAATATACAAGCATCACTGTAGAATTGTCGAGTTAAAATACTGCTGGTAAAGTATTAAATAATTACATGTAAATGTAAGTATTATATATGTATATAATATGTAATGAGTGTATACATTAGTCAGTATTATATACACCATGATGCCAATCTCCATGCTCTTATGTTTCAGTATTTAACAGGGAAAGCAGCAGTTGCTCATTATGGCCATCAGGTGGGGGCAGGCACTGTAGAAAGGTGCAGGAGGAGAAATGGCTCACTGTATCTGTGTGAAGCCAGACATTACTGAGTTCAGTGCACTTTCCTCAGTTTCTAACTACAAACATTAACATCATTTATACCAGTGTTTAAGTCAATAAAATGTGGATTTATTTTTTTATATAGTTCCGTAAAACATTCCAAAAATGTTCACTCCATAAATCTTCACATTTTTTTTTACTAGCATCAGCACTACTTAACCACATCCCTATATGATGTATCCACAAGACATGATATGAAGTATAATGATAAAGAAAGTCAAATAAGGAGTGGATTAATTTCCATTGAGTTCCCTACAATCTACTTGTATATGTCAGTACTTTGCTATTGCTTTCTCATTTAAATCATTGTAACTCGAGCCAGCCAGAGAAAGGGAGAGAGAGACAGAGATATAAAGAGGGAGAGAGGGAGAGAGAGAGAAAGAAAGGAAGAAAGAGAGCATATGTGATGTGCAATAGGGTATGGGTGCTTTTTACAATGCACATCTGGGTTTAACAAACACATCTGGCACTCCCCTGTGCTGTAGATACAGAATGAGCACAGCTGGCCATCAGTGTAAAACTGGGCGACACCTGTCCACAAATGTGTGTTGGGCATGAATGTGTGTCCAAATAAGTATTTCTGAGAGTGTAAGCACGTGTGTGTGTGTGTGTGTGTGTATTTGTGGTGTGTATGTGTGTGTGAAAATAGATGCTGCTAACATGGAGTGGGAAGCCTCTCAAGTTCAGCGAGTCCATATGGAGAGAAACCTTGGGACTGATGAGTGCTCTACCTGAGGCCAGGGTTTGGGCTACCATGTGTGACCAGGAATAAGGGGGCTTCCTTGCTCGCATAATCCATTGCAGCCACAGACCTATGGTGAGCTCTCCTTAGGTTTGGTGACAAATGGTACTGTTGTAGACTGATCACTTACTGAAATGAAGCCTCAGCTTCTGAATGATAGCTGTTCCCACAAACGAACAGGTTCTTCACACTTCGAACGGATTCACAGTGCAACACCAGCTTTGAAGGGCAAAGATTATACAATTTAGGTTCACTTATGGACTGGGAAGTGGGTGCCATAAATTTTTTGAAGAAGTGTGGAAGATTAAATTCTACATGAAGGGGACACTTGTGTTTATGACTCAAAAGTGTTTATGACTGTATTTGATACAGCTCATCTTAACGCTGTGACAAGTTTTGAAAATGTCAAGTGTTCTGAATGTAAATGCTTCAGATACCAGTCCTCACCACAGCCATAATAAGAGTAACAGCAAAACTGGTGATTTGTCAACTTCATAGCAACACACTGGGTGGCATCTGTGCCTGCATGAGTCAGATGGACTACAGACACACAGAAGAGTGAGGATCACAGACACAGACAGTGTCGCTATCCCAATTTCCTGGCACAGGAGGTCTAGACTAAAATACTTTATATTCAAGCTGAGCACAGAGAAACACTGGTGAATAATTATGTGAACTGATTAAAAAGACTAAAATCAATGCAATGAGCCATCCTGCCCATTAAGTATTGAGAAGATATTCTTGTGAAAAATGAAACATGAAGTAGAAAAAGAGATAAAAGGGGACATTGCGTCAAAAATGTATGAATTAGCGTGGCGTTATCAGGTTTGGGCTGGTTACTTTCACAGAGAATAAGATTATGACAGTGGGCTTTGAAATGGATAATAATGGATGTAGGAGGATAATAGGAGGTGGTCTAATGAACAGAGCCGTGATCCTCTACTGGGTAGTCACAGCACTTTCATGTGAGTAGAACTCCGCAACACTTACACAAGCACATGCGCGCGCACACACACACACACACACACACACACACACACACACACACACACACACACACACACAAACACACACACACACACAC